>CM035842.1:114508330-115108330 GCA_020510985.1 Pholidichthys leucotaenia | reverse complement strand
AGTCTTCTGTTTTAAGCTACGAGTTTCTGTGTTGAACCAAGGGGTTAGAAATCTCTGATTAGACTTTTTCTTTTTTAAGGGGGCCACCAAGTCTAGAGTCTGATGCAGAGAAGCTGTAACACTATCTACCATGCTATCAATTACAGAAGGAGCAAGCTGTCTATAGCTTATTTCCGTTGTGTTGACACATGGCATAGAGGAAACAATCTGCATAAGTGTGGTAACAACATCATCTGAGAGGCATCTACTGTAGTAATATTTTTCTTTAGGAGCCAAATAGTCAGAAATAGTAAAATCAAAGGTTAACAGACAATGGTCTGACTAGTACAGGGTTATGAGAAGACACTACCAGATTTTCTGTTTCTGTAATGGCAGCAGCTGTGTTTGTTTGATCCATGTGAGAAACATGGCAATTCTTGTGACTGTTGTAATTTCCCTGCTATATATGTCAACAGTGACATCCTTTCCAGTATTTGACTTTTGGTTGTACAGCAATGCCTCCCAAAGATTTGTTTTGGCAGGTATATATATACTCACAGCCTGGCTCTGTGTGCCAGTCAAAGTTGTTTACTTTGTGTCTGGGGGAACCCCCAACATGGAAATGACCTTTGACCTCTGGGGAATCCCTTGGGAACTCCCTACCTTTTTTTTTTAATTCCCTCCATATTTTTTTAAAACCTAGGTTTGGAAATTTGTCCTTTGAGATTTAAAAATTATTGAAATAATTTGTCATCAAAAATACACGAGGTATAAGTATTATTCACAACAGGAAGTAGACGATTTTGAGACTTCCTGCCCAGCAGAATATGGCAACAGACGGATTGAGCATGTCTGGCTAAAACAAAATCCAAGCCATCCAGCTGCTTACCTCAGCCCAGGTAGGGTGAAACTGTCATAATGATGAAATAATCCCTCATCAGAATCAGAATCAGCTTTATTGGCCAAGTATGCACAACACATACAAGGAATTTGACTTTGGCTAAAAACTTGCTCTCGTTGTTCAGGTGAAGGATTTAAATAAGGATTCAATGACAACCAGAGTATGTACAGTAAATTACAGTCTGTCCACGTTTCTATAAAAGAATGCAAATATATACAGGAATATATGCAGTTATTTACTCGGACTAACCACACTTTGCAGAAATATATGAAAAAATATACAATCACACAGTATTTCAATGTGGACTCAGATTCAGTGATATAATGTGAATGAAGTAAAAAGCAGTGTGAGAGTTATGTGCAATGTAATAATGGATGAAAAGTCATGAGTACAGCAACAGGTAGGACTAGGTGAATGTTAGGAGTTCATCAGAGTGATGGCTTGAGGAAAGAAACTGTTCCTGTGACGGGTGGTTTTGACCTTCAGTGATCTGTAACGACGACCAGAAGATAGAAGTTCAAACAGTTTGTGGCCGGGGTGTGATGGGTCAGCACAGATGTTTCCCGCCCGTTTCCTGGTTATGGACCGATATAAGTTCTCAATGGAGGGTAGGTCGGTACCAATGATCCTCTCCGCAGACTTAATGATCCGCTGCAGTCTGGTCTTGTCCTGTTTAGTGGCAGATCCAAACCAGACAGTGATGGAAAAGCAGAGGACAGATTGGATGATGGCGGTGTAGAAGACAACCAGCAGCTCCTGAGGCAAATCAAACTTCTTGAGCTGACGCAGAAAAAACAACCTCTGCTGGGCCTTTTTCCAGACAGTGTCAATATGGGAGGACCATTTCAGGTTCCGGGAGATTGTGGTACCCAGAAACTTGAAGGAGTCCACAGTGGACACTGTGCTGTTGAGGATGGTGAGTGGGGGGAATGAAGGGGGGTGTCGCCTGAAATCCACAGTCATCTCCACCGTTTTGGCTGGGTTAAGTTCAAGATGGTTCTGGCTGCACCAGAGGATCAGCTGCTCCACCTCCCGCCTGTATGCAGACTCATCATCATCCCGGATCAAACCGATGACTGTGGTGTCGTCCGCAAACTTCAGGAGCTTCACCGAAGGGTCCTCTGAGGTGCAGTCGTTGGAGTAGAGGGAGAAGAGCAGTGGGGAAAGGACACATCCTTGGGGGGCGCCAGTACTAATTTTTCGGGAGCTGGATGTAAATCTCCCTAGCTTCACCTGTTGCCACCTGTCAGTCAGAAAGCTGGAGATCCACTGGCAGGTGGAGGGGGGCACCTTGAGCTGGAGGAGTTTCTGATGAAGAATGCCTGGGATGATGGTGTTGAACGCTGAGCTGAAGTCGACAAACAGGATCCTGGCGTACGTCCCTGGGGAGTCGAGGTGTTGCAGGATGTAATGTAGTCCCATATTCACTGCATCATCCACTGACCTGTTTGACCGGTAGGCAAACTGCAGTGGGTCCATCAGGGGGCCTGTGATGACCTTCAGGTGGCTCAGCACCAATCTCTCCAAGGATTTCATGACCACAGAGGTCAGGGCAACAGGTCTGTAGTCGTTTAATCCTGTAATAGAGGGTTTCTTGGGAACTGGAATGATGATGGAGCGTTTGAAGCAGGAAGGCACTTCACGCAGCTCCAGTGATCTGTTAAAGATCCGGGTGAAGATGGGGGCCAACTCGTTGGAGCAGACTCTCAGGCAGGACGGAGACACACCATCAGGTCCTGCAGCCTTCTTGATCTTTTGTCTCTGAAAGACCCGGCGCACCTCCTCTTCACAGATCATTAGTGCTGGTGGGAGGTCAGAGTGGAGGAGGGATGGAGTTCCTGGGGCTGCAGATAATCCTTTTGTGTGGGTGGGAGGTGAGAACTGTAGGTTCTTTTCAAACCTGCAGTAAAAGCTGTTTAGGTCATTAGCCAGCTGGAGGTTTTCCGCAGGGTGGGGGGATGGTCTCCTGTAGTTGGTGATATTCCGTAGGCCTCTCCAGACAGAAGCAGAGTTGTTAGCTGAGAAGTTTTTTTGTAACTTCACACTGTAGCTCCTCTTAGCAAGCCTGGTCTCCTTCGTCAGCATGTTTCTGGCCCGCTTGTACAGAGTCCAGTCACCAGTCCTGTAGGCCTCCTCCTTGGTCTGACGTAGCTGCTTCAGTTTAGGAATGAACCAGGGTTTATTGTTGTTGTATATGCAGAAGGTCTTGGTCTGCACACACATGTCCTCGCAGAAACAGGTGTATGATGTCACAGTGTCAGTGAGTTCATTTAAGTTAATGGCTGCAGCTTCAAAAACACTCCAATCTGTGCAGTCAAAGCAGGCTTGTAACTTCAGCTTTGATTCCTCAGTCCATTTCTTCACAGTCCTTACAACAGGCTTGGAAGTTTTTAGTTTCTGTCTGTATGTTGGAATAAGATGGAGCAGGCAGTGGTCAGAAAAACCCAGAGCTGCACGGGGGACGGCATGATAGGCATTTCTTAAAACTGTGTAACAGTGGTCAAGTGTATTTGTGTCCCTGGTGGGACATTTAATATGCTGTCTGTATTTAGGAAGCTCATTTGTGAGATTAGCTCTATTGAAATCACCCAGAATGATAAGCAGAGAGTCTGGATGTTTTTCCTCCACCTCTGCTATCTGGTCAGCGAGGTGCTGCAGTGCCTCCGTTGTACAAGCAGCAGGCGAGATATAAATTCCGACCAGAATAAATGAGGAGAACTCTCGCGGTGAATAAAAGGGTTTACAGTTTATGAACAGTGACTCTAGGTTAGGACTACAAAACTTCTTCAACACTGTGACATCAGTACACCAACCTTCGTTTATGTAGAAGCAGATTCCACCACCCTTAGTCTTTCCAGAAAATTCTCGGCTGCGATCAGCGCGAAACAGTTGAAATCCGTCCAGACGCACCGCGCTGTCCGGGATGTGTTCACTCAGCCAGGACTCCGTGAAACAAAGGGCGCCAGATCTGCTAAAATCCCAGTTTTTGTGAGTCAGGAGCAGCAGTTCATCCATTTTGTTCGCCAAACTGCGGATATTTGCCAGATGGATCGATGGGAGCGGCGTGCGAAATCCTCGTTTCTTCAGCCTGACTAACGCACCGGCACGTTTACCACGCCGCCTTCGTTTCCGGCCAGCGCCAATAGCCGCTGCTCCCACAGCTAAGATGGACTGAAAAAACTTCAGATCAGCAGCAGTAACTGGCGGAGAAGTTGCATTGGGAGTGCAAGTTGCATATCCAATTATCTACCCAATATTCTGTAGGTTGTTTGAGAGATGATGATATTTTTGAAGTTTGTTGAAGTGTGACTAGACCATGTGACTGTCAGTGGTAATCCATGCCTATGTAACCCTTCACCTAGTCTCCATGCATGTGCAAAAAACTGTAATAGTTGTGAAAAAGTAATTTTTGAAGCTTCATTTTGTGAATAGGGATGTATTTTTGACTTGAAGTAAATGCAGTATTATTCTGGTCAGTCAATGCTACAATTCCCGGCCTGCATGGCCTTGGTAGTTTTTAGAAGTGCAAATCTGGCAATCCTTCATTATTTACTGGATGCCTAGTTCTAGTCAATTTTATTGTTATGTTTTTGAATTGACATCTTGACTTTAAATTAGCTGAAATACCAATTTACAAGGTATTTATTCCGGGCTATTAATTGCAGACAAAATGTGAGAGCCTGCAAGGAATTTCTGCCCTCGGAAGGCTGCGACCCGGCAAAGTGGTTAGTGAAATGTTTAACTCTGTTGAAGTTTAATGATGGTTGTTTGAATATGCACATGTCCAAAGAATAGAAACTTTTTGTGTGTGTTTCTAATAGGAAAATCTGATGTGCACAAGCCATACAATTTTTAAATGTGGATTTGATAATCTGTTGTATTTGTTTACAGTAAATGCTGCATAATTTTTGCTGGTAGCTTTCTTGCAACAACTCAGTAAACCTAAAAAATCTATCAATTTGAGATCATAAATGTTTACATTTGTGTGTATGCAGTATGATTTAATTTCTGCAATACTAGAATTTTGTGTCCACAGCTGAAATAATATTTCTTGTGTTTGATATGTTTCAGTCTTTACGGTGTTTGATGCATTAAAGTCGAAAGCAAGGACATTAAAGATGTGTCAAACTCAGTTATTGCACACCAAAATGCAGCTCATAATCCGGGGCCAGAACAGTTTCTATGCCATATGTCAGAACAAGGTCCAATGTAGCCCACATTGTTTGCAGGACACCACACAGACAGACAGCGGTTGAAGGATGACAAGTAGCTAAACATGTCATCACTGGTCAGATTGGGGAGGGGCCCAGAGAATACTACAGAGGCAGACATTGTTTTGGCAAAGTCACACACCGATTCCACATTAATTTTTGTGACTTCCAACTGCCAGAGTCGGACGTCATTAATGCCGGCGTGGATAACAGTTGTGGAGTATTTACAGTTACTTTTAGCCAGCATTTTCAAATTTGACTTGATGTTACCTGCTCTGGCCCCAGGAATTCATTTGACTATGGCCGCTGGAGTCACTAGGTTCACGTTTCTGACTACAGAGTCACCAGTGATCAGAGTTTTTTCCTCAGCGGGTGTGTCGCTGAGCGGGGAAAAATGATTAGAAACATGAACAGGTTGGTGGTTAACCAGGGCTTTGCGACTAGGCTTCCTTCTCACCGTCACCCACCCAGTTTCCTCGCTGCTAAGGAGGACCGGAGGACCGCTAGCAGGCTGCACTATGCTAGGGAGCTCCGCTGCAGCTAAGGGATGTCCGTCAAGATTAACTGGCGCAGACGGTGTTTCAATGCAGCAGAGCCGGGATTCCAAATCAGACAACCTTGCCTCGAGCGCCTCAAAAAGACAACATTTATTACATTTACCATTATCACTAAAAGAGGCAGAGGTGTAGCTAAACATCTGACAGAGAGAGTACACCAGAGGAGAAGGGGAAGGAGAGCTAGTAGCCATAGCAAGTGGCTAACCCGAAGCTAACAAAAACACTGATGAAAGGTGAACAGAAGGCTAAAGAGGGTGACTGGATGACACTGAGTGCGCACACAGGTGCAGGAAGCTTTATAATCAGAAGTGAGAGCTAACGGTAGAAGGAAAAAAGTGATTAAAATAAAATTAAAGGCAAAATCTTCAGGAGAATGAGGAGAGCAAACCAAAGAGCAAACCACAGACAGCCAGCAACACAGGAAGTGACCTTGCAATGATGCCACTCACCACATAATGGTGTGACAGTATCATATTTCAGAAACAGCAAACAGGAATACTTGTGTTGTATGACAATGACGTGCTACAAACCTGGCCTGTGCTCCCGGTGCTTGGCCTCAGCCGAGCTGGGCCTCAGGACTACAGTCCACACAATAATTTACCAAGGTGTAGAGAATGCGTTCAAAGATGAGGCTGAGTTTATTTCTCAGGTTCGGCTTTATTAAGAGAACACATCTCTAGCAATCTCTCAACAAGAAAAAAAGACCGAGCAAAGAAATACCACACTCTTATACTGCCTAAGTCACATGGTGCTTCAGCAAACATACAATCACATGGCATTTAATTCCCAGTCACAGTGCAACTCTTTGATGTCCGTCTCTTATCCCTTGATGTTCCGGGAATCCTTCTGGGGCATCCTCTCTGACACAAAGGCCAAAACTCGCACCTCCTCGTCATCTCCTGTAGATCTCTGTAGACCCAGACCTTCTTTGTCCCGCGAGACGTGAAGCCCCCAATACACATACAGCCATACATTTGTGGGGAAATATGAACTCAATATATGTGCCACATAACCCCCCCCCCCAAACGTCTATTAAGGGACAAAACATAATCAGAGATGCATGACAAAAAACATCACTGCATATCACAAATCAGTCCGCCGAATGCTTGGGTTTTAACCTCCTTCCATATCTGCTGTAAGCCGGCTTGGTTCCTTCTGCCCCGGCTTGCTGCATCTGTGGATCAGAATCATTAGCACATCTCTGTGAGGGCTGCGAAGAATGCCTTCTCGGCGGCCTGCCACAGCGGGGGGCCCTAGCCAACTGCACGTGTTCATTAGACAGAACAAAGGCGGGTTTGAGTCTGTTAATGCAAATCAACTCTTTTCTGCCTCCTAAATCAAGCAAAAAATGTTTCTCTCCTGTTTCCAACACTCTGAAAGGCCCATCGTAAGGCGGTCGCAAGCCTGGGCGTTGGGCATCATGTCTAACAAAAACAAACTCCGTGTGGGGAGCCTTGAATAACGAAACTGAATTGCATTTAATTCAAGTTTATTTCAAGCAACCATTCCCACAGTCTGCTCTCATTCTCGAGCAGCGAACAAAGAGGAGGAAGCACACCAAAGTTTTCACCTTTAAACATTCTCACATCAAGAAATCTCCCTCGCAGGGGAGGTCACACATCTCCATCATAATTCCTTTATTCACATTCATAATCCCTTTATTTACATTACTCCCCCCTCTCTCCTCTCGAGCCTCAGAGGTCAGGGAGTCTTCTGTCCACACCCATTGTCTTCTCTCGCTGTCCTCCACAGGTGTCCAGACTCTCCGTCTCCTTCATCGTGAGGTTAAATCACATATGTGCTGTCAGCATATCTCTCATATGTCCAACATGTACATGCGCAACTACACAGCCATATAACCCCCCCCCCCCCAAACGATGAAGAACGGACTATTCCCTAAAATTCAATAACATGTTACTGACTACTGTATAATCAACATCAACATTCAGTCTGTGCGTCGCCTGGGTTTCAACCGTCTGCCGAATCTGCTGTGAGTTGGCCCCGCCTTGCCTGCGGCGCCTTTCTGCTCCGGCTCTGTTGACTGAGGGAGAGAGGGATTATTTGCCCCTTGCGAGGGCCTGCCTCGTCGAGGCGCCCTCGCGACCGGTACAGATCCGTCCTTCATGACAAAAGCAGGTTTTAGTCTGTCAATACTGACTGTCTCTTTTCTGTCTCCAAAATCTAGCACAAATTGCTTATCACCTGCCTCCAGCACTCGAAATGGCCCTTCGTAAGGTGGTTTGAGTGTTGCTTTTAGGGCTTCGCGCCTGACAAAAACGAACTCAGCATTTTTCAAAGCTTTGGGGATGAAAACTCGTGGAAAAGCGTGATGAACCGGACCCGGAAGCGTGTCTGCTCCCGTGCCAACTAACGGTCCCAGAGCAGGGAGAGGTGGAGGCTCCAGGTGCTCTGGTAAAAACTCGCCTGGCAGCCTAAGAGGTTGTGCGAACACCAGCTCCACTGGGGAGGCGTCTAAGTCCTCTTTGGGCGCAGAACGCAACCCTAATAAAACCCATGGTAGTTTATTTACCCAATCTGCATCCGTGAGCGACGCTCTGAGTGCTGCCTTCAAAGACCTATGAAAACGCTCGCATAAACCATTAGCCTGAGGGTGGTAAGCCGTAGTGCGGTGAATTTTGGCTCCCAAGCCGTTGGCCATCGCTGACCACAGCTCAGAGACGAATTGAGGCCCTCTATCGGACGTAATGTCCGACGGAACCCCGAAGCGTGCCACCCAAGCCGTTAAAAAAACGCGAGCCACCTCCGCGGCCGTGGTCGTCGCCAGCGGGACCACTTCCGGCCAACGTGTGGTTCGGTCCACCATTGTCAAAAGATGCGTGAACCCCTGTGATGCCGGTAGGGGGCCCACGAGGTCGACGTGCACGTGGTTGAACCTTCTGGCTGGAATGCGAAACGGTTCTAACGGGGCTCTTGTGTGCTTGTGAATTTTGGCTCATTGACAGGACATGCAGGCTTTTGCCCATTCCTTCACGTGCTTGCGCAGGCACGGCCAAACAAACTTTTCCGCTACCATTTTCACCGACGCGCGCACCCCCGGGTGCGCCAGCGAGTGGACTGAGTCAAAAACATGGCGGTGCCACGCGGCCGGAACCATCGGACGCGGGTGCCCCGTCGACACATCGCAGATCAGGGGGGGCATACCGGTTTGTAAACACTTGCTCTCCAGCCTTAACCCTGTTGGTCCAGACTGGAGCGCACGCACGTCTGCGTCCGCCCCCTGGTCCGCTGCCATGGCTGCGTAATCTATACCCACGTGCACCAGGGCTGCGCGGACAGCGGCGCGGTCGCAGTGGCCTGTTCTGCCTCTGCGCGCGGTGGAGTCGTGACCGCGCGCGAGAGACAATCTGCTACTACATTGAATTTGCCCGCAACGTGCCTAATGTCAGTGGTAAATTCCGAGATCACGGCCAGCTGCCTCTGCTGCCTGCCTGACCACGGGTCTGAAATTTTGGCCATGGCGTATGTGAGCGGCTTGTGGTCCACATAAGCGGTGAAGCACCGTCCTTCCAGCCAGAACTGGAAATGACGAATAGCCAAATGCAGCGCCAACAGTTCTCTGTCGAACGTGCTGTATTTTCGCTCAGTCGCGCTTAAGGATTTGCTAAAGAAAGCCAACGGCTGCCAAACTCCGGCGACTTGTTGCTCAATAATGGCCCCTATGGCTAAATCTGAAGCGTCTGTCGTCAGCGCGATACGTGCTGCCGGGTCTGGGTGGGCCAGGAGCGCAGCGTCAGCCAAGGCTTTTTTTACCTCTGTGAACGCGCGCTCCCGCTCCGGGGACCATTCAACCGCATGGGTTGGTTTTTGCTTTTTGAGCGCGGCATATAACGGTTGCATGATTTGAGCTGCGTGGGGCAGGAATCGGTTATAAAAATTCACCATCTCCAAGAATTCCTGCAGTGATTTGACCGTTTGTGGCCGGGGAAAATCCGCCACCGCGCGTACTTTATCTGGTAACGGGACCGCTCCCTCTGGGGAGACGCGGTGACCCAAAAAATCGATCTGCTCGACGCCGAACTGGCACTTGGTTGGGTTAATTATTAAGCCGTGCTCTCCCAGCCTCCTAAAAACTGCTGTGAGGTGCTTTTCGTGTTCGTCCTCTGAAGTACTCGCGACCAAAATGTCGTTGAGGTACACAAACACGAAAGGGAGATCGCATAACACGGCATCCATCATCCGCTGAAACGTTTGCGCCGCCCCTTTGAGACCAAACGGCATGCGTAAAAATTCGAAAAGTCCGAACGGGGTTATTACCGCTGTTTTAGGAATGTCCCCCGGTTGGACTGGGACTTGGTGATAGCCGCGAACCAGATCAATCTTTGAAAAAATGTGCGCCCCCGCCAGGTGCACCGAAAAGTCCTGAATGTGCGGGATGGGATAACGATCGTGCGCCGTAGCATTGTTTAGCCTGCGGTAATCGCCACACGGTCTCCAGGAGCCATCGGCTTTCGGGATCATGTGCAGCGGCGAAGCCCACAGGCTTTTTGACCTACGAACGATGCCCAGCCTCTCTAGGCTGGCGAACTCCTCGCGCGCTATAGCGAGCTTAACTGCATCCAAGCGCCGAGCCTTTGCAAACACAGGAGGGCCAGATGTAGGGATAAAATGCTCCACCCCGTGTTTTGCGACCGTCGCCGAAAAAGTGGGCACAGTGAGCGCTGGAAATTGGGTGAGGAGTGTGTGAAACTTACCACCTGCTGTAGCGACGTGGGTCTGTACTGGTGGCGGGGACACTCAAGCTGAACAGGAGAGAGAGTAAAAAGATAGTGCATTTACCAGCCGTCTATTAGCAAGATCAACTAACAAATTGTGTGAGCACAAAAAATCCGCGCCCAACATGTTGAAACTCACCGCCGCTATTACAAAAGTCCATTCATATGTGCGGCCATGTAAGCATAAAGGCAAGGTCCTTTTCCCGTAGGTGTTGATGCTCAAGCCATTTGCCGCCTTCTATTAGCAAGATCAACTAACAAATTGTGTGAGCACAAAAAATCCGCGCCCAACATGTTGAAATTCACCGCCGCTATTACAAAAGTCCATTCATATGTGCGGCCATGTAAGCATAAAGGCAAGGTCCTTTTCCCGTAGGTGTTGATGCTCAAGCCATTTGCCGCCGTAGCTCCGCTACCGCGGGGTCCAGCCGCCCAGTCCGCGTATGTTGGGGTGATGAAGCTCACTTGGGCTCCAGTGTCTATGAGGAACTCTCGTCCGGAGCTCGTATCTGTGATGTAGAGCAGCTTGTTGCCTTCTCCGAGAGTCGAAGCTGCTAGCGACCCTTGGTCTTGCCGTTTCCCGAACTCTTGAAGTTGCAGGGCGGCACGCACCTGCGTGCCCTATCAGCGAACTTCCGATGGTAAAAGCAGAGATCCTCTCCTCCGCTGCGTCGGGGCCGCGCCTCTGCCACCGGACCATTGGCTCCACCTCGTCGCGGCCATGCTGCCGCCGTCGTCGGCCAGCCTGGGTCTGCCGCCTCTGGCTCCCCGCTGTCTTGGGTCGCTGCTGTGGTTGCCTGCCCGCCGCAGGCGTCCAGAATCCCGTCTGCTTCCTGGGCCAGCTCCCGGAACTCCTCCGGGGTGTGACACTTCTTGCCGGCCAGCGTGCTTCTCGCATGCGTCGGGAGGTTGGAGAGGAAGATGAACTGGAAGAGGAAATCATCGTTGTCCGACCCTCTCAGCTGTATCATATCCTCCATCAGGGCGCACGGCCTGTGTCCTCCTTGGTCTAGCAAAGACAGGATCCTCCTCGCCCTCACTTCAGCCGAGGGGGTGAAAAACTTAACGAGGGTGGATTTTAGCTTGTCGTACCTGCCGGTAGCGGGTGGCTGCTCCACCAAGCTCTGCACGCACCGAGCTGTGCGGTTATCCAGTTTAGCGATGACATGGTGGAACTTAGTGTCATCCACCGTTACTCCTGCGAGCGCGAACTGCGACTCCGCTTGCAGGAACCACGACCGTGGGTTATCCTGCCAGAAATCAGGCAGCTTGACGGCCACTGCGCTCGCCAGAACCGAACTCTGTGAGTCCGGGAACCTGAGACCTTCTCCGGTCATTCTCAACGTCGTCGGTCACCAATTGTGGGGAGCCTTGAATAACGAAACTGAATTGCATTTAATTCAAGTTTATTTCAAGCAACCATTCCCACAGTCTGCTCTCATTCTCGAGCAGCGAACAAAGAGGAGGAAACACACCAAAGTTTTCACCTTTAAACATTCTCACATCAAGAAATCTCCCTCGCAGGGGAGGTCACACATCTCCATCATAATCCCTTTATTCACATTCATAATCTCTTTATTTACATTACTCCCCCCTCTCTCCTCTCGAGCCTCAGAGGTCAGGGAGTCTTCTGTCCACACCCATTGTCTTCTCTCGCTGTCCTCCACAGGTGTCCAGACTCTCCGTCTCCTTCATCGTGAGGTTAAATCACATAAGTGCTGTCAGCATATCTCTCATATGTCCAACATGTACATGCGCAACTACACAGCCATACTCCGCATTTTTTAAAGCCTTTGGCACAAAAACGCGTGGAAAACTGTGATGAACTGGGCCAGGAAGGGTATTTGATCCTGTGCCGCTCTGCAACAGCTGAGCGGGGGGGCAATTTGGCGCAGGGTTGTCGGGAAGAAATTCCCATGGCAAACGGAGGGGTTGTGCGAAAACTAATTCAGCCGGAGAAGCCTGCAAATCCTCCTTAGGTGCGGAACGCAACCCCAATAAAACCCATGGAAGTTTATCCACCCAATTTGTATCCGTAAGAGACGCTCTGAGGGCTGCTTTCAATGACCTATGAAAGCGTTCGCACAAACTGTTAGCCTGGGGGTTATACACGGTAGTGCGGTGAATCTTCACCCCTAGGCTGTGGGCCATCGATGACCAGAGTTTGGAAACAAATTGGAGACCTCTGTCAGACGTTATGTCCGACGGAACTCCAAAACGCGCGACCCAAGCTGTTAAAAACGCGCGTGCAACGTCTGCCGCTGCAGTTGACGCCAAAGGGACCACTTCTGGCCAACGCGTGGTGCGATCTACCATCGTCAAAAGGTGTGTACACCCCTGCGACAACAGAAGGGGGCCCACCAAGTCAACATGCACATGATCAAAACGCTTAGCCGGGATGTGAAAAGGCTCCAAAGGGGCTCTAGTGTGCTTGTGTATCTTGGCTCGCTGACACGCCACACAGGCTGCTACCCACTCCTTGACCTGTTTACGCAACCCCGGCCAAACAAATTTCTCCCCACCATTTTAATCGACACGCGCACCCCCGGGTGCGCCAGGGAATGAATTGAGTCAAAAACGCGGCGGCGCCACGCAGCTGGGACCACAGGGCGAGGCCGCTCCGTGGAGACATCGCAGATTAGAGGGGGCATACCTATTTGCTGCACCCTGTGCTCCAGCCTTAACCCTGTTGGTCCAGACTGGAGCGCGTGCACATCCGCGTCGTTAGCCTGCTCCGCGGCCATGGCTGCGTAATCCAAACCTACGCGGACCGGGGCTGTGAGTGCTTCCGCTCCACAAACCTGGCCCGCGTCCACGGCTGCCGAGTCTGCCCCCACGGGGCCTGGCGCTGCTACCGCGTGCGAAAGACAGTCTGCCACTACATTATGTTTGCCCGCGACATGCTGAATATCGGTGGTGAACTCCGATATCGCGACCAGCTGTCTTTGCTGCCGGCCTGACCAAGGCTCTGAAATCTTGGCCATCGCGAATGTTAGCGGCTTGTGGTCCACAAACGCGGTGAAACGGCGCCCCTCCAGCCAGAACTGGAAATGGCGGATGGCCAAATGCAGGGCCAACAGCTCCCTGTCGAACGCGCTGTATTTCTGCTCGTTATCGCGCAAGGTTTTACTGAAAAATGCGAGCGGCTGCCAACTCCCTGCCACAAACTGTTCAACGACCACCCCCACCGCTAAATCGGAAGCGTCCGTGGTGAGCGCCATGCGGGCCGTTGGCACCGAGTGTGCCAACAAAACGGCGTTTGCCAGGGCTGATTTGACTTGGGAGAATGCGCGCTCCTGCTCCGGGGACCATTCGATCTTATTCGCAGGTTTTTGTTTTTTAAGTGCCGCGTACAGTGGTTGCATGAGCTGCGCTGCGCTTGGGAGGAAACGGTTATAAAAATTAACCATTCCCAAAAATTCCTGCAACGCTTTGACCGTCTGAGGTTGGGGAAAATCTGTTATTGCATGTACTTTATCGGGCAGCGGGACCGCTCCTTCTGGCGAAACGCGGTGCCCCAAAAAATCAATTTGCGCCACCCCAAACTGGCACTTCGCTGGGTTAATTATTAACCCGTGCTCTGCCAGCCTTCGAAAAACCGCTGTGAGGTGGGTTTCGTCTTCGTCTTCGGACGCGCTGGCTACCAAAATATCATCCAAGTAGACGAACACGAAAGGGAGGCCGCGTAAAACTGCATCCATCATGCGCTGGAAAGTCTGCGCAGCCCCCTTGAGCCCAAACGGCATACGCAAAAACTCAAAAAGCCCAAAAGGAGTTATAACCGCTGTTTTGGGTATGTCCTGAGCGCGGACTGGGATTTGATGGTACCCGCACACCAAATCTATTTTAGAAAAAATGCGCGCCCCCGCTAAATGCACCGAAAAATCCTGGATGTGCGGAATCGGGTAGTGGTCGTGTGCTGAAGCATTATTCAACCTGCGGAAATCACCGCAAGGCCGCCACGAGCCATCAGCCTTGGGGACCATATGCAGCGGTGAAGCCCAGGGGCTGTTAGAGCATCTAATGATGCCCAGCTTTTCCAGGTTGGTGAATTCCTCGTGTGCTATGGCTAGCTTAGCTGAGTCCAAGCGCCGAGCTTTTGCAAAGACGGGGGGCCCGGTGGTAGTTATAAAATGTTCCACCCCATGTTTAGCCACTGACGCCGAAAATGTTGGGACTGTGAGTGTTGGAAACTGAGTGAGTAGTGCTTGGAACTTACCACCCGCAGCTGTGACGTTGGGCTGTGCAGTCGGTGGGACCACCCGGGCTGTACAGGAAATAGAGTGGAAAGACAATGCATTAACCAGACATCTATTAGCAAGATCAACCAATAAACCATTCGAGCACAAAAAATCAGCACCTAACATGTTATGACTGACTGCCGCTACGACGAAAGTCCACTCGAATGTCCGACCGTGGAAAGAGAGGGGGAGGGTCTTCTCCCCGAAGGTCTTGATCGTCGAGCCGTTCGCCACCAACACCAGGGGTCCGCTGGAAGGCGCCAGCCGGTCAGCATAGGAAGGTGTGATGAAACTCAGCTGGGAGCCTGTGTCCACCAGGAACTGTCTCCCCGATTTCGCGTCCGTCAGGTAGAGCAGCCTGTTCTTCGCGCCGAGAGCCGCGGCTGCTACCGGCTCCCGGTCTTGGCGTTTCCCGAGCGCTTGAACTGGCACGGTGGAATGCACCTGCGTGCCCTCTCGGCGAAACGTCGGTGATAAAAGCAGAGGACGTCGCCCGCTCCATGTCTTGAATGAGCTTCCCAATGTGTTGTGAAAGGAAATAGACGATCTTTGTCCCTCGGGCTCGTGCAGATGCGTTGGAGTGGTGAGAGGGAGGAGCCGATCTTTGCCACTCGCTCGGCCATGGTGCATTCAGGTCCACGTGCTGCATTCTCCGTCGGCCATGGAGGTCGCCGTCGTGGAGAGGGGACGAGGTGCATGCGCTCTCGTGAGGAGGAGCTGTGAGCGCGGCCGGTCCAGCGTGGATGTGCCGATCTAGGCGTGCAGATCCCACCATGAAGTTTGCTGCGGCTTTCCCGGTCGTGGGTGATGTCCGGAGAGTTCCCTGAAGCAGAAGGGAGCTGCTGCGTTCGCTTGTCGTCGGAGCATCAGCGCCGGGTGCTGCGTTCGCCGGCAGCATGGCTGTCTAAGCCAGAAGGTTGCGATGCACAAAGCGTGTGCATCCTCGGGGTCATCAGTATGGCGATGTTAGAATAAGGCACGGCGACTAGAGTTTTTAAGGAAGTTTATTCATCAATCATCGCCATCACGGAGCTCACCCCAGCTACTGTATAAGCATGCTGGAGCGAACTCTCAGGCTCTCATGAGCAGTAGTCAGAAGCAGTCAGAGTGAGAAGAGAGTGAACATATCATATTCAGCCACTTAAATACCCAGTTACAGACAATACATGAAAGGCATGGGACATTTGCATCACAGTAAGAGCAGGAAGCCTGAATGTTTGCATTTGATTCATACAAAACAGCATGATACCAGCGGAACGAGCTAGACACGGGAAGGCTGCCTATTGTTCTGTTAATCGCTCCAGATGCGCGCTCTGCATGTCCCAGTCTGTTGTGGGGGTTACCCCACAGTAACACGCTTCCCTCTAGTAAAAAGACACTACCCATCAAACAAGGGTCAGAGAAACGGAGATAGGTGCCGCCCCATACACCAACATGGTGTGAAGGGAATTAGAGAGAGACAGAGACCCATCAAACAAATACCCTGTAACTTTGATGCATGTGCATCTCCATGCATCAAAAGTAGGGGTACCAAAGAAATCAATTTGCAAAAAAAAAAAAAAAAAAAATTAGCAATCCTCAGAAAAATAGATAATGAATAAAAAATTATCAATAAATGATCAATAATGTAGAGAAAGATATAGATGAAACCGCTTGGTAATGAAATCACAACATTCAGTAGGAGAAGCTAAAATTTACAACAATAGATTTTCAGATATTTAAGAAAATATTTGCAGATTATTGTAAAAGAAATATCATGTTTATGAGAAAGAAGGCAAACTGATAAGGAGAAAGAAAACCATGCAAACTTATGAGAAAAGTTCCAAATGTCTAAGGAAAGTCCCATTAATGCTGAATTTATGTTTATTCTGGGACTTAATTTAGAATCTACTGCAAAGACAATACAGATTCTTACTCAATTAAGAGAACAATGCTTTAGGGAGAGCAAAGCAAAATAATTTGATCCTCCCTGCATAAATTTAGTCTTTTCAAAACCTTTGCATGAATCTCATTGAGCTAAATAAGAGTGAAGGTAAAAATGTTGAGAAATTATTTACATACTTATTGAATATACAAAGGCTTTCCCCTGCACTAACCTGAATACTGCTATGGTGACACTGAAACCCTTAACTGAGGCAATATCAAGATTTAAAATAGCTGAAATGATTTACTTAGATAATGGAAAACATTTAATGGATTACACTTTGTAAATCAAATCATGTCACATTTAGGTACAGTACCCGAATTATTAGTACCAAACATTTACCTAGGAAGCCATTTAACCTACCATCAACAATCTACAGGATTAGTATAATACACAAATAAGAAAAATAGGGAAATTGTGAATGGCAAACCCTATTATTGAAACTATTTAACTTAGGTGATGAGGAAGGGTTTCTGGGTGATTATATGCAAAGAATGACAACTGGCAGCGATGTTATCCATACTGCCCTTCCCAGGAGGGACCATGTGATGAAGGAACCATGGGAGGTGCACCCATCTCTTGGGCAAACCAGGGGATCTGGTCATAAAAGGAAACTGGACCAAAACTCCTTGGCAAGGACAGCACAAAGGTTATCCTGCTGACCTAAACAGCCGTGGAAAACGAAGGATGTGGCACTTGGGTGCATCTAAAGTTTTACCCCACTTGAAACCCTCGGCAAGAGACTGTTTAATATACTGTACATTGCATACTCATTTAAAAAAAAAACAACAACAACAACAACAAATGACTGTTTAATTGTTTCTCTATGCAAGTGTCAGCTGATGGCTTGACGTCCAGTAACGACCTTTGTTAATAGAGAAGCAGGCTGTTTGTTTATCATGACAAGAGAAAAATACAAGGCAAAGAAAAGTGTGGTTAGTGTTGTTACCTTATCATCCTCATCATCCTCTAGTAATACTTAATATTGGTTATTAAGTTGTTTCATTGCTTATACACTGTAGAGAATTGTTATGTTTACTCCTTAATAACACTAACAGTTGGACAAATTATCTTTTATTGCTAAAATGACGCAGCTACTACAGGTTGTTTGTTTTCTAAAGAAATGACATAGCAAACTTCATTTTGAATCACACCTGGCACAACACATCACTCCACTGATCAGAAACATGATGACACTCCTTACTCTGCGAATGCAGGGCTAATTTCATCAGGGAACTCCTCTTTTTGAAGTGGAGATGTCCCCTTTCTAGCAGCTTAACACTCTCTAAGTATGCAACGTCTTACAGTGTGTTTCTTCCCTGTACTGCTACCCTGCTTGACCAACAAAACAAGCAAGTGTTATACCAAGGATCTACGTTGTCAAAGGTCATTGAGTCATTGGGCATATTCGCACCTGGCCAGGACACTGGGCAGGTTTGTATACCCAGTTTTGGCAACTGACCGTACCCTCATCACGTCGGCAGGGCAGGTGGGCAGGGTGAAGAGACATGCTTTTCTACCACATGATGCCATTTATGAAGCATGAATGCAATTTCAGATGGAAAGTACAGGAGTGAGGTTTTTGTTCACTGTTTCTTTGAGTGAGAGTGGATACAAAATACCTTAGGGATTAAAACAATTATAGACTACAATCATTTACAAAATTATAACAAAGGATAGAATGGTTTTTGATCTACTAATTGCCACCCATAGGGATGTATGCCCTATTATAGGAGGTTGTTGTTTTATTTCTATCCATGAAAATGATGCAAATGGTCATATTAATACCTCAGATATACATAGATTCATTGCTTTGCAGGCAATGATAACAAAACTGATTAAGTTAGTGTTTCTCTTCATGGAGAAGTCTCATCATGAACTTGATTATGATTTTTATAACTTCGGATTTTTCTTGTGCGAGTCCTTAATATGATGATGAGGCTGGTTATTGTAAGCTTAGCGATATGTCTTCATACAACTGCTGCAGATGATGAGGATGGTGAAAGGGGTAATACTAACTTAAGAAGTTTGAAGGTTGCAATATAATTTAAGGTTGTTTTGAGTATCTTCATATTATTTTCTACATTCTTATTTGACACAGTCTAAGATTAATTTTGATCATATTACATATACTAACTCTTAATGACATATTCTACACACATTTTTAACTTGCAAAGACACATAACAGCATGTAAATTCTCACACATAACCTTATATTATTTCATTCACTTTATTTTACTACCCCATTGATTATTTTTCTTTTAATCCTGATGCTTTATTAAGCATCAAGGGGGGGAATATGATTCCATATTATCTACATTATTATTGTTATTAATAATGTATTATTATACTTGAGAAGTATCATGCCTTTCATATGCCATGTTTAACATTTATATGTGCATTCCATGTAGGATAAGTTCATGTATTCTTGGCATGTTTCTGTGAGCAATTATTGGCCTTCAGAGAATTCAGACTGAGGATCTGTAGATAGATAGATATATAGATAGATATATAGATATATAGATAGATAGATAGATAGATAGATAGATAGATAGATAGATAGATAGATAGATAGATAGATAGATAGATCTTTAATTGTCATTGTCACAGGTACAAGGAAATTCAAAGTGCTCTCCAGTCAGTGCCCCATTTATAAAAACATTGCCCCATTATAAAAAACATAGACATAAAATTACTAAAAAATCAGTTAAAAAGAATAATTAAAAAGAATAAATAGCAAGCCACATTCACACAGACATCAACACAGGACATCATGCACACACAGTCATTGCAAGGAGCATTCAACAACAGTACATACGTAAAGGATGATCTAAGCTACACTGATAATCACTTTGACATGTCCTGTTCTCTTTTGGGTCCCAGGAACGCACAGGAACTTCTAGCTTGTGATCTAGATTAGTTTTTGGCTGGAATGTCTGTGCTTCATTTGTTCATCACCCCGGATAAGCTCTGCTTATCAGGATTGTCTCTCTGTCTCTCTCCCTTCCTCCTCTCATCCCTCTTCTCCTCCCCCTCCTTTTTGTTGCCTATATATATCAAACCTAAAGAATGTATCCTTTGGAGATTCTAGGTGTGCGCTGAAGGCCATGCTTTGTAATCTCTCCCCCAAAATGGCCATTGGGGTGACTCGCTTATTTTTATAAATAAATGTACATAATTCCAATTTTCCGCCTGATCTTTGACTTTGAATAATTTAAGCTCAGAATTATTCTAACAGTTATCATGATTATTATTATTATCATTATCATTATTGTCATGTTCTTGTCTCCCCGGTCCTCTGTACATGCCTCATGTTTACCCCTTTGTTTCACTCCTTCATGTTTTTCTGCACCGGTTGCCATTCCCTGCGTCTTTGATTGCCCCTATTATATCCACATGTTCCCTGTCGCGGTGATGACCACTGTTGTCTACATTTGTCGGTGCTAGTCTGTGTTGGGTGTGGCGTCATTAATGTTTCTCCCATGTTCCCAGTGTCAGTCCTTGCTGTTTTGCCTGCACAGTTTGGTTTAGTGTTTTCAGCCCCATGCTGCTATTTATTTGTTTCATTTTTTTTTGTTAATAAATCTTCATTCATGCACTGTATTCCTGCCTGCACCTGAGTCCCATTCACCCTCCCATGACATTGTCATCTTCATTTTTCAACCAAATTTAGATCATACAGAGACATCTACGTATATGAAGGTGCCTTTTCAACAACCTGAAAAGGCAGCTTTTCATCTTTCGTTTCAACTAAATCCAGACATTTTTAGACGGTTGGCAAAGCTGTCTTTTCAACATTTTTTCAACCAATTTGTAAGGATTGTCTTTATTTTTACTGGGGAACTTCTTTTCCTTGTCTTCTTTAAAAAAAAAAAAAAACAGCAACAGCAACTTTGCCCTTTTTGGACTCTCGGCTTCCCCACACCCGTCACGTGTACACTGAACTTTTATAGCCATTCATCCTTACCCATTGATCCTTCTGGGCTGAGGGAGTAAATAAAGAGGAAACTGCACAAACCTGTCAGTGTAGAGAACACTCACAATCTCACCACATCATCATGACTTCATCGGTGCTCCTGATTCTGGTAAACCTAGTGGGATCTTGCACAATGCTCACAGGTAAGCACAGAAGAGGATCAGATTGTTAGATTGGTGAGAAGCCATATTAGCATTGTTTGCTGATTTTACCCTTTTTGGAGGACAAAATCTAATTTAATTGTGCACAACAGCACATTACCTGTGTATTAAACTTTACCTGCTTTATCCAAGGTTTGCTAATGTTCACAGTATAGGTTAAGTTCACAGTGCCTCAAGACATACAGGTTCAAGAATTAATTTAAACCACAGAGGAAAAACTGTCACACTATATCATACAGACTAACAATACAATAAAATTATTGGTTGTCAAGACTAGATCACAATTTCAAAGAAAGTGATCTGAAATTGCACCAACACCAAGAGCTGTCAGAGTAATCTTTATGTTGCACAGTTCTTTAGAGGAGGAGTGTCAAACTCATTTTATCTCGGGGGCCACATACTGCTAGATTTAATGTCAAGTGGGCCGGGCCAGTCAAATAATAGCAAAACAACCTAATGGCAACTTCAAATTTACTACAAAGAAGAACAAGTATATTGTGAAATGCTTACATTTATTGAACCACTGATCTTTAACAAAACGTGAACAACCTGAATGAGTTGGAGTAATGACCCTAGTTACATGGCCTTTATAGGATTATTGTGTTTACATGGCCACTTAAATAATCAGATAACTGCAGAAATCCAATCATAACCGGTTTATTAGTGTACATGTAGACATGATCATTGACCATGTTTACATGCACATTGAATAAACCGATTATGATTGGATTTCTGGAGTTTCAATGCAGATTTAGGCTGCGTGTCCACCAAATGCGTTTTTTCCACTGTGGGCGACTATTTTCTATTCATTCTCTATGTAGTCCAGTGTCTACAGCATTGAGCGCCCTCGGTGCTGAAACGCTCTCGATGGTGGCCGCTTTTTGACACGATGCTCAGGGTACTCAAAGTTGAAAAAATTTCAACTTTTCAGACTACAGCTGAGCTCATCAATGTCAGACCTTTCTAAGCAGCCAATCAGAATAAGGGAGGGCGGGACATAGGACGCCAGTACAATCTGTACTCATACTCTTGTTTTCTGTGTCATCATATTTTGCATCCAGAGCTGCTACCAATGCCAAAATGTTTCCTGTCCATTGTTTTTTAGAGACTGCTATTAAAAAAATAAGTAGAAAGTTTGACCATAGGAAAAGCGGAAGTGCTGAGCTGTGAGTGACAAGCTGTAGCTGAAATACAGTGCACAGACTTTTTTTTCCAAAGCGCAACGCACAAGCACTGAAAAGAAGACGTTCAGGGCAGTTGGGCAACAAAAACATGTTTGGTGGACAGGCAGCCTAAGACCCTTAATCAATTTTTGGCAGGCAAAATGCAGAACTATTGTCCTTTGAGACTATTTCACAAGTGCGAGAGAGCAAATTACAGTAATATATTAACAATTTAATCTTGAACCAAATGCAATCATTTTTAAAGTGTGCAAATTGTTTCAATCAACATTAAGACCTTTAATCAATTTTTGGCAGGTGAAATAATATTTTTATAAGCTATAACAGCCCTTTGAGACTATTTCACAAGTGTGACAGATCAAGTTACAGTATTATATTCACAATTTAACCCTGTACAATTAAATCGAGTTATTTTTAAAGTATAGAAACTGTTTCAATCAACATTATGACCCTTAGACATTAAGACCCTTAATCAATTTTTGTCAGGTGAAATAACACATTTATAAGCTATTTAAAAGCCTTTGAGACTATTCACAAGTTGGACAAAACATGTTATAATCTTCACAATTCAACCTTGAGGAACCAAATCAAGTAATTTTATTGGCAGATAAAACGTTTGAATCTAAATTGGGAGCCTTAATGAATTTTTGGCATATGAAGCATACATTTTATGCATTCTACTTACAATATATAATTATAGGAGGTAAATAATGCACAAACACTAGTATTCATGGGAAAGAAAAGCTTTATTGACTTTTATATCATTATACATGGATTTTGTTAATTTCAGCACACTTTTCTTAACATATAAAGCAAAACATTAAAATCTGCTACAGGATAAAATGTCTTGTCTGATTATTCTCAGCACAACAGAATGGGGGAAGGAGAAGTTGTTTGTGGCGGCACCTTGCATGGCAGCGACCCCTCTGATTCTACATGTGATTAACACTGTAGATAGGAGAAATGTAATTTTGTTCAACTGTACATGATTGGCTGTATGGACTGAATGACAATAGAGATGGCTTCTTCTTCTTCTAACACAAAACTCATGGGACTAAAATTATGACTAATCCCTCACCGCATTAAATATTCACAGACATACCTTCGCTAACTGCATGGACAAAAAGTTAGGTCCACTTTGCTTAACACTAGAAGACCCAGAGAGGGGCCATTTGGCCTTTTTGGCTAGAAATCCCATAGGGGGACCATCAAGTGGCCACAAGAGGGCTAATGTCTGGGTCTTCTAGTGTTAAAAGCAGCTGTCAGCCTCAGAGTCGGACAAGAAATGGCTTTAGCCCAGCGAGGCACGCTCCCGCAAAGAGCCGGTCAGTTTCTGGTGGCCCATCACTTTTTGGCACAACACCGGCAGCTTCTCTTGTTTTGAACATGTTCAAAAAAATTTGTGACAAGAAAAAAAAAAAAAACTGGTTCCGACCATAAAAACAATGGGCAAAAGGCAGCAAACTGCCCCCCCCCCAAGCACCCGCCGAGCTGCAAGACATGGGGGTAAATGCATTTTTAAAGAACAGTTATTAAATACAGTAAATACAGTGATATTTCAGTGTGTGCTGGATCCACCATCCACAAAAAAGACTTGTTGCATATTTTTAGCGATCTGTTGAGAAAGGTTTGCCTTGAAGTCTTTCTAGAAGAAATCCTGTCCACCCGCATATCAGACTCCCTCAGTGTAAATTGGGGATCACTTTTGTGTCTGCTACTCTTGTGCGGCTCCAAATGGACCAATTGGGAATAGCAGTTATTTTATTGAAAAGTTGCTGCTTGTGTATTCTATTATTTAATTTTCACACTTTGCAAATTCATCCCATTGGCTGGTTTGGACTCTGGTGGGCCGGATTTGACTCACGAGCTGTACATTTGACACCCCTGCTTTAGAGAATGTTCAAAAAAAATGATGATCCTCTTAGATAAATTGATATTTGGCTTATTTATGAATGAATGAATCTTTATTTTCGGATAGATTAAAAGTAAAGATTAAAAAAGAAACAGAACAATATAACAAAGGGGGAAAAAAATCCAACAAGGTCAAATCAAACAATAACTCCTCTGATTATACAGTTCAACATAAGTTATCCGAAATGGGTGATAGCTGAAGACGCAGCTTATATTGCCCACCCATATTCCATCCAAGAATTCAAAAGAAAAACAAAACAAGAGCGATTACAATTCAGAACAAAGCTAAGACAAAACGTGACAAAAAAAACTAAGCAACAACACAACACAGACTGGATATGACAGTCCTTATGTGATTTTACATGTCATCTTGTATATATGTTTGGAGTATTTCTTCCTTTAGTTTTTTTTATTTTTTTATTTTGTTATTTTGTGGTTTGTTTGTAGATACTGCATATATATATGTAAGTACAAAAGTGTGCGAAAAGTTTAATTATTCTTAGTGTTGGCCCTGTGATGGACTGGCAATCTGTCCAGGGTGTACCCTGCCTCTCCCCCAAAAGATGCTGGGATAGGCTCCAGCCCCCACCCCCCCCCGCGACCCGAAAAGGATTAAGCGGAAGAAGATGGATGGATGGATGGAATGCAACCACTGGCAAAAAAATTATGGAATCACCCATATTGGAGGATCTTCATTCAGTTGTTTAATTTTGTAAATAAATGAATAATCACAGACATGTACTAAACTATTTTTGTTCAAAATGCCAACCTTCTTGCTCCAAGAAACATTTAAAAAAGAATGAAAGAAAGGTGCTTTTTTATTTGATCAGAGGGAAAACTATGGAATCATTCAATTCTGAGGAACATATTATAGAATCATGAGAAAAAATGCTAAACCACTAGTTCTTTGTTGCACTACTGCTGGCTTTTATTACAGCTTGAATCCTCTGAGGCATGGACTTAACTATTGACAAACAATACTCTTCCTCAGTCCAGCTCCAACTTTCTCTTATTGCTGTTACCAGAGCAGCTTTGCAGGTTGGAGCCTTGTCATGGACCATTTTCTTCAATTTCCACCATAGATTTTCAATAGGACTGAGGTTCAGAATATTTGCAGACCGTGCCATTGACATTATGGACACTATTAGGATGATCATCAGCAGAGTTTTCTGCCAGACTTTCCACCATACACCAATGTTTTTCTTAGTTTCTGTCAGCACATTGTCTGTTTTTCACACATTGCGTCACACATTCAAATTACCAGTAGACAGTGCGCTCACTATGTGCTAGGAGGTGGAGGCTTATTTCAAAGAGGTGTGGCAGCACGTAGTCTAATGCGCATTACTATTATAGTGCATTTCATGAGAATCCACTTTTGATCAGGAAACAGGAGGTCTGTCATCAGAAGTGCATTGTTTAATGATATTTCAGTGGCACGTTTTGAAATCGTGCTGCTCCAGAGCTCATGAGGAAACGACATCCGCTGGGTTTTTCTGTTATTTTAATGGAGAGAGTTGTAATAGTCATCATATAATCGCCCATCATTTTAATTATATATGCTTATCACACACTAGTTTTTTTATTCCATCCACACTCATTTTAATTGCGGACTTCCCACTGGAGTCTATAGTTTAGACATTAACGTAGGATTTTTTTTAGGGGAATGAATGAATGAACAGGGAGCATGTGAGCACATGGGGGTGGTGTGTCAGTCTGAAGATTTTTATTCCATCCATATTTTCGTTTTCATCACGGACTAATTAGGCATTAATGTATTTATTTTTAGGGAAATAAATGAATAAACAAGGAGTGTGCAGTGTTTTACTTTCACTGTAACTCCCCACAGAGACAGGAGATGCGTCCACACATCTGCCTCGGCTGCACGCCCCTGGTTTCCAGCTGGGCACCCGCACCAGCAACCTAGGGTTGCGGTTCTCTACCAGCAAGCTCCCTTACTGCCACCCGTCAGGGGCCGGCAGAAGCCACCGAAAGCGGGTTTGCTTTGTGGTCAGGGTCGCCGCGGATGGGAAGCTGCACCAGATGTCCTCCTTTCCTCCCGCGGAGCGACTTCTCCTTGGGAAGTCACTCCCGGCCCAACTTCCACGCCATCGTTAATGAAAGTTTCTGAAAGTTTGCACAGGCATCATCCTCTTTTCCTGAAGTTTCAAACCCATTCATGTCTGTGTGCTGTAGCCGTGCGCACTACATTAAACAATTCGGCTGATTTTTTTCAGCCCATTCTTC
The DNA here is from genome assembly GCA_020510985.1 of Pholidichthys leucotaenia. Lineage (NCBI taxonomy): Eukaryota > Metazoa > Chordata > Actinopteri > Cichliformes > Pholidichthyidae > Pholidichthys > Pholidichthys leucotaenia. The sequence continues at coordinate 115,082,311 of CM035842.1, read as the reverse complement.
ACCATTTGTTCTTTCTAACATAACTAACTGGGCATCAACAGTGATGGATGTCTTCCTTATTACCATTGCAATCACATGCGTTTTGGCTCACACACACAGGCTTTGGTCAGTGCAAAACCCGTCTTAAACTGTTATGATCACAGTTCACTTTACATAATGCGCCTCTTTGCATTAAAGGATTGGATTATCCAAAATACACCTCTGAATAATTAATCTTTGCATCATGCGACAGCAGAAAGTTCGCTTTTATGCAGTTGTGATAAGGAAATGAACTTGGAAACGCCCATAAACGTGTTCTGTGTTACCAACAACTGACTAACCGACCGCATCGATGTAATACGACCCTTTATGTTTTTCTTAAAGACGGACTCCGGTGGATATAAATCCCCTGTAAAAACAAATTTCCATTGTCTAAAATTCTTATGCCATTTTTTTCTACAAAAAAACTTTCATTGTCTCACAGTTTTGTATCAAAAAATCTTTTCACTTTTCTTTCTCCTTTAGGATCTATGAATACTCTGATAAGGCTAATAGTGGCTAGCGCTTCAGAATAAATCCTTTGATAAAAAGACTTACCAGTTGAAGGACATGCCCAGTTGTAGCCCAGAATAATGACTGAAACTGCAGTGGCCCTTAAAAGCACTTTAATGGTAAAATCCATCTTAACTTGGGTCAAGTTTTCAAAGCAGCTATCCAGAAATGCTAACTGGCCCAGGAGGCTAACTTCAGTTAAGCCAGAGAGTTCTGATTGGCTCAACAATATGGACCTGCTATGGTTACGTCACCAAAAACATTCTGTCTGAGCTCATCTTTTTCCAGGGGGTGGAGTTTAACTGGGACTTTAACCCTTTAACTGCCCTAGGTGCCATGTGGCGCCTGGGGAAACGCAAGGCAACTCAAGCCCCCCCCCCCCCCCCCCCCGTGGTCAAGAGTGATAAAAAAAAATTTCTCAATAAAATAGTTCAGATTTCCAAGGCTATAACTTGAAAGTTACAAGAGATAATGGCTTACTATCAATGAGAAAGATGTAGAATATGATCCAAAGTTTCAGACAGGAATAAATTTATGCATCTAATTTGTGTAATGTTGCAGCAGCTATATAAATTACATAACTCAGTCAAAAGTGGACTTTGGACACATTTACATAAAGAATGGTCCGGTTTTTTTGATGCCGATTTGTCTACAGGGGTATGTTTTTATCTAATCTTCAAAGTATATGAACCAGAGAATCAATAAAATTGTTATGACCTGAGCACCGGCCTTGTCCGCGCTCGGGCTACGTATAGCTCGCTGCCGGCTTTGACAGCTGTGGGTTATATTCTGGCTTCACTGGGTTCTTATTGTGAAGGTGCTCGGTGGGGCTTCCGTCTGTCAAAGTCGGTCAGCTGTCTGTCATTACTGCTCGTTAGTGTTCCGCTTTATTAGGCGGGCTTTGCTCGTTCATGTTTTAGACCGTAAGTGGCTGGGGTTAGCCTTACGGTCCCAAGCTCCATGTTCAGTGTATCTTCGCCACAGTCATAGTCTTGTATGTGTGTCTTGTGTCTTGTAAATAAATCACCATCATTGCAAAACTCATCGGTGGACTCTTGGCATCTTATGGTGATCCGCGAGGGTCACCGCATGACAAAAATGTCAAAAAAACATATATTTCTCTTATCTGTTGCCGGGTGGGGGGCTCGCCCGCTCACGTGACTGATCCATTTTCGTCCATCGTAGTCGATGTTTGTGTGTTTGCTCAGCCATTTACACCGTGTACCACATCTACAAACTCTTATGATTGCCCCACATTAATTTTGTTTGTATTACATGGCTATTTTTTCTGTTTGGTGCGTTATTCCTGTGGGAATCCATGCCGCCCATGGGCGCCGCCATCTTGGTAATGGGAGCTCAGTTTTTCATTCATCGTGGTCAATGTAACATGTTTACTTAGTAATTTACACCCGTGTACCACATCAACAAACTCTTATGATGATCCCACGTGAATTTCATTTGTATTATGCGGCTATTTTTCCCGTTTCATGCAGTTTCAGTGATCATCGCGGCAGCGATGACCAAACATGGCAGGTGTGTGAGCTCAAAGCAGAAAAAGGAGTAATAATAATGAAGATTTCTTCTCCATCTCAGCCATGATTCCTTTGGCACATGTCTGTCACCTTCTAAACTGTCAGATCAATAGAGATTAGTACAAATTCTCAGTATAGCTGGGGGATGTCAATAAGTTGACACGTGCAGTTGCTGCGCTGTGCCACTGGGGGCACGCGACCTGTCCATTTAATCTGGGCAGTTAAAGGTTTAAAGCAAAAAAAAAAAAAACAGAGACGCAACACTTCTGAGTGATTTCACTCTTGTTTTGTGTTGTACATCATAAAAAAATATGTTACAGATGTCAACAAAAAAATTGAATTTTAACAGTGACACTTTAAACACCATAAAACTTATGTTTTAACTTAGGAAGAACTCTAATTTTTCTTCACAACTTTCATGTATCTTACCATGCTTAGATGATAACCTAATCAGTACCTCCTTGTTGCGTCCTTGTGTTGTAATTCAACAGATATTCAAACTGAATACCTATAGAGATGGTTTAGGAAAGATTTTGCAGTGGTCTTTTAACTTTTCTGGAGTGTATGTTTTATGTATCATTAAGACATTACCAGTAATTCCATTTTAAAATATTCCATTATCACAATACAATATTGTGACCCCTAATTAGTGCAATACAGCTTAACATTAAAAAAAGTGAAGAAAAACTCTTCACACTATTTAACAAGTAAAATCAACCTTTTTAGATATTTTCACACTCAAAAGATTGTTGTATTTAAGTGGAAAATTAAAGGGTTATGAAAACATTTTAAATCAACGTTTGAATTTGATTAGTTTTTAAAAAAAATATAATTCTCTTAATTTTGTTTTTAAGCTTTCAAATTTGATGTAAGTTAAATAAGTGATGTGTCTGCTTGTTTTTTGTTTTTTTTAAGTTCATGTGCAGGAAAATGAACTTTCACAGCTCACACCAGAAAAGGTAGTGTATGTCAATTATGACACATGATTTTTTTAATCGTTGCCATCCTTTATCCACCTTATTCCTAGGCCCCATGATGCCTTGCGTTAATTATGGTAGCAGCCTCCGGTACTAGTTTAGAACGTATGGTTGTCACTGAAAAGGGACACTTTTCCTTGTTAAAAAACAATGACTTTGGCATCAGAAATGCGGGAACATGTACTTTTGCACCTCAAAAACAGAAATATAATCATACCATTTCCTATGACTATCAAGGGATGAGAAGATGTCCTTAAAAAGTGGCCTGGCAGACTGTAGCTCCATTAGTTAGCACCGCTGCTAAGATGCTAACGCTGTAAACAAATGACCCGTGCTGACAAAATGAGTCACTTTGAGGACATTTTCAAAACTGATGTAATGTTATTTCCATATTCTGTATTGAAAGACCTTCAAAATGATATTTAATTTGTAGGAAGTGTGCAAAAATGTTGTTTATATTTTGGCTAGTTGATAACTCACGTTCGATTGGTCAGGAGTTACGGCTTCCATAAAAGCATATGTATTTTTAGAAAGTCCAATTTCTAAGCTTTCCAATGATACCAGTCACTCATGGGGGTTTTCCCGGGACTTGCCGCTAGCAAACAAAGAAAGAGTCATAATTTATGACTTCTCTGCTTGTAGCTCGTATTGACGCAGTGCACATTCTAACTCGGTGGAGGAGTGGTGAGCACTGCGGCAACACAGCAACTCACCCTTGGCCGGGGGATCCTGAGTTCGATCCCAGCCCCCGACCAACAGTGATCTGTGTGGAGTTTGCATGTTCTCCCCGTGTCTGCATGGGTTTACTCCAGGATTTCTCCGGTTTCCTCCCACATGCCAAAAACATGCAAGTAAGGTTAACTGCCATCAACTGGGGATTCTAAATTGTCCTTAGGTATGACTGTGAGAGTGAATGGTTCTCTGTCTCTCTGTGGTTGCTGTGCGATAGACTGGCAATCTGTCCAGGGTGTACCCTGCCTGTCACCCAAAGATGCTGGGATAGGCTCCAGCCCCCCCCCCCCCCGAAAAGGATTAAGCAGAAGAAGATGGATGGATGGATGGGTCACATATATCAATGTCTCCACTGCAATAAAGTTGGCTGCATTCTGTTAAAATATGTTGGACATAATCAGATTTACCTCAGAGCATATGTAGAATCTTGTCAGAGCCAAAAAGAAGCCTCCATTTATAGTCTATGGCACAACCACAAACACCAGCAACAAAGTACCAGAACTATGCCAAAACATAAAAAAAAATACAAAAACTACAAGTGTTGAAATTAGCTGCCACTTGAGTGCAAAACACATATGTGGACTACTGTATACATTAAAATGAATTTGAAAAACTTTTAAAAATGCTATTTTAACACTAGAAGTCCCAGAGAGGGGCCATTTGGCCTTTTTGGCTAGAAAACCCATAGGGGGACCATCAAGTGGCCACAAGAGGGCTAATGTCTGGGTCTTCTATTAAATGCTCCTGCTCCTCTATTCTTACTGACTGATTTAAAGCTACTGCAGCGAAACCGGAAGCTCCGCCCATAATCGTTCCTACAGCGGCACCCCCAGGAATAAGGTGGATACATTAAAGGTTGTCTATTGTTTTTAAGTTCTATCAGTCACAGTATTTTTGTTTGTGCAGACTGAAAGTTACATGCCAATACTATGCTCACCGATACCATCCCCCTCGTCCTCTTCAGGTAACTCAGTTTGCAATCATAATCAAAAAGCAAAGCAATCCTTTACTGATTTGAGGGAAAAGTCATTTCATTGTCACCAGCAGACTAACAGCACTATTAAATATATTTACTTCTGATTAATGTTAATTTTATTTTTTTTTTCTCACTGTCTGTCAGTTCATGCTCTGAGACCTTTTGATATCTCAGGTGTTTACACCTTGGGGAAGCCACTTTCGCACAGGTAAATGCACTGCAGAATACTGATGACAAAATTGTGCTAATTTTAGTGGTGGGCACTGGTCACATTGAGTTAATCGTGATTAACCCAATACCCTGTTGATCATGGAATGGAAAACGCAGAACTTTAAATGCAGGTATTGTTTTTTTCAGACAGTCTGTAGCAGGGGTCTCAAACTCATTCCATGGAGGGCCAAGACCCTGCAGGTTTTACCTCCACCCAGAGTCTTCAGCAGGTGTTTTCATTGATCAGCAGTCAGTGGGAAGAAATTCAGTGAAATCACCTGTTGAAGACACTGGGTGGAGGTAAAACCTGCAGGGTGTTGGCCCTCCATGGGATGAGTTTGAGACCCCGGTCTATAGTGTGAATCAAAACAGAGATGTGTGAAGCCCAATTCATGGTACAGCCTCCTCATTTTATTTGATTCTGGGCATTCAAATCAGTTTGTTGGCATATCGGTGTCATATTATTTGGACATATGGACTGTATCAATGCACAATCGCGACCTAAATGCTGGAGAGAAGAGGCCAACGGAGAGGCGAAAGTGCAGCTAACAGTTAAGCTAAAGGCTAACCCCGGGCAAACACCAGTTGTTTGTGAATGTCCATTCCCTAGAAAACAAACTGGAGTATCTCCTACTGGAACACACATTGAAAAGGCAGGTGAGAGATGTAACTGTTATAAGAACTAGTAAGATAACTGGTGTAATAATGCTAAAGTGGTCACTAGTTTTTTTTTGCACATGCAGTATTTTTGCCATGCTTATGAGGTTTTTTAGAGAATGTTCTGGATCGTTTTTGTAATTTTTGACATGTTGAAAGCATTAAATAAACATGCAGCTTTTTTTAAACTATCCATCCATCCATCCATCTTCTACCGCTTTTCCGGAGGTCCGGGTCGCGGAGGCAGCAGTTCAAGCAGAGAAGCCCAGACTTCCCTCTCCCCAGCCACCTGCTCCAGCTCTTCAGAGGGGATACCAAGGCGTTCCCAGACCAGCTGGGAGACATAGTCTTTCCACCGAGTCCTGGGTCTGCCCCGGGGTCTCCTCCCAGTGGGACGTACCTGAAACACCTCAAGTGGGAGGCGTCCAGGAGGCATCCTAATCAGATGCCCATACCACCTCAACTGACTCCTTTCAATGTGGAGGAGCAGCGGTTCTACTCTGAGCCTCTCCCGGATGACTGAGCTCCTCACCCTATCTCTGAGGGTGAGCCCAGCAATCCTACGGAGAAAGCTCATTTCAGCCGCTTGTATCCGCGATCTCGTTCTTTCAGTCATTACCCAAAGCTCGTGACCATAGGTGAGAGTAGGAACGTAGATTGACTGGTAAATCAACAACTTTGTCTTAGAACTAAGCTCCCTCTTCACCACAACAGACCGGTACAACGTCCGCATCACTGCAGATGCTGCTCCAATCCGTCTGTTGATCTCTCGCTCCATTTTCCCCTCACTCGTGAACAAGACCCCAAGATACTTAAACTCCTCCACTTGGGGCAGGAGCCTGTCCCCAACCCGGAGAGGACAATCCACCTTTTTCCGACTGAGGACCATGGACTCGGACTTGGAGGTGCTGATTCTCATCCCAGCCACTTCACACTCAGCGGCAAACCGTCCCAGCAAGAGCTGTAGGTCATTGCTGGATGAAGCCAACTGGACAACATCATCTGCAAACAACAGAGATGAGATCCTGTGGTCACCAAGCATGACACCCTCCATTCCCTGGCTGCGCCTAGAAATCCTGTCCATAAAAATTATGAACAGGATCAGTGACAAAGGGCAGCCCTGGCGGAGTCCAACTCTCACTGGGAATGACTCCGACCGAGTGTTGGCAATACGAACCAAACTCTCACAACAGTCGTACAGAGACCGAATAGCTCGTAACAACAAGCCCGATACCCCATACTCCCGAAGCACCCCCCACAAAAATCCACGAGGGACGCGGTCAAATGCCTTCTCCAAGTCCACAAAACACATGTAAACTGGTTGGGCAAACTCCCACGAACCCTCAAGAATTCTCGAGAGGGTAAAGAGCTGGTCCGATGTGCCACGGCCAGGACGAAAACCACATTGCTCCTCCTGAATCCGAGGTTCGACCAACGGCCGGACTCTCCTCTCCAGTACCTTGGCATAGACCTTCCCAGGGAGGCTGAGGAGTGTGATCCCTCTAAAGTTGGAGCACACCCTCCGGTCCCCTTTTTTGAAGAGAGGAACCACCACCCTGGTTTGCCATGCCAAAGGCACTGCCCCTGACCTCCACGCAATGTTGCAGAGGTGTGTCAACCATGACAACCCAACAACATCCAGGGCCTTGAGGTACTCAGGGCGAATCTCGTCCACCCCCGGGGCCCGGCCACCAAGGAGATTTTTAACCACCTTGGCGACCTCAGCCCCTGTGATAGGCGAGTCATCCCCCTCGTCCCCAAACCCTGCTTCCTCTGTGGAAGGCGTATCAGTGGGATTGAGGAGATCCTCGAAGTATTCCTTCCACCGCCCAACGATATCCCCAGTTGAAGTCAACAGTGTCCCATCCGCACCATACACAGTGTGGACAGGGAGCTGCTTTCCCCTCCTGAGCCGCCGAACAGTTTGCCAGAATCTTTTTGAAGCCGACCGAAAGTCTTGTTCCATGGCCTCACTGAACTCCTCCCATACCCGCGTTTTTGCTTCAGCAACCACCCGAGCTGCACTCCGCTTGGCCTGCCGGTACACCTCAGCTGCTTCGGGAGTCCCACAAGCCAACCAAGCTTGATAGGACTCCTTCTTCAGCTTAATGGCCCCCCTCACCACTGGTGTCCACCACTTGGTTCGGGGGTTGCCACCACGAGATGCACCGACCACCTTGCGGCCGCAGCTCTGGGCCGCCGCTTCAACAACAGAGGTGGAGAACATGGCTCATTCAGACTCCATGTCTCCAGACTCCCTCGGAATGTGGATGAAGTTCTTCCGGAGGTGGGAGTTGAAGATCTCCCGGACAGGGGCCTCAGCCAGACGCTCCCAGCACACCCTCACTATACGTTTGGGTCTACCAGGTCTGAATGGTTTCCTCCCCTGCCATCGGATCCAACTCACCACCAGGTGGTGATCAGTTGACAGCTCTGCACCTCTCTTTACTCGGGTGTTCAAGACATACGGTCGCAGGTCTGATGATACGATAACAAAATCGATCATCGACCTGCGACCTAGGGTGTCCTGGTGCCAGGTGCACATATGGACACCCTTATGCTTGAACATGGTGTTCGTTATAGACAGACTGTGGTTAGCACAGAAGTCCAATAACTGAACACCACTCGGGTTCAGATCGGGCAGGCCATTCCTCCCAATCACCCCCCTCCAGGTTTCACTGTCGTTGCCCACGTGCGCATTGAAGTCCCCCAGTAGGACAATGGAGTCTCCAGGAGGAGTACCCTCCAGCACCCCAGTCACAGACTCCAAAAAGGGTGGGTACTCTGAAACATCATTTGGTGCATAGGCACAAATGATGGTCAGGACCCGTTTCCCAACCCGAAGGCGCAGGGAAGCAACCCTTTCGTCCACCGGGGAAAACTTCAATATAGAGGCAGCAAGGTGGGCGATACAAGAATACCCACCCCTGCTCGTCACCTCTCGCCCGGGGCAACTCCAGAAAAGGCCAAGCTCCAGCCCCTCTCCAGGAGACTGGTTCCGGAACCGGAGCTGTGTGTTGAGGTGAGGCCGACTATATCTAGCCGGTATCGCTCAACCTCGTACACCAGCTCAGGCTCCTTCCCCACCAGAGAGGTGACATTCCACGTACCAAAAGCCAGTTTAGAAAGCTTGGGATCAGTCCGCCAAGGTCTCCGCCTTTGACCGCCACCTAATCCACATAGCACCGGACCCCCATGATCCCTCCTGCAGGTGGTGGACCCACTGGAGGGCGGACCCATGTAACTCCTTCGGGCTGAGCCCGGCCGGGTCCCATGGGTGGAAACCCGGCCACCAGACGCTAGCCTTCGAGCCCCTCCCCCAAGCCTGGCTCCAGGGTGGGGCCCCGGTAACCCCATACCGGGCGGGGTACACTGAATCCTTGATATACAATTTATCATGAGAGTCTGTTGGATCGTTCTTAGTCTGGCCCTTCAAAAGGACCAGTTTGTCTTGGGAGACCCTATCAGAGGCAAATTGCCCCCGGACAACATAGCTCCTGGGATCACTGGGGCACGCAAACCCCCCCACCACGATAAGGTGACGATAAACTAACCTTTATTTATACAGGTAGTCTCATTGAGACACAAGGTCTCATTTCCAAGAGAGACCTGTCAAAACAACACACAGTACAACACAGAGTTACAGACAACACTAAGTGACCAGTTGTAGAAAGCAAGCACATTTGTCCACTTCCATGTTAATAGGAGTATGAAATACTTGAAAAATTACCAACTTATGGTACAACATAAAACCCTTCACAACCAAAGTGTGATTAATTGTGTTTAACACACAATTTTAATAGATTAATTGTGATTAAAAAATTTTAATCATTGCTCACCAAATGACACTGTTTACAGATTGTCTTCAAAACTAAAGTGAATATATCCTGTTACACTGTGTCCATCTTTGTCATTAGGGATGAAGCACTGAAAGTTGTTAGCAGGCTAACTGGTAAGTGGGAGTCCTCTCCAGTCAGCCTTACTATTTTTCAAAAATGCAGAAACTCAAGCTGTTTATTTAATTTTAGAGGTGGCTGTTGATATTTTTGATGATTCATTATTTTTTGCCAATTTTATACGTATGTGTTTATAATGGGAAGGCTGCTTTCTCTGTATTATTTCACTTAATCTCTGCACTTTTTCATCACAGAATTTAAATTAATTTAATCCAAAACAGAGTACACAACATCTGGGGCTCTTGTGATTATATACTGTATTTCAAAGAGTTCAGTTCAAGATCAGAGTTAAGGCTGTGACACAGGAAGCCAAGAGTTACACAAACGAAAACCCATCAGAACAATACATGCAAAGTTATCTGCAATGATAAGATAACAGGTCTTAGTGCCATTTGCTGACCTTCATTACACATTAAAGCAAGCCAGCAGACTGCATAAATAAAAGATATCAGTGGCTGTCCCTTTCACAACCGCCGTTCTTTATCTCACAGTATACCTAATCCACTGTGTGATTGTGTCGTAATGGAATAGTGGATGTGCTTTCAACAGGGTTGCTGTCTATGTTTAACCCTGATGTGGTCACTCAACCTGACGATCAAACCTCAGTGCAACCCAGGTAACACAAAAATCACCTGGACAGTCACACATCAATGCTGTCTGGTGCAGTGCTCTTCATAGTGGGCTGATGTTTTGCAGGAGTTTACTGGAAGAAGCAGAGGAACTGTCTCACTTCCTTTCCCCTCAGGTATAATAAACCCTCTCACATAACCTTGTTTTGCTCCTCCTTCACTGAGTTATACTTTAGCCTTCCCAATGCAATAAAAAACAAAAGAAAGAAAAAACAAAAGAAAACTTGTGATATCATGATAGCATAATATTTTGGCTGGAAGCAGAACAGTTAACAAAATACAAATCAGTGTTCCTAAAGTCTCCTAAATGTTGTTTTATATTTAAACAGCTATAATTACTGTTAATAAACATTTTAACTTATTATGAAATATCAACGTTTTGATTTTGGATATTGGCATTTAAAATATAATCAGATTGTCTCCTAAATGCTGTTCTACTGCAAATCCTAGAGTACATAATTAGCTCATTTTCATGTGAACTGTCAAATTATATGGAAAAGTACTAATAAGATAAGATAAGCTAAGATAAGCCTTTATTAGTCCCACAATGGGGAAATTCCAGGATTGCAACAGCACAGGGATAGCAACACTCAGAGCAACAATCAGAAGGCAAGAAAAAAAACAAGAGCAGCGAGTATACATATGTACATATAAATATAAATATATAGACACACAGTGTGGAGCATTGTAGCTAGATGGGATAAATATATGAATATATAAACACACAGTGCAGAGCATTGTAGCTAGATGGAATAAATGTGTAAATATATAAACACACACAGTGCGGAGCATTGTAGCTAGATGGAATAAATATGTAAATATATAAACACACAGTGCGGAGCATTGTAGCTAGATGTAATAAATATATAGATATATAAACACACACAGTGCGGAGCATTGTCGCTAGATGGAATAAATATATAAATATATAAACACACAGTGCGGAGCATTGTAGCTAGATGGAATAAATATGTAAATATATAAACACACAGTGCGGAGCATTGTAGCTAGATGGAATAAATATGTAAATATATAAACACACACAGTGTGGAGCATTGTCGCTAGATGGAATAAATATATAAATATATAAACACACAGTGCGGAGCATTGTAGCTAAATGGAATGAAACAGCATAACCGTCTACTTAGTTATCCTATATGGTATGATTACGTCCCCATACATATTGTCACCCTCCATAGCGACCGGTATTTTCCTAGTTATATACCGGAGGGGACCATTGTGTAAGTCTAATACTGTGTGTTTCTCCAGGTGACAGATTGGAAGTTTGTGCTGCTCTTTTCCCCTGCAGATGCCATCTGTGCCTGTTCACCACATGTAAGATTTGATGTTTACTGCTTAAATGTCATGTTTGATGTTGGATCTGATATTTTGTTAATGTGTCAGAAGAGAATCAGCTGTTATGGTTTCTTTGTGCTTCAGGTGTCTATAGATTTAAAAGCTGTGGTGGAGAAGGTGGAGGCAGCCCTGCAGATGTTGCAAAAACGGGTGATATATTTTATTGAGTAGAGTTTTGTCATGAAAAGAGAAATGAACTTAAAAAAAGCAGGTAATAACATTGTTGTGGGTGTATGTTTATAGTTGGTGCGTACTTTGGTTCACGTGGTGGTCTGGAGTGGATATCATCATCAGCAAGACAGGTAAGAGTTTTTAAAGAATAGAGGCTATGCGTATGATGTCACCAAACAGAACTCATGGCAGTTAAAAACACTGAGTGGCAGCATTAGGGGGTATGCATTAAAACACAGAAAATACACACAGTATTCAATCACAGCAGTGCACAGAATACCTGCTTGCATTGTGGAAAGCTAATTTTATCATTCTATTTTGTATTAATTGGCAAAAACTAACTAAATAATTAAAGGCTCTGAACCAGTTCTTCACTTACCATGTGCTCCTTGGGCTTTACCCACATATCACTACAGTCAAGTAAATGGTGTGGTATTAACATCTAAAGTAAAAAAAAAAAAAAAAAAAAAAAAAAAAAAAGGTACTCTGTGCATTGCTGTGATTAAATATTTTTTTTATGTTTTGCTGCATACAAAATAAAGCTGCCACATGTGTTTGCCACTCAGTGCTGGGTAACTATGATAACTACCATTTAACTGCCAAGAATTCTGTTCCAATGCATCCCCTCTATAGACTGACTTCAGAGGAACCATTTTTAAATTATAGGCAAATGGAGGTGTTAGAAATCACATTTACAAAAATTCTGTTTTTGGCAAAAAGCCACAAAGTGCCCCTATTACGGTGGGGTAAAAAAGTATTTAGTCAGCCACCAATTGTGCAAGTTCTCCCACTTAAAAGATGAGAGAGGTCTCCAATTTTCATCATAGGTATACCTCAACCATGAGAGACAAAATAAGAAAAAAAAATCCAAAAAATCACATTGAAGGATTTTTAATGAATTAATTGGTAAATTCCTCGGTAAAATAAGTATTTGGTCAATAACAAAAGTTCATCTCAATACTTTGATATATACCCTTTGTTGGCAATGACAGAGGTCAAAAGTTTTCTGTAAGTTTTCACAAGGTTTTCACACACTGTTGCTGGTATTTTGGCCCATTCCTCCATGCAGATCTCCTCTAGAGCAGTGATGTTTTGGGGCTGTCGCTGGGCAACACAGACTTTCAATTCCCTCCAAAGATTTTCTATGGGGTTGAGATCTGGAGACTGGCTAGGCCACTCCAGGACCTTGAAATGCTTCTTACAAAGCCACTCCTTCGTTGCCCGGGCGGTGTGTTTGGGATCATTGTCATGCTGAAAGACCCAGCCACGTTTCATCTTCAATGCCCATGCTGGTGGAAGGAGGTTTTCACTCAAAATCTCACGATACATGGCCCCATTCATTCTTTCCTTTACACGGATCAGTCGTCCTGTCCCTTTGCAGAAAAACAGCCCCAAAGTATGATGTTTCCACCCCCATGCTTCACAGTAGGTATGGTGTTCTTTCTTCTCCAAACACGACAAGTTGAGTTTTTACCAGAAAGTTCTATTTTGGTTTCATCTGACCATATGACATTCTCCCAATCCTCTTCTGGATCATCCAAATGCTCTCTAGCAAACTTCAGACGGGCCTGGACATGTACTGGCTTAAGCAGGGGGACACGTCTGGCACTGCAGGATTTGAGTCCCTGGCGGTGTAGTTAGTGTGTTTCTGATGTAGCCTTTGTTACTTTGGTCCCAGCTCTCTGCAGGTCATTCACTAGGTTCCCCCATGTGGTTCTGGGATTTTTGTTCACCGTTCTCGTGGTAATTTTGACCCCACGGGGTGAGATCTTGCGTGGAGCCCCAGATCGAGGGAGATTATTAGTGGTCTTGTATGTCTTCCATTTTCTAATAATTGCTCCCACAGTTGATTTCTTCACACCAAGCTGCTTACCTATTGCAGATTCAGTCTTCCCAGCCTGATGCAGGTCTACAATTTTGTTTCTGGTTTCCTTTGACAGCTCTTTGGTCTTGGCCGTAGTGGAGTTTGGAGTCTGACTGTTTGAGGTTGTGGACAGGTGTCTTTTATACTGATAACGAGTTCAAACAGGTGCCATTAATACAGGTAACGAGTGGAGGACAGAGGAACCTCTTAAAGAAGAAGTTACAGGTCTGTGAGAGCCAGAAATCTTGCTTGTTTGTAGGTGACCAAATACTTATTTTACTGAGGAATTTACCAATTAATTCATTAAAAATCCTTCAATGTGATTTTCTGGATTTTTTTTTCTCATTTTGTCTCTCATAGTTGAGGTATACCTATGATGAAAATTGGAGACCTCTCTCATCTTTTAAGTGGGAGAACTTGCACAATTGGTGGCTGACTAAATACTTTTTTGCCCCACTGTATGTTTTTGAGGTTTCCTCTTTATTTTAGTAGAGTATGGTTTATGCAGGGTTTCTGTGATGTGACTTTGTCCGCAAAGTCAAACAGCACCAAAGTCAGCCTGCACAGTAGTTCTCCTTTCCCACAGCAATTAGGACTACAAAACTGCCTGAAACGCCTTGTGTGGATTTGCCGTCCTCTTCTGTGGATTTATCATCTCACAAGGAGAAACCTGATACAGATCTTCCCCATGGCTAGTCAGGCAGAAAAGGGAGGAGTGCTTACCACTGAATGACAGAACTCCCACATCTACTGTACCGTGTAGCTAGGCTAACTAGCGAGTTAGTTCAGCTCTCCTCTGTAAATTCTAGTCACCCCACTAGACATCCATGTTACCAGCTCAATAATCCACAGTTGATAATATATCTATAGTCATTCTGGCCTATTTTGTTTTTTGTTTTTTTAGCCAGCATTACCTAGATACAGAGACCATTAGTACTGTTAGCTTTGAGACACAAATCAGCACGACCAGTGATGGCTCTTCTTTTGTAAATTGCAGTCACTGTACTAGACCAGCGCATTCATTAATCACAGTCACCACTCTGTCTTATTTTGTTTTATTTTAGGTATATTGGGCTGTTAATGTTAGCTGGGCTGAGTGGCCACAGTAGGGATTTCTGACCAACTTCTTCCCTACCTGAGGAGTCTGCTAGGCGTATTTGTGTCTTGACATCGATTTTTGTCTATTTTTCGTGTATTCTATTCATTCTCACTAAACATCCATCTTCCCAGCTGGATTATCTACCAGCCCTACCAGCCAATATATTTTGTTCACAGACAGTGTTTTAGCTTATTTTATTATAGGTTAATGTACTCTGGCCTGGATACCTCCTCAGGAGTGATTAGCTGCCATTAGCAGAGCAAACCATTCACTCATTCAGGGTTGTTTCTCTGCTTATTACACCTCCAGGGACTGGCTATCACTCAAACCACACACCCCTGTCTCACATAATGCCTTATTTGAGCTCCTACACGCTTGCATTCAACCAGTTTTAATTAGTATGATAACCAAACCTAACAGCTTGAGTTTTGGAAGTTTCGACAGCGTCACCATGAAAATACAGCTCTCAGAGAAATGACAAAAGAGGGAGGATCGGGTGAACTGTGGCTCATTAGCATTTAAAGCAGTATGCCATAAAATGGCCTGTTTTGAGAAGAGCTTCAGAAAAGCTGTGAAAAATGGTACTGCAGTAATTAAACCCTGATTTGTTTTGACCAAATCATGTCACAGATATTTTATTAACACCTCGGGAACTAGGGCTGAAATGATTAGTCGACATTGTCGACAACGTCAATTAAAAAAATTTGTTGGCGCAAAATTTTATTGTTGATGCATCGTTTAACTTTAAAGTTTATGGACATGCCGCAGAAGTGTTCAGTTGTAACTGCAATGCATGACTGGAACTGCTGCAGGTAGTAGCGCTTCTGTTGTCCGGCATGTGTGAACAATTTCCAGCGAAGAAGAGGAGCACAGCATGGCGAAGCGGAAGTATAAACATCTAGAAGTGGAGCAAAAAAAAACGAGATACAAATTTTCTAAAGTATGGGAACATTTCACTGAAAATAAAGAACCGAAACAAGTGAAATGCAGACTCTGCAAGGCAGACTTTTCTTATCATAGCAGCACTACAGTGATGCATGAGCATTTGAAACAGTGCAACAACTCTGAAACATCCACAGAGTTGTTCTGAAGCCACTCCCTTGATGTCTTGGGTGTCTGCTTAGGGTCACTGTCCTGCTGAAAGATGAACTGTCGCCCCAGTCTGCAGTCAAGAGCGCTCTGGAGCAGGTTTTCATCCAGGATGTCTCTGTGCATTGCTGCATTCACCTTTTCCTCTATCTTGACTAGTCTTCCAGTTCCTGCCACTGAAAAACATCCCACAGCATGATGCTGCTACCAACATGGCATGGTTATGAGCGGTGCCTGGTTTCCTCCAAACATGATGCCTGGCATTCACACCAAAGAGTTCAATCTTTGTCTCATCAGACCAGAGAATTTTGTTTCTCATGGTCTGAGAGTCCTTCAGGTGCCTTTTGGCAAAGTCCAGATGGGCTGCCATGTGCCTTTTACTAAGAAGTGGCTTCCATCTGGCCACTCCACCATACAGGCCTGATTGGTGGATTGCTGCAGAGATGGTTGTCCTTCTGGAAGGTTCTCCTCTCCCCACAGAGGAATGCTGGAGCTCTGATAGAATGACCATAGGGTTCTTGGTCATCTCCATGATGAAGTCCCTTCTTCCCCGATCGATCAGTTTAGACGGTCGGCCAGCTCTAGGAAGAGTCCTGGTGGTTCCAAACTTCTTCCATTTACAGATGATGGAGGCCACTGTGCTCAATGGGACCTTCAAAACAGCAGAAATTTTTCTGTACCCTTCCCCAGATTTGTGCCTCAAGGCAATCCTGTCTCGGAGGTCTACAGACAATTCCTTTGACTTCATGCTTGGTTTGTGCTCTGACATGCACTGTCAACTGTGGGACCTTATATAGACAGGTGTGTGCCTTTCCAAATCATGTCCAATCAACTGAATTTACCACAGGTGGACTCCAGTTAAGCTGTAGAAACATCTCAAGGATGATCAATGGAAACAGGATGCACCTGAGCTCAATTTTGAGCTTCACGGCAAAGGCTGTGAATACTTATGTACATGTGATTTCTTAGTTTTTTATTTTTAATAAATTTGCAAAAATCTCAAAAAAAAAAAACTTTTTCACCTTGTCATTATGGGGTATTGTGTGTAGAATTTTGAGGAAAAAAGTTGAATTTAATCCTTTTTGGAATAAGGCTGTCACACAACAAAATGTGGAAAAATTGAAACGCTGTGAATACTTTCTGGATGCACTGTATCTTTAGCATGCTTACACAATCCGCTTCTGAGGTGAGGTAAAACATGCACTAGAGCCCCAATCAAGAGCTGTGCCAACAGGAAGCAGAGATGGACATGAGAGAAATAATCGTGACTAGTCAACTAATCCAAAAATTATTTGTTCGATTAGTCAACTACCAAAATAATTGTTTGTTACAGCCCTACTGGAAACTGTGTCAACCCATGGAAAAGGGGGATAATAGGTGCACTTTATTAATGATTGAAAATGCATGTACATATTTCCAACTCCTTAATGAGAAAACATCTGCTGTAAAATAGGGCTATGTATGAAAATATGAACATAAATCTTGTGAAATGCTCTGTTGGTCTGTTGTAAAACTTCACCATGAACTTGTCTTTTATAATGTCTACTAGATGTGAGTGTAAGAGTGATAAAAACATAAACCAAGGCCTTTATAAAGCAATCCTTCTGAAAGCACTGCAGGTAAAGCACTCATAAATCTGTGTTTTTTCCTCACTAATGTCAGACTCAGATTTTAGTGTGAGACTGACAGCATGTGACTTATTTTCAGGATTCTCTAAGTCATGCCTTCAGTTCTCCAGAATGGCATAATGAAGGCACAGACTTCACTGTTGTTCTACAGCCAACTCCACTTGTCCTTGAACCATCCTCAGACCCTGTAAGTGCAGTATTATCTACACTTACGTCAGCCATAATCAGTAATACTGTTTTCTGTCAGTCCATTTACATAGCAATGCATGTAAGACTCTTGGCTCAAATGTACCTTACAATAGTCATATGTTTCTTTGAAGGAAAACATGGAGAAGGCGATTAATCAATTAACAATTGAGCTTTGGACAAACTTGGTAAGTTCTCATAAAATAAGCATAAAACTGGGACATGGCAGTGTGTACTCTAAACTAGGCAAAATTATGTATAAGTTTCCCTTATACTGCAAAATGCAAATGCATCCCAGAAGTTTTCACCATGATCCCTAAAAGCAAAAGATAACAAGGATTACAGTGTTCATGTTAGATAAGATAAAAGATTTAAAGATTAACTTCATGAGATTACCTACATGATCATTTTCTCATGTGCAGTTCACCCAGTATCTACATTTGCAAACAACTGTGTAATTGTTGCTGTTTAATATGGTATATAGATTGGTTCCACAGGAATGGAAAAATATAATCGCAGAATCTTAACCAGTCATAAATTGTCTTCCTCCAGCTTCAGCCGTCTGTAGGCCAGGCTAAGGTCGTGGACTCTTTTCCTTGCCCCACTGAGGTGAAGCATGCAGACACTCTTTATTAAAGAGCTTACTATGACTATATCTCATCCGTTGCTCTAAAGCTGCTATTTAAAATGACTAAATCTAGTGTGACATTTTCTATCCTCATGCCAGGAGCGACCTTTCCTACGGACTCAAATAAACTCCCCCAGTGAAGCAGTGGGGAAGTCTCATAGCAAATCAACTGCACTGACAGATGCTGTAAGAACTATTAGTTTAAAAAAATCCTAAACCAAAATTACAGATTAACAAACTGCTGTATGTAGTTCAAAGAATTTAAATGTAATCTCATTTTGTAGTTTATGGGAACCGAGGTACCCTGCACAGACCGTAGTCCCTCTGACACAACACCAGTTTCAGGTGAGAAAATATTTTTAACCTCTGCTCACCTTTTGATCCAACAAGTCTCAACCATATGTGTTTTCTTTCATGCAGTTCATGAGCTGAGACCTGCAGATATCAAGGTGGTGGCAGCATTAGGGGACTCCCTGACAGTGAGTGTATACCATTATATGTATAGTTACTCACTAACACTGGCTGGGTCTCAGGGCCATTTCCTGGTTTTGGAGGGCCCTATGCAAGATTTTTTTTGCCCCCCTTCCCCTCGCCAGCACACACACACACACACACACACACACACACCACAATTGTTTGCGAGTATAGATCTGCAGACATACCACATCTAGTACATTTAGCAGAATACAAGGTAAATTAACAGAATACCAGATATAACAAAAATGACTAAACACAATATGAAAAAACACAAAAAATAAAAAAATAAATTAGGAAGCCTAAATGCTGCTAATGCTAAATGCTTTCCACCAAAATAAACCCAAGGAGCTTTGAAAGAGTCATATAATCTCCTTGACAAACCTAAATAGCACAGTTTTTTTGTTAGGTGTTGATATTTTAAGATATAAGATTTCATAAAAGAGGGCAGTGACTTTTGTATGTTTATATTTTTTAATTTGATATTGATATTGTGTGTGATCTAGCGCCGAAACCTCTTACCTTTCCGGTGTCCTGCCCGTGGGCCATTTTACATTGGCTGGACACTGGCTGGAATGGTAAGGGGTTTTAAAATATTAAAAAACCCAGTTTTAAAAACCAGAGCCTTAATGCTTATTTAACCATATATCAGTCCATAAATTGTCCACAGAGCATTCAACTTAATTTCTCCTGTTCTTTTCTCTCTTTTTGCTCTCGTTTTTTTTTTAAATGTGAACTTCTTTTTCTGTGATATGCCGACAACTTAGGAACATAACAGCAAAAGACATCAGGGGGATGTGACCATATTATACCATTCAATAAAATTTGTTTTACAAAAGTGACTTTGTTATACCAGAAGTACTCCAAGCTCTGTGCGTCTACCAAATTGATTACCCTGCTAAAGCTTCGTTATCACTGCAGTTTAGTATTATTTATATATTACATTTAGTTTCTAAGTCCTTTACTAACCATATGAGGAGCTCAGCTGATATAAATGAAAACAGCTACTTTTAATTCTGTCAAAAATATTGCAGCCTTCTGGATGAATGCAGCTGCAAGGGCTGATGGGAAATGTTAAATAATAATAATGGATTAGATTTATATAGCGCTTTACATGTCAAGTGGCATCTCAAAGTGCTTACAGTGAGTCCATTATTCATTCACTCCAGACTGAATTTTCCTGTACAAAACACAATGATAACAAATTCCAACTATTCATAGGTCTATACACCACAGTGCTCTTTAACATATTTGTGTGTGGGGTTTTTTACATATTTGGACATATGGATATTTAATATCAATGTTAAAAAAACACTGGGAGATTCACATAACACAACTAAACAATTAAAATGAATTAAAGACTTTTCAAATTTTCTGTAAAATGTAATTCTAAACAAATAGTGAGGAATAAATTAGGACACCCCCATCTTTTTTAGGACACCCCCACATTCATTCCCACTTACAATGGCTAAAATAAATTTTAAAATGCAAATAAAAACAAAAACAAAGTTAGAACTAGATATGTGAACATTTCTTAATAAATAACTGAATATTTAAAGGGGTGTCCAATTTTTTCACGACTGTACAATCAAATTTAGCATAGCTTCCTTCTTTAAATAATGTGTTGATCCAATAATACATTTTGTTTTCCCTGCATTAATTACCAATTTATTATCTGATAGCCAGTCTGTCAAAAATTTTAAGTCCCTGTTTAGAGTATCAATCAGTGTCTACTGGTGCAGCAGCTACATAAATAGTAGTATCATCAATATACATAACTCACCTAGTATTTGTTAGCACCAATGGAAGATCATTAGTTAAAACTGAAAACAAATAGCTGCCTTGTGGTAGACAAGAAGTAAGACATTCGACTTTTGAATAACTCCCATTAAAAAAACTGTCTGCCTTCTATTTGTTAAATAACTTTCAACCTATTTTAATGCAAAAAAGTAAAGCCATAGCATTTGAATTTATTCAACAACAATTTATGACCTATGAGAAGAAAAGCTGAACTAACGTCAAGCAAAATTGCACCCACTACCTTTTTATAATCCAACTCAATTTTCCAATCAGCTGTCATTTGCAGCATTGCAGTACTTGTCGAATAATCTGGCCTATAAGCATGCTGATACACTGTGATTAAATTATTAGCAACAAAATATTTTTGTGTTTGTTCAAAAATGATCCTTGTAGAGGATGCTTTGACAAACGAGACTGAGTTTATTTCTCAGGAAAGGTTTATTGAGAGTCTACATCCTCTATCAAGCAAGTATCTCAGCAAAAGAGGGAGAACAATCATTCATCACAGCTCTTATACTCTCCAGAGACACAAAACCCCCCAACATCAAATATCACATTCCCAGCCCACAGTCCTTCAGTAAACATATAGCTTCCGAGGCTCCTTGGCGTCTCTATTGTCTCTCAACTCCTCAGCCTCGGGGGCTCCTGCTGGGACATTCTCTCTGACTTCCCATCTCTCAAGAAACCACTTCACACCTCCCAAGGTCTCCGCCGGGTCAGGTCTTCTTGGCCGTTTAGACGTGAAGCTTCCAGAGTATGCACCGTCATGGCTACTGAATATATGTGAGGGAAAATGCATACCATGCATGCATACTATATATGCGCCCTAAATGCGCGCCATATAACCCCCCCCCCCAAATGTCTAAATAAGGACAACTTACACCCCAGATGCATAGAATCATGACATATCACACAGAACGAAAAAAAATTTGGCACAACATATCACACATCCAACTGCTTGGGCTTCAACCTCCTGCCATACCTGCTGTGAGCAGGTCTCGCTCTGCCTGTGGCTGTCTCTTGCATCTGTGGATCAGAGTCATTAGCACATCGTTGTGAAAGCTTAGCAGAGTGTCTCCCAGGTGGCCTGCCACGACGGGGGGCCCTGGCTACCTGCACCTGTTCATCAGCTAACACAAAAGCGGGTTTGAGTCTGTTAATGCAGACTAATTCCCTCCTGTCTCCCAAATCGAGCAAAAAATGCTTTTCCCCGGTTTCTAACACTCTAAACGGTCCATCATAAGGTGGTCTTAAACCTAACCTCTGTGCGTCGTGTCTAACAAAGACGAATTCTGCATTCTTTAAGGCTTTAGGCACAAAAACGCGTGGAAAACTGTGATGAACTGGGCCGGGGAGGGTGTTTGATCCCGCGTCGCTCTGCAGCAGCTGAGCGGGGGGGCGATCTGGTGCAGGGTTCTCAGGAAGGAATTCTCCCGGTAACCGGAGAGGTTGGGCGAAGACTAGCTCGGCCAGAGAGGCTTGCAAATCTTCTTTAGGTGCTGAACGCAACCCTAATAAAACCCATGGAAGCTTATCAACCCAATTTGTGTACGTGAGAGCCGCTCTGAGGGCTGCTTTCAATGACCGGTGAAAGCGTTCGCACAAACCGTCGGCCTGGGGGTTATACGCAGTTGTGCAATGAATTTTCACCCCCAGGCTGAATGCCATGGATGACCAGAGCTTGGAAACAAATTGGGGTCCTCTGTCAGACGTTATGTCTGACGAGACTCCAAAGCGCGCGACCCAAGCCGTTAAAAAAGCGCACGCAACGTCTGCTGCTGTGGTTAACGCCAGGGGAATCGCCTCTGGCCAGCGCATAGTGAGGTCCACCATAGTTAAAAGGTGTGTGAACCCCTGTGACAGTGGGAGGGGTCCCACCAAGTCGACATGCACGTGGTCGAAGCGTTTGGCTGGGATGTGAAAAGGTTCTAGAGGGGCCCGCGTGTGCTTGTGTACCTTTGCTCTTTGACACGCTGCGCAGGCTGCAGCCCATTCTTTGACCTGTTTACGCAGCCCTGGCCAAACAAACTTCTCTCCCACCATTTTGATCGACGCGCGAACGCCCGGATGTGCCAGCGAATGTATTAAGTCAAAAACGCGGCGACGCCACGCAGCTGGGACCACGGGGTGGGGGCGCCCCGTGGAGATATCGCAGATTAGGGGGGGCATACCTCTTTGATGCACCCTGTGCTCCAGCCTTAGCCCTGTTGGCCCAGACTGGAGCGCGCGCACGTCCGCATCGTTAACCTGCTCGACGGCCATGGCTGCATAATCTAACCCAACGCAGACCGGGGCTGTGAACGCTTCCGCGCCGCAAGCCTGGCCCGAGTCTACAGCCGCCGAGTCTGCCCCCTGGGGGCCTGGCAGTGCAACTGCACGCGAGAGACAATCTGCCACGACATTGTGTTTGCCCGCCACGTGTTGAATGTCGGTGGTAAACTCCGAAATCGCAGCCAGCTGTCTCTGTTGTCGGCCCGACCAAGGCTCTGAAATTTTGGCCATTGCAAATGTTAATGGTTTGTGGTCTACAAACATGGTGAAACGGCGCCCTTCCAACCAGAACTGGAAGTGGCGGATGGCCAAATGCAGGGCTAAAAGCTCCCTATCAAACGCGCTGTATTTACGCTCGTTATCACGCAATGTTTTGCTGAAAAACGCAAGTGGTTGCCAGCTCCCTGCTACCAGTTGCTCGACAACTGCCCCCACCGCCACGTCGGAAGCGTCCGTGGTTAGCGCCATGTGAGCTGCTGGCACCGGGTGTGCCAATAACGCAGCGTTCGCGAGGGCCGATTTGACTTGTGAGAAAGCGCACTCCCGGTCCGGGGACCACTCGACCTTAGATGCAGGTTTTTGCTTCTTTAGTGCCGCGTACAATGGGTGCATGAGCCGTGCCGCGTTGGGGAGGAAGCGGTTATAAAAATTGACCATCCCCAAAAATTCTTGCAGTGCCTTAACTGTCTGCGGTTGGGGGAAATCCGTTATCGCGCGCACTTTATCAGACAGCGGGACCGCGCCCTCTGGAGACACGCGGTACCCCAAAAAATCGATTTGCGCTACCCCGAACTGGCATTTCGCTGGGTTAATTATCAGCCCGTGTTCTGTCAGCCTCTGAAAAACGGCTGTGAGGTGGCGTTCGTGTTCGACTTCGGATGTACTGGCTACCAAAATATCATCCAAATAAGCGAACACGAAAGGGAGGCCGCGCAGCACCGCATCCATCATACGTTGGAACGTCTGCGCGGCGCCTTTGAGGCCGAAAGGCATGCGCAAAAACTCGAAGAGCCCGAAAGGGGTTATAACTGCCGTTTTAGGTATGTCTTGCGCGCGGACTGGGACTTGGTGATAACCGCGCACCAAATCTATTTTGGAAAAGATGCGCGCCCCCGCCAAATGTGCCGAAAAATCCTGGATGTGCGGAATCGGGTAGCGGTCGTGTGCTGAAGCATTATTTAATCTGCGGAAATCACCGCAAGGGCGCCACGAGCCGTCAGCCTTGGGCACCATGTGCAGGGGTGACGACCAAGAGCTGTTCGAGCGTCTAACAATGCCCAGTTTTTCCAAGTTGGCGAATTCCTCGCACGCGATGGCCAGTTTAGCTGGGTCCAAGCGCCGAGCTTTTGCAAAAACAGGGGGGCCAGAGGTAGTTATGAAATGCTCGACCCCGTGTTTGGCAACTGACGCTGAAAATGTTGGGACCATGAGTGCTGGAAACTGATTGAGTAGTGCATGAAACTTACCACCCGCAGCTGTGACATTGGGATGTGCAGAAGGCAGGGCCACCCGAGCTGTGCAGGAGATAGAGTAAAAAGACAGTGCATTTACAATACGTCTATTAGCAAGATCAACTAATAAACTGTTTGAGCATAAAAAGTCAGCACCCAGCATGTTGTTGCTAACTGCGGCTACGACGAAGGTCCACTCGAAGGTGCGGCCGTGGAGGGATAGGAGGAGCGTCTTCTCCCCATAGGTTTTGATCGTGGAGCCGTTCGCCACTAACACCAGGGGTCCGCTGGCAGGCGTCAGCATGTCCGTGTAGGCAGGCTTGACAAAACTCAGCTGGGAGCCTGTGTCCACCAGGAATTCTTTCCCCGAATTTGCGTCTGTCACGAAAAGCAGCTTGTTCTTCATGTCGAGAGTCGCAGCTGCTACCGGCTCTCGGTCTTGGCGTTTCCCTGGCGCTGGTATCGGCACGGTGGGGCGCATCTGCACGCTCTCTCGGCGAAGCGTCGATGGTAGAAACAGAGGATGTTGTCAGCTCCGCTTCTCCTGGCCTCTGCCGCTGCCGACGTCAGTGGATCCGGTGCTGCAGCCTCTGGTCTCCCCTCATCTCGCGGGGGTGCGTTCAGCTCTGCTGCTGCCGTCGTGGCTGCATGTCGTCTATGGGCGTCGACGAGCCACTGCGCCTCCTGGCCCAGCTCGTGGTAGTCACGGTTGTTGAGTAGCTGTGAGCTGGCCAGGGTGACTCTCACTGCTGGCGGTAGCGTTCTGAGAAAGAGGGGGGCGAAGATAAAACTGTCGTCATCCTCGCCTCTCAGGCTCATCATCTTCCCCATCAGATCTGCCGGCCTGTCTGCTTCCCCTTCTGTCAGCGCCAGGAGCTTCTCTGCTCGCTCTCCCAGCGAGGGAGTGAAGGCTCGAATGAGGGCGGCTTTCAGTGCACCATACTTGTCGTCTTGGGGCGGGTGGTTGGTCAGGCTCTCCACCCGCTGCACTGTGAGGCTGTCCAGCTTCGCGACAACATGGTAGAACCTCGTTGCGTCCGCTGAGATTCCCCGAAGGTGGAACAGCGCCTCCACAGTGGTAAACCAGGAGCGCGGGTTATGTTGCCAGAAATCGGGCAGCTGTAGTGTGGTAGCTGCGTTAACCCGGTTGGCTCCTGAAGAGTCCGGTGCGGAAAGCTCGCCGTCACCGGCCATGGTTTGTCGTAGGTCACCAGTGTAGAGGATGCTTTCACAAACGAGACTGAGTTTATTTCTCAGGAAAGGTTTATTGAGAGTCTACATCCTCTATCGAGCAAGTATCTCAGCAAAAGAGGGAGAACAATCATTCATCACAGCTCTTATACTCTCCAGAGACACAAAACCCCCCAACATCAAATATCACATTCCCAGCCCACAGTCCTTCAGTAAACATATAGCTTCCGAGGCTCCTTGGCGTCTCTATTGTCTCTCAACTCCTCAGCCTCGGGGGCTCCTGCTGGGACATTCTCTCTGACTTCCCGTCTCTCAAGAAACCACTTCACACCTCCCGAGGTCTCCGCCGGGTCAGGTCTTCTTGGCCGTTTAGACGTGAAGCTTCCAGAGTATGCACCGTCATGCCTACTGAATATATGTGAGGGAAAATGCATACCATACATGCATACTGTATATGCGCACCATATCCTCTACATTATCTTATCCAATGCAGGCAATAAACTTATTAGTCTACTATTTACAATGGACAAACTATTTACATCTGGACAAACACCATATTAAATACTTAAATTTTCAACATGACAAACAGGAATCGCAATTAAATCTGCAACAATTCTTAGAAACTTAGTGTCTAAATTATTAAAACCTGATGGACCATTTTTACATTGCATAAGAAGTTTCTCCGCTTCTACCAAAACTTTAGAAATTCTAAATTTACAAATTTTATTCATTATAAATTCTTGTCTATAATTTAGACATTATAAATTCTTCACCCCTCACGGATCATCACCTTATCGTGGTGGGAGGTTTGCGTGCCCTACCTGGGAAACGGGTCTTGACCATCATTGATGGTCAAGCACTGACGGGCTATAAGTCTAGGCAGGGGGTCGATGATGACGACACTTCACTTCCAGACAGGCTCAACGACTTCTTTGCACGTTTTGAAGCATCAAACTCGACAATCAGAGGGAGGGCTAGCCCACCCCCACCATCGGTCGGATCAGCTTTTACCATCAACACAGCGGACACACAGAGGACCCTAACCAGAGTCAACCCACGTAAAGCTTTAGGTCTGGACAACATCCCGAGACGTGTGCTCCGAGACTGCGCGAGCGAGTTGGCGGATGTCCTGACTGACATTTATAACATCTCCCTGAGTCAGGCCATCGTTCCCAGATGCTTCAAGACCTCTATCATTGTAACGGTGGCAAAGAAACCAGTTGTGTCCTGTTTGAATGACTATTGTCCTGTTGCACTGACACCAATTGTGATGAAGTGTTTTGAACAGCTTGTCA
Organism: Pholidichthys leucotaenia; assembly: GCA_020510985.1. Lineage (NCBI taxonomy): Eukaryota > Metazoa > Chordata > Actinopteri > Cichliformes > Pholidichthyidae > Pholidichthys > Pholidichthys leucotaenia. The sequence goes on along the minus strand of CM035842.1, from coordinate 115,055,608 downwards.
AACCACACATTACAGCCTGCTTCCCTGCATCACACGACCCGCTCCAGTTTGCATATCGTTCAAACCGCTCCACGGAGGATGCTATAGTTACCACCCTACACTCTGTTATCACCCACCTGGACCAGAAAGACACCTACGCCAGACTCCTGTACATTGATTTCAGTTCAGCATTTAACACCATTATTCCCCAGAGACTGATGGAGAAATTACTCCTTCTCGGTCTGAACACCGCCACATGTCTCTGGATCCTGGATTTCCTGACTGAGAGACCTCAGTCTGTCCGGGTTGGAAACAACATCTCCAACTCTGTCACACTGAGCACCAGATCCCCTCAAGGCTGTGTGTAACCCAGCTGAGAAAATGACCCTTTTTCTCACATTTCGTTTGTATTAATGCAATTGTCTGATTTTATTTTGAAAAATGGTTATTTTGGGAAGAGGAAGTGTGATCCTCGTTATCCAACTTTTAAATTCCCGTTTCATGGTCACGTTGGGCGATTGTGGTCTTTTCATTCGTTAAGAGTGATATTAGCCCCGCCTTCCGAGCAGAGGCAGCAGGCGCGCACTCGATTTTCGTTTTTTTGCGATCTGAGAGCGGCCGAGAGAGGCTGTGGACGGTCTGTGTGGAGACCTGTGAGTCTTCTTGTTGACGGGAGCACGAGCTTGAGAGGCCATGAGGCTGTGACTTTTGCTGTGTTCACACTGATACCTCTTCTTGTTGATGGGAGCACGAGCTTGAGAGGCCGTGAGGCTGTGACTTTTGCTGTGTTCACACTGATACCTCATCTTGGCTAGGTTTTTTTTGGTTGCCGATTAAGAACCTTCTGGATCCTGGATTCTCTCTGAATGGAGATGGCGAGCCTGACCCGAGACCTGAACCGAGACTGAACCGAGATCTGAACCAAGATCTTGGTTGAAGAACATCCTTCCTCTCTCCAGTGCCCAAAATTCAAAGTGGTAACAACTCAAGCCACCGCTTTAAAAGAAGAAAAGAAACCTGAGTCTGGAAATACAAGATATCTTGACTGGTCAAACGACTAAAACAAAAAGACAAACAAACACTGAGCTCAGTAGGACAATTTTGGGGTTTTATTTCATGCCGGCCGTTGTTATATTTGTATAGTTGTAAATTGTTCGTATATATTGTTCTCTTTATCTCAACAAATAACAACCATTATTGCTCATTTCTTGCCTCCAGCTGTTTCATTCCACACTCACTTTAATTCCCTATTGTAATCCTTACGAACCTAGCAACTGGTCTACACTTAATAATTTCCCTTACCTAATTAACGTAAGGCAAGGGTTACATGTGTACTCAGTCCACTGTTGTTTACACTTCTAACACATGACTGTGTATCCAGACACGAGGGGAACCAGATTATTAAGTTTGCAGACGACACCACGGTGGTGGGACTTATTCAGAGGGATGAGGAATCAATGTACAGGGAAGAAGTGAGAGACCTGGAGGGCTGGTGCAGGGAGAACAATCTGGTGCTCAACGTGGACGAAACGAAGGAGATGATTATCGACTTCCGGCGGTCACAGCCTGAGCCCTCAGCATCGGCGGCCGTTTAGTGGAGAGAGTGGAGAACATCAAGTTCCTCGGAGTGCAGATCTCGCAGGACCTGACCTGGAGCAAGAATTCCTTGGGGATCAGGAAGCAGGCTCAGCAGAGACTGCACTTCTTGAGGAAACTCAAACAGGTCTCTCTCCCCATCTGCATCCTCAGGACCTTCTACAGAGGTGTGGTGGAGAGTGTTCTGACATACTGCATTGCTACATGGTACTCCAGCTGCAGTATGTCAGACAAAAAAGCCCTGCAGAGGATAGTCAAGGGGGCTGAGAGGGTAATTGGAGTCTCCCTCCCCTCTGTCCAAGAACTTTTTCAGAACTGTTGTAGGAGCAGGGCACTGAACATTGTCAAGGAACGTTCTCACCCTCTGCATAAACACTTTGAACTTCTTCCATCTGGTAAACGATTCCGGAGCATCAGAGGCAGAACCACCAGACTGATCAACAACTTCCTTCCACAAGCTGTCAGGATGCTGAACAGTTGACCCGGAATCTCTTATACACACTACTGCACCTACGGACATTTTGTATATTATTTGTATATTATAGTTTTTTTTCCCCCAAGTATGTCTCAGCGATGTGTGAATGGATGGGGGTGGTGGTGAAGCTATGTGTGAGTGTGTCTTAAATCATGCTGCTTCTATTTATATGGATGCCGAAAGAAACGCAATTTCATCTTGCCTGCACTACAGTTGTATGTACAGCAATATGACAATAAAGTTTGATTTGATTTGATTTGTGCCTATGCACAAAGTGATGGTTCAGAGTACCCACCCTTTTTGGAGTTTCTGACTGGGGTGCTGGAGAGTGCTCTTCTTGGAGACTCCATTGTCCTACTGGGGGACTTCAATGCGCATGTGGGCAACAACAGTGAAATTTGGAGGAGGGTGATTGAGAGAAACGGCCTGCCTGATCTGAACCCGAGTGGTGTTCAGTTATTGGACTTCTGTGCTAACCACAGTTTGTCCATAATGAATACCATGTTCAAGCATAAGGGTGTCCATATGTGCACCTGGCACCAGAACACCCTAGGTCGCAGGTTGATGATTGATAATGTTATCATGTCATCAGACCTGCGACCGTATGTCTTGGACACTCGGGTAAAGAGAGGTGCAGAGCTGTCAACTGATCATCAACTGGTGGTGGGTTGGATCCGATGGCAGGGGAGGATGCCATTCAGACCTGGTAGACCCAAAGGTATAGTGAGGGTGTGCTGGGAACATTTAGCTGAGGCCCCTGTCATGGGAGGTCTTCAACTCCCACCTCCGGAAGAACTTCAACCACATTCTGAGGGAGTCTGGAGACATGGAGTCTGAATGGGTCATGCTCTTCACCTCCATTATTGAAGCGGCTGCCCGGAACTGCAGCTGCAAGGTTGTCGGTGCATCTCGTGGTGGCAACCCCCGAACCAAGTGGTGGACACCAGCGGTGAGGGGGGCCATTAAGCTGAAGAAGGAGTCCTATCAAGCTTGGTTGGCTTGTGGGACCCCCGAAGCAGCTGAGGTGTACTGGCAGGCCAAGCGGAGTGCAGCTTGGGTGGTTGTTGAAGAAAAAACTCAGGTATGGGAGGAGTTCGGTGAGACCATGGAACAAGACTTTTTGTCGGCCTTGAAGAGATTCTGGCAAACTGTCCGGTGGCTCAGGAGGGGGAAGCAGCTCCCTGTCCACACTGTGTATGGTTCGTATGGGGCACTGCTGTCTTCAACTGGGGATATCGTTGGGTGGTGAAAGGAATACTTTGAGGATCTCCTCAATCCCACTGACACGCCTTCCACAGAGGAAGCGGGGCTTGTGGACGAGGGGGACAACTTGCCCATCACAGGGGCTGAGGTCACCGAAGTGGTTAAAAACTCTTCAGTGGCCGGGCCCTGGGGGTGGACAAGATTTGCCCCGAGTACCTCAAGGCCCTGGATGTTGTAGGGTTGTCATGGTTGACACACCTCTGCAACATTGCGTGGAGGTCAGGGACAGTGCCTTTGGCATGGCAAACCGGGGTGGTCATTCCTCCCTTCAACAAGGGGGACTGGAGGGTGTGTTTCAACTTTAGAGGGATCACACTCTTCAGCCTCCCTGGGAAGGCCTATGCCAGGGTACTGGAGAGGAGAGTCCAGCCGTTGGCCAAACCTCGGATTCAAGAGGAGCAACATGGTTTTCGTCCTGGCCGTGGTACATCGGACCAGCTCTTTACCGTCTCAAGAATCCTCGAGGGTTTGTGGGAGTTTGCTCAACCAGTTTACATGTGTTTTGTGGACTTGGAGAAGGCATTCGACTGCGTCTCTTGTGTTTTTTTGTGGGGGGTGCTTTGGGAGTATGGGGTATCGGGCTTGTTGTTATAAGCTATCCGGTCTCTATACGACCATTGTGAGAGTTTGGTTCGTATTGCCAACACTTGGTTGGACTCATTCCTAGTGAGAGTTGGACTCCGCCAAGGCTGTCCTTTGTCGTGATCCTGTTCATAATTTTCATGGACAGGATTTCTAGGCGCAGCCAGGGAACGGAAGGTGTTATGCTTGGTGAACACAGGAGTTCATCTCTGTTGTTTTGTATTTTGTATACTTTATTGATCCCCAGCGGGGAAATTGAGGGCATCCACCTGGATGGATGAAGCAGCCACAATACGGCGCTATCCCTTAACCATTCACACACACATTCACACCTAGGGCCACTTTAGAGTCTCCAATTAACCTAACCTGCATGTTTTTGGCCTGTGGGAGGAAACCGGAGAAATCCCAGAGTAAACCCATGCAGATACGGGGAGAAACATGCAGACTCCACACAGATCACTGTTGGTCAGGGGCTGGGATCGAACTAGGGATCCCATGGCCAAGGGTGAGTTGCTGTGCTGGCACAGTCTGCACTGTTAATAATAATAATAATGCATCAGATTTATATAGTGCTTTATCATAGACACTCAAAGACGCTTTTACAAGTAGATACATTATTCATTCACGTGGCAAGCTACCACTGTAGCCACAGCTGCCCTGGGGCAGGCTGACAGAAACGTGGCTGCCAATCCACACCAATGGCCTCTCTGGCCACTACCGAACATTTATACACATTCATACCCAGTGTTATGGACATTGGAGGCAAGGTGGGTAAAGTGTCTTGCCCAGGGACATAACGACAGGATATCTGGGGAGAGCGGGATTCGAGCCACCAACCATCTGGTTATTGGACGACCTGCTTTACCTCCTGAGCCACTGCCAACCTGTTTTCCTCCTGGCTTCATCCAGCAATGACCTACAGGTCTTACTGGGACAGTTTGCTGCTGAGTGTGAAGCAGCTGGAATGAGAATCAGCACCTCCAAGTCCGAGTCCATGGTCCTCAGCCAGAAAAAGGTGGATTGTCCTCTCTGAGCTGGGGACAAGCTCCTACCACAAGTGGAGGAGTTTAAGTATCTCGTGGTCTTATCAGTCCCTCTGAAAAGCCTGAATTCGCAGGAGCTTTTTTAAAAAGTTGTGACAAAAGTTGTGATGTTTTTAGAGTGTTTTTTGCACTAAAAGTTGTGGGAAGAAGTACTAATTTTAAAGCAGATGTTTTTTTTTCCAGTTTACTGAAGTGATATTCTATATAACAATCCAAGAAAAGCACAGGATTGTCAAAAATGTCCTATTATAGTGATTTGTAAATTAAGCAGAAACTTCTGATATACAGAAAAACTCTTTTGTGCAACAGCAAATACAGACTTTAACACAATATCCATTACAACAGCTAAATTGCACTGAATGCATGTTAAAAGAGTAGAGATTTGGAAATATTAGCAGCACCTTCATTTGAAAACTCCCTACGGTCCCCAACCACTCGGTACCGAGCGGAGAGGAAAAAATAAATAATTTATTCTGTTGCTCTGTATTGTCTATAAGAGTCTGTGTTTTTCTGAAAAAAAAATTACAGAGAATATTCTCTGTCTTTACATGCCTACCTGTCTGTCTGCTGCACATTTGTCTTGACACCCACACTTGTCTCTTCAGACATACATCTTTGATTTAGGGCTGGACGACGGGGTGGGTGGGTGGGTGGGAGGGGGGGGTGCGTTTGTCCGTCCAGACCGGAAATCCACAGTTTTTAAAGCTCATTGACTAGATGTAGTAATGATTTTATCTCTAAAGATGTGTAAAATGTTAACACTTGCTGTAGTGTTAATAGTTTTAGCATGGGGTGCTTTTGGGGCAAGCGGACATTTTTCAGCATAAACCCAGTGCTTCGTACATGCGGTCAGGATGTAGACGTAGCGAGATGTTCACTGGCAGGCTGGGGGAGAGGGAGGAAGGGATGGTGGTGGAAACCTCGCCGGTGAGTGTTTTATTTTTTTTAAATCACACACTGTTTGCTGATGTGTTCTGTTAATGCTCACTGTAAACATGGACGTAAACACGGTGCAGCGATGCATTTGGTTGGTTAGACTGAGCGTTTGAGCACCAGTGAGAGACAAATTTGATTGGTGAAATTGGCCTAAGTTGACGAGGATTGGCCAAAATTGCGGGAAAGTTGTGGTGATTAAACAAAGTTGCAAGGTCGCGCAATAGTTGCGCTGATTGGCTGATTTCACATGAATTGATGTGATCGCAACATCGTGAAATTCTGGAGGGACTGTCTTGTTCACAAGTGAGGGGAGAATGGAGCGAGAGATTGACAGATGGATCGGAACAGCATCTGCAGTGATGCAGATGTTGTACTGGTCTGTCGTGGTGAAGAGGGAGCTGAGCTCTAAAGCAAAGCTGTCGATTTACCGGCCAATCTACGTTTCTACCCTCACCTATGGTCATGAGCTTTGGGTAATGACCGAAAGAATGAGATCCCGGATACAAGCGGCTGACATGAGCTTTCTTCATAGGATTGCTGGACTCACCTTTAGAGATAGTGTGGGGAGCTCAGTCTGGGAGAGGCTCAGAGTAGAACCGCTGCCCCTCCACATTCAAAGGAGCCAGTTGAGGTGGTTTGGGCATATGATCAGGATGCCTCCTGGACACCTCCCACTAGAGGTCTTTTGGGTATGTTCTACTGGGAGAAGACCCCGGAGCAGACCCAGGACTCCCTGGAAAGACTATGTCTCCCAGATGGTCTGGGAACACCTTGATATCCTCTCTGAAGAGCTGGAGCAGGTGGCTGGGGAGAAGGAAGTCTGGGCTTCTCTGCTTGAATTGCTGCCTCCGCAACCTGGACCTCTGGAAAAGCAGTAGCAGATGGATGGCTGGATGGATGGCTGGATGGATGGATGGATAAATTCTTCAATTAATTTTTCAGAAATCTTAACTGATTTAGGCATATTTCCCTGCAAAATAGTTACCTTATCAGAAAAATAGTCACTAAAATAATTAGCAATTTCGATAGGTTAAGTTAAAACTTTTCCTTCAGATTCCACAACTGATGAACAAAATTTAGACATTCAACCAGTAATACTATTTACTATTCTCCACAATTTTTTCTTATCATTTTTTACATCTTTAATTTTATCTACGTAGTACAACTGCTTCATCTTTCTCTTATTTCCAATAACCAAATTTCTTAGCTTTTCATAAATTTGCCAATCAGAGCTAGAATTGAATCGGTGAATTCAAAAGGGGCCCAAGTCCAAGAAATATGTTTTTGCAGGAAATCAAATAAATTGCATATCTCAAAGGTAGTCTATGCCAGATGGTTCATACTTTACTCAGATATAGCACAAGGCCATAGCTTAGAAATGCTATAATATGAAGCATTTCACTTTTTTAATTTCAGAGGATTGGCAAACTAAAGTCCCTGGACTTGGACCCTTCTTGAATTAAACAATAAGAACATATGAAAAGAAGCGTATAACATCTATTTCTCACATGTTGAAAACGTTTTTTTTTTAATTATGCCATGTTTTGAACACATTTTATGATCACTTTATATTCAAACTATTGTTTTGATAACTGCCAGCAAATGAGATTTTCATCTAAAAGTGGGCAGATTAACATAGAGGTCCATCTACTGGTAACTAATCGTCAAAGTCAGACTCATCTTCACGCCTAGCATCGCAAGGTTGGTTTCACTTCTTTTTTGGTATTGACATATTCTTTGCCTTCAGCGCGTAATCATTTTTGTTTGTTTCTGGCCCATTCTTTTTCATTACGCCTTCTTTTTGGCCTGACCTCTTCATCACTTGAGTCAAACTCGTATTGCATTGGTGCTGCCATCTTGGATGACTGGTGCTGCCACCTATGACTTTAAGTTTAATCCATGCAGGAAGGGCCCAAGTCCTGGACTTGGGTCTCTCTTGCACTCAATGCATAAACAATGCTGTGAATAGTCAATGCATTAAAGTTGACTTGGGACGTTTTTGCACATAATCAGATAGCTTGTCTCTTAAAGTTCATTAAACATGTAATATCTGGGTTTTGAAAAAGTGTGGACTTGGGCCCTTTTGGAATTCACCGATTCAATTTGATTTAACAGCATTTTTGGCCTCATCTCTCTCCTTCATTAGTTTTATTAAGTTCTCATCAGTCCATGGTGCCTGTAAACTCCTAAGGCTATCTCACAGAGTGGTGAATGTAGACGAACGTGATGATTTTTGGGGATTTGTCAACTTTTCTGAGGAATCTTCACAAACATTAGCGTTCGCCTCTGTCATTTGCAACAATTAATGTTTAGCGACCTTTAACAACCATTTGCAACATTGACGCATGTTTGCAAGAGTGTTTGTGAAAGCATCTGGCAAACATTAACAACTATTAACAAATGTTAGCAACAGTTTTTACAATGATTAGCAACCATTTACAACTCTTTTGCCACTGTTTGAGAATGTTTGAGACCTTTGGCAACTCCTGGTGAAATACCAGTCGAATGTCGGGTGAATCTTGGATCCAACCCAATAAAACCCACAAACCCTCCCCAGCATTCAGTTTCTTCTGACCACTGTGGGAGACAGATGCCCTTATAAGCTATACAGATGACACAGTACATTGAATAACAAAATATATGAACAAAAACATGATATAACTCCACCTGTATTGACTGGGTATTTACAGTGGCAACACAGGCCAAAACCTATGGTGCAGAGCTGGGGCAAAAGCTTGTCACCTCATCCCTGCTCACATGAGCTCCACACTGCAAAATGCAATGACAGACCACACACACACTTAGGCTAAATACAGTATACACCACACTGTATTTTTTTATAACTCAGCATGTAAATGTAGGGAACCCAATCTCCATCTGGAGACAGTGTCCGAGTGCTCATCGGGAGAGCTACTGTTTCTTTCAATTCTGTTGAGATTTGTTGGATTTGATATTATTATTATTATTTTTGGCTCTGTTAACTTTATGTTCATGTTTGGAATTATAATAAAAGTCTACTGTAGATCATTTACAGTTACTGTATTCTACCTATAAATGATGCAGGCCTAAACAGTCTAACAGAGATTGGAGGTGTGGTTTTGAACTGGACAGCAGCCGGCGGTGGTTGCGCTGTTCAGACTATAATTATTTTTCATGAGAGTAATTTCATTTGTTTACATGCAAACTAAATCATTTTGTGTTCACAAAATAATGTCTGTGGAGTAGCGCTTCCTACTTGGATTGGACATAGGCCTACTAACAGATGTGTCAGCTGACAGTGAGCTTTTTTTCGAAGAGGTTCAGTCTCCGAGTCTGTTCGTAGTTTTTTCTCTATCCACATTTGTTTGTTGCTATCTGGTAAATAAAATGATGAATCCTCTCCCTCTTCTCTCCCAGATTAGGTTATATAATGTCATATTAGGAAGGAAGACAGCAAAAATTAAAAAAGGACAGACTGCCAAAATATCCCTGGAAATTGAGACACTCCTAATGTGGCTCTAATACCTTATTCGGTCACAGCCATGATCAGCTGAGATCTAAACGACAACAGGTGTTAGTCCAAGGAATAAATGCTCTGAAATCATCTGTGTTTTATTTTAATACAGTTCAGACATCGGAAAATATGAAACACACATACTTAGGAAAAGTCATGGACTGGGAGGCATGTACGTAGATTTTATTCAGTTATTCACATAATAAAACCCCAAACTATCAGTCAGACCATCTAGTGATTCATGTTCACTACTTGGTGAACCAAAAAGAGCTGTAGCAACATATGTTACAACCATTTGCAAACGTGTTACGACCATTTGCAAATGCTTACAACTTTTTTGCATACTTTTGCAACTGTTTGTGGAAAAATACATTCGTCAAAAAAATTTGAACATGTTAAAAAAAAAATTTTCTTTTTACCAGAGTGGTGACCTAGTTGGCAGAGCACCTGCCCCACAACTGGGAGGTCATGGGTTCAAATCCCGGCCGAGTCACACCAAAGACCGTGTAAAAATGGTACTTTCCACCTTCTAGCTCGGTGCTCAGCATAATAGAATGGGGAAAGGAAAGTTAACGCACAGAGCTACCAGAGGACTGACCCCCCCACTGCAGCTTTCACTACTCACAGTAGCTGTGTGGCCTAGGGTCAGTGAAACGGAGATAGGCGCCACTCCATACACCACATGGTGTCCCACATGCTTTGGAAGGGATTAACTTAACTCAAATTTTTTGGGTGACAAGAAAAACTGTTTGGGACCTTAAAAACTGTTTGCAACTTGTTTGGCAACCTTTTACAAATGCTGACGAAACCCCCAAATCGCTAGATTCGCAAGCATTCGTGGCTACATGAGATACATGGGTTACTTGTCTCTTTTTAATGGGAGCATGTTTCTGTATATCCTCCAAAAATAACATAACTTCTAGTGCCTTATTTGGATCATTACACCCAAGTACATATTCCCAACATATACAGTATTTTAACATAACCTCTAAACAACTCATTTTTAAATTTCTTCATTAAATAACAACTCTGGCATTTTTGCTTTTCTGACAGTTGTCACTAAATTGTGATCACTAAACCCAACTGGTATAAACATAATTTTTCTGCATAATATATGATGCATCCGGAAAGTATTCACAGCGCGTCACTTCTTCCATATTTTGTTATGTTACAGCCTTATTCCAAAAGGGATTAAATTCATTTTTTCCCTCAAAATTCTACACACAACACCCTATAATGCCAACATGAAAAAAGTTGGGGGGGGGGGGGTTTGGAGATTTTTGCAAATGTATTAAAAATAAAAAAAACTAACAAATCACATGAACATAAGTATTCACAGCCTTTGCTCAATACTTTGTTGATGCCCCTTTGGCAGCAATTACAGCCTCAAGTCTATTTGAATATGATGCCACAAATTTGGCAGACCTATCTTTGGGCAGTTTCACTCATTCCTTTTTGCAGCACCTCTCAAGCTCCATCAGGTTGGATGGGACACGTCGATGCACAGCCATTTGCAGATCTCTACAGAGATGTTCAATTGGATTCAAGTCTGGGCTCTGGCTGGGCCACTCAAGGACATTCAGAGAGATTTCCTGAAGCCACTCCTTTGATATCTTGGCTGTGTGCTTGGAGTCGTTGTCCTGCTGAAAGAAGAACCGTTACCCCAGTCTGCGGTCAAGAGTGCTCTGGAGCAGGTTTTCATCCAGGATGTCTCTGTACATTGCTGCATTCATCTTTCCCTCTATCCTGACTAGTCTCCCAGTTCCTGCCACTGAAAAACATCCCACAGCATGATGCTGCCACCACCATTGGCATGGTGATGAGCGGTGCCTGGTGTCCTCCAACCATGATGCCTAGCATTCATGCCAAAGAGTTCAATCTTTGTCTCATCAGACCAGAGAATTTTGTTTCTCATGGTCTGAGAGTCCTTCAGGTGCCTTCTGGCAAACTCCAGGCGGGCTGCCATGTGCCTTTTACTAAGGAGTGGCTTCTATCTGGCCACTCCACCATACAGGCCTGACTGATGGATTGCTGCAGAGATGGTTGTCCTTCTGGAAGGTTCTCCTCTCTCCACAGAGGAACGCTGGAGCTCTGATAGAGTGACCATAGGGTTCTTGGTCACCTCCCTGACTAAGGCCCTTCTCCCCCAGTCATTCAGTTTAGACGGTCTACCAGCTCTAGGAAGAGTCCTGGTGGTTCCGAACTTCTTCCATTTACGGATGATGGAGGCCACTGTGCTCATTGGGACCTTCAAAGCAGCAGAAATTTTTCTGTACCCTTCCCCAGATTTGTACCTCGAGACAATCCTGTCTCGGAGGTCTACAAACAATTCCTTTGACTTCATGCTTGGTTTGTGCTCTGACATGCACTGTCAACTGTGGGACCTTATATAGACAGGTGTGTGCCTTTCCAGATCATGTCCAATCAACTGAATTTACCACAGGTGGACTCCAATTAAGTTGTAGAAACATCTCAAGGATGATCAGTGGAAACAGGATGCACCTGAGCTCAATTTTGAGCCTCATGGCAAAGGCTGTAAATACTTACGTACATGTGATTTTTTAGTTTTTTGTTTTTAATAAATTTGCAAAAATCTCAAAAGAACTTTTTTCACCTTGTCATTATGGGGTATTGTGTGTAGAATTTTGAGGAAAAAAGTTGAATTTAATCCCTTTTGGAATAAGGCTGTAACATAACAAAATGTGGAAAAGTGAAGCGCGGTGAATACTTTCTGGATGCATTGAAATAATAAACTTGATCTCTGGTTCTATTGGTTGCACTCTTATTGTCTGTCTGATGTTTCTACAGGCGGCCAATGGCGTGGGTGCAGAGGGAAATAACATTCTTCTGTTGCTGAACGAGTACAGAGGCCTGTCCTGGAGGTAAGATGAGTAACTACACATTTTTTTCTTTTGATAACTTGGACACATTTCTTCACTTACACCATTTTCTGAGTTTGTGACTTTGTGTTTGCATTTCAAAGTAATTAAAAACCCTCTACACTATTTTCAGCATTGGCGGTGATGAAAACATAACCACAGTAACTACCCTGGCTAGTAAGTTGCTATAAAAAATGTATTGACATATACAGTATGTGCTTGCCTTAATGCTTCTGATTTTTTTTAAACAACAAACACCCTCCAAATGCAAGTACATCAATTTGCTTTGCTTCCTAAAACTCGCACAAGGTCACAATAACATTTGCAATTGCCCCAATTGTTACATCTTGCCAAGCAACGTCATCCTTCACTCCTCCATACCCTGGCGAGGAGTTACAGATGTGATGTGCTTTTTAAGCAAAAGCATCATAACAGTATAATAAATGCCTAAATAAAAGTAAACCTCAATAAATGACCTATACTCAAGCTGTTGCATAGGCTGGTGGAGCATAATAGAATACATTTAGTAGTATATTGTAAACTTCTGTGAGGCAATGCCAAAATATTGGAAGGTCATGCAAAATATTTTGCCAGAGAATGCAAGACACAAAGTAATAATTGATTGTAAAAAATATGTATATATCAGACTGACCTTTTCTGGGCTCTGTCGTATACCAAGACATAAAAAAGATATTATTTCAGAGACAAATTTTAAATATCTCTTCATTATTTTGTGACTTCTCTGCTGATTATTTGCAGATATCCTGAAGGAGTTTAATTCTAATTTGACTGGATTCTCCACGGGAATCGGTTCAGAGGACAGCGAAGAAGCCTATCTCAATGTAGCTGTTCCAGGAGCAAAGAGCGAGTCAGTCAGGTTTAGTTTTTAGACTTTTTTAAATCTAAAAAAGTAGAGTCTCAGTATTAATTTCATGCTACAAGTTTACCATCTATATTTATTTAGGGATATGGTACGACAGGTGGGCGTCCTTGTTGACAAAATGAAAAATGATTCGGTAAGACAGCGATGAACTCCAATGGAAAGACATTCTGATGTGAGCTTTGTCCCACTTTTGGATTCAGAATGAATAAATGAGAAACTCTTGCTTCTTATGTTTTTTAGCGCATTGATTTTCACAACGACTGGAAAGTTATCACCATGTTCATCGGGGGAAATGACATATGTGACTTCTGCACCAACACCGTGAGCACACTCTTCTTTATGCTTTGGTTATTTTTTATGCCACTAAACAGGAGGACAAAATCTCAAAAAATATTTGAGAATTTTGCTATTATATTTGGCTATATATGACTACACATCTGGTGTGTAGTAATCTGAACTCTCAAGGACAGCGTCATGTGACTGGCATGGAATTTACCATCGGACATGCACTGAGAGTTTGAACTCTTGTGGACATGCTATCTATGTTTAAGACACTAAAGACATAACATCTAAACGTTGCTGAGGGAGGATTTTTGCTGTTCACCAGTAACTGATACACACACTGCATACAACTTTACACGACTGATACACATATACTGACACACAGACACTGTCTCTCTCAACTTGCGTGTGCTTTGTTAATATTTGATCTGTATTGTCTGCTAATTGTGCTTTAGAGGGTTTTTTTCCTATGTGATCACAATCTTGCTCATACGAGCTTTATTTTGATAAACTATGTTTTTTCTCTCTGCCCATTGTGTCATCCCCCCTCCCCCTCTCCCCCTCTTTATCCCCCACTGTTTTGATGAGGCGCCTTGCATGGCTGCCGTGTCATTAGGAAGCGCTTATCGAGCGCACCTAATATCAAGTCAAATTCCTCGTGTGTTTTTAACATGCTTGGCAATAAAGCTCATTCTGATTCTGATTCTGATTCTAACCTTTTATACTGTGATGTCTGAAAACTGTTTAATTTTGGGGGGGGGGTGCTTGAAACTAGTAAATGATCCTTTTTCCCCCAACAGATTGTTTTCTCACCCAGCAATGTGGCCGGCCGAATTCGTGATGCTCTGGACATACTCCATAGAGAGGTATGTTTTTTTTAATCTTCTTGGTAAGACAAACAAGCAACATTGCGTGTTTGTCAAATCAAAAGCAAAGGGGACCCCTTTTTTTTTCCTCTTTTCCAGGTTCCTCGTGCCATTGTCAATCTGATAGAGATGTTGCATATTGTGCCTTTACGTGAAGTGCACCAGGATACATCCGTGAATTGTCCCACCTGGTTTGTTAAGTCAGTGTCATTTAGTTTTTATAAGAAAAATGATTTGACCAAGGGATTTATCACACATTGATATTTAACCATTTTTATTATATTTTTGTTTTAGATTAATTTGTCCCTGTGTCCTGAACGCTAAAAATGGGTCATTAGAACTCCAGAAGCTCATTGACTTCAACAGAGGTTATCAGGTGCTTAAACCATTAACTCTGCACATTTTTAAAAAAAAATAATTTCTCAACCAACTGTTTCACATGAAAATAAACATGACTTCTTCAAAGGCTTTTAACCATTTGGAGTTTGCACTGATTTAGTGTACCACATAGAGTTATTTATAGATTATTATAGTGTTGTAGTCAAGAGCAGAGTGTAGAAAGACCAAGACTTTGGTCTCGACTTGGTCTTGACCCCTTATAGTCTTGGTCTTGTCAGGGTCTTAAGAGACTATTAGTTCCTGTATATTTTTAATATGTTGTTTTTATGTAGGCAGCATAGAGCACTTATTTTCAGGTTTATGTCCACAAACCTCCAATCCAAAAGTCAAAAGCCTTTTTTAATTTAAAAAAATACGATTAATTCCAGTAATGAGAAAACAGGGTTCCTCTATATTCTAGCTGCATTTTTAAATGGGGAAACCAATATTTTAAAAACTATAAACTGATGTATAGTAATCATAATTGTCAATAAATCAATAAAGATTTATGCTTTTTCCCCCAAGTGCCTATTCTTTTTGCTGTACATGGTTGAAAAAATAGCATTTGCACTGTTAAGACAAACAACACATCAGAAAGGGGAATCCTTAGCTAAAAATAATTGTCACATAGCAGATTGTTGTACTCATGTTGCTGTACATTTTATATCACTCTTGTTCCCTCCAGCTTGCCATGAGAGAGCTAATTGACACTGGACGATATGACAAACATGACAACTTCACTGTGATCCTGCAGCCTTTCTTGAGAGAGATTTTCCTTCCTCGATTAGAGGTAAAAGTCAACAAGTTGCTAGACTATGTAATGCAAGTTCGGCCATTTTATTCTGTTATTGCTCAAGTCATAGTGAAAGGCTTTTATCCATGTAGAGTTGAAGTGACAAGTTAGACTATTTAAAATATTAGATTTTAATTTACCAGTTTCAATCTTTATTTTTTATTCCTAACACTCTGTTTTGTTTATTAAAGAATGGCCAGCCTGACCGCTCTTACTTTGCCCCTGACTGTTTCCATCTCAGCCAGAAAGCTCATACTCTCATGGCTCGTGCTCTCTGGAACAACATGGTAGGATTAACTTTTTTGCAAAAACTTTTGCAACTTTGTAATTTGCTGTATGTGCCTCTTATTTATCTCATTATTAATCACTGGTTCTTGCAATCTCTCAGTTGGAGCCAGTGGGCAACAAGACTTTCACACAAGATTTTACTGCTGGGATGGATTTGAAGTGTCCCTCTGAGGTAATAATTTGTCAAAAAAATTATATTGTATATTGTATCAAGGCTTGACTTTGAACTGGCCCACCAGTCAATCCCTGGTGGAATTCAGCAATAGCCTGTAGTGCAGTCTTACTAATCTCTTACCACTTTAGCAGATGGGATGCTTTGTTTTATATATATGGTCTTCTCTGAATAATAAACTGATGATCATAAAATGATCAATTTACCAGGAAAAAGTTACAAATTTACCAAAGATACAAATTTATACAGTTGTAATCAAATTTATTCACCCCCCACTGCAAATTAGGTTTACTGGTAAAATGCACAAACTAGCAGCTGTTTTGTTTTTTTTTTTCTTATTTGTACCCGTAGGTAGACTTGGTTTGCAGTCTGGTGACAAGCCACCGGCTGCTGGTCGCTGCGTGCGCAAGCGCCCTAAACCCACATGTTTTTGGTATGCGGGAGGAAACCGGAGAAATCCCGGAGTAAACCCACGCAACACGGGGAGAACATGCAAACTCCACACAGCTCACTGTTGGTCGGGGGCTGGGATCGAACCCACGATCTCATGATCCCCGCGATCCCCCGGCCGAGGGTAAAACTGTGCTGCCACAGTGCTAAACCACTGCGCCACCGTGCAGCCCACGGTTTGCAATAAACAAATCAAATAAGAACAGTTTAAGTAGCTCAACACAACTAATATTACCAGTGGCCTCTCCAAATTCAATACAAAATGTCACTTGTAATGACTACAGCAGGGGAGATGGAAGGTGGGGAGGTCCAGGTGGTCGGTGTGCTGCTGGTATTAAAACGGGTGAAGAAGGCGTTAAGCTGTTCTGCAAAGGAAGTGGGGTCTGGCCAGCTGACCATGGCAGGTTTTTGGGGCTCTCCCCATCATGATGTGTAGACTCTGCCATGCCTCTCTCGCACTTCCTGATGTTAATTTCTGCTCCACCTTATTCTTATAATTTATTTTAGCCAGCTTTGCCATCCTCCCAAAATCTTTCTGCAGTTCCTTCACCCTCAGCTTGTCTCCTTGTAGGAATGCTTTTTTTCTTTTGCACCAGGCAGATTTTCATGTCCCTTGTAACCCATCCATCCATCCATCCATCTTCTACCGCTTTTCCGGAGGTCCGGGTCACGGAGGCAGCAGTTCAAGCAGAGAAGCCCAGACTTCCCTCTCCCCAGCCACCTGCTCCAGCTCTTCAGAGAGGATACCAAGGCGTTCCCAGACCAGCTGGGAGACATAGTCTCTCCAGCGAGTCCTGGGTCTGCCCCGGGGTCTCCTCCCAGTGGGACGTGCCTGAAACACCTCAAGTGGGAGGCGTCCAGGAGACATCCTAATCAGATTCCCATACCACCTCAACTGACTCCTTTCAATGTGGAGGAGCAGCGGTTCTACTCTGAGCCTCTCCCGGATGACTGAACTCCTCACCCTATCTCTGAGGGTGAGTCCAGCAATCCTACGGAGAAAGCTCATTTCAGCCGCTTGTATCCGCAATCTTGTTCTTTCGGTCATTACCCAAAGCTCGTGACCATAGGTGAGGGCAGGAACGTAGATTGACTGGTAAATCGACAGCTTTGCCTTAGAACTAAGCTCCCTCTTCACCACAACAGACCGGTACAACGTCCGCATCACTGCAGATGCTGCTCCAATCCGTCTGTCAATCTCCCGCTCCATTATCCCCTCACTCGTGAACAAGACCCCAAGATACTTAAACTCCTCCACTTGGGGCAGGAGCCTGTTCCCAACCCAGAGAGGACAATCCACCTTTTTCCAGCTGAGGACCATGGACTCGGACTTGGAGGTGTTGATTCTCATCCCAGCTGCTTCACACTCAGCAGCAAACTGTCCTAGCAAGAGCTGTAGGTCATTGCTGGATGAAGCCAACAGGACAACATCATCTGCAAACAACAGAGATGAGATCCTGTGGTCACCAAGCATGACACCTTCCATTCCCTGGCTGCGCCTAGAAATCTTGCCCATAAAGATTATGAACAGGATCGGTGACAAAGGGCAGCCCTGGCGGAATATATATATGATAAATTCTATATCAAGGATTCAGTGTGCCCCGCCCTGTATGGGGTTACTGGGGCCCCACCCTGGAGCCAGGCCTGGGGAAGGGGCTCGAAGGTTAGCGTCTGGTGGCCAGGTTTCCACCCATGGGACCCAGCCGGGCTCAGCCCGAAGGAGTTACATGGGTCCGCCCTCCAGTGGGCTCACCACCTGCAGGAGGGATCATGGGGTCCGGTGCTATGTGGATTAGGTGGCGGTCAAAGGCAGAGACCTTGGCGGACTGATCCCTTGTAACCCATTTCTTATTATTTGGGCGCATTATTATATGGTGGCTGGGAGTAACAGTGTCCTCACAGAATAAGATGTAAGAGGTCAGCACATCTGTCAACATATTAAAATCACTGCCCAAGTCATTAAAGAATAGATCCCAGTCTGTCAATTCAAAGCAAGCTCTCAATGATTCAGCTGCACCTTTATTCCACACTCTGATGGGGGTTTTTTTATGGGTTTACCTGTTTTCAGTTGTGATCTGTATTTTGGCAGTAGCAGAATGACATATCAGAACGTCCGAGGGGTGGGTGTGGTTTTGAGATATATGCACCAGGGACATTACCATAACACAAGTCCAACATGTTTTCCATTCAGGTGGGAACTGTGACCTATTGCTCCAGATTGGGCAAATATGTTGTGATGTTGCATCTGTTAAAATCCCCCAGTAAAGCTCAAGCTTTAGCTTCCTCATAGACAGCATGACATTTTCTCCCAAGATTTCTCGATACTTAATTGAATCCATCTTGCCCACCACATGATGCAGGTTTCCAGTGCTAGAGGAAGCCAAGCAGCCCCAGAGCATCACTGTGCCACCTCCATGCTTCACTTTAGGCAAGGTGTTCTTTTCAGCATATGCTTCATTCTTCCTCCTCCAGTCATACCGCTGATCCATAGGCCCGAAAAGTTCCAGTTTTTCTTCATTGCTTTATAGAACAGAATCCCCAAACCTCTTTGACTTATTTACAGTGGATATAAAAGTCTACACACCCCTGTTCAAATGCTAGGTTTTTGTGATGTAAAAAAATGAGACCAAGATAAATCATTTCAAAACTTTTGACCTATAACCTGTACAACCCAATTGAAAAACAAACTGAAATCTTTTAAGGGGAAAAATAAAAAATAAAAAGCTTACAATAACCTAGTTGCATAAATATGCATGCCCTTAAACTAATATTTTGTTGCAGCTCCTTTGGCTTTTATTACAGCACTCAGTCTTTTTTGTTAGGAGTCTATCAGCGTGGCACATCTTGATATGACAATATTTGCCCACTCTTCTTTGCAAAAATGCTCTAAATCTTTCAAATTGTCAGGGCATCTCCTGTGCACAGCCCTCTTTAGATCACCCTACAGATGTTCGATTGGATTCAGGTCTGGACTCTGGCTGGGCCATTCCAAAACCTTAATCTTCTTCTAGTGAAGCCATTCTTTTGTTGATTTGGATGTGTGTTTTGGGTCATTGTTGTGCTGAAAGATGAAGTTCCTCTTCATCTTCAGCTTTCTAGCAGAAACCTGAAGGTTTTGTGCCAGCACTGACTGGTATTTGGAACTGTTCATAATTCCCTCCACCTTGACTAAGGCTCCAGTTCCAGCTGAAGAACAACAGCCCCAAAGCATGATGTTGCCACCACCATGCTTCACTGTAGGTATGGTGTTCTTTTGGTGATGAGCAGTGTTGTGTTTGCGCCAAATATACCTTTTGGAATTACGGCCAAAATGTCCAACCTTGGTTTCACTGGACCAAAATACATTTTCCCCACATGTGTTTGGGAGATTTCAAATGTGTTTTTGCAAAATGTAGCTGGACTTGGATGCTTTTCTTTGTATGGTAAGGCTTCGGTTTTGCCACCCTAACCCATAGCCCAAACATATGAAGAAGATGGGAGATTGTTGTCACATGTACTAAACAGCCAGTACTTGCCAGAAATTCCTGCAGCTCCTTCAGTGTTGCTGTCGGCCTCTTGGCAGCCTCACTGATCAATTTTCTTCTCGTCGTTTCATCAATTTTGGAGGGACGTCCTGTTCTTGGTAATGTCACTGTTGTGCCATATTTTCTCCACTTGATGATGACTGTCTTCACTGTGTTCCATGGTGTTTTTAATGCTTTGGAAATTCTTTTGTGCTCTTCTCCTGACTGATACCTTTGAACAATGAGATCTCTCTAATGTTTTTGAAACTCTCTGCAGACCACGGCTTGTGCTTCTAAGATGTGACTACAAAAATGTCAGGAAAAGTCTGCTAGAAGAGCTGAACTGTAAACTTTAAATGGTGGCAGGTGTGTGCTGACTCCCATTTAACATGAGTGTGAATGTGATTGGTTAACTCCTTAAGGATTACATTTGATTACATGATCTGCCTCACCTGTGGCTGGTGTCGCAGATCTGCACCTGTCATGTGATTGGCCAAAAAGGATGGAAAAAAAAAAACAAAATAAACCCAGATTTACCAAGCATTTCACATCACTAGATGGTAGACACATATAGCTTACTGGTCTACACTGGAGGACTCAGTTCAGCAAACCTGTGATGACCCGCTCTCTGCCATTATTTGCCACAGCTGCGCGCACACCTGTGGCTCATCACTCACGGCCTATATAACCTGCTCTGCCTGCAAGACTGGCACGGAGCCGTCTGTCTCCCTGGCTGCATGAAGCTCTACGCTCACCGACCAGCCTAACATCCAGCCCTTGTCATCCCTGCCGTGCCTGTTTCTTCCTGGAAGAATTCTCCTCTTTCTCCAAGTAAGCACCTCATTCCACTGACCTGTTCAGCGTCATCCTCTGTGCACAGGTGGAACTCCCAGGCGGCGGAATCCTTTCCTCTAGGCGATGGACTACGCCAACCTCTCACCATCTCACCGTCTCTCGTCAGCAGCGCTGGGTGGCAGACGCTGTCCTTCGGGATTGCCTCCAGGCCAACCTCCATTCACCACTACAGCTGAAACAGGTTGCCAGGTTGCATGGCGTTCTGCTCACTCCCAGCTGTCACGAGTCCACGGATCCACGCACTCACATCCACATTTACTTCTTACACACGCATCCACACACAAACATTTTCACAATAAAGATTATTGAAACTACTTTTGAGCTTGTGTCTGTTCCCTGGGTCTGTGCATTATGTCAGTACGGCTCCGTCAGAGCGACCCAGCGAACAGCGCACTAATGCGCCAAGTAAACAACTTAGAAGCTCAAGTAGATCAAATAACTTACCAGCAACAAGTTATTCTTAATCAGCTGGTCCAAATTAACATCCGACTGGATCGCCTGGCAGGACAACAGGCGTCTCCTCTGGCTTCAAGTATCGCTTCGGCACCCGTTAGCTTTCCACTTAGCCAGGCTAGTCAGTTTCCCTTGGCCCGTCTCACACCGGTCCCCACGCCCACCCGATTTAATGGTAAACTGGGGGAGGCCCGGGATTTTCTTCTCCAGTGTGAGATAGTTTTTCAGCGGGTTCCTGGGGATTTTCCAACCGATCACAGCAGTATTGGCTATATAGCTAATTTACTGGAGGGGCGGGCTCTTGCTTGGGCCTACGCAATTATGGCTAAGCCTAGCTACACTAATCTCACCTATGCTCAGTTTGTTAGCGAGTTTAACGAGGTGTTTGACCATTCCAACCGGGATAATGTGCTCACCACCCGGCTGCTAAATCTTCGACGGGGGGCAGGTCCGTAGCGGACTATGCTGTCAATTTCCGGGTGGTAGCAGTGGAGGTGGGGTGGGAGGACGCCTCGTTATGCAGCATCTTTGCTAGGAGTCTGAGCCCAAGTCTGCGGGATGAGCTAGCCCGCTTAGAGAAGCCAGAGAAGCTAACGGAGCTAATTTCCTTAGCTATCAATTTAGACAACAGGTTGAGGGAGCAGGCAGATGAGCGGAAGACGTCCGGATGCTCGGGCGCCCAGTTTCACCGCTCTTCTCAGGCCCCTTTACTGACCTTACCTTCGGCAGAGTCAGCGGAGGAATCTGAGCCCATGGTAGTTGGACGAACTAAACCGTCCTTGGCAGAAAGACAGCGCCGTAGAGAGCTTGGTTTGCGTATGTACTGTGGGAGCGAGGAACATGACATTTTGTCCTGCCCCGTTTGGCCAAAAGGGAGAACCCGTGCGTCACAGTAGGGGGTCTCACGGGCTCACCTCAGTCAAATCCCCTCACTAAGTGTCTCTTACCCATTAGGTTCATACATAATCGCACTGAACACTGCACACACGCCTTGGTGGATTCGGGAGCTGAGCAGAATTTTATCTCGGGGGAACTGGCAACCCGGTTGAGGCTTCCCTGCCATTCTCTGGAGGCACCCTTGAGGCTTGTTACTTTATCTAATACCCCGTTGACGGTGGTGCACAAGCAGACTGCCCCTATCCCTGTCATCATTTCCGGGAACCATCGGGAGGACCTGAGCCTTTTTGTTCTGCCAGTCGCGGCCTCCCCAGTTATTCTGGGCTATTCCTGGCTTCGGCTCCATAATCCCTCCATCGACTGGCACACCGGTAAGAGAGATGCCTGGAGCCCCTTTTGTTTAAGTGCTTGTCTGCAGTCTGCTGCCTGTTCACCCTCTAAGCCTCTGGCTACCCCTGTCACCCCCCCTCCCGATCTCACTGGGGTCCCCTCTGAATATCATGATCTGGGGGTGGTGTTCAGTAAGTCTCAGGCTTTGTCTCTCCCCCCCCATCGACCCTATGACTGCACCATCAATCTCCAGGCTGGAGCCCAGCTGCCGGCGAGCCGCCTCTACAGCCTGTCTGCCCTGGAACGGGAGGCCATGGATACGTATATTAAGGAGTCTCTCAGCTCCAGTATCATCCGGCGGTCATCTTCAGCAGTAGGGGCGGGGGATTTTTTTCGTCAGGAAGAAGGATGGGTCCCTGAGGCCATGTATCAACTTCTGTGCCCTGAATGACATCACCGTCAAGGATAAGTACACCCTCCCTCTGATGGACACGGCTTTTGACTCCCTCCAGGGGGCCTCCTTCTTCACCAAGCTGGACCTCCGCAACGCATACCATCTGGTGCGGATCAGGGAGGGGGATGAATGGAAGACAGGCTTCCAGACTCCAAGCGGCCACTTCGAGTACCTGGTGATGCCGTTTGGACTGACCAACGCTCCGGCCATCTTCCAACGCCTAATTAATGATGTTCTACGCAATTTCCTGGGGTCGTTTGTCGTTGTGTACCTTGATGACATCCTGATCTTCTCTCGTTCATTGGAGGAGCACCGAGTACACGTGAGGCGGGTCCTGCAACGACTCCTGGAGAATAAATTGTACGTTAAGGCCGAGAAATGTGAGTTTCACACCTCTAAAACGTCATTTCTTGGTTTCATTATTTCTCGTAATCAGGTCATCCCGGATCCCGGCAAGGTGAAGGCGGTAATGGATTGCCCCCCCCCCCCTTCTAGGAAACAACTTCAACAGTTCCTGGGGTTCGCTAATTTCTACCGACGCTTCATCAACAACTACAGCATCATTGCCCTTCCCCTGACCTGCCTCACCTCCCCCAAGAGGGCTTTCCGGTGGACTGAGGAGGCTGCTGCCACGTTCGCCACCCTTAAGGAACGGTTCTCATCCTCCCCCATCCTGACCCAGGTGGACCCCGCCCTTCAGTGTCTGGTGGAGGTGGACGCTTCGGACTCAGGGGTAGGGGCTGTGCTGTCTCAGCGTTCTCCGGTGGATGGAGTGGTCCGGCCTTGTGCGTTCTTTTGTCACCGGTTATCTCCAGCAGAGAGGAACTATGACATCGGCGACAGGGAGCTTCTGGCTGTGAAACTTGCGCTGGAGGAATGGCGCCACTGGTTGGAGGGGGCTGCCCAACCGTTTGTCGTCTGGACAGACCATAAGAACTTGGAGTATCTGAGGACAGCCAGACATCTTAACGCTCGCCAGGCCCGCTGGTCCCTGTTTGGGGGCTTTAACTTTACCATCATCTACCGGCCCGGGTCGAAGAACACCAAGCCAGACGCCCTTTCCAGACAGTTTGCTCCTGACACGATGGGGGTGCCCGAGCAGCCCATCCTCCCGTCATCTTGCATCGTCGGCGCTCTCTCGTGGGATGTGAAGGAGAAGGTCTTGAGGGTGCAGGAGGCTGACCGGACCCGGGCGGGGGGCCAGCAGGTAAATTGTATGTTCCTTCTTCTGTCCGGGGGGGAGGTCATTCACTAAGCCCACTCCTCCAGGCTTGCTTGTCACAAGGGGGGGTCCCACACAATCAGGATTCTTCAGAGGTTGTTTTGGTGGCCATCCCTCCGGAAGGACGTCGCCAACTACGTCCGCGCCTGTCCTCAGTGCGCTACGGGTAAGACCCCATCCTCTCCTCCCGCGGAGTTGCTCCAGCCCCTTCCTACTCCCGGCAGACCCTGGTCGCACATTGCACTGGACTTTGTTACTGGTCTCCCTCCATCTAACCATCACACGGTTGTTCTCACCATAGTGGACCATTTCTCCAAGGCTGGCCAATTCATCCCCCTGCAGGGGCTGCCTACAGCTAAGGAGACAGCTGATCTGCTGGTGCATCACATGGTGAGGCTACACAGGATTCCTTCTGACATCGTCTCTGACCGGGGTCCCCAGTTTGTGTCTTGTGTGTGGAAATCATTCTGTAACGCTCTGGGAGCTACGGTGAGCCTGTCCTCTGGCTGACACCCACAGAGCAATGGACAGTGTGAAAGGGCCAATCAAGAACTGGAGGCTGCGCTGCGCTGCGTCATCTCCTCCAACCCTGCGTCATGGAGCACACATCTCCCTTGGATCGAGTATGCCCACAACTCCACAGTGTCATCAGCGATCGGCATGTCGCCTTTTGAAGCCTCCTTGGGTTACAATCAACCGCTTTTTCCCGAGGAGGAGGGGGACATCGCCGTACCTTCTGTCCGGATCCACCTGAAACACTGTTGACGGATTTGGAGGACAGTCCGAGCAGCGCTCCAACGCACGGCGGAGCGCAACTCCAGAGTGGCCAATCGCCGCAGGAGACTCAGCCCCACCCTACCAGGTGGGTCAACAGGTTTGGTTGTCCACATAACATATTAACCTCAAGGCTGAGAATAGAAAGCTGTCTCAGCGTTTCATTGGGCCTTTTCCCATTGAGCGAATTATTAACCCGGTGGCTGTGCGCTTGACTCTCCCCCTCTCCCTCCGTATCTGTTCTACGTTTCATGTGTCACAGATCAAGCCTGTCTTCTCCAGCCCACTCTGTCCCCCTCCCAGGTCTCCACCTCCACCAGTGGTGATCGACGGCGACCCGGCGTGGAAAGTCAATGCCATCCTGGACGTCTACCGCTAGGGTCGCGGCCTGCAGTATCTGGTGGACTGGGAGGGGTATGGCCCCGAGTGGCGCTCCTGGGTGCATCCATCCTTCGTGTTGGATAGTCAGCTCATCAAGGATTTCCATCGGATGCACCCAGGTAAGTTGGATCAGGTGCCGAGAGGCACCTCTCGGGGGGGGGGGGGGCGGGAGTACTGTGATGACCCGCTCTCTGCCATTATCTGCCACAGCTGCACACACACCTGCGGCTCATCACTCACAGCCTATATAACCTGCTCTGCCTGCAAGACTGGCATGGAGCCGTCTGTCTCCCTGGCTGCGCGAAGCTCTACGCTCACCGACCAGCCTAACATTCAGCCCTTGTCATCCCTGTCGTGCCTGCTTCTTCCTGGAAGGATTCTCCTCTTTCTCCAAGTAAGCACCTCATTCCACTGACCTGTTCAGCGTCATCCCCTGTGCACAGGTGGAACTCCCAGGCGGCGGAATCCTTTCCTCTAGGCGGCAGACTACGCCAACCTCTCACCATCTCACCGTCTCTCGTCAGCAGCGCTGGGTGGCAGACGCTGTCCTTCGGGATTGCCTCCAAGCCGACCTCCATTCACCACCACAGCTGAAACAGGTTGCCAGATTGCACGGCGTTCTGCTCACTCCCAGCTGTCACGAGTCCACGGCTCCCCGCACTCATATCCACATTTACTTCTTACACACGCATCCACACGCAAACATTTTCACAATAAAGATTATTGAAACTACTTTTGGGCTTGTGTCTGTTCCCTGGGTCTGTGCATTATGTCAAAACCGAACCGCGTCAAATCTGATATTACTTCCGGGGTGCAGAAGAAGAGATGTATAAACAATTGCACAACATATATTTCCACAGGGAGGAAGGATTTGCTCCAAATTTTGCCAACTATGATTCTAAAAGGGATTATTTAGCTTCTGAAGGGAAATATTTACCTTCTGGACAGCACAAGATGGACTGGAGTGGAGCACTTTTCATCCGCCATTGACGAAACTGCACATAACGAGAGAGGACAATTCCACCAGTTTCACAAGGTAAACTAATTGAAATTGAGGTGGAATACATCAGAAGATAAATGTGATTGTTTCTGGATGTGGGAGAGAAAGTGAAAATGACCGACAGAAGGCAAAATAAGGACCGGGGTGAGCGCATGGACGAGCACACAGACGCATGGCGACACATGGCGAGCGGTAGGTTCTGATGTTTTTTATCAGTTTGTTTACATTCTACTGATTTTCTGGTTCATATATTTTGAAGATAAGATAGCAAAAACAAAAACAAAGACAAATAAACAAAACCAACCTTTGTGTAAATATGTCCAAAGTCCACTTTGACCAAAAGTTATGTAATCTGACGTGGCTGCCGTCACATGCAAATCAGATGCACAAATTTACTCCTATCATAAACTTTGAATCATATTCTACATCTTTCTCATTGACAGTAAGCCATTATCTCATACCACTTTCAAGTTACAGCCTTTGGAATTTGTGATAACTAAAGTAAATGTCATGACGGCCGCTGGGCCGTCATCTCTCTCATCAGCTCCAGCTGCGCACAGACCAGCAGGTGTTAATCAACGGCTATTAAAAGCCAGTGTCGTTGACAGCCCGGCACAGAGTCGTCTGTCTACCTCGACCGAGTATGAGCCAGAGCTTCGTTTCACAGCCAAGTCAGGAACGCCACGACAAGACCCACCACGTAAGAAAACCATTTGCTTTTCAACGCCAAACCTTTACCCCTGTGCACAGGTGGACCTCCCAGGCGGCGGACCGGTATCTCCAACTGACGGAGAATTACCCTCTCCTTCCCGGAGCTCCTCCTGGCCATCGCTACTTCAGGAACTCTCATCACCACAGCTGCAGGTACTGTTACTCTCTCAGCCACAGGAGCCACGATCACCACGGTTACGGACATTATCACCTCCACGGCTACGGGAACAGTCACCGCCACAGCTGCCAGTGCAATCATTGCTCTCACCACGATCACCACCACGGTTACAGGAGTTATCACCATCACAGCCTCAAGCACCAGCACTACCACAGCTCACGGACATCAGGGAACAGCAAGATACAATCAGTGACAACCTCAAGTAAGCTTCACACCTGCACTTGTCCTTTTGTGCTGAACAGCCTTAACGGTTTCTGCTTGTGTGTTCCAGGGTTGCCAGGTCGTCATCTGTATCGCTCAGCTCCGGTGACCAGGCCACTATATCTGCACTCACACTTGCACTACACACACTCTCACTTAACAATAAAGAATAACTATTTTGTATCTGCCCGTGTCTGTGTCTGTCTCTTGGGTCCTGAAACATGTCAGTGAATATTTTCTTGAAAAAATCTTCGCCACCAGAGGGTGCATGCAGATGGTGCGGATTTGCCACCAAAAGCCTCAAGTAGTTAATTCTGAACACAGCCACATCCCCAGTTATAACAGGGTGTCCATATTTATGCAGCTAAGTTATTGTAATTTTTTTTATTTTTCCCCTTAAAAGATTTCAGTTTGTTTTTCAATTGGGTTGTACAGGTTATAGGTCACATTAATAGTGGAAAAAGTTTTGAAGTGATTTATTTTGGTGTCATTTTTTTACATCACAAAAACCTGGCATTTGAACAGGGGTGTGTAGACTTTTTATAGCCACTGTATACAGTTTTGAGCAAATTGGAGCCAACTTTTTGTGCCAAGTATCAGGAAATCAAGGGAAAAAATGTCATGCCATCTGTGAGGAAGCTGAAGCTTGGGTATCATTGGACTTTCCAATAGAACAGTCATCCCAAGCATACCTCACAGTCCATAAAGGTTTGGTTTCAGAAGAAGTCCTGGAAGATAAATATCTGGTAGGATTTGAAAAGGCGATTGCAGCTCACAAACTCAAGAATATTAGTGAACTGGAGGTGTTTGCCCATGAGGAATGGGCGAAGATTCCTCAGGAACGCTGCCAGAAGCTGGTGTCTGGCTATGCATCATGTTTGCAGCAGATCATAACAGCAAAAGGGTGCTCTGCTAACCTTTAAAGGTGCATGTTATGAAGGGGTTGAAGAATTTTGAAAGTGCTGTAGTCGTTAAAAGTGGCATTTTGTGTTGAATTTGGAGAAACCGCTTATTGCCACAATTTTAGTTGTGTTAAGCTATTTAAACTGCTCGTTTGATTTTTTTTTTTTAAATTGCAAACAGCTGCTAGTTTGTACATTTTGCCATTAAACCTAATTTGCAGTGGGAGTTGAATGATTTCGATTGCAACTATTAGAAAAATCTTTGCAAATTTAAGTTAAGTAGCTAATTTATGATAAAAGGGTTGCAAATTTATGAGAAACAAATATTTTGCAAGAAATCACTTACAAATTTGCAAATAAGTTTGCAAGTGAATGTGGAAAAGATGCAACATTGAAGTAAACAAAACTTGATAATTAATAAGAAAAATAAAAACATGCAAACATAAGTCTAAAAAGTTGCTTCTTATTATTTAAGTGTTTGACCTCTTGACTAACTACTAGCCAAAGTTGCTGGTGAGCATAAACGTTAATGTCAAACTCTGTGTTGTACATTGTCATTTAGAGTAATTTGTGTGCTCTATCATCTAATAGTAATAATAATAATCATTATCACTTTATTTAGATTTATTTATTTATTTTTTGCTAGACCAACCCATTCTTCATGACAGCCTTCAGTAGCAACTACACCTATCCAGGTCCTCCACCAACTGCTGCTCCTAACTCGGTAGGTTATACTTTCTGAGTCATAGCATTGCAGAATACCAAGTAGTTACTACAAAACATGAAGTCAAGCAATAGTTTTTTATTAGAAATATTTAAAATGTATCTATATTATCCTATAGAACTGGGGCAGTACCTTCTCTTGTGCTGACACAGCTCCATCAAATTCTGTCCCCAGCTCAGGTGAGCACATTCAGTCATAATTCAGTTTTGAAATGTGGGAATGACACATAAAATTCACTCTTGGTGTTCTTTCATTAGTTCACATGTTAAGGCCAGCAGACATAAAAGTAGTGGCTGCTCTAGGAGACTCTTTGACAGTAAGTGTGTGAGCAAGAATTTGATCAGATTTTTTTGTAATTACATAAAGTTTCTAAATACCTGGAATCACTGAAGCTTGTCATCAAAACATTCAATTGCCTTTCATTAACATGATTTTTAATGTACTACTTATTTGCTTTTTACTTTCTGAAAACAAAATGCGATTTATCATATTGTCCACAAATGATACCATAGTGTATGGCATAAGTATAAGATAAGATAAGATAAGATAAGATAAGCCTTTATTAGTCCCACAACGGGGAAATTCCAGGATTGCAACAGCACAGGGATAGCAACACTCAGAGCAACAATCAGAAGGCAAGAAAAAAAAAAAAAAAAAACAAGCAAGCAAGAGCAGCTAATATACATATGTACATATTACTATAAAATATATATATACACACACACACACACAGACACACAGTGCAGAGCATTGTAGCTGGATGGAATAAATATATGAATATATGAACACAGTGCAGAGCATTGTAGCTAGATGGAATAAATATGTAAATATATAAACACCCACAGTACGGAGCATTGCAGCTAGGTGGAATAAATATGCAAGTATATAAACACACACAGTGCGGAGCAATGTAGCTAGATGGAATAATATGTAGATATATAAAAACACAGTGCGGAGCATTGTAGCTAGATGGAATAAATATATAGATATATAAATATAAACACACCCAGTGCTGAGCATTGTAGCTAGATGGAATAAATATATAGATATATAAATATAAACACACCCAGTGCAGAGCATTGTAGCTAGATGGAATAAATATGTAAATATATAAACACACACAGTGCAGAGCATTGTTGCTAGGTGGGATGAAACAGCATAACCGTCTATTTAGTTATCCTACATGGTATGATTATGTGCCCATACATATTCTCACCCTCCATAGCGACCGGTATGTTCCTAGTTGTATGCCGGAGAGGACCATTGTGTAAGTCTATTGCATCTTTTGCATTCAAAAAAAACTATTAGTTTGTTACGTCTTTTTGCTATCTCTGCGAGCAGCCCTGCTTAGGTTGTACAGTCTGACAGCCGTTGGTAGGAAGGACCTACGAAACCTCTCGGTTGTGCACCTGGGATGATGTAGTCTGCTGCTAAATGAGCTCCTCAGTGCATCCAGTATGTCCTGCATAGGGTGGAACTCGGACTCCAGCAGAGATGACAGTTTAGCCACCGTCCTTCTCTCTCCTATCTCCTCCATCGGATCAAGGCGTTGCCCCAGGACAGAGCTAGCTTTCTTAATCAGTTTGTTCAGTCTCTTCCTATCGGCTGCAGTAATGCCACTGCCCCAGCAGACCACTCCAAAAGTGATGGCTGATGCCACCACCGTGTCATAGAATGACTTCAGCAGCGCCCCTTGTACACCAAAAGACCTGAGTCTCCTCAGCAGGAACAGCCTGCGCTGTCCCTTCTTGTAGAGTGCGTCAGTATTGTGTGACCAGTCTAGTTTATTGTTCAGATGAATACCCAGGTACTTGTAGGATGTCACCATCTCGATGTCTGTTCCCTGTATATTTACTGGTGCTGTGAGGGGCTGCCCATGCCTGCGGCAGTCCACCACCAGCTCCTTAGTTTTCCTCGCGTTGATCTGGAGGCAGTTCCGATGGCACCAGTCCACAAAGTCCTGTATAAGCCCTCTGTACTCAGCTTCATCTCCGCTGGAGATGAGACCAACGATCGCAGAGTCATCAGAGAACTTCTGTAGATGGCAATGTGTTGTGTTGTGTGAGAAGTCCGCAGTATAAAGAGTGAACAGGAAGGGAGCCAGCACCGTTCCCTGGGGGGCCCCCGTGCTACTGATGATCGTGTCGGAAACACAGTCCCGGGTTCTCACAAACTGAGGCCGGTTCGTGAGGTAGTCCAGGATCCATGATGACAGGTGCTGGTCCACCCCTGCGCGCAGCAGCTTGTCCTTCAGGATCATCGGTTGGATGGTGTTGAAAGCACTGGAGAAGTCAAAGAACATGATCCTCACCATATTCCCGGGCTTCTCCAGGTGGGACAGAGAACGGTGAAGGAGGAAGATCACCGCATCCTCCACCCCAATGCCATGCTGGTAGGCGAACTGGAGTGGATCCATCGCTGGTTCCACCAGGGGGCGGAGATGAGCAAGGAGCAGTCTCTCCAGGGTCTTCATCAAGTGGGACGTCAAGGCCACCGGTCTGAAGCTGTTCAGGTCTTTGGGGTGGGAAGTTTTTGGTACAGGTACCACACAAGATGTTTTCCACAGCTGTGGTACCCTCCCCAGTTTCAGGCTCATGTTGAAGATATACGTCACAATCCCACACAGCTGGTCTGCACAGGACTTGAGGAGCTTTGCGCTGATGCCGTCCGGTCCCGACGCCTTCCTCGCCTTGATCTTCCTCAGCTCCGTCCTCACCTGGGTCTTGGTCAGGGTCAGGATGGGGGCCTGTGTGTTGGGAGTGGGGGGGGTGTCGGTGGAGTGGGGAGTGGGCAGCAGGACTTGATTTCTTAGTGGCAGCAGTGGTTGTTGTGCAGACAGGGGGGAGGGCGGTTGGTCAAATCTATTGAAAAACAGATTCAGGTTGTTCGCCCACTCCCTGCCCCCCGTGGCCTGGGGGGAGGTATTCTGGAGCCCCGAGATGGTTTTGAGGTTTCTCCAGACCCCGCTGATGTCGCTCTGTTGCAGCTTGTCCTCCATCTTCTTCCTGAAGCTGTCCTTGCCTTCTCTGATCTTTCTCCTCAGCTCCCTCTGTACGGACTTCAGCATCTCCCTGTTCCCCGACCTGAAGATCCTCTTCTTCTCTCTCAGAAGTGTTTTTATCTCAGGGTTGATCCAGGGTTTGTTGTTTGAGTGACGCCGTATGGTCTTGGTGGGAACGGATTTGTCCACACAGAAGCTGAGGTAGCCCGTGAAGGTGTGAATGAGGCCATCGATGTCCTCACCATGTGGATCGCAGAGCTGCTTCCAGGCAGTGGCTTCAAAACAGTCCTTTAGAGTGTCCATTGTCTCCTCAGACCATAACTCCACAGTGTGCATGGCCGGAGGTTGTCTGTGCACTAGGGGTTTGTACACCGGTCGGAGATGAACCAAGTTGTGATCCGATCTCCCAAGTGGGGGGAGTTGTGATGAGGTGTACGCCTCCTTAGTGTTTGCGTAGAACAAATCCAGTGTTTTATTGTCTCTAGTGTGGCATGTGACATACTGGGTGAAAGTGGGCAGAATGGGAGACAGTGAAACGTGGTTGAAATCGCCTGAGATGAGGAGAAGAGCATCTGGGTGTTCTGTCTGCAGCCTGCTGGTTACTGAATGGATGACGTCACGCGCTGTCCCAGCGTTCGCCGTCGGATTTGCATAAACAACAATGCAGATCACGTGTGAGTGTTCTCTCGGGAGATATGTAGGCCTCATGCTAACAGCTAGCAACTCAATGTCTTTGCTGCAGTGTCGTTGTTTAACAGTGATATGTCCCGGTCTACACCAGTTGTTGTTAACATACATCATCACTCCACCGCCCCTAGTTTTGCCACTCTCTGGTGTTCGGTCAGCTCGTATCATGTGAAAACCCTCCAGCTCAATGTTAGCATCTGCTGCTAGTTCAGTTAGCCACGTCTCAGTAAACAAAAGGAGAGAGCACTCCCGGTAAGTGCTATCATAACGGGAGATAGCCGCTAGCTCATCTAACTTTCCCAGTATGTATGACATATAGTATGTAGTATGTATAGTATAGTAAGTATGACATATAATGCAGCTCTGGTGGAATTATGATGTAAATAGGAAGAAGACATTCCACCCGCATAGTTCCAGACTTACAGCATATTTGAAGTATAACATCTTAGTTACACCGTAATTACAGTGTACTTGTCATATTATTTAATCTGTAATTACACCATACTTATACTGTAATGAAGGTATAATTATGGTGTACTCATCCTTAATTGCCTAATACTGACTTCTTATTTGTGTCATAGTTAGACCATACTGATGGCCCAGTTATGTTGTACTTATTCATGCTTACATTGCAATTATGATATAATTGTGATCAGTGTTATTAAATGCTATTGTGATTTTATTCTTAAAAGGTAAGAATGACATTTTCATCAATCCTATGCCATGATAGTAAAAATATGAAATTATAACTTTCTTTACCTGTCATAATAACATTTGCTCTTATAGATACTTTTCTACACATGCAAAATCTGCATTGTTATGTTAGTGCATCTTGAAAAATTAGAATATAATTCAGTAAATTTACTCAAAGAGCCAAGTCATAATCATCTACTTTTAAAACAACAACAAAAAAAGAAGCTTAAAATAGCTTACTTTATATGTGCTGGATTTGACCAGTTAAAAAAAATCTGCTTTTTCACAATATTGTATTTTTTCAGATGCAATAGTATTTTTCTAACAGAGCAAACATTAATACAGAGTATAATATAATCTGTTATTTCTTCTCAGAGTACTTTTAAATCAGTATGAATGTGCTTAGTTATCCATTTAATAAAGCAAAGATTAAAATACAAAAATGATTTGATAAGTATGCCTTTCTCACATGTAGACTGGCTTTGGTGCTAAAGCAAACAACATAATACTGCTACCATTTGAGTACAGAGGTGTGTCATGGAGGTGAGATACTGTTCTCCTAAATTACAAATTTATTTGCATCATACCATGAGAATTTTACTGACTGCTTTCCAATTTTCCAGCATTGGAGGGGATGGAACTCTTGAGACTGTCACAACATTACCCAGTAGGTCATAGTGTAATGCACGTTAACACCACTAGATGACAGAGATGGTTTACATGTATTTTGTTCACATTTCTCTTTTTAAATCTCAGATATCCTTAAGAAGTTTAATCCAGCAATCAAAGGAGTGTCTCTTGGGATCGGAACTAGCAATACTGGCTTTAATGTCGCCGTTTCAGGGGCCAAAATATCGTAAGTACTGAATTTTTGCACTATGTGTTGTAAAAAGCATGGGGATTATGCAGTATAGTGATAATTATGCCTCAACACCTACAGAGGCATCCCAGGACAGGTCAGAAACCTGATTAATGCCATGAAAGAGGATCCAGTAAGTTCTGCATATATTGAGATTCACTTTTGTTCTTCACAACAGGAGTGTTTTAACTTAATTCCAAATGTCTGTCTTTTTTCATCATTCCCTACCTACTGAAACAGACCGTGGATTTTCAGAATGACTGGAAGCTTGTGACCCTCTTCATAGGAGGCAATGATCTCTGTCAGTACTGCAATGACCGGGTAAGTTACTTTAAGAAGTTATCATGGAAATCAGGATGAGGGACATTTACAAAGGCAACCCCCTTCTTTAATCCTTGGCTAAACATCCCTTGGTATTGCATGAGGCCCTGTCTCATGATATCACTCCCCAAATGGAGCTAAGCACTGGAGCAGAATAATCAAGCTTTGTGTGCATCCCCTCCTTCCCCGATTCTTTTATTGTGTCAGAGGGAGATGAGAGCAGACGAGGTTTCTTTTCAATGAGCACATTTTGTCAGTTTACCCCTCTAGCACAGATAATGCTGCCCCCTCCTCTAGCTCAGCTCCTTGCATTAAACAAGCACATGGGGTACAGTGACAGGCCTTGTTCTCACCCACTCTCACTATACACTGCATTCCAAATTATTATGCAAATGATATTTGTCTCTGATTTTCCTAAATAGTCAATGCAAATGACAGTCAGTGTAATTTTCAAGTCATCAAACATTAGAGCATAATTCAAATTTTATTGAACAAACCTCCCAATAATAATGATTTTTTTTTTTTTGCAAAAATAAAAAACTCAAAATGCACTGTTCCAAATTATTATGCACAACAGAGTTTCAAAACATGTTACTGGTTGTAAAGAACTGAAAATGGTGATTTGTTGAATTTGCAGCATTAGGAGGTCATATTTACTGAAATCAAAAGCTATTTCAATCAAAAACATCTTAACAGGCCAAGCTACATGTTAACATAGGACCCCTTCTTTGATATAACCTTCACAATTCTTGCATCCATTGAATTTGTGAGTTTTTGGAGAGTTTCAGCTTGTAGCGGACTCTAAGGACATAATTCACCACAATACGGCTCATGTACAGAATGATCTGTTTAGGAGTGATAGTTATGCTCTCAGGGTTTCTTATCAGGCACCCCTCTAGGCAGCCTTGTAAGGACCTCTGTTCAGAGAAAATAGAGAGCTAGCGGATTTTAGCTGTTGCTTTTGTCACTGCCGCTTGAGAATAAAACGGCACGCCTGCTTGTGCAAAAAAAAAGGAACGGAATTGCCAGTCTCTTCATTCCTGTAATTCCTACAGGCTTGAATTTCTTTGCAAGATGTCAAAATAGCCTCCCACTGCTGCTGTTTTGATGTAAGTTGCCTCCCACCCTCGTAGATCTTTTGCTTGAGGATGCTCCAAAGGTTCTCAATAGGATTGAGGTCAGGGGAGGATGGGGGCCACACCATGAGTTTCTCTCCGTTTATGCCAATAGCAGCCAATGGCACAGAAGTATTCTTTGCAGCATGAGATGGTGCATTGTCATGCATGAAGATAATTTTGCTATGGAAGGCACAGTTCTTCTTTTTGTACCATAAAAGAAAGTGGTCAGTCAGAGACTCTATATACTTTGCTGAGGTCATTTTCACACCTTCAGGGACCCTAAAGGGGCCTACCAGCTCTCTCCCTGTGATTCTGGCCCAAAACATGATTCCGCCACCTCCTTGCTGACGTCACAGCCTTGTTGGGACATGATGGCCATTCAACAACCATCCACTACTCCATCCATCTGGACCATCCAGGGTTGCACGGCACTCATCTGTAAACAAGACTGAAAATTAGTCTTCATGATTTCTGGGCCCACTCCAACTGTTTCTGCTTGTGAGCATTAGTTAGGGGTGGCTGAATAGTAGGTTTATGCACAATTACAAGCTTCTGGAGGATCCTACACCTTGAGGTTCTTGGGATTCCAGAGGCACCAGCAGCTTCAAATACTTGTTTGCTGCTTTTTAATGGCATTTTTTCAGCTGCTCTCTTAATCCGATAAATTTGTCTGGCAGAAACCTTCCTCATTATGCCTTTATCTGCACAAACTCATCTGTGCTCTGAATCAGCCACAAATTTCTTCACAGTACGATGATCACGCTTACGTTTTCTTGAAATATCAATATACAATATACCTTGTCCAAGGCATTGCACTATTTTATGCTTTTCAGCAGCAGAGAGATCCTTTTTCATTCCCATATTGCCTGAAACCTGTGGCATGCTTAATAATGTGGAACATCCTTCTTAAGTAGTTTTCCTTTAATTGGGCTCACCTGGCAAACTAATCATGGCAGGTGTCTGAGATTAATGTCAGTGATCCAAAGAGCCCTGAGACACAATACCATCCATGAGTTTAATTGAAAAACAAAAATTTGAATGTTTTTGTCACCAAAATCCTATTTGCATAATAATTTGGAACGCGGCGTAAAGTTTGTTCTGAGCTTAACGCAAAATCTTCTTTTGAACACTTTGATCACTTAGGGCTAGCCACAGCCCTCGGCTTTGCTCCTTTTTGAGATCTGCGTCTCAGGCCTGGCTTGGCTCCTCGTGTGTGAGTGCGTGTATGCATACAATATGTAGAGGCAGTGGCGCTTCGACGTGGCTGCACTAAAAACAGTGTGAGTGTAGGACAGCGAGAGACTTAGGAGGTGGGATAATTGCCTTTTTCAAGTCGCGGACCCACTGACCCCAGTGAGAATGTGCTTTAAAAGAAGCATAAACAGCATAGAAGTCAACCCAGGCTATCTTTATTACTTTTGCTAAGGAGGTAGTGTTTTCATGCCTGATTGCTGGGGTCTTTCTGCAGTTTTGGGGGTTTTCTCCTACAGTTTGAAAGTGCTAAAAGATGACTGTTGTTGTGAAATGGCGCTAAATAAATAAAACTGAATTGAAAGTTGAATTGAATGTTTGTCATGAATTGCCCCTTGGGGCAGAGAGGAAAGACCCAGATGTTGAACTGCAGTTTGTGGTATTTATTAAAGAAAACACAAAATCCATAAAGGGCACAAAAATAAACTTATAACTGAAGAGAACTGGAGAACGGCGAGATGAAAAGCACAGAAATGCATGTCAAAACAGGGAAGGGGTTCCGACGGGGTTAGTGGATGCAACGATGAGGCACTGACAGGGAGTAGATGGAAAAGGCAGTCTTATATAAGGCAGGCAATCAATCATAACAAGTGCCCTCAGGTGTGGATCACATGAGAGGGCAAGTTGACCT
Organism: Pholidichthys leucotaenia; assembly: GCA_020510985.1. Taxonomy (NCBI): domain Eukaryota; kingdom Metazoa; phylum Chordata; class Actinopteri; order Cichliformes; family Pholidichthyidae; genus Pholidichthys; species Pholidichthys leucotaenia. The sequence continues at coordinate 115,018,104 of CM035842.1, read as the reverse complement.
AATTACTGAGCAAGGAACACTGAGTACACATACAAGATGAAAACAAGGAGGGAGTGTCTGGAGGAAGAGGAGGTAGGGAACTCATGTCACAGAAACAAAATGTAAATACAAGGAACTACATGGAAAAGGATGTCCTAAGAAACTGACAGAATAATAATAATAATAACAAGGACATGAATACATAACAGACCAACTGACAACTACGACACATCCTAAACCAAACACACAGGAAAATAAAATACACAACGCTGGAAAAATGCAACAAATGCTCAGAAATAACTTAAGAGGCTGAGCGCAGTGTTTCACCATGCTCAGGCTCGTCACAGAGCCCCCCCCCCCCCCAGAAGTGGACTTCAGACACCCCAGGGTAACATCAAAGAAAAAGAAAGACCCCCTCCAAACAGGAGAAAAACAGTGAACCAACCCGGGAAAGCGGTGGGGGAACCAGGCTAGGAGGGAACAAAAACAAAACCCACTAAGGACCCACACCAGGCAAAACCAAACCGCCTAAGCCCCCTGGCCAGAGAGCTGGACAGTTCAGGCGGGCGGCCAGAGTCCCAAGCCCAGTGGATGGCACGATGGAAGGAGTCAGGCGGCCTCCCAGAGCACAAGGATCATCTAACCCAGTGGTGCAGTCCGTCAGGTGGTCTTTCAGAGTTCTTTTACCACCCGAACAGAAGGGGCTGTCCAGGAGGCAGCTTCCCAATGGGAAGAATCACTGGTGTGGAGAACAGAAGAGTATGGGAACCTACAATGACGTTGAGTAGAGTAGGAGGAACCACGATGACCTTGAGCAAAAGAGAGGGGACCCCGACGGCATCAGACAGAGAAGAGGGGACCCCGATGTTTTGGGGCTGGCATGCAGCACCCTTGGTGGCCCTGGACTGGGACAGAGCAGCACCCGCGGTGGCTCTGGGCTGGAGCGCAGCAGCACCCGCGGTGGTTCCGGGCTGGAGCAAAGCTTCACCCGCGGTGGCTCCGGGCTGGAGCAAGGCAGCACCCGCGATGGGTCCGGACGGGAGCGTGGCTGCACCCACGGTGGTTCCGGATGGGAGCGTGGTGCAACCGCGGTGGACCCAGACTGGACCAAAGCTGCACCCACGGAGGACCCGGACTGGGCCAAAGCTGCACCCGCGGTGGCCCCTGAGCCAGGGCGTGACAACCATGGTGGGTCCAAGCTGGAGCGCAGCACCCACATTGAACTGAGGCTGGGACACAGCACCCACGATGGCCCCTGACTGGGACACAACACTCACCGAGACCTGAACTGAGGAGGAGCTGCACCCACGGAGGTCCCGGGCTGGGACGAAGCACCCGCAGAGACCTCGGCTAGAGGGGGAGCAGCACCCATGGAGGTCCCAGGCTGGGACGGAGCACCTGCGAAGACCTCAGTTGAACGAGCTGGACCCATGAGGATCTCAGGTAGCGAGGCTGGACCCATGGAGACCTCTGGCAAAATTGGACAAACCTCGGTGACCCTGGGGAAAGACTCCGATAGGAGGGACAAAGAGGCAGGGTCAGGGTCACCGGCGGCAGCAGAGCCCAGCAAAGTGAGTTCAGGTGCAGCTGATGGCTGCACTTGGTTCTCCCCACCAAAAGTCAGACAAGATCTCTCCAAAACAGAAACAATGAAACCAATCTCAATCCTGTGGCTGGCGGACACTCAAGGGGCGAAGGGAGAGACACGGAGAAAGCAGGTGAAAAGTTTATAGTTGCAGCAGGCCGTGAGAGCTCAGAGGACTGCACAGGCTGAGCTTCACCACCGGGAATCAGGCAAGGTAATTTATGTGTTAATGATAGAGAATGAAAAAGCTCTTGCCTGTGTTCCTGGGGCATGATGTTTCTGCTGCAGCTGGTCTGGAATCCTCCCTCTCCGTGGCTGCAGTTGTTATGGGCCCCTCTGAGGAACATTGAGGAGCCGCCCCTGCAGACAAGGCAACGGGCGGAGCCGGAGGGGAGATGACCAGGCCCTCAGCAGCAGAAGAAGGTGCCGAGGAGACGGGGTCGCAACAGCAAGGGAAGAGAAGGAGGCTGACAGGACAGCCGGCGAAGATGAACTGAAGGAGGGAACTGCTGCGAGGATTGTCTGACCCGACGTGAGAAAAACTGCTGCCTGAGAGGCGGAAGCATTCCTCCTGCGGTCCGAAGCTGAATGGCAATGTCTAGGAGCCTGTGGAGTGGGAACAGGAACGGGCGAACAGGGGGAGGAGGACATCTGCCACAAAGAGCACTTCCTCATTGGCTTTGGTACCGAGAACAAACCCATTTTCAGCCTGGAAAAGGACAGCTGGAGAGCGGAGACAGTGGATAACAGCTCCGCAAACTGGGGATACTTCCTCAATCCAAGGTGTGCCTCAATGATCCGGACCGCTGCCTCAACATTCTCCAAGACTTTCTTTGGGCCGCGGGAGGCAAGAGCTTCAGCCACAAAGCTCTTGATAAACTCAGCAGCCCATTCCTCCTCCAGGCTCGGGGTTCCGGCCACCGAGCTTCCTTTGTTGGCTGAAAGCCGGCGGGCTGGGGACATGATGATAGCTCGGGACAAAACAGGTGAGTGAAACAAAAAAACACAAACTAGCAGCAGCTGGGTCTCAACTGATCAGTGCCTACTGTCGTGAATTGCCCCTCGGAGCAGAGAGGAAAGACCCAGGTGCTGAACTGCAGTTTGTGGTATTTATTAAAGAAAGCACAAAGTCCCTAAAGTGCACAAAAATAAACTTACAACTGAAGAGAACTGGAGAACGGCTAGATGAAAAGCACAGAAATGCACGTCGCAATAGGGAAGGGGTTCCGACTGGGTTAGTGGATGCAACGATGAGGCACTGACAGGGAGTAGACGGAAAAGGCAGTCTTAAATAAGGCAGGCAATCAATCATAACAAGTGCCCTCAGGTGTGGATCACATGAGCGGGCAGGTTGACCTAATTACTGAGCAAGGAACACTGAGTGCACATACAAGATGAAAACAAGGAGGGAGTGTCTGGAGGAAGAGGAGGTAGGGAACTCATGTCACACAGAAACAAAATATAAACACTAGGAACTATATGGAAAAGGATGTCTAAAGAAACTGACAGAATAGTAATAATGACATGAATACATAACAGACCAACTGACAACTAGGAACACATTCTAAAACAACACACAGGAAAATAAACACACAATGCTGGAAAAATGCAAGAAATACTCAGAAATAAATTAAGAGCCTGAACACGGTGAAACACTACGCTCAGCCTTGTGACAATGTTGGTGGGTCTGACTGTTAGCAGAATTACACAAATACTACTAGACCGATTTTGATTAAATTTTCACCAGACGTGGCCCTTGGGCTGCGGATGAACTTATTAGACGTTGGGAGCAATCTGGGTCATGATGCAGAGTCGGGATTAATTTTTCACTTTCTTTAACAGTGCAACATATGGCCTTGGCGGAGATATGTGCTCTCTGGATGCCCTCTAATCTTGTTTCTCTCTCTCTTACTCGGTGTCCTTTTCTGTTTTTTTCCTCACTTTCGCCCCTCTCTGAACTACTCTGCTCATTCACCAGTGTGTCGTCTGTCTTTTAATGTCTGTGCTGTGAGGCAGAATAAGAAAAAGTGCAGCATCTATTTAAGATGAGTTCTGAGATTTAACACGGTGAAGCAGGGGTCAGAAAAACACAATTTGGGCTTTTTTTTCTGGCAAAATGAATCTGCATGGAGTCACAAAATATATTGGAGCCTTAAAGAGCAATTCTTAGCTGAGATATTTGTAATAGGTGATTTTCCTCCTCTCAAATATACAATTTTATTTCATAAATTTGCATTTTTTTCTCATAAATGTGCAACATTTTTCTAGTATTGTAACATCCTTTTTTCTCATAAATTTGCAAATCTGTCCTGGTAACTGCTGAGTTTGGGTTAGCTACTGCTATAGTACTTGTATTTTTTTTTTTTTAATGAGTTCTTTCTTTGTTTCGCAGATTAAACATTTTCCATTGCATGTGCATTAACTATTGTGCCTTTTCCTTGTCACTGCATTGAAATGTTGTTTATTTAAAAAAAACTGTAAAATTGTTAATCATGCATGATTAAAGCATTCTGTCAATGGTGTATCTCAAAACTACAGGCTACTTACTCACCTCAGAATTACACCTACCATATGATGACAAGCTTGGACATGCTCTACAGTGAAGTAAGTGAGCTGATGTCATCTACTCAAAGAAGTATCATGAGAGAAAGTATGTTATGTTCTGAAAAGTATATGTTCACTTGTTTTTGACTGATCAGCATGATTATGTTGGTTTCTAACTGCAGGTTCCAAGGATGTTTGTGAACGTTGTTGAGATCCTGGAAATTGAAGGCCTTCGCAGAATCAAAAGAGACAGTATTGGTTGCAGTCTTATACAACCGTATGTTCATCAATGCATTCATACCCCCATCAACAAAAAAAGGACATTTATTCTAAGGCAGCTTACTGCTCTGGGCCCCTATTCATAGAGTTTCCTAGCGCTAAGAATTAAGGGCTGTTCACACCAAGCATGATAAAGGTAATGATAACTATAAAATTATAGCTTTAAAAATCATTGTAACTCAAGTCGCTGGCAGAGACCACACTACAGTGATAACCATAATAAGAGTGGCAGACGATATTGCTGGGATCACTTTGAGAGTGATTTTATGAACAATGAAAACACTTTCAGCCAAATCAGAAAATATCAAGCCATCACTTTCACCTGTTTTGACAGCAGGGCAGGAATAAATGAGAGGCTGGAAGCATTTTTCTACAAGCTGGGGTCTCATTACCTCTGACCTGCTTTCAGACAGGATGCTGAGTGTGCAGCAATGGGGAGGGGGAAGAGGAGAAATGATTGGATGCACAAAGCAACTCTCATAAGCAGCTGTATGCATCCGAGTTGATTACTAGGATTATTATTAATAGGCTGTTATTATTATTAATAGTTATATGCAAGCCCAAATGATTCCGCTTTGTGCTATGCTCTCACTTCATCCTACCTGTGCAAGTCCGAGGAAGTTCTGAGAGAAAAATAATCCGTTGAATAATTTCAAGAACCCACACATTCTTTTGATTTTTTTTTTTTTCATTTGCTCAATGTACAGGTACAGTACAAAAAATCCTTTAAGATTCTCTGACTGCAGCAGCAGCATAAATGGTCTCATCCCATGGCAGGAGAAACATAGGTGTGGTGTGGTGTGAAGCCAGTGTCTGGAGTGTGCAGCTCATGTTTGGTTCTGCTGTTACAGAATGATATCTTTCATCAGTGTGGACGCTCACATCTTTATCTTTATAGTTAATTAATACCGTTATCTTTATTGTCAATGGTATGGACAGGCCTTTACTCTTAAGGTGGATTCACACTACAATGTTTGGACCGACTTTTACTGACATTTTAGCAAACGTCTGGCTCTGCTGGCAGAAGTTAGTGGTTGCTGGTGTTTGTTGGTAAACGCTGGCAAAAGTTGTGCTCTTTCAAAATTTTCAGCCTGCTGAAAATTTACCGACGTTTGGAAATACATGTTGGTGAAAGTTGTGCTCAATTTGTAAAAGTTTTTGAGCGCCGGGCTAAGTTATGCAGAGTTTACCTAATTCAGCCTAAGTTAAAGCTGGGTTCACACTGTAGTGTTTGGACCGACTTTTACAGATGTTTGGAAAAACCAGAGAAATACTCATTGCAGGTCAGCTGACATCAGGGTCAGGCAACACTCATATAAAGATCAGTGTTTGTGGAGGCTTCCTGCCGTTTTGCTTTTTGGAGTGAACAAATCTCCCTTGGGCATATGTTTCAGTATTTATTTCCGTTTTATATTCCTATGCAGTTACTTCTGCATACCCTTTTCCCCTATTCATTAATCTAAAAAAAATATAAAATAATGCTATAGACTCCAACACTAAGTCCGCAATTAAAATGTGAATGTGGATGGAATAAAAAAAAACTGTTTAGTGTATCATGAAGAAGAAGCCAACTTTATTGTTAGTCAATCCATACAGCCAATCATGTACAGTAGAACAAAATTACATTTCTATTATCTACAATGTTAATCACATGTGGAATCAGAGGGGCTGCTGCCATGCAAGGCGCCACTGCAAACAGCTTTTCCTTCCCCCATTCTATTATGCTGAGCACCAAGCTAGAAGATGGGAAGTACCATTTTATATGGTCTTTGGTATGACCCGGCCGGGGCTTGAACCCACGACCTCCCAGATGTGAAACAGATGCTCTACCAACTAGGCCACCACTCTGGTGGTATCATCATATAAATAAAATGATGGGTGATTATATTTTGACTGTTACAACTCTCTCCATTAAAATAACATAAAAACCCATTAAATGTCATTTACTTTTTGACACCACATCAGCGCTGTTTGATTCCCCACAATGGAAGTGAACCAATAAATCCTGGAGAATGACTGCGCATGGAGCAGAAAATTAAGAACAGTAAATTTCTCAATGAGGAAATTTTTTTTCAATGAGAATTTTTTTTTTTGAGTGAAAACTGGTGAAAAACCAGCCCAAGCATATTTTAGAGTTGGTTTGCCATGTCACATGATTATGGCAGCCTATCAGATGTCAGAGCAGAAGACTCACTGCACACTGCGCAGCCAAGCATTCCCATGCAGAGTAAGCTCAGCAGCCTCAGGGGCGGCAGAAATGTTAGACCATTCATCCAAATTCTATGGAGATACAGAGCAGCATAAAATTGGGAAAATAAACAAAATAAGCACTGTTTAAATTTGTAAAATAATAGTGTAAAAATAAAATAAATAATAAAATAAAAAAAATTGCATTGTGAAAAAAAATTACACATATGAATGGTGAAACATTTTAGAAGTTAAAAAAAAAAATGCTTGAGTCCAGTTGAGAATCTTCATCAAATTAAGAAACTGAGTTAATTTTGCATTAATTTTAAGTCTTAATTTTTTTGTTATAATTGAAAAAATCATTTTTATTTACTTGCTCATTGTTCTACTTTATTATCATTTATAAGCATTTCTTCACGTGTTTTATGTTCTTGGAGTTTTATTTATTTTTCATATTGCCCTTGCAATAAAGTTGTTAATGAAACTGCAATCATGTGATTTTGGGCAAAAAGTATCAGCATCAGTATCGAAGAAAAAGTCCCATAAATTAATGGTGTCGTATCGAAAGGAAAAATGCTGGTATCGCCCATCTCCAGTAGACAGACTCTGACTGAAAATTTCACAAAAAAAAAATTTATTCCATGGACCAAGAAAATGTTTTTTAAGACAAAAAAAAAAAAGATTGGTCTCCAACGGCTGTTGTTTCCAAGGCAACCAGTAATCCCTACTGGCAAAAGACACGTTTGCGCAACAGCACAGCCTAGTGGTAGAAAAATAACACACTGCAAAGACACAGAACACACCCACCAGACCACGCCCATCACCTGGAGCAAACAAACCCACAAACAGCTCAAAACTAATCAAATGCCCATTATATATATATCCTGTAGATTAAAAAAAAAAAAACATGCCATGCACACCATGTTATCACCAAACAAATACTGTACATTGTCTTCTTCCATATATATTGTGGTGGTACAAGTGGGGGATTCTCCACCCAGAGATGGCCGCTGGGGAAAAGAAGGAACAATGTGCTGAAGGAGGAAGTGTCACTGAGATGTCTCAGACAGGACAATAAAGACTATTCGCCCCCCAGGGAGAGGAGGAAGCCCCAGGATCGCTGGAGGAGGAAAGGGTGTGAGAATGCAGTACTGGCGGTAGGTTATGTTAATGTGCCACGCATGTCTTTGTTCCACACAATGATTATGGTCGGGATTCCTGGGTCTTCATGCATGGAATTAAATATTATTAAAGGAGGATGCACGGAGACCCAGCAGATTTTTCTGTACTGAATGTTGGAGAAGGAATAAAATTCATGTGTTGTGCAGCTCGTTGCCTCGCCTGCTTCCTTTCTCCATATTGGTGACCCCAAGAAGTGTCATGGAGAGCGAGGTCCGCGCCCTACCCCCGGAGACTACCTGGAGGGAGAGCACCAGCGCCGTGTGCGCTGTCTCAATCAAGCTCCCAGACTTCTGGCTTCACAGCCCGACCACGTGGTTCCTGCACATAGCCCAGTTCGCACTCCGCGGGATAACAACAGATGACACAAAATATTACTATGTGGTCACTGCGCTGGATGCGCATGCCACGCAACAGGTGACAAGCCTGCTCCAGGAGCCACCGGTCCAGGGAAAATATGAAGCACTCAAGGGGATGCTACTCCAGCACTATACCCTGTCTGACAGTGAGAGGGCAGAGAGACTCCTAACACGTTCAGAGTTGCCGCGTCACCGGAAATGCAGGTCGTTTTCTGTGTCAAGTCAAATCCCTTGTATGTTATCAGTTGTTTACTGTTAATGTACTTGGCAATAAATCCTTTCTGAGTTCTGAGACTCCTAACACGTTCAGAGTTAGGTGACAGATCAGCCGTGGAACTCATGGAGAGCATGTTGGTGAGGGGGAAGAACAACGAATCTTTCCTGTTCACTTACTTGATCCTCAGGAACCTACCTGCTACAGTGAGGGTGATCCTGGCCAACTCGCCACTGCTGGTGACCAAGGACTACCACACTCTGGCGCAGGAAGCGGACCGCATCATTTTAGCAACCAGAGCTCTCAGCGTACAAGCCATGCGAATGATGACAAAACCACAACCCAGCCATGCGAATGATGGCAGGAGCCATGCTCAGTACCCCTATCAAAGCGCTGGAGACAACAACAGGCCTTGCACCACTGGAAGACAGAAGAAACATCAAGGTACTGACCCAGGCCGCCAAATTCAAGACTGGAAAACCATCCCATGAAGGACAGACTGAGCAAGCCAACAAAAGGGAGACTCAAGAGATAGAGCTTCATCCACCAGAGCAGGACACTCGAAAGGAGAGACCCAGAACTGTTGGACCACATGCCCACACCAATACCACCCACAGCATCTGTTCCCTCCTGGAACCGACAGAACTTCCCAGCCATACGCACAGACATGTCGGGCATTGGGAAGAAAGGAACAGTCAGACCAAGAGAGGAAGTCGCTGGCCTTGGAGTTCATTCGGTCTGCCTACCCTGAAGAGCAGTGGACTCATGTAGTAGTAGTAGATTAGTTTATTTGACAGGGACAGTGCAATAAACATAGACAATTAATCAAAGACAATCAATCTGATGTGTTGCACATAGAGTGTATAGCTATTAGCTAATTTGCAACTCTTGTCCCTGGATGGGCTTTAGAAAAAAGAATCAAGATAAAAAATATACACAATAACCACATACATCAATGCAGAAAAATTATAAATACACAATTATAAATATTATAAATATTATAAATACACAAATATAACAGCCTGACTCACATTTAACATAAATATTATAAATATTATAAATACACAAATATAACAGCCTGACTCACATTTAACACATATAACATAACTCACATTTGCCTATTTCAGGCCTTCCTCCCTCCGTCACTCACTATAAACAAACACATTTATTCCTTCCCTTCATTCACTCTCACTTTGCAGACAATTAATTCATACATGAGTACATTCTTGTTTATTTTTCAGCCAGTTTTTAACATTTTTAGTGAATGTTTTAAAGTCCGTTATTATTTTAATTTCATTTGGCATTGTGTTCCAGATGTGACTGCCCTTTATAGAGAAAGCTGTTTGTCCAAATGTGGTTCTGCGGTGGAATATTTTACAGTTATTGTTAACAGAACTCCTGGTGGCTCTGCTGCTGTCCTGTCTTTGGACGAAACCAGCAAGTGGCTCGGGTGCTGATTTATGGAAACATTTGAACGTTAATTTCAGAAGACAGAGGTCAATGAAGCTCTCAAAACTCAATAGGTTGTATTTTTTTAAAACATTACAGTGATGCCACCTAATGGGCTTTTTGTCCAAGATTTTTAGGGTTTGATTATATAATGAACCTATATGTCTTATTGTGGAAGGGGCTGCTTGAGCCCAGACTGTCAAACAGTATGATATATGAGAAAAAACCATAGAATGCATATACAGTGCAGCTGCTTCGTAAGGTATGTAATATCTAATTAATTTAAAGCAGTTCAGATTTTTTTTTACTGTTTTTGAAATTTTCTTTATCTGAAGATTAAATTTGAGTTGAGGATCTAGTACAATGCCAAGGTATTTGAATTCTGTAGCTAAACTGATGTCATGATCATGTATATTAACTTTAAAATGTTGCAGGTTACATTTTTTGATTGAAAAGCACATTGAGACTGTTTTCTGAAGGTTCAGCAATAGATGGTTCTTGAGGAGCCACTCTTGGACATCAACCATACTTGTAGACAGTACATCTGCAGCCTGTGCTGGAGTCTTGGCAGCTGTGTAAATAACTGCATCATCTGCATAAAGTTGGCATGTTGCAGCTGAGCAGTGTAACGGCAAGTCATTAATAAAAATGCTGAAAAGTAAAGGACCAAGAATGGACCCTTGTGGGATACCCATGCGGTTGTTTAAAAATGAGGATTTATCCTGGTGAACTTTTACACACTGTTCTCTATTCTGGAGATAAGATGCAAACCATTCTAATGTATTTGGGGAGAAGTTAAAAGATACCATTTTGGATAAAAGCAAACTGTGGTTTACAGTATCGAAAGCCTTTTTGAGATCTAGAAAAACAGCTCCTACCACATTACCCCTGTCCAAGGACTGTTTGACGTTTTCAATAAGGCAACAATTTGCTGTTTCTGTTGAGTATCCTGGTCTAAAACCAAATTGATGTGGATGAAGAAGTTGACTGTCTTGTAAGTAGTCTATCAGCTGTGTAACTACAACTTTTTCAAGAACCTTAGATAGGACTGGTAAAATAGAGATTGGGCGGTAATTGCATATATCGTCTTTACTGCCTGATTTATGAACTGGTATGACGACAGCTTTTTTCCAGCCAGATGGAAATGTACTAGACCTAATGGAGAGATTAATGAGATGAGTCAGTGGTTTGATTAATATTTTGCTGTGCATTTTGAGAAAGGAGGTGCTCATATTGTAGATATCATTAGTTTTTGAGTTTGACAGTGTTTTAACAATACCAGCAATTAACTTCTCATTTACCTCATCGATGTGAAAAGTATCTGTTGGAAGTATGGAATTTGTGTTGTTGAGCACATTTGGCAGCACAAAATTTTTTGTTAAGTCTTCCACAGAGCCCACAAAGTGTGAATTAAATTCATTTGCCAAAGTAGCCTTGTCACTGACGTCTTGCCATTGATTCTAAGTTCCTTTACCCCCTTCTGATCGTTTTTTTTATTAGTTAAGTTATTTAAATGCCTCCATAGGGAACTGTTGTTACCCTTTGCATGATCTATCAGTTTATTGTAATAAGATATTTTTGATTTTCGCAGCTCATGTACCACTTTATTTCTTAAACTTTTGTACACAAGGTGATCATTTTGTAGTTTGGAGGTTAGTGATGTTTTCAGTGCATAGTCTCGCCTCTTCATAAGTTTCTTATTTCATTATTTAACCATGGTAGGCTAATCTTCTGTTGTCTACTTTTAATTTGCTTTGAAAATTTTTCTATAGACTTTGTGATTGTTGCAGTTATAAAATTACAACAATCATCTACTTCACATGTTGACGTGAGCTGCTCCCAATTTTGATTCTCTAAGTAATGTTCAAACTCCTCATTTTTTGATTTGGGGATAATAAAATTTGATTTGTCAATATCGACTCCCCCAAAATACTGTAGTCGCTTTTTAGTAAGTTTCCTGACAGCAAGAACCATGTTATGATCTGAGAGACCAGTTACAAGATTATAGGTTCTGGTTATTCGTTCTGGTTTATTAGTAAATACCATGTCAATAAGTGTTCTGGATTGTTTGGTTATCCTGGTGGGTCCTTTGATGATTTGCTGGTAATTAAATTTAGTCATGAGACTTTTCAGTTTTTGTTTGTCTTTTTTATCAGACCAGTTGATATTAAAGTCACCATGAATTATCGTTTCTCTGTTCTTCTCAAGTTGTTTAACCAGATCACTTAATTCATTATAAAAGGAAGAGTTGTGTGACGGTGGGTTGTACACTACTGCAATGTTGAAATTCATTACCGGAGAGAGACATACATTAACAGCTAAACATTCAAGTGAAGTATTCAAATCAACCAGTTGACATTTATATTTCTCTTGATGTAAATTAAAACACTCCTCCTCCCCTCCCTACCTGCCTGTCTTTTCTAAAACACTGGTAGCCCACAATATCGATCATATTAGTGTCCTATGTTCCTGTGTAGCCAGCTTTCTGAGAGACAAAGGTAGTCCAGATTTGAGTCCAACAGCAACACCGAAATCTCATCTCTTTGGGGATTATGCTCCGTATGTTTAAATGACCGCCGAGGATCCCCTTTGGTTTAGCCTTGGGTGTCCCAAAGACTCGTGCATGATTAACAGTTTGGAAAAATAAATGTTGTTTTTGCTTTTGTACAGCTCGGTTTTGTGCTAACCCAGTGGTCTGCTGTTTAATAGTGGCAGGTCCAGGGTTAGGGTGAATGTCTCCTGCCAGAAGTAGCAGAACTAACAGAACTTTAATTGTATATCCTCTGCCATATTGTGATTTTGCTTAACAGCCATGTTTGTCCTTAATTTGGAAGTTTTTGCTCAGGGCTTTTAAAGACCACATAGAGTGTAGGGTGAGATGTCCAAGCCCAAATCCATACAGATAAAACTTTTTAACTTCACCTTTGGTTGAGTTTGTCGAAAATCCTTCTTGTTGCAGGTCCAGACACACAAAGACAAAACGAAGAGGAAGTAGAGAAGTAGAGAAGGCTTATTAGTGGTGCCCATCAGCCCACTTTTTAATCGGTGGCAGCCATCTTCAGTCTTTCTTGGAAAGAAGGAAAAAGAAAATCTGTGGATAGTAAAATAAATTCTGCTTATATCGCCAGAATCTGATCCGATCGTCCTCGAATCCAGCTGGGCCTCAGCTAGCCAACTAGCCCCTTCCCGTTGCTGGTCTCGTTGCTCATAGTCGCCGTAACTGGTCTCCCATCCCGCTCCTCCAACCGAGTCTCGTCACACACAGCCGCTGCCACCGAGCTCCGCTGAGGTCACGGTAAGTCCTCCGCTAGGCACCGCCACCTACCTTCGTCTGCCTGGGTGAAATCTCTGCTGAGCCCCGTCAACAAATAGCCGCTTGCCTGGTAGTATCTCCGCTGGGCCCTCGCAGCTGGGCTTCGATTCAGGCTGGTGTAAGGTGGAATGACTGGCGCCAGCATTAAGCTAACTAGCGTTAGCTTAGCAATCGCTTCGGGTAGTCTCGTCGCACACCGCCGCTGCAGTCACGGTAAGTCCTCCGCTGGGCACCGCCGCCTACCGCCGTCTGCCTGGGTGAAATCTCTGCTGAGCCCCGTCAACAAATAGCCGCCTGCCTGGTAGTGTCTCCGCTGGGGCCTCGCAGCTGGGCTTTGATTCAGGCTGGTGTTAGGTGGAATGGCTGGCGCCAGCATTAAGCTAACTAGCGTTAGCTTAGCAATCGCTTCAGGTAGGGCACATCAGTGAATCACAAGGAAGCGCTGGAATCGCTGGTCAGTTTACTCACAGTGGCCGGATAAAAGCGATCAAAGGGGTAATCCACCGGAGGTATATCCGATCGCTGTAGGTTAGTTATTTAGAGACTGGCGCCAGCATTAAGCTAACTAGTGTTAGCTTAGCAATTGCTTCAGGTAGCATTAAGCTAACTAGTGTTAGCTTAGCAATCGCTTCAGGAAGGCGCAGGAAGTCGCTGGAGAAAGGCGATTAAAGGGCAATCCAGCGGAGGTGGCAATTCAGCCCGTGCGTGTTCGCCACGAGCGCCGATCGCTGCAGGCCAGCCACTTTTAATGGCAAAATCAGTGACTTTGTCTCAGCACTGAAAAAGTGTGACCATCCCGGTCGCCATCTTGAGTATCCTCTACACAGATGGCTCTGCCATGGAAGCAACCAGGAATGGAGGAGGCGGCGTGTACATCAGGTACTCTGACGAGGAGACCCACATTCCCATTGCGACTGGCAACTACTCCACCAACTTCAGGGCTGAGGCAGAGGCCCTGAGAACAGCAGCGGCCCACGTCAGGGAACATCAAGACAAGGCACACAAGCGGGTCGTCATCTTCACTGATGCTCTCTCTGTCTTGGATGCACTTCAGGACCCCCGATGCAAAGAACCTGATGAACTCGCCCTCACTCTGTCTCAACTAGCCACACAAGCGAACGTATCACTCCAGTGGATTCCTGCCCACTGTGGAGTCTATGGAAATGAGACGGCTGATAGACTTGCTAAGGAGGGTGGGCAGCAAGACCAGGAAGACAGGCAGGTCTCTTACAGTGAGGAGAAAACCATTATTAAGGCCCTGTCTCGCAAGAAGTGGCAGCAGCAACACCCAAACTTCTGCAAGGATGACAACTACTACAGTCTGAGCAGGGCTGACCAAGTCGTTCTGTTCAGACTCCGAACTGGACATAACAGAATGCATGCTCACATGCACCAGAAATTTAAAGTTGGACAATCGGACAGATGCCCATGTGGTACTGCCCAAATGACCAGCGAACACCTCCTCCAAGACTGCCCAGACCACGCTGTACTCAGACGAGCTACGTGGCCCGACCCTACATCGCTGAGCCAAAAGCTGCACGGGGACCTTGGGGACCTCCGCAGGATGGCAGCATTCGTTAGGGCAGCTGGTGTGACCATCTAGCGATCGACAAAGAAGAAGAAGAAGAAGAAGAAGAAGAAGAAGCGTACATGCAGCAGCACCTGCATCCATGAGGGACTCCAGCGAGATCGAGGAACTGTTGGTGGTAGCTGAGACGGACACCAAAGGACGCAGGAATGAGGTGATCTGTTCCTATCATTGCCGTTTCGGCTCAGATGCCCAACGCTGTTTGCCGCCATGCCAATTCAAGAAGTCGGGAAGACGGCACAGCCAGCAGATGGTAGCTGCTGCAATTGCTGGCAACAGGAACAAGCTGCTTTATATCATGGACACACGTTTAGGGAGATGGTTTTTGATGGACTCCAGCTCCCAGAAGAGCCTCATCCTGCCAGTCAGCGCGGACAGGTCGGCAGGAAGCAGTGGTCCCAAGCTCACGGCCACCAACGGATCCACCATCAGGATGTTTGGTGAACGGATGCTGACGATATGCTTGCACGGGCACAATTATCAGTGGTGCTTTGTTGTAGCTGCATGTTCTGCCCCCATTTTAGGCACAGATTTTTTATGTGCTTATGGGTTGTTAGTCGGTGTTGCCAATAGACGATTAGTGGACGCTGTCTCTTTCACTTCACTGCCCTGCACAGCTCAGGGAGCGGGGTCAACAACACTAGCTAATGTTATAGCTCCAGGGGGTAAGTACCAGCAATTACTTGCACAGTTCCCAGCACTCCCGGTCCCGACTTTTTCGGCTATAGTAACAAAACACGGGGTTGAACATTTCATAACTACTAAAGGCCCGCCGGTGTTCATACGACCTCGGCGCCTGGACGCGGCTAAACTGGCCAGAGTGCGAGGAGTTTGCCAACTTAGAGCAGTTGGGCATCATCAGCTGCTCCAACAGCCCATGGGCATCCCCGCTACACATGGTGCCTAAGGCCGACGGGTCGTGGAGACTGTGCTGTGATTTCTAGCGTTTGAACAACGCCACAGAACACGATCGGTATCCTATCCCGCATATCCAGGATTTTTCCGTGCACCTGGCTGGGGTGTGTGTTTTTTCTAAAGTGGATCTGATCTGCGGTTACCACCAGGTCCCAGTGCGTGCAGAAGGTGTTCCGAAAACAGTGGTAATAACTTCTTTTAGCCTTTTCGAGTTTTTACGCATGCCGTTCAGATTAAAAGGCACGGCGCAGACGTTCCAGAGAATGATGGACGCAGTGCTTCATGACATGTTCTTCATTTTTGTCTACTTAGACAACATTCTGGTAGCTAGCGCATCCAAGGAGGAGCACATCACCATCTCAAGACGGTTTTCCAGCGGTTGGAAGCGCATGGGCTTATAGTGAACCAGGCAAAGTGCCAGTTCGGTGTGTCAGTGATTGATTTTTTTGAGCCATTGCATTTCGCCGGAGGGCGCGATTCTGCTACCGGATAAAGTGCGCGCCATGTCGGACTTTCCGCATCTGCAAACTGTAAGGGCCCTACAGGAGTTTTTGGGAATGGTCAATTTTTATAACCGTTTCCTTCTCCAGGCAGTCCAGCTGATGCAGCCGTTGTATGCCGCGCTTAAACCTCTGAGTGTGTATGTTGCCAAACTGCGACATAACCCCTAGTGGTTAAGAGTGGTGAATATTTTTTGTCAATAAAATAGTTCAGATTTCCAAGGCTATAACTTGAAAGTTGCAAGAGATAATGGCTTACTGTCAATTAGAAAGATGTAAAATATGATCCAAAGTTTCAGATAGGAATAAATTTCATTCATTCATTCATTCATCTTCTACCACTTAATCCTTTTCCGGTCACGGGGGGCTGGAGCCTATCCCAGCATCTTTGGGCGAGAGGGAGGGTACACCCTGGACAGATTGCCAGTCCATCGCAGGGCCAACACAGAGAGACAGACAACCATTCACTTTCACAATCATACCTAAGGTCAGCGGAGTGGTTAGCACTGCGGCAGCACAGCAACTTGCCCTTGGCCGGGGGATCCTGGGTTCGATCCCAGCCCTCGCCCAACAGTGATCTGTGTGGAGTTTGCATGTTCTCCCCGTGTCTATTTGGGTTTACTCCGGGATTTCTCCGGTTTCCTCCCACATGCCAAAACATGCAAGTTAGGTTAATTGGCATCAAAACTGGGGGATTCTAAATTGTCCTTAGGTATGATTGTGAGAGGAATAAATTTACACATCTAATTTGCATAATGTCGCGGCACCTCTTTAAATTCCATAACTCAGTCAAAACTGGACTTTGGACGTATTTACACAAAGAATGGTTCAGTCTTTTGACACTGTTTTTTTTTTTTTTACAGAGGTACCTCATCATCTTATCACCAAAGTATATGAACAAGAAATCAATAGATTTAAAAAAAAAAAAAAATAAAAAATAAGTCACTTACTGTTGACAAAGGGGGGCTGGCTGGCTGGGTGGATGGCTGGCCGGCGTGGATGGCTGGCCGGCGTGGTCGCTGCGTTTTCACACATCATGATCCATATTTTGCGTTCTGTCGGTAATTTAAAGTCTGTACCACATCTACAAAGTCTTATGATTATCCCACATAAATTTCACATGTATCCCACAACTATTTTTGGCGTACAAAGCAGAAAAAATGACGTGACGATCGCGGACATATAAGCTTTCTGGGCTAAATGCTAAAACAGGAAAAGGAAATGAGGAGTTCTTCTTCTTTGGTGTATTACGTGTCATCCACTGAGTCCTCCAACGGATGTCTGCCACCTTTTGAAACTGGCAAATCAGTACAATTCCCCAAGGCAGGCGATCATGTCAGAGTGAGAAGACAGGTGCAGTGCCGTGCTCTGCCACAAGGGGCACGAAAATTCTCACACTGAAAGAGTTAAAAACAAGAAGCCTGCCAAGAACATCAACTGGACTCCCGAGCGAGTCCAGGCTTTCACAAACGCCAAAACAGTGCTTGCAGATGCCGCGTTGCTAGCCCACCCGGATCCATTGGCATGGATAGCGCTCACTACGGATGCGTCTGATGTTGCCATGGGGCAGTGATTGAGCAGTATATCTCCGGTTCATGGCAGCCACTTGCATTTTTCAGTCGAACTTTGCAGACAACGAACGCAAATACAGCAAGTTCGACAGAATTTTTGGCTCTACACCTGGCGACGCGCCATTTCCAGTTTTGGCTAGAGGGGTGCGAGTTCACCGCATTCATGGGCCATTTCGACTGGATTGGTGACTCCCCCACTACAGCCACTAGGGGCACCGGCTCAAGCCCAAAGGACGGGGGGGTTAGTACCCTTTCTGGGTGTTTGGGGGGGGGTGCTGTGTGGTGGTACAGGTGGGGGATTCTCCACCCAGAGGCAGCAGCTGGGGGAAAGAGGGAACAATGTGCTGAAGGAGGAAGTGTCACTGGAGGGGTCTCAGACAGGACAGTAAGGACTATTCGCCCCCTGGGGACAGAAGGAAGTGCCAGAACCACTGGAGGAGGAAAGGGTGTGAGAATGCGGAACTGGCGTTATGTTGTGTTTATGTGCCATGCATGTCTTTGTTCCACACAATGATTATGGTTGGGATTCCTGGGTCTTCACACATGGAATTAAAGATTATAAAAGGAGGATGCATGGAGACCCAGCAGATTTTTCTGTTCTGAATGTTGGAGAAGGAATAAAGTTTGTGTGTTGTTCAGCTTGTTGCCTCGCCTGCTTCCTTTCTCCACAATATTTTCTTTTTTTAAATTCCCCCTTCTCTCTATTTCTTTTTCGTCCGTGCATGTCTGAACTGAGTTTCGATCTAAAAACATCTGTTTTCACCGGCATTTCAGTCAACGTTTGACAGTGGAGCTTAACTTAAGCTGACTTAGGCGAACTCTGCATAACTTATCCCAGCGGTCAGGAACTTTTACAAATTGAGCACAACTTTCACCAACGTTTATTTCCAAATGTCACCAAATTTTCAGCATGCTGAAAATTCTCAACAAATACAACTTTCTCCAGCGTTTGCCAACAAACACAAACCATCATTAACTTTTATCAACTTTTGCCAGCAGAGCGAGACTTTTGCCAAAATGTCAGTAAAAATTGGTCCAAACGTTGTAGTGTGAATCCACCCAAAAAAGCAGGTCCAGGATGGCAGGAAGCCTCCACAAATGCTGATCTTTATATGAGCGTTGCCTGACACTGATGTCAGCTCAACTGCGCTGACTATTCGTAGCTTAAGTTAACCTAAGCTGGCAACTGCTACACATAGACTAGCCTAAGTTGGAAAAAGTTTGCCAACACTGAATGCAGCGCTGGGAAATGCTAGCAAAAGTTCGTCAAAGCTTGTAAAAGTTTGTAAATGTTGGTGTTAGTTATTTCACCAATGTTTGGACTGATTTCTCTGCTTTTTCAAAACGTCAGTAAAAGTTGGTCCAAACATTATAGTGTGAACCCAGCTTTAGTGACATACTTCTTAGAAAATTCACAGAATTATGACATTTTCTAAGAATTTCTTCCTAAAATTAGGAGTAACTCTTAGTAAAAATAAGTTATTCACAATGCATTTTAGCCCTTAAAAGTGCTCCTAAGCCAAGAAAATGCTAGGAGGAGAGAGGAGAAATTTTAAGAGGCTTAGGAGTTTCTGAAGGGGAGGAGAAAATGGAGGAAAGATGGAGACAAAGGAGAAATCTTCTTGAAACAATGATTGTCGATGAGCTAATTAAACATTATAGGGTGGATTGTGCTGGGATAATGTTTTTGGTTGATCTTGTTAGAGATGTGCTCATGTCTCCCAACCAGCGCAACAATGCTATATCACCAGAAATGAAAATTATTGCATCTGTAAGGTATCTGGCCAATGGGAAGATGCACCAATGCAGCACTGACGATTTGGGCTTGTCTCAGCCATCATTAAAGCTGAGCCAGTCTCCCTCATTAATATCAATTAGCCTGTCTTAATCATTCTACATTTACCATTATAATACAAAAACTTAAAGAAATAATGTCATAATCTCTATATGAAGAGGTGCAGGCTGGTGTATATTTTTCTCACATTTTTTGTAGGCTGTAGTTTCAAAAGATGGCTAAAAACTTGTTAAACGAGAAGGCCTGTTGGTATTTTTTTTATTACGGTACTACATTGTTTCAAACTACAAGTGTTGCAATCGATTTCAGAGGCTTCTATATGCCTATATCAGAGAGAGAGCGAGAGAGAGCACTTTTTAATTTTTTTTAACTCTTTCTCATATTGATCAGCTCTCAAAGGGCAATGTCATACCAAGCAATGGGGTCAAACACACCTCCTCACTAATTAGATAAAAGTTTTTGGATCTCCCTTGCTCAGAGCAACAACTTGCAGCGACAAATTTCCATGTTAAATTTTAGTAAAATTCTGGTACTTGGTCAACACAAACACATGCTGCCTCATTCCAAATTAAATAATTTATCAGATAAGATAGGATGAGATAAGATAAGATTTTACTAATCCCACAGTTGGCAAATTTCTCATTGCAGCAGTTCCACAGAAGTGCACAGAAATAAGAATATACTAAAGAGTAAAAAAGGTTTTTGTTTAAAATAGAGAAAAAAAATATACATACTTATATTACCATAAAAAATACACATATAAAAAGTACACATATACATACTTTGTTGATTCTGCATGAACTGTAAAAAAACATGCATGGTGTGTACAGTATAGCTGGTCCTGTGATGTGTGATAAAGCTGAGAGACTGAAGATACAGTATAATATTAATGTTACATTGTGCAAAATTTTGTGCAGTGTAAGAAGAAGAATCTTTACATTTAAAAAAATCTGTTTATATTCATTATTTATGAACAGGTTTGTATGCCCGTGCTTTTTGCAACCAGGAGAGGATTCTCCAGAGCTGGCTGAAGTAAAACGGATCAATCGAGAAATGCAGGTTAGTACACAGAAACAATGAAAGCAAAACTAGCTCTTTTTAATTGACTTACATACATTAACTGTAGATCTTCCATGCCAGAGTACTGGAGAGGAGAGTCTGACCGCTGGTTGAACCTCAGATTCAGGAGGAGCAATGTGGTTTTAGTCCTGGCCGTGGCGCATCGGACAAGCTCTTTACCCTCTTGAGAATCCTTGAGGGTTCGTGAGAGTTTGCCCAACCAGTCCACATGTGTTTTGTGGACTTGGAGAAAGCATTCGACCGTGTCCCTCGTGGTCCCTTGTGTGTGTGTGGGGGGGGGTGCTGCAGGAGTATGGGGTATCGGGCTCATTGTTACGAGCTATCCAGTCCCTATACGACCATTACAAGAGTTTGATTCGTATTGCCGACACCCAGTCAAACACATTTCCAGTGAGAGTTGGACTCCGCCAGGGCTGCCCTTTGTCACTGATCCTGTTCATAATTTTTATGGACAGGATATCTAGGCGCAGCCAAGGATTGAAGGGCGTCATGTTTGGTGACCACAGGATCTCATCTCTGCTGTTTGTGGATGATGTTGTCCTGTTGGCTTCATCAAGCAATGCCCTACAGGTCTTCCTGGGACGGTTTGCTACTGAGTGTGAAGCGGCTGGGATGAGAATCGGCACTTCCAAGTCCGAGTCCATAGTCCTCAGCTGGAAAAAGGTGGATTGTCCTCTCTGGGTTGGAAACAAGCTCCTGCCCCAAGTGGAGGAGTTTAAGTATCTCAAGGTCTCATTCACGAGTGAGGGGAGAATGGAGCACGAGATTGACAGACGGATCGGAGCAGCCTCTGCAGTGATATGGCCGCTGTACTGGTCTGTTGTGTCATGACCCGAGTGCCGGTCTCGTTCGCGCTTGGGTCATGCATTATCTTTTCTAGGCTTTGACAGCAGTGGGTTCCTTCTAGCTCCCCGGGCTCTTATTGTGGCAGCGCCCGGTGGAGCTCCCTGCTGTCAGTCAAAGTCCACAGCTGTGCTGCATTCGGGGTCATTAGTGACCAGTGTTAAAAGCGGGCGCTGAATGCACCCCGATGCAGCAGTCTCTGTTATACTTCGGTCTGTTATACCTCCTGTTATTCAACCGTCTGTTATGCTACCTGTGATACTTCCTGACAGAACGTCACATCTGCCCTGTAAGTTATCCTGTGATTGTCCTACCCGCATTGTCATGTGTATTATCCTCTGTTCCTTCACCCCTTCAATAAAACATCACTGCAACTCACCAGTGACTGCTGGCATCTTATGGTGGCTCGCGAGGGCCACCGTGACAGTAGACTGCTGCCAGAACATCCAGAGAGGGGCGTTGCACCGAGACGCCATTCACCGTGAGTTTTAGCAGTATTGGACTGTTGCTCCCACCTGTCTGGGTACTGTGCTGAAGCATGCTGTCGCAGAGGTCCCGCACTCAAGAGTCCGAGCGATGTCCTTGCAGACGCCCTCGAGTGCGTGGACGAAATCCTCGTCACCGCCCCCCTCCTCGACTTCAGCAGCAACATGCACCGGTACCTGGACCAAGCTGAGGATGTTCTCGATTATCTCCCCCACTTCGCGACCACCCTGAGGTGAGCGCGAGGAGATATGACATCGTTGCACAGCGCAAGAGACTCCGCGGGCTGGAGGGAAATCCCGGCAGGAAGCTGAAGAGGAGGAGACGTCGCCCCTCGCCTCGGGATCCTGCTCCTGCCTCCGTTCCGGCCCGGGAGTTCGCACCATCCGGAGGTCTTCCCCCATCTAGTATGTCGTCACTCAGGATTCCCCCAGAGGAGCTGCAGCTGACTGCAATCAAAATCTGGGACCGAGTGGCTGCTGCTCGCTCCGCTGCGCATCCATCATCCATCATGAAGCATGTGGCGGTGGTAGTTAGACTGGTGAAAGAGGAGTCCAGAGTTGTGTGATTTTCCCGAGTTCGTCGTCCTCCTCGCCTCTGTCTCCGCACAGGAGCGGTGGTTCCCGGACCTCTCCTTTGCCTCGCCCTCCGCCAGAAACCGGTGTCACACCGGCTGCCATCGTCAGTTTGAATCCCGTCCGGATCTAGTTCCGGGTCGCCGCAAGGGCTCAATCCTCCACACAGCTGCCACTCCTGCGCCTCGTCAGAGGGGAATCCCCACAGCCTCTCCCCCTGGGCCATCTTCTCCCGCTCTCCCGTCAGCGTCCCGTGCCCGGCTCGTTTCGGGTGTCGCCCCCTCCTCCTCGACGCATTCCCCGGCCGCTGTGTGTGCTCAGAGTCCTGGCCCGGCGAGCTCCGTCCCGGAACCATCTCGAGCGGCTCCCCGCCATCCTCCCAGGGGGCCCTCTGTCACCGTCCGGCGGGGAAAGGGAGGAGCAACGTCCGCCGCAGCAGGCACCACCCAGCCTCCAGGAGACAGGCAAGTCCAAGTTTATCCTTATTCTCATTATTGTGATTTGCCTTGTCAAACTTCTGGGGGTGGAGTTCGGGGTTCGCAGCCCCCCGAGCTCCCACCACCTGCTGTGGCTTTGATTATTAATCCTGCATCCTCTGTGTCTCCCTCCACTGAGCGGTCCTCGACGCCAGGCCAACATTGCTAGATGGGTGGGGGGGTGGGGGGGGGGGTGGGCTGCGGTTCTGGAGGGCCTGGTTCCGGTTCCGCAGCCACGCCGTAGGCGGAGGAGGAGAGCGGACTGCAGCGTGGAACCTGCACCGACGAGGAAGCATTCCCGGGTCTCCACGGACAAGCGGTCCGGTCCAGCGGGTCAAGGGTCCCCTGCCACCCCGCCGTGCGGGCTGTCGGCGTGGGCTTCAGTGCCGGAGGATCCAGGAGCTGTGAGCAACATCATGCCAGCTGTGGAGCCCGACGCAGCTGAGTGGGAGCCTGACGACGACCTCCTGCCGTCTGAGCCCGGATCTTCGCAGTCCTGGACGGCGTCAGAACCCGAGATCAGGCAAGTGCTCTGTTTTGCCTTTCTCCTTTATATCTTGGAGCATTTTAGCCTGTCTCTTGGGGAGATGAGCCGGGTGCAGCCGCCCACTGCGTCCGAGCTTATCTCGCCGGGTTCTGGCGCTGCCGGTGATCCTGATCACGGTTCTTCTCTCTCTCCCGAGCCTTCTCCCAGGGTCGCCGGCGACGAGCTGCTTTCGCCTGCTGTGCCAGAGGTTCCAGGTTCGGGGTTGGAGGTCGGATCTGGTGCGGTGCCGACCCAGTCGGGGTCTGACTCGGGTGCCACCGAGACCCAATCGGGGTCCTTCGCGGGAGCAACCGTGACCCAATCGGGGTCTGACGAGGGTGCAGCACCAGCAGTTTCCAGGTTCGGTGAGGGAGCTGCAGATCCCCTGCCATCGGATACTGGATGGGCTCATCTTCATCCTCATCACCACCGTCACCCTCCTCGTCCTCCTGAGGAGCGCAACCCACTTCCACCTGGGGCCGTTGGGGTTTCGAATGCTCCGCCCGGTTCTCCCTCATCTTCCCCTTCTCCAGGGAGGTCGCTTTATACTCCCCCCCCCTACGGTCCTGGTGGTCAAGCGATGCGGGTCGGCCACTCGAAGGACTGCCGCGCCCATTTGGCTCTCTGTGCCGGCCACCCGGCCCATTGGACTACCTGTTTGGTGACCTGGTCCGGCTGCCTGAAATTCATTGTTTCCGGGCATGGGACTGGGGCAGGCCACCCGAACTTTCTGCCCCATACCTCGGAGCCAGGACTGCCGTCATCCCGGGTTTTTTTTTTTCTATCATCATCATGTCTGTAACTTTTGGGATGTGCGGGGGGGGGGGGGGGGGGGGGGCTGGTATTTGTAATTTGGTATCTCACCCTGTTCCCTTAGCTGTGATTGGTGTGTGTTTTTTTTAACTCCCCTCTGTCTAATGTCCACTTACTGTTCAAAACTGATATATGTATTGCCTGTTGGGTTCTGTCCCTGTATTACCCACACGTTATGGAGTATTGTGGGGGTTTTTTTTTCCCTCCACCATATTCTGTAATTGCCTTGTTGGTCCCCTGTCATCATTTTTGGGTTTTGCTTCTCCTCCTTTTGACTCTCTCCCTCCTTCCGGCATCCCATCCACCCACCCTAGTGGGGGTGGGGGGGCTTGGGTGTTATTTGGCCGTTCAGGAGCAAGGCCTTGAGGGGGAGGTACTGTCATGACCCGAGTGCCGGTCTCGTTCGCGCTCGGGTCATGCATTATCTTTTCCAGGCTTTGACAGCAGTGGGTTCCTTCTAGCTCCCCGGGCTCTTATTGTGACAGCACCCGGTGGAGCTCCCTGCTGTCAAAGTCCACAGCTGTGCTGCATTCGGGGTCATTAGTAACCGGTGTTAAAAGCGGACGCTGAATGCACCCCGATGCAGCAGTCTCTGTTATACTTCGGTCTGTTATACTTCGGGCTGTTATACCTCCTGTTATTCAACCATCTGTTATGCTACCTGTGATTCTTCCTGACAGAACGTCACATCTGCCCTGTAAGTTATCCTGTGATTGTCCTACCCGCACTGTCGTGTGTATTATCCTCTGTTCCTTCACCCCTTCAATAAAACATCACTGCAACTCACCGGTGACTGCTGGCGTCTTATGGTAGCTCGCGAGGGCCACCGTGACATGTTGTGGTGAAGAGTATGTTCCTACCCTCACCTATGGTCATGAGCTTTGGGTAATGACCAAAAGAATGATTGCAGATACAAGCGGCTGAAATGAGCTTTCTCCGTAGGATTGCTGGACTCACCCTTAGAGATAGGGTGAGGAACTCAGTCATTCAGGAGAGGCTCAGAGTAGAACCACTGCTCCTCTACATCGAAAGGTGCCAGTGGAGGTGGTATGGGCATCTGATCAGGATGCCTCCTGGATGCCTCCCACTCCAGGTGTTTGGGCACGTCCAACAGGAAGGAGACCCCGGGGCAGATCCAGGACACACTGGAGAGGCTACGTCTCCCAGCTGGCCTGGGTACGTCTTGGTATCCTCTCTGAAGAGCTGGAGCAGGTGGCCGGGGAGAGGGAAGTTTGGGCTTCTCTGCTTGAGCTGCTGCCTCCACGACCCGGACCTCTGGAAAAGCGGTAGAAAATGGATGGATGTTAACTGTAACTTTATTTTTGCCAGGATGAGACTGAAAAACTGGTGCATGGAGGCCGCTATGATGGCAGAGAGGACTTTGCAGTGGTTGTCCAGCCTTTTTTCAAAAATGTCATTGTTCCTCTGAATGCTGTAAGATTCCCATGCACGCCTCACATTTTTTATGCATCCCATCTGTTTTCATTGTGCACATCATACCCACAAAACAAATGTGTTGTGTTTGTTCTCCATCAGACTGGGAATCCCGATGTCACCTACTTCTCTGAGGACTGTTTCCACTTCAGTGAGCGGGGACACGCTGACATGGCTGCGGCTTTATGGAATAACATGGTGAGTCTCTTCAAGATGTGAAAGGGGGTTTGATAGGAAATGGGAACTGAGTTTTCTTACAATTAGTTATATGTATATATTCTGTCTTTAGCTGGAGCCAGTGGGTGAAAAACAGACATACAACGATTTCGAGAATATTAGAAATAATCTTAAGTGTCCAGCTGAGGTAAGAAAACTCCCACACAAGCACTTTTAACATATTTCTCCTGCCATAGTTGTGCACAGCTAGCCAAAATGAACTTGACTCATTTCGAGGCCTCTCTCTTCATGTGTTCCAGGACCATCCTTACATCTTCACAAAGGTGAACAGCTTACCTATTTCCACAACAAACGAACCAACACCTGACGGCACGGCACCACCGCTTACCCCCACCAAAACCCCAGACTGCCCTGAGAATATCCAAGTGTGGCTTGCGCCTGTGATGGCTGTGGTCGGTCTTCTTGTTGGCGGGGTTGTCACGTGGCTTTTCACCTCCTACAGAGCTAAGAAAAGTAAGAGGAAGATGGCGGCCACGGGACAGATGAAAGCCACAACCTTTTAAAGTTTTATTTATTTAATTTTTACGCCAGACTGTTGGAGCAATAAATAAATACCCACAATAACATAATAACTTAAACAAAAAAATGTTGATGCAAAAAAAAGGAAAGAAATGTACGATAAAAGAAGATAAAATAATAAAATGACAAAGACACTTGATTGATGTGTTAGGTTAAAAATACTTAAATGTCAGGTGAATACGTTTAATAACAGATAATTAAATTTTAATGAATCACCATTTCACAGTAACAAATCATTGTTGTTAACAGATCCGCAACGTCTTTAAATCTAGAAAAATCATGTATTTCATATGTAATGCTGTCACTAGTTAATTCTATTACATTTTTATGGGTGTCTTTCAGCAGTGAAATACAGCTTTCATTTCATTTTTGTTTTACTTACATATTACTCTCTAATTTAAAAACATGGGTCTTTATTTAAATGTTGTAGCTGGTCTTACAACTACCTTGAAGAATCAATAAAGTCACAAGCCACCACAAACCATTGCACTTTTCCACTATTTTGTACAGCTTTTATTTTTTGTGAAGTATTCTAATTTCACTGTGATTAGTCAATTAGTTATGGGTTCATTTTTTTAATCACAAATACTTGAATCTAATGTGAGTGTGAGAGCAAAACGTATTTGACTGGGCAACCTGGAAGAACTTCTCAACATGGACACAGGCTGCTGTTTTTATAGAATCACCTTAAATAAAAATGCGTGTAGCATATACTGGAAGTGGAAAAATGGTGCAAACTCTCTCAATAGTATTTTTCTCCCTGTATTTTAACATCTCCAAACATAATGATACAAACTAATTCAGCTTTGAAAAGGTTTATTATAGTATTTGTAATCAGGACTTGACATTAACCCTGGCCCACCACCAGCTAAACGCAGGAAGAATTTGGTTGTGGCCTGTAGCTCAGTCACTCTTAGCCACTTTAGGAGGTGACAGATTCTGTCATATAGTCTCTGGAAAAGACAACTGATGAATGGGGAGGGGGGGTGTCAAATGTGGTTTATTTTTCAACATAGTCTCCCCTCTGATCCACACACATCTTCCATCTGTGTTGCAGCGCTCGGATCCCTGTGGTTGAAAAATAAACCACATTTGGTCAAATTTGACCACTATGAACTTTTCAGCCCCCCCTCATACTGCAAGTCTTAAATTCACCAAAAGCAAGACCCAAGTTTGGCCCTATGAAAGTCCAGTGAACTGTCATGGTAACCCCCCCCCCCTTTGATTTGTAACATAGATCAGGTTTACATGTACACTAATAAACCGGTTATGACCGGATTTCTGCAGTTCTCTGATTATTCAAGTGGCCATGTAAACAGAATAAGTTGATAAAGTCCATATAACTGGGGTCATTAACTCAAGTGGTTTACCCTCCAGTAATCTATTTATTCAGTGCATGTAAACACAAGAAAACTGATTATTGGCATTATCAGTTTATTGCCAGTAATTGGTTTATTGTGACCATGTAACCAGGGTCATAATAAAAGCTTAGAAGTAAAAAAATCTGCTGGTTTCTTAAAGAGCTTAACTAAATAAAGTAGTGTATATTTCATTGTGTGAAGTGAGAAAGTTAATATTTAAACAGTAGCATACAAGTGACCCACTGATGAGATTTAAGATTAAAACTCACAAAAACATAATTTGGCAGTAGGGCATTTTTAAAGCAACTCTATGTAAAATTTTCACTTAAGTTTTTTTATTCCAAAATTATTTTAATGGTACATCAACCCTTGACTAAGTGGCTCTCACTTCCACCATAGGCTGAGCGGGCCCACATTGCCTGCAACAACTCTGTTCTTGGTAGGAACACCGAAAAGACTACAACTATGGCGACTCTGACCTCAGTCCTAAAGGCCAATTATAAGGCATGACTATAGCCACCAACGACAAAAGTTCCAGGTTCAAATACCCAGGCTAGCAGGGATGGGAGAAAGAAGGAAGGAAAGAAGGGAGTAAAAAAAACAAAAAAAAAAACATATTTGTTTTTTTTTAAGTTGTTTTAATCTGAAGCTGCATTCACTTACACTCAGAAATTTGACTTTCTATCTAACTTTTAATAAATGTAATTTAATTAATTGGTAAAACTTAATAATTGACACCAAAGGCTTGGTCTTTTTTTGGAGGGGGAATAAGTGCTGACACCACTACTATAATAAGACAGCAAGACACAGCAGTTTTCCCCCTTCCTACAGGGAATCTCTGCCAAAAAAAAAAAAGGCAAAGAGGCTGTTGCTTGGGCAGCAATAGAGAACAAAGTCACGCTCCCTCTACTTCTGCAATGGGACCACGAGTTACACATATGTTTGTCAATTTAAGATATAATTTTCCATGTAAATAATGATATAGGTTGTTGTCTAACTGTTAAGGTATAAGGTTATGAAAATATGTAAATTAAAAGATTACAAACAGAGAGGCACGTACCTGACCTTGTGTTCAAAGCGCCCAGGGTGAAGTAACTAACAGTCCTCCGGATCAGTTGCAGCTTTCAAAATACAAAATACAGTAATACCTTTGTGTTGTTTTTCTCCTCTTTGGATCCTTCTTTCATTGGTCAGGAAACAGGAGGTGAGGTTTTAGTAATCTCCCGATCAAACATGATCACCAAACATGATCATGTTTGATCATCCCACATCACCAAACATGATCATGTTTGGTAATGCAGAAAGACCCCACAATTGCAGAAAGACCCCAGCAATCAGGCGATCCCCTATGATCAAGTGCTTGGCGACTGTGGAGAGGAAAAACTCCCTTTTAACAGAAAGAAACCTCTAGCAGAACCAGGCTCAGGGAGGGGCAGTCATCTGCTGCAGCTGGCTGGGGGGTGAGGGGATAGAGAAGATGAAAAGAATAGACATGTAGAGAGCAAACATTAAAGGGGAGAAGTCCAGTACATTATTGGAGGTCCCCCGGCTGTCTAAATCTATTAGCAGCATACAGCCGTGGACAAAATTGTTGGTACCCCTCTGTTAATGAAAGAAAAACCCACAATGGTCACAAAAATAACTTGAATCTGACAAAAGTGGTAATAAATAAAAATTTTATGAAAATTAGCCAATGAAAATCAAACAATGCTTTTGAATTGTGGTTCAACAGAATTACTTTAAAAAACAAACTCATGAAACAGACCTGGACAAAAATGATGGTACCCCTAGAAAAGATTGAAAATAATGTGACCACAGGGACATGTTCAACCAAGATGTGTCCTCTAATTAACATCACAGGTGTCTACAAACTTGTAATCAGTCAGTCGGCCTATTTAAAGGGTGACAAGTAGTCACTGTGCTGTTTGTTGACATGGTGTGTACCACACTAAACATGGACCAGAGGAAGCAAAGGAAAAAGTTGTCTCAGGAGATTAGAAAGAAAATTATAGACAAGCATGTTAAAGGTAAAGGCTATAAGACCATCTCCAAGCAGCTTGATGTTCCTGTGACTACAGTTGCACATATTATTCAGAAATTTAAGATCCACGGGACTGTAGCCAACGTCCCTGGACGTGGCTGCAGGAGGAGACAGATAATACGAATGGTAACAAAAGAGCCCAGAACAACCTCTAAACACATTCATGGTAAACTCCAAGGTCAAGGTACATCAGTGTCAGATCGCACCATTCGTCGTTGTTTGAGCCAAAGTGGACTTCATGGGAGACGACCAAGGAGGACACCACTGTTGAAAACAAATCATAAAAAGCCAGACTGGAATTTGCCAAACTGCATGTTGACAAGCCACAAAGCTTCTGGGAGAAGATATGCGATCCTTAGTGGAGAAATTTGCAAGAGCAGCTAGCCAATTCAGCCTCCAAATCAACATCAAGAAGACAGAGTGCCTTTATCAACCACCAAAGTTCCAGTTATCAACATCACTACCAGAAGAGATCAGCATTGGTACAGAGCCACTAGTCAAGTGCAAGACTTTTAAGTACCTAGGAAGTACTGTTTCAGAGAATGCTAGGCCGGAGGATGAACTAGCTCTCAGAATGGGAAGAGCGAGCGCTGTGTTTGGAAACTTGAGGGAGAGACTGTGGAACAATCGACATGTGTCTATCCATGTGAAATGCAAAGTGTACAGAGCGACAGTACTGGCAACTCTATTGTACGGTGCCGAAACTTGGACTGTCTACAGAGTGCAGGTGAAGAAACTCCACACATACATGATGAGACACCTTCGAGTCATAATGAACATCTCATGGAAAGACAAGATAGCCAACATAGAAGTGTTGAAAAACGAGCTGGTCTACCATCAATGGAGGACATGCTAATACAGATGAACCTGAGATGGCTCAGACATGTTGAGAGGATGGACCACCAGCGTCTCCCTCAGCAGTTACTCTACTCACAGTTATGCGAGGGCAAACGCAATCAGGGTAGACCAAGGCTCAGATTTAAAGACACTGTAAAAAGAAGGCTGTTTCAGTACTATGATGGATTCTAAACCCAGATTGAAACTCTTCAAATAAACCATTTCCCTGCAAGTGATCAAATAATTGTGTAGCAACAACTCTTTCTAAGATTTTTGAAATGAAAGGCAGATTAGAGATTGGTCGATAGTTAGCTAAAACTCCTGGATCCAGCGCTGGCTTTTTGAGTAAGGGTTTAATTACAGCAGTTTTAAAAGGCTGCAGTACATGGCCTAGTGTTAAAGAAGAATTGATTATTTGAAGAATATGGCTGCCAATAAATGGGAAGACTTTTTAAATAACCTGGTAGAAATAGGGTCTAAAAGACAAGTTGGAGGCTTGGATGAGGAAATTATTTTATCTAACTCTAAAAGGTCAGTTAGAGTAAACTCATCCAAACAGACATCAGTTGAAGGAGTTGTAGTAGTTATTGTATTTAAGTTAACGGTGGGAAGAATCTGAGTGATTTTATCTCTAATAGATGAAATTTTATGATTGAAAAAGTTCATTAAGTCCTGACTAGTAAGCTCTAAGGGAATGCTAGGATTGACAGAGTCCTGACTCTTTGTCAGCCTGGCTACAGTGCTGAAAAGAAACTTGGGATTATTTTTGTTCTCTTCTGTTAATGCAGTGTAATAACTTGTTCTAGCTTTTCTAAGAGATTTTTTATAAATTAAAAGATGATTTCTCCAAGCTGAATAGTTTTCATCTAAATTAGTGGAACGCCATTTTCTTTCTAATTGACGAGTCTTCTGCTTTAAGCTACGAGTTTCTGTGTTAAACCAAGGGGTTAGAAATCTCTGATTGGACTTTTTCTTTTTAAAAGGGGCCATCAAGTCTAGAGTCTGATGCAGAGAAGCTGTAACACTATCTACCATGCGATCAATTACAGAAGGAGCAAGCTCTCCATAGTTTATTTCCGTTGTGTTGATAACATGGCATAGAGGAGACAATCTGCATAAATTTGGTAACATCATCTGAAAGACATCTGCTGTAGTAATATTTTTCTTTAGGAATCAAATAGTCAGGAATAGTGAAATCAACGGTTAACAGACAGTGGTCTGACAGTACAGGATTATAAGGAGACACTACCAGATTTTCTATTTCTATGCCACATGTCAGAACTAGGGTCCAATGTGTGGTGGAGATAATGGGTAGAATTTTCTACTTTCTGAGAAAACCCCATCGAGTCTAATATTGAATTAAATGCCTTATTAAGACAGTCACTATCTACATCTACACATATATTAAAATCCCCTACTATAGTTATTCTATCTGATTTCAGCACTAAATCAGCTAAGATGTTGTCCGCTAATTGTTTAAACAAAAACTAAATATTACTGTTATTATTTGACAACCGACAGCTTTAATTAAGTGGAAAATTATGTTTTAAATTGACCAACATCATATGTGTAACTCATGGCAAAATTTGATCAGAATCAAAAGATAATTTCGCGCTTGCCATTCATTTCAATGGAGATTTTTTTTTTTTGATTTAAGGTCCCATGTGCAGAAGTAGAGGGGGCATGACTTATAAAATGTGCCATTTGGAGTCTTTTTAAGTGTTCCTACTCGAAACAGCAAAAGTTACATAGCTCTGTTGCAGCCTGGGCGATCCAGGCCCATTTGTGCTATGGTAGAAATTAACCTGGTCATCAGTTGATATCCCATCAAAATTATTTTGAACTAGAAAAGCACTCGGAGAGCGCAGACCTCCGCCAAGGCAGCTCAGTCCCCCATGCTGTGATCTACTCAAAAATGTAATTGCTGGACTTTGAAAACCTGTTGGGAACTTATTCTGTATATTTTTTCCAATCACCCTGACTAGTTATTGTGGAGCTACATGTGCATATGCTCAAATAGCCCTATCTCCCAATGATAAAGAATCCTTTATAAAATTCCTGGATCCAGACGGTGATCCAGATCACGGTGGGCTGCACGGTGGAGCAGTGGTTAGCATTGCGGCAGCACAGTTTACCCTTGGCCGGGGGATCATGAGATTGTGGGTTCGATCCCTGCCCCCGGCCAACAGTGATCTGTGTGGAGTTTGCATGTTCTCCCCGTGTTGCGTGGGTTTACTCCGGGATTTCTCCGGTTTCCTCCCACATGCCAAAAACATGCAGGTTAGGGATATGGGGCGCTTGCGCACGCAGCGACCGGCAGCTGGTGGCTTGTCACCGGACTGCAGAACAAATCTACCTACAAAAAAAAAAAAAAAATCACTCCCAAAATCTAATCATTTCTTCCTTGTCCAAGTTCGGACATTTCCTGAAAATTTCATCAAAATCTGTCTATAACTTTTTGAGTTATGTTGGTCACAATCAGACAGACAAACAAACAAACCCCGGCAAAAACATAACCTCCTTGGCGGAGGTAATCAAAAAATGTTCCACAGTGCCTGGCAAAGCGCTGTAGACAGTCATTGATGTAGGCAACCACCAGAGGGCGATCGAGATGTGCGTGTTTCACTTTTGGAGAGCCCTCATATTGTCCTACGAGCGCATCACACGCATGCGCCAAGGCAAGCAAGTGTGAAGATGGCGGAGGGTGAATTGAATGTGGATAGCCTCATTTCTCGGCTCTTGGAAGGTAATTATTTCAGTACCATCTATGATACTAACTCGTCAAGAAGTATAACTGGTTTCCACAGATTATTTTGAAGCGTCACGTAACAGTGAATGTTTGCTAGTTGGGCTAATGTCAGCTCAGTAGTTACGGCTATGTCCGGCTAGCAGCTCTGGCTAACATGACCGTTATCTCGCCGTGTTTATAAACACGAAAGAAGGAACGCCTACACGCCTCAGTTTGCGATATCTATGTTAATTTGTGCAACTGATGCATCATCTTCTGTTTTTTCTTTTTTTAATCTATCAATACACTTTCCACTCGATGTGCTTGCGGCACCCCCCCCCCCCCATTTTGTTCTCCAAAATTGTGTGGTGCTGCTGTCGGTGAAGGAGGGGCAGAGACGCATTGAAAACGTATTAACGTTAGAAACAAGAGCATTGTCTGCATATCTGACAGAGGTTGTGTAGATATTGCTGATTTTCATGTTGACCTATTTTTTTTTTCAAAGAATTGTGAGGAGTCCGTGGGTGGTTGCATCTTATTTATCTAATTTCTCCCATTAGAAAACAAAGATGTTAAAATTAAGTTTAGCACTGAAGAAATACAGGAGGGTCATGGTTGAGTTATTCTGAGCAATTTTAAATCCACAATTCAAATAGGAGACATGCAAAAAAGTTGAAGGCAAATACAGTTTTCATTTGTTATGACAATACATATGTTCACTTTAAGTCTACAGTCAGACCCTTCATGATATTCTCGTATGTATATATGTACGTATAACAGCATGGGCTCCCTGATTAGCGTCTACAACAAGACATTTGTCACCATGGTCAAAAAACTGCATCATTGCCACATTAAAAAAGATAACCTCCCAAGTTCATATAAAAGACAAAAAATAAAATGGAAAGGAGATGTCTTTACCTTCTTTACATGTTTCAACTGCACTGCAGCCTTTGTCAGAAGCCTCTCTAGGACTCCTGACAAAGGCTGCAGTGCAGTTGAAACATGTAAAGAAGGTAAAGACATCTCCTTTCTATTTTATTTTTTGTCTTTTATATGAACAAAAGATAAATAATTAAAAGAAGACAAAATGAACCTATTTGACCTATAACCTCCCAAGCTTTTGGAGTTGTTTTTTTTATCATTTATGGTCAATTTAAAAAAAAAATAATATTAAATTAAATTTCCTTCTGTGGATCACCACCTTATCATGATGAAGGGGTTTGGGTATCCTAATGATCCCAGGACACGTTGCCGGGGGCAATTTGCTCCTGGTAGGGTCTCCTAAGGCAATTTTGTCCTGGGTGAAGGGCCAGACCAATAGTGGTCCAGTTGATCTTCATGAAGTTACAAGGATCAAGGATACAAGTTACAATGATCCAGTGTATCCCACCCATTTTGGGGTTACCGGGACTCGAGGACAGGTGACTGGATTTCTGTGCATAGGACCTGTCCGGGCTCAACCTGAGCAAACCACATGGGTCTGACCTCCAGTGGGCTCACCACCTACAGGAGGGATCATGGTGCTGTGTGAGCTGGGCAACAGTCTTGGCTTCTCTGCTTGGACTTTGCTGTCCCTGTCATCCGGACCCCCAGATAAGTGGTAGAAGATGGATGGATTTCTTATATTTGTTTTGTGTTAATGATCTCACCCCAGAACCTCTCTGTAGTTCTATCAACAAACACAACCAGTATAACTTGAAAGGAATGCATAAGATATAGCATACAGTAAATGCATATTTGGGCAGTCTGCGTTTTCTTTTGTCAGGTCATCACATGTGAAATTCAGGCTGTCTTGTCTTGCTGTGTTTAGAGTCTAACGTATCCTTTTGTTTTTTTTTTCTTTATGGACAGTGTCTTTCACGTATGAGAAGGTCAATTACAGCAGAAATGAGATCCCCCAAATTAGATAATTAAATGTTGAATTTTCTTGCTCAAAAAAGAAGAGTGCTCACCAGTGTGATACATCCTTACAGTCAGGGTAGACCATGAAGACAAATGCAGCCTCCCTTGTCATACTTTCTGTCAGTGTATTTGACACTTTTGGAAGGATGGGATACTGTGTACTATTCTTGCATTATAGAGAGCCTAAGTCACCCCCTCGACTTCTGCACATGGGACCTTAAATAGGAAAAAATCTCCATCGAAATGAATAGCAAGAGTGAAAGTATCTTTTGATCCTGATTGAAGTTTGCCACGAGTTACACATATAGCGTTTGTCAATTTAAAAGATAATTTTCCACATACAGTGGATCTGGAAAGTATTCACGGCGCTTCAATTTTTCCACATTTTGTTATGTTACAGCCTTATTCCAAAATGGATTAAGTTGATTTTTTTCCTCAAACTTCTACACGCAATGCCCCATAATGACATGAATTTTTTCTTTTTCTTTTTTTTTTTTTAGATTTTTGCAAATTTATTAAAAATCAAAAACTAAGAAATCACATGTACATAAGTATTCACAGCCTTTGCCATGAAGCTCAAAATTGAGCTCAGGTGCATCCTATTTGAGATGTTTCTACAGCTTAATTGGAGTCCACCTGCGGTAAATTCAGTTGATTGGACATGATTTGGAAAGGCACACACCTGTCTATATAAGGTCCCACAGTTGACAGTGCATGTCAGAGCACAAACCACGCAAGAAGTCAAAGGAATTGTCTGTAGACCTTTGAGACATGATTGTCTCGAGGCACAAATCTGGGGAAGGGTACAGAAAAATTTCGGCTGCTTTGAAGGTCCCAATGAGCACAGTTGCCTCCATCATCCTTAAATGGAAAAAGTTTGGAACCACCAGGACTCTTCCTAGAGCTGGCCGGCCGTCTAAACTGATGATCAGGGGAGAAGGGCCTTAGTCAGGGAGGTGACCAAGAACCTGGTGGTCACTCTGTCAGAGCTCTAGCGTTCCTCTGTGGAGAGAGGAGAATCTTCCAATAGGACAACCATCTCTGCAGCAATCCACCAATCAGGTCTGCATGGTAGAGTGGCCAGAGGGAAGCCACTGTTTAGTAAAAGACACTTGACAGCCCACCTGGAGTTTGCCAAAAGGCACCTGAAGGACTCTCAGACCATGAGAAACAAATTTCTCTGGTCTGATGAGACAAAGATTGAACTCTTGTGTGTAAATGCCAGCCATCATGTTTGGAGGAAGTCAGGCACCGGTCATCACCAGGCCAATACCAGCCCTACAGTGAAGCATGGTGGTGGCAACATCATGCTGTGGGGATGTTTTTCACTGGCAGGAACTGCGAGACTAGTCAGGATAGAGGGAAAGATGAATGCAGCAATGTACAGAGACATCCTGGATGAAAATCTGCTCCAGAGCGCTCTTGACCTCAGACTGGGGCGACGGTTCATCTTTCAGCAGGACAACGACCCTAAGCACACAGCCAAGATATTAAAGGAGTGGCTTCAGGACAACTCTGTGAATGTCCTTGAGTGGCCTAGCCCAAGCCCAGGCTCGAATCCAATTGAACACCTTTGGAGAGATCTGAAAATGGCTGTGCACCGATGCTTCCCATCCAACCTGATGGAGCTTGAGAGGTGCTGCAAAGATGAATGGGTGAAACTGCCCACAGATAGGTGTGCCAAGCTTGTGGCATCATATTCAGAAAGAGTTGAGGCTGTAATTGCTGCCAAAGGTACATCAACAAAGTATTGAGCAAACGCTGTGAATACTTATGTACATGTGATTTCTTAGTTTTTTATTTTTAATAAATTTGCAAAAATCTCAAAACTTTTTTCACATTGTCATTATGCGGTATTGTGGGTAGAATTTTGAGGGGAAAAAAATGAATTTAGTCCCCTGTGTAATAAGGCTGTAACTTAACAAAATGTGGAAAAAGTGAAGTGCTGTGAAAATTTTCCGGATGCGCTGTAAATAACGATGTAGGTTGTTGTCTAACTGTTAAGGTATAAGGTTATGAAAATACGTCAATTAAAAGACTACAGACACAGAAGCACATACCTGATGTCACGTGTTCAAAGTGTGCCCAGGGTGAAGTAACTAATAGTCCTCTGGATCAGTTGCAGCTCAGAAAATACAAAACAATACCTTTGTGTTGTTTTTCTCATCTTGGATCCTTTTTTTTATTTGTCAGAAAACAGGAGGGGTGGTTTTAGTATTCTCCTGCCATGATCGTGTTTAGTGATGTGGGATGATGGGAGATGTTGTCCACCAATTGTTTTAATGAAAACTAAATATTACTCTGTTATTATGTGACAACCGACAACTTTATTTAAGTGGAAGATTATGTTTTAAATTGACAAACATCATATGTGTAACTCGTGGCAAAATTTGATGGGAATCAAAAGATAATTTTACTCCTGCAATTCATTTCAGTGGAGAATTTTTCCGATTTAAAATCCCATATGTGGAAGTAGAGGGGACGTGACATAGGCTCTCTACTGAAGTTCTCTTGTACTCAAAATTACCATTAGAGATTTAATCAGTTTAAAGAAGAAGATGAGAA
Organism: Pholidichthys leucotaenia; assembly: GCA_020510985.1. Taxonomy (NCBI): domain Eukaryota; kingdom Metazoa; phylum Chordata; class Actinopteri; order Cichliformes; family Pholidichthyidae; genus Pholidichthys; species Pholidichthys leucotaenia. The sequence continues at coordinate 114,980,227 of CM035842.1, read as the reverse complement.
CAAAAAAAAAGCTTCTGCAATAAACTACTTGAGTGTTCTTTTTAGTTTAACAGTATCATAACAATGGTCATCAGGTGAGAGTTTAGAATTTGTGGCACTTTGTAGTAGATCAGTCCTCAGTTTTTTTCCCCATGGCATTTAATTCCAGTTGGGACTTACATAATTTTTTTTTTTTTTTTTTTTTTTGCTTTTATGCCAGTTTGATTTGGGCATTGCCATCTAAATATTTATTACTTTGGTTTTGATTTGTTTTTTTGAGTGCCAGGTGTCAGTTTTGTTAATTACATTTAATTATTATTGTTACCACCCTCCCCCATGAGTAATTAGTCAGTGGTGCAGGTCCTGAAACCTTATGCCTCATTTCCACTAGCCCAGCTCGACTCTCCTCGTTTCTTTTCGTTACTACTCGTTTCTGCCGCGGTTGTGCCTCCATTACAACCGTGTAAAGCCGTGTATAGCTGGGGTGGGCGGGATTTTTTTTTACAACAAGGCTGCGCCACACTCCCGTGACGTAAAACACGCTACCCAAGCCAAACACAACATGGCGGCTTTACAAGGCGACTCCTCGGTCTGTCGCTTTTTTCACCGTAAATGCCAAAAAAGGACCGTCAGACAAGGGTACAGGCAGTGAGACAAAACACTCTGGAATAGTTCTGCAGCTTCTGGAGAGAGCCGAAGACGTGAGGATACAAACTAGGTCATATGTGACGGTAAGCTAATGGTTGCTAATGCTATTTTGCTATAAGTACGTCGTACTACACTGTAATCTCTGCAAGTTATCACTGTTTAGGTACTAAAATATGTATGCTGTGTGTGTTTCAGATGGCTCTGTTGTGGGAAAATTACCACTTCAAACGGTCAGTCTGGCGTTCATGTACAGCCTGTCAATTGAGTGACAGGCTGAGTGAGCCTGTCAACTGTCAGCACAGCTTCACAAATGATCAGTGGTTGTAGAGCTTAAGAATGCCTGGTTTATTTCCTGTGCAAAAAATTGCTCTGATCTAAGTAATGTAACCCTATTTCACTGTTTATGGGAATGTAGAAAAATCAGAATGTTTTGGGAAGAGGTGAGGGTAACAATTGGAAAAATTATTTCAAAACAATTCACATTGAACCCTAAACTGTTTTTGTTGGGTCTGTATCCAGAAAAACATAACTTTAATAAGAGTGAAAGAACATTCATAGACCTCAGTTTGCTTAATGCCAAAAAATGTATTGCACTACTGTGGAAAAAATCATAGGCCAGATGTGACTCAGTGGTTAAGACAGATGTTAACAACCTTCCACTAGAAAGGACAACATACATACTGAAATCAAAGGAAAATGTGTTTGAGAATATATGGAGACCTTTCATTGATTATGTAAAGAAAGTAAACATAACTTCTGAAGAAGGTGGTGAATGATATGTGTGGACCTTGCAAATTCCAAGCTGGTGAATCTATATTATGTATTCTTATGTAATAGATTACCTAGACTAAACAGAGGAGCATTGTTGTTGACTTGTTTTTGTTAATGGTTGTTTTTATTACCTTTTTTTGTCATTTTGTTATTGTTCTTTTTAGTTTTTAAATTACTTTTGTGTTAGTGTCTGTGTGTGCTGTTTGTAAAAAAAAAAAAAAAAAGGTTCAATAAAAATATTGTGTGAAAAAAAAATTGCTCTGATCTGTGTGAAAATCATGGACTGTTGAGACATCATGGACGTACCTGCTCCAGCTGCACTGAGTCTGAGATGTTGTCATAGCAAAAAAAATGATCAGCTGACACAACTTGATCGCCAGGTTAATAACTATATTAGCCACAAAATGTTTATTCAAAAGTAAACAGTACTAAGTTTGGTATAATAAGATGTATTTGACAGTTGTGATGCATTTTATGCCAAAACAAACTTGATCTAGGATTAAAAGCAAATAATGCAGTCACAAGGTTACATGGAAAATGCTTGATTTACTAGATACATATACTGTAGAAATATATATTCTCTGCATCAACAATGTACTATACATGCATTCGTGTAGTATTGCACTGACAAACCTCTGAAGTTTTTGCAGATGTCTCTTTTTATATGTGAAGGTTACCACCATGTGACATAAATTTCTTAAAAATGAGCCATTATTTTCAAGGTCACCCATTAATGGTTTGTACTATTGACTCTTTTCCCACCAGTGTATTAACAGACAAAAATAGAAATCATGATGCAAACACATAAGTCACTAAATTGTTAATTACAATCAGCAGCAAATTCCAGATTATTCAGAATGTGCAAAACTCAAACTGTAAGACTGGGTCACTCAGCAGCTGGGATGTGCAGCTCACACTGGTCTCAGATCAGCAGATCTTAGGCCTGCATCTCTGTAAATAGTGACGCAAGGTCCAGTTTGGGGTGGATCGATCGTTTACCTCTTGCCTAGACAAAAGACAGAAATGGGTGGTGGTTAAATAAAGGAAGTTTAAAACATATTTGGGAAATACACTTGTTGCTAAAAGCCAGTGGTGGAATGTGAATGAATGAATCTTTATTTCGGATAGATTAAAAGAAAATAGAATAATATAACAAAGGGGGGAAAAAAATCTAATAAGGTCGAATTAAACAATAACTCCTCTGATTACACAGTTCAACATAGGTTATCTGAAATGGGTGATGGCTGAAGCTGCAGCTTATATTGCCCACCATATTCCATCCAAGAATTCAAAAGACAAAAAAAACAGTAGCGATTCCAATTCCAATGTGACAATAAAGTACTTCGTTGTTGTATGTAACCACAATTTTCATGTAGCTGCACTGATGTAAAGTCGATTTTACAAGGGCTGCGTTACATTTAAAATCATCTGCTTTTACTGTGGCCTCAGCAATCAGAATGAATTAATACATTCACTTGAATGGAATATAGTACTTTAACTGAAGGTGTGCATCACAGAGTGTGGAGTCGCTCAGTCAAAATATGAAGTTTTTATCAATAAAAGTTTGTCTTGTCTGTAAAAATGTCTCTTCTTGCCCTGGCTTCAAGTGTGGGTGGTGTTTTGTACTTTTATTGCTAAAATATAAAAGGAAGCACTACAATGGGTCTCAAATATTTGTAATGTGTCCTGTTACTGCATGAGTTTATTGATGATAGAGTATAAACTACACATATAAACTAAATTATATTGATGACTGAACAACTGCCATTCCCCAAAAGATACAGTTATGAACATAACTCACAAAGGATCACACAAGTGATCTGACAAAAAAATAAATACATTAACAAGCGGTTTATTTTACAGTTGATGTGCCATATTCACACAATCAAATAAATCTCAGTTCAGTCCCTTTTATATTAAGTGGAAATTGTGCTTTTGACACTTTACCTATAAAAGCAAAGGATTTCAGTACTTTCCACAGTGGCGAGGTAGGTAGTGGCGGCTAATTTCGTCTTGCCTAGACAAACGACAGAAATGGATGTTGGTTAGTTTCAAGCAAGTTCAATACATATACAGGCACATCTCAAAAATTAGAATACCATGAAAAAATTCAATATTTTTGTCACTCATTTCAGAAAGTGAAACCCATATATAGATTCATTACAGGAACAGTGATATATTGAAAGTGTTTATTTTAATACTGATGATTACGGCTACAGCTCATATTAACAAACACGTCAACGGCCAACCTTTATATTTAAAAACTTTTCTAAAGTTAATTTTATATAATATTCCATTTTTTTGCAAAATAAAATTTGGGGTTTTCAGGGGCTGTAAGCCGTAATCAGCAAAATTAAATTAACACTTCGAATATATCACTGTCTGTGTAATGAATCTATATAATATACGGATTTCTCTTTCTGAAATGAGTGAGTGGTGGGATGTGACAAAAATTCTTCGTTTCCCTGACAAGCACTGGAGGATCCACAGAATAGGTGTGTGGGTGTATTCTGACGCTTTAGAAAATTATATGAATGACTTTATAAATCACTGGTTTGAAAAAGCAATTTTAATATGACGAGATTTTGGCTCATGTGGTCCATTTCACCAGTATCACAATATAAACAGGGAGGCTAACCCCTGGCATGTAGAAACACATTCTAGCATTAAATTGCACACAATTTAATGCGCAGGACCAAAGTGCAATACAAAACACAAACCAGGACTTTAACCAGGATTAACATATTTCATCGTTTTGCTCTCACAAGCGAATATTTAGGAGAAAACAAGTGCGATTCAGCAGTTGGTACTAGCTAGCACTAGCAAAAAAAACGTTAGCTAAAAAAGTTAGCCAGCACAGAACAGCACACAATTTAATGCTTAGGACCAAAGTGCAATACAAAACACAAACCAGGACTTTAACCAGGATTAACATATTTCATCGTTTTGCTCTCACAAGCAAATATTTAGGAGAAAACAAGTGTGATTCAGCAGTTGGTACTAGCTAGCTACAAAAAACGTTAGCTAAAAAACGTTAGCCAGCACAGAACAGCACTGTATAAGGCTCAAAAAAAGTGAGCTTACCACCAACAGGATAAATAAGCAAACAGATGCACATTATTACAAATCACTCACCATCGATGGTTCTCTCACGTTCGTCTTCAGCTTGTCTATAGTCCGATTGTATGCTGGCCAGCCATCGGGTCACTCCTCACTGTGTATCTGCCAACAAGCAGAGAAAACTCCGCACCTCTGAATCCTCCTCCGTAAAGGAATTGGTCAGTGGTGCAGTTCCTGACACCTTAGGGTATGCCTCTGCTACTAGCTAAGTGCTAGCAGGGGAATTCCTCTTTGGCTCAGTGGTACAGCTGGAAGTGTTGAGATCACAGTGTCATGGGTTCACATTCCAGCCTAGGATATAGGTGAATGTCTACCTTGTTTTTTTTTTTTTTGTTTTTTTTTAATATTAAAAAGAGGGTGAAAATGACTAGGTTTGTCGTCCTTGGTGTAAGAGCTGAAACGGACTTTGAAATCCCAGGTTAATGTAGGCAATTCTGACCTTGGCCCAGTTGGGGCCGTAACAGAAAGTGGGGGCTCATCCAGGATCTTTCTATTACGACCCACTTTCTGAGCCAAGGCCATAATTGCCTATTCAGCCTGGGATCTCAAAGTCTGTTTCAACCTTTACGTCAGGGTAGACTGACCTAGTCACTTTCGCCTTCAGGAAAGGTAGACATACACCTATATCCCAGGCCGGGATTTGAACCCATGACACCGTGATCTGAAAACCTCCTACTCTACCACTTAGCCAAAGAGGAATTTTTCACTAGCTCTTGGCTAGTAGTGGATGTGTACTCTGAGGTGTCAGGACCTGCACCACTGACTAATTACTCATGGAAGGGGCCGTAACAATTGTGCGACAGTGTGATTATGTTTGTTTAGCTTTTCAGGTAGACATGTTTTTCTCTTCTGGAAAACCACAGTTCAGTGTCTTAATTTGGGGGCCATGGATTTGGTTTATACTTGATATTTTTATCCCCCTGATCAACTGATTTTTGCAGTTGTAGCCCTTAAATTCTGATCTCCTATGTCACATCAGGTAATAGACAGTAAAGCCCCTTTTCCACTAGTACCTACTCAGCCTGACTCACCTCAACTCTACTCGGCTCGACACGGTGTGGTTGGGTTTCCATTTCAATTGAGTACCACCTCAAGTGGGTGGGGTTGGGTTCATTACAGGAAGGCAGCCCGTTATTCCGTTATTTTGTTGACATGCTGACGTTTGCACTGATAAATAACATAAAAGATGCTTAAAATCACAAAACACTTACTATCTTCCCTGTGAGCAGCCATCAACTCAGAGACCTCCTGGTATACTTTTTCATTTTGGGTCACGCCGCTGCAGCAGGGCCGACGGGGCTGAAAAGTTCATAGTTGTCAAATTTGACCAAATGTAGTTTATTTTTCAAGTGCAGGGATCCAAGTGCTGCAACACCGATGGAAGAACTATGTACACCGACGGGAAGACTGTTGAAAAATAACCACATCTGATCAGATTTGACCACTATATGATCTTTTCAGCCTATGAACTTTACAGCACTGGCGGAGCATTCCGAAATGAAATACCAGGAGGTCTCTGAACTGAAGGCTGCTCACGGGGAAGATAGTGAGTGTTTTTGTGATAGTGTTGATTTGTGTGTAGCCATTTATTTCATTGATTTTCACAGAAATAATAAAAACTCATGGCCAAATTTACAAATGGCGGTTTTGAATCTTGTGAATACTTGTGGCTCTCATCCACTGACGTTATGCCCTGGCCAATCAGAGTGGCCTGCAATCGAATGACGTCACATTTTCAGCTCGTCTCAGCATGGTTGGAACCTCGCTGAAGTAGGTCCCAAAAAAGTGCCAGGTACTAATAGAAAACCCTACAAATGGAGTAGAGGCGAGGCGAGTAGGGCTGAGTAGGTACTAGTGGAAAAGGCCATAACTGTCTTGTGAAATCAACTCCTTGTACAATTTTGTTCCAAATGTTTTGAAACGTGATACCAGGGTTTCATATTCACCCATGATGTGCATATTGCAATTTGACTGTGATCAGATGATTTTTGCAGGAATTGTAGACCTTGGGGTCAAGGTCAGAGGTCAGTTTTTCCCCAAATCTTGTAAACGTGATAACTACTGAAAGGAATGATGTAGGCTTTTCAAATCTATACCATAGTTGTTTCCAAGACAAATCTTGGACAGCTTACACCCTCACCTGATTAGTGGTCAACACCAAAATTATTGTCTATAATTTTTTTTTAGCTGATTTAGAACAACTTTGATGTGCTGAATCCAAAAATCACATTGGTTTTGCTCAATCAGGTCAACTTTTTGAACTATGGCCACATGTTTTTTATGTTTTTGTTTAAATGTGCGGGTATTTTCACTTTATATGATGCAAAATTCTTTTTTATTTCTTGAAATTCTCTGAATTTTGAACAATGATGTATCATTCAATTTACATGTACTTACCTTTATCAATGTCTACTATTCAATTTACAGTACGACTGTACAACTGCTTACAACTTAGCATAAAAACCTGACCTGATCGAGAGAAACGGGTGTCATTTTTGGATTCAGCGATGCAAAATTGCTTTAATCAGTTGAAAAAACACTGGCAGCTTACAAAAACTAGAAAAGCACTCTGAGAGCGCAGACCTCTGCCATGTACCTCAGTTCCCCCTAATATTGGGATTTTCCCCAAATATAATAGTGCTACATTTATTTTATCTATATTTTCAGACTCCTTGACCATCAAAACATATCTTTAGTAATTGGATTTACATTGATATCTGTATTAGTTCAGTAGTTATTGACAAAAAGCATTTTTTCGGTAATGGCAGTTTTCTTGTGGATATACTGTAGCTCCATAGCTTTTGAAGATGCAACAAATCCATCGGCACACTACTGATTCCTCAGTGTCTTGGCTATATTATGGTGTTTGGTTGTATGTTTATATCTTAATTTGTTACCTTACAGTGATGAAAATTCCAAAGATCCCCTATTATTTCCTGTTCTGGATCACAGTATCCAGATTTTTTGCAGGATCAGGATCAGTCTTTGATATTTCCTAGAACCTATTGGGATCTTATCCTGTATTTTTTTGGCAAGCGTCCTGACCATTTATTGTGGCATTATATACACATGCTAAAAATGGCCCTATCTCGTAATGATAAAGAATCCTTTAAAAAATTCCTGGATCTAGACAGTGATCCGGATCACTCCCAAAATCTAATTATTTCTTCCTTGTCCCATTTGGGATTTGTCCTGAAAATTTCATCAAAATCTGTTCATAACGTTTTGAGTTATGTTGGTAACAGACAGACAGACAGACAAACAAACCCCTGTAAAAACATAACCTCCTTGGCGGAGGTAATTATTTTTATGTTGTGTCAAAAGGTTTGGGGTCAAAAGGTCAGAAGTCACAGTTAAGATTCAAAGATTTTATTTGTCAATACTACTATACGTACAGGGCATACAGGAGAATTGAAGTGGCGTTTCTCTTTCTCTTCAGTGGTGTGTGCAATAAAAAAAAGAAAAAGGAATGAGGCTGAAAAAACAACAGTCTATGTACAGTAATGCTATACGTAGTGCAAGTGGTGACAAAAGATAGACTCAGACATTCCATAGTGCAAACTAGAAAAGCACTCATAGAGTGCATACCTCCGCCAAGGCTCCTTCCGTTTCTCATGGATCACCTCCAAAATGTAATGGGTTTGTGTGTAGGCCTATAGCCACTTGTGGTGAAAATAGCATCAATGTCTGTCCATCAGTTTTGGAGTATTGTTGCTAACACACTGTGAGAAGATAAGAGCCTTGGCTGAGGTATGCATTCTCAGATCATCACCAAAATATAATGGGTTCCTGTCTAGGCCAAGAACCACCTCTGGTGAAAATTTCATCCAAATCCATCCAGTAGTTTTTGTGTAATCCTGCTGCACAAATACAAACAAAGCCCTTGGTGGAGGTATGCACTCTCAGATCATCACCAAAATCTAATCATCTGTTCCCCGTGCCATTACGCACCTTTCCTGAAAATTTCGTCAAAATCCATTCATAACTTTTTGAGTTATGTTGGTAACAGACAGACAGACAGACAGACCCTGGTAAAAACATTACCTCCTTGGCGGAGGTAATAAAGATAAACGATGAAACCTAGCAATCCTATCTACAGAAAAGTAGAAAAGTAACACTCACAGTTGCAAGTTTGATGCGGTTGACATTCCATTTGCACTATTACTATACAACAAGTAATGCTAGGGCTACCAAACATGGTGCACCTGTTCACCCCATGACCCAGAACTGTGACTATGGATTTGGGGTCAAAAGGAGGGTGAGAATATGTATGGGCACATAATCATACCATGTAGGATAACTAAGTAGACGGTTATGCTGTTTCATCCCACCTAGCAACAATGCTCTGCACTGTGTGTGTTTATATATTTACATATTTATTCCATCTAGCTACAATGCTCTGCACTGGGTGTGTTTATATTTATATATCTATATATTTATTCCATCTAGCTACAATGCTCCGTACTGTGGGTGTTTATATATTTACATATTTATTCCATCTAGCTACAATGCTCTGCACTGTGTGTCTGTGTGTGTGTGTGTGTGTATATATATATATATTTTATAGTAATATGTACATATGTATATTAGCTGCTCTTGCTTGCTTTTTTTTTTTTTTTTTTTTTTTTTTTTTTTTTCCCTTGCCTTCTGATTGTTGCTCTGAGTGTTGCTATCCCTGTGCTGTTGCAATCCTGGAATTTCCCCGTTGTGGGACTAATAAAGGCTTATCTTATCTTATCTTATCTTAAAAGGTCAGCGGTCAAGGTTGGCATTTCCTATGCCCTATTACTATAGAATGAGTAAAGCTAGGGTCACCAAACTTTGTGCACATGTTCAAACTTTGTACACAGGTTTTGCGATTGCAAAGTCAAATGTCAACGTCAAAATGATATATAAACTATATCTTTTTTTTTTTTATTACTTATTTTGTACCCGTAGGTAGATTTGTTTTGCAGTCTGGTGACAAGCCACCAGCTGCCAGTCGCTGCGTGCCCAAGCGCCCCTTATCCCTAACCTGCATGTTTTTGGCATGTGGGAGGAAACCGGAGAAATCCCGGAGTAAACCCACGCAACACGGGGAGAACATGCAAACTCCACACAGATCACTGTTGGCCGGGGGCAGGGATCGAACCCACCATCTCACGATCCCTGCAATCCCCCGGCCGAGGGTAAACTGTGCTGCCACAGTGCTAACCACTGCGCCACCGTGGATCTCAACTAAGAACTTGTAAAGCTCTCTAGGGTCACCAAACTTGCTACACAAATTTACGTTGGGATCCTGAGCTACAATTATTTTGATGCATAGTCATGGATGATGGGCTTATTGTAATTTGTTTCTGCCCCTATAATTATATGGAAAAGTTGAAAATTGCTCTCCTTGAGTGACATATTGAGACCGTCAAAGAAAACGGAGGCAGGGGATATTGCACTCTGGCTTCAGAGTGCTCTTGCTAAAGGAGGGGATGAAGAACAAAAAGAACAAACCTTCAGTTTGTGTGCTGGTCTCATACTGAAGATGGTTATATTCTGATTTAAATCCCAGTTCCAAAATTGTTGCCCCTGTAATTTATCTTAATAAACTGAATTTGAGAACATTTTGATATTATACATCTTCCAGAAATTAAAAAAATAGGCATGGTTCTGTTTGTCCCTTCTTCAAATGTAATGAGACAAAGTGCTTTGTGTACATTTACACAATTTTACCTACAGTCATTAACTGTGATTTGATTTATGATGGTTAGGTTCATATTATCATTTGTGGAGTACAGGGGCTATCGGTGTAAGATTCACTATTAAAGCCAAGCAAGCTAAGCATCCAAGCTTAAGTCACTCTGCTGAGGCCTGACCATGGACTAAAGAGTCCTATTTCTGAAATTTCATGCTTCACATAATGCACAGTCTAGTGCAGATACAGTAGATGAAGGATAAGGAAAACTGATGATGTATAGCAGCTAAATTAAAATTGGTGGAGCTATGAAACGTCTCAGCACTCGGATGCACCATCTTCTATGGTTCATATAGCTCTGGTTCATTTATTTTTCTGACTGTGGTCAGACTGTATGTCTGTTGAAAAAGTGATATTCAGTGCAGTGTTTCCTCTGGCTTAAAGACCTTGGTGCAGTGGCAACATATTTTTCTGGGGGATGGGGGGGGGTTAAAAAATGCATAACACTATTGTAGCCCAAATATGTTAATTTTATACTGTTTATTTATTTTAAAATTTTGCACAGTAACTTTGTATATGGGGCAGCGCGGTGGCGGAGTGGTAAGCACTGCGGCAGCACCGCAACTCACCCTTGGCCAGGGGATCCTGGGTTCGATCCCAGCCCCCGACCAACAGTGATCTGTGTGGAGTTTGCATGTTCTCTCCGTGTCTGCGTGGGTTTACTCCGGGATTTCTCTGGTTTCCTCCCACATGCCAAAAACATGCAGGTTAGGTTAACTGGCATCAAAAACTGGGGATTCTAAATTGTCCTTAGATATGACTGTGAGAGTGAATGGTTGTCTGTCTCTCTGTGTTGGCCCTGCGATGGACTGGCGATCTGTCCAGGGTGTGCCCTGCCTCTCGCCCAGGGATGCTGGGATGGGCTCCAGCCCCCCCGCGACCCGAAAAGGATTAAGCAGTAGAAAATGAATGAATGAATGAACTTTGTATATGGAACTTACTATTTAACCTGTTGCACTCCTGGATACCGTGGGCGGTCACGTCTCTGCGTCCTAGTGCGTTTCAGTACGCACTGAAAAAAAAAAAAGCTGCATTTCCGTTCTTCCAGTACAGACACAGCCGCGAACAGAAAGCCAAAGGAGTGTTTTGATTGGTTTAGATTTGATTGACCTCTCATTCGACTAATAAGAGCCTTGAATTGGGTTTCTGAAACCTTGAAGAACCAATGACTGAAAACCTAGCAAGAAGGACCTGCCTACTAACGACCGCGAATACAACGAGCCAATTGAAGCAGAGAAGTTCGACGATTGAAATGCGTGCGTCCCGTGCGTAAAATCTGTTTTGTCTAAGCCGTTGGGTGACACACATTGAGACTTGTGTGTAACTGTAGTGTTAGCCGGTCTTTTTTTATTACTACTGTTCTTAATTTTTTTGAAAAATCGTTCGGCAAAACCGCAATCATGGAAGCGGAGATGGTTTGACCGGGTCGGGTGGCCAGAACCACGAGTCCGTAACAAGTGGACCAGCTTCATGTTCGTCTGACAATGAAGAACAGATGTTCGCCAACGACACTGCTGTTGTGGACAGGTAAGTGTTATGAGCTAAATTATTCTTTATCAATGAAAATAGTAATAAAAATAATTTTTGACTGATCGGTAATTACAACGGTGCGTCATGGCCACATGACGGACCATTGACGGACTGTTTTTTGTGCGCCGAGCTCCTCTGTAGCGGGGGGGGGGGGGAGTTGTTATCCTCTACATTGCAGATATTTTAGTATAATTTTCATTGCACTGTAGGTTATTTTTTCTTGTAAAAAAGGGCCACACATTTTTTACGTGGCATGCTTCTGTGGGTGTGGGGGGGCTTGTTTGTTCATTCATTCATTCATGAATAAACAACCCCCCCCCCACACACACACACACACACACAGCCCTGAGTGTCACCTTTCATCAGAGCCCAAGATGAAGCTTCTATGTTGAAGCATTCAAAAGTTATAAACATTTTTCCCAAACTGTGCCATTTGGCACAATTTGGCACAGTTCAAAAATGCCTGGGAACAACCTGAGAAAAAAGCTGTGTAATATATTCATTTTTTGTGGTATTGTTACAAAATTTTGACCTCAGCTGGATAACACTTGGTTCTACATTTCTGTTGCATTTTCCAGCCAGTATCTGACAGCTGTGTGTTATTTGCAAGCATTTGTATCTAAAAAAAAACACCCAGGCGAACTTTATTTTCTTCAGATTCAGTATGTTTAGATGACTGTTACTCAGTGGCAGGAGCACTTAGAGAGAGATTATGACTGTTTTGCCAAAAAATTCAAAGTGTTTTCTTTTAAATGAGACCAACCCCATGAAGATGCTGCAAAGGGTTGAAGAACAGCTTTTGATTTATTTTGGGTATGTTATTTTTAGGCGTTTTTAGGGAAATTGACCAGAGTGCAAGGGGTTAAAGTATTGTACAACCAAGGCTTGAATCTTGCCAGTTGGGGTCCCACCCGGACGTCCTGTGCTTGGACTTTTTACTGGTGTCATCCTTCTCTCCTTCCTTTGCTCTCATCTCTCCTGGAACCTCTGCCTGAACACTTTCTTCTCCGTGGCTTATCTTGTCTGTCTCATCTTTCCCTTTCTGAGGCCCAGTTCAGGTTCTCTCTATCTATGGTGGTATACAAACAGGTTAGAAAATATCAAGTGTCACATTTTGTCCGGCAGAATTTTTTTTTGTCATGGTTTACATAAATAACAAAAATATGTGTATTTTTTGTATTTTTATTCTAGTGTTTCTTTTTTCCATTGTGAAAGAGTAGGAAAGAGAACAGGAAAAACATTCATAATAGTAATTTACTCATGCATACTTAAATTATATGATCAGAGGTGGGCATAGTAACCAGAAATTCTACTCATGTAAAAGCAGTACTATGAAATTAATAATTAAAAGTAGATAACCAAAAATTAAGGGTACAAAGAGCACCCACTTCAAAACTTGAGTAGTGACTTCAGTCTTGAAGGTTTGAGGTTTTTCTCCAAAATTTATAACGATTTCCTTATAGTTTCATACTCTTCTCTGTAAATCCATCTAAATTTACAACCATTTTCCTCATTTATAATTTCCTCTTGTAAAATTATGACTTTTCTTGTATATTTCAAACTTTATTATAAACTTGTGGACTATTTTATAGCTAATTTTGATCTTTTGACCATAATTTTGCAGAGCCAGAACAGAACAATAATTTAACTTTGATTTCAAAGAAAAACATATTAATCAAATTATATTTAATGAAATAAATTAACTTAAATTACCAAAGATGCAGTTATTTGTTATTTCTATATATTTACAGTTTTTTTTTAGAACTCTACTCACCACCCAGACAGCAGGAAAAACCTCCCTAATTTTGAAATCCAAATATTGGCACGTTTAGATTGTCTGAAGGCTGTTGATGGATTAGTCACTGACTTTGTGAATTTCGGTCATCTTAACTTGCCAGGTACATAGTAATGAACATTAATTAGTTAATATTGTAGTGGCTGGTAAATCCTCAGTGATTCATCAGTCAGTCTTGCCTTTCCCTACATATGAAGCCTGACCACACCTGTCTGCTTCGAATCCCCAGGCTGGCAGGGGTAGAAACCTTTCTGTGTGGAGTTTGCATGTTCTCCCTGTGCTGCGTGGGTTTACTCCGGGGGCTCCAGTTTCCTCCCACAATCCAAAGACATGCATGTTAGGTTAATTGGTTGTTCTAAATTTTCCCTAGATATCTGTCTCATATAGGCCCTTAGAATAGAGGGTTAGTACAGTGATCCCTCGCTACTTCGCGCTTCACCTTTCGCGCCCTCAGTGCATCGCGGATTTTTCAAAAATATTCATCAAAAATTCAAAATTGAGAAATAATGGCCGGGCGCTAGCAGAAGGTAGGGAGACTACATTAGACCATCAGGTATCAACACGGAGAGCCGCACAACTCAAAAAAATCCACCTCTCTGTTCGCTGTTCTCGTGTTGGCTCAGCTCGGAAATCTCGCAAGCTGGTTGGCCGAGACGTTTCACCCCGCAAGCTGATTGGCCGAGACGTTTCACCCACCTCCTCTCCCTGCCGAGCGCCGCAAGGAAGACCGCATTCATTGCTCTTTATCGCTCATGTTACTTTTAGTCTCGCCGCGTGGAACTTTTTGCTGTTCTCTTGTGCCATTTTGTGCGAAATAGTCTTCCCGTCGAGCCACTACGCCGCCTCCTGCAGCTTCTCCAGCTCTATCGGAAGCTGCCCTCGATGATCCTGCGCTTCTAGCACCTGACGATGAGGCGTCACCTGAGGAGCAGTAAAGCTCTCATTAACCTGTGCAGTAAATCATTTTCATCTTGAGTTACGTATCTTGTTATAAGAATAAAAGAGTTCTAAAAACATATTTATGTACACTTTATTTACATCTACGTATGTATGTACACGTACACACACACACACACACACGTATCATATGAGAGAGAGAGTGAGAGAATGAACGTATGTATTATTTATGGATGACGTCATTAGGGGTGACGCTACTTCGCGTTTTTTCACTTTTCACGGTCGGTTCTGGAACCCATTAACCGCGATAAGTGAGGGATCACTGTACTAGTGAAGTGCTTTGAGTGGTCTTTGAGACTAGAAAAGCACTATATAAGTACAGGTCCTTATCCCTGAGCGACTCTTCCATTATTGCTCCCTTTACCAGAGGGTTAAAATCACGATAAATGCCTCCAATGCGTACATACCTCTTCTGCTTTTTTTTCCATGTTTAAAATACTAAGCTCATGCTTCTTTCGAACAGCGACGCTATAGAGAAACTCTTGACTGCCGACTGGAATGTTCACGCAGGCGGCACGTTTCCGAACTCTGGTGCGTGGATGACTGTCACGTATGTCGTTTGTGTGCATGCTTGCGGAGCGTCATTCCTTCATTTATTTTTCTTAAATTAATTTTTCCTCTTAGAGTGGCGGCAAAGTTTCAGGGGTGGTGGCTTGCCATGCGGAAATGTTATCAGCGGAAACCCTGCAGTGCATTGTTTTAGTTTGAGTTAGATACTCAGTGGTCACTTTAATAGGTACACCTTGCTTTTACTGGGTCTCTTGCATACAGAAGTGCCTCAGTTCTTCATGGCATAGTTTAAACAAGGTGCTGGAAACATTCCTCAGAGATATTGGTCTATATTAATATGCTAGTATCTCACATTTGGTACATATTTGTTGGCTACACATATGATACTCCATGCGCGCATCCGTTCTTTCATGTTTATGGCAGATTCTGACCCTACCATCTTGAGTGTTGCAGCAAAAATTGAGACTAAGCTCAACTTTTCCCATTCTTCTTATCGTCCAGTTTTGGTGAGCCTGTGTGAGTTGCAGCCTTGGTTTCCTGTTGTTGGCTGACAGGAGTGGTAATCAGTTGAGGTCTTCTGCTGTCATTCATCTGCTTCAAGGGTCAATGTGGTGTACCTTCAGAGATGCTCTTTTGTATACCTAAGTTGTAATGAGCAGTCATTTCAGCCTTCTCCTTTGACCTCTGGCATTAACAATTCATTTAGGCCCAGACAGCTGGATGGTTTGTCTTTTTTCAGACCATTCTCTGTAAACCCTAGTGATGGCCATGTGTTAAAATCCCAGTAGATCGTCATTTTCTGAAATACTCAAGCTAGTCCATCAGACACCAACAGTCATACCACTTTCAAAGTCGCATAAATCACCTTTCTTTCCCACTCTGATGCTTGGTCTGAACTAGGGATGAAAGTTATCAATTAATTCATTAATTGATAATTGATTCACCTTATCGATCAATTAACGATTAATTGATAAGCAGCATTTTTCCTGAGAATCTGAATTTCCCTTGGCACAATACAATCTATTTTTAACATAAGAAGTTGCTGTTTTTTCATATACTGAATAAAACATGAACATTATATTCCTCAATGATTTATTGTACCATTTTGATGTTTGTTTTTTTTGTTTGTTTTTACTACAATGACATTTTTTGTAGTTTAACAAATTTTGCACTGTATAGTGTGTACTATATGACGGTACATCTCAGTAAATTACAAATGTCATGATTTTTTATTTATTTTAAAAACTACTACCAATATCATAACTTTATCTTTTTAGTTACTGTATATAAAAAAAAACCTTTCACATTCCAATTTACTGAGATGCACTGGTAGACTGTTTTAACAGGAAAATAAATTGTGAGCTGCTTCATCTGTTGCATGTTAAACATTATCACTGTACCCCAGCAATCCAGGCAAACCCAGTACGATCTGGACTCCCTCAGTTGTGTTACCTCAGTGGCAACTTGAGTCTGGTCTGGTCTGGTCTGGTCTGCTTTTCCGTCTTGCGGCAGGTTGAAGGGCGGTAGCCTGCTGCAGTCCGTTTCTCCGCCCTGTTGATTTGATGGGTGGACATTGCAGTGTTTCTTCTGGCTTAAAGACCTTGGTGCGGTGGCAATATATTGGGGGGGGGGGGTAAACATACTAGAATATGTTAATTTTATACTATTTATTTCTTTTTACAATTTTACACAGTAACGTTGCATATGGAACTTACCTTTTAAAGTATTGTACAACCGGAGCTTGAATATAGGGCCAGCTGGGGTCCCACCCACCCTGTGTTTAGACTTTTTAGTGATGTTATCCTTCTCTCCTTCCCCTGCCTGAACACTTCCCTCTCCTTGGCTCCTCTCTTCTGTCTCATCTTGCCCTCTCTGAGCCCTGTCTAATTCAGGTTTTCTCTCTGTCTATGGTGGTATACAAACAGGTTAGAAAATATCAAGTGTCATGTTTTGTCCTGCAGGATTTTTTTTTTGTCATGGTTTACATAAATGACAAAAATATGTGTATTTTTTTTTTGTATTTTTATTCTAGTGTTTCTTTTTTTTTTTCATTGAGAGAGTAGGGAAGGGAAAGAAACATTCATAATAGTAATTTACTCATGCATACTTAAATTATATGATCAGGGGTGGGTATCGTCGTCGGCCTCCGTCGGTCTATGATGACCATGGAAGAAAATCCTAAACGTCTACTCTGTTGGAACAGCACCGCCTGTGGCTGAACAGGCCGATCCGCGAATGACAGTCCCTGTCACACTTGTGGGTGGTCTTCATGCTGCTGGGTCTGTGGGTGGGTATAGGGTATAGGTGGGTATAGTAACCAGAAATTCTACTCATGTAAAAGCAGTGCTTTGAAATTAATAATTAAAAGTAGACAACCAAAAATTTGTAGTTGAGTTAAGGGTACAAAGAGCACCCACTTAAAAACCTGAGTAATGACTTCACTCTTGAAGGTTTGAGGTTTTTCTCAAAAATATATAACAGTTTTCTTATAGTTTTCTACTTTTCTCTGTAAATCTAAAGTTGAAACCATGTTCCTCAGATTTGTAATTTCCTCTTGTAAAAATGACTTCTTGTACATTTGAAACTTTATTATAAATTTGTGGATTATTTTATGACTAATTTTTGTCTGTTTTTTAAAATAAAATTACTGTTTTTTTGTTTTTTTTATAAATTTGAAAGACTGTGGTATTTTTTTTACTTTTTCCTTATAACAATTTACATTTTTGACCATAACTTTGCTGTTAGAACAGAACAATAATTTAACTCTGATTACAAAGAAAAAATATTAATAAAATTGCATTTAATGAAATAAATTAAGTTAAATGACCAAGGATGCTGTTATTACTGTTATAATATTTCTTTATATTTATAGTTAGTTTTTTTTTTTAAATAAATCTCCTCACCACCCAGACAGCAGGAAAAACCTTCCTTATTTTGAAATCAAATGTTGGCACTTTTAGTTTGTCTGAAGGCAGCTGACAGACTAAAGTCACTGACTTTGTGAATTTCGGTCATCTTAACCTGCCCGGTACATAATAGGGAACTGTAGCGGACTCTAAAGACATAATTCACCACAATATGTGTTCATGTACAGAATGATGTGTTTAGGCAGTTACAGTTGTGCTCTCAGGCTTTTTCATGAGGCAGCCTCTAGGCAGCCACTGAAGGACCTCAGTTTAGAGTGACGAGAGAGCTTGCGTTTTTAGCTGTTGCTTTTTGTCACTGCCGCTGGAGAATAAACACGGCACGCCTGCTGGTGCGAGAAAAGAGAGAAATTGCCAGTCTCTTCATTCCTGCAATTCCTACAGAACATAACTTAATATTATAGTGGCTGGTGAAATAGATCCTCAGCAGTTCATCAGGCCCCCTTGCCTTTCCCTTCATATGAAGCCGGCTGCATATGAATTCTAGCCACATCTCTTAGCTAAGCGACTCATCCATTATTGCTCCCGTTTTCAGTGGGTTAAAACCATGATAAACTCCTCCAGTGCTTACATACCTCTAATGATTTTTCCGCGTTTAAAGTACTTAAACAAACTCATGTTTCTGTCGGGCAGTCTCGCTTAGCGAGACACTGTTTGCCGACTGACTGGAAAACTCCCGTGGGCAGGGCGCTTCTAAACTCCACGCGGATGACGGTGTTGTTCGTGTGCGCGCTTGCGGAAAGTCATTGCTCCGTATATTTTTCTTAATAAATTCATATCGCCTTGGTGAGGCGGTAAAATTTCTGGTGCGGCAACCCGCCACCGAGAAATGTTACCAGAGGAAACCCTGCATTGGAATGTGCCATTGGAACTTATTGTGGCTCTCTGATGTAACCCAGAAGTGCTAAGTGTCTTCTTCTGCTTTTTCAGTTGAAATGCGGCAGTGGGTCTCTGCGTGTGCCCCCGCCTGGACAGCGAAGCCACTACGTTTCATAAAATAAGCGCCCATTGAAAAAGACTGCTGAGTTATCAACCAATTGTCAACTAATTTAATTTAGTCAACTAAATTCTTATCGACAATTAATCGAAAATCAGTTAATCATTAATATCCATTGTCTGAACTTGAGCAGTTTGTTTTGGCCATTTCTAGATGCCCATATGATTTGGTTACTGCCATGTGATTGGCTGATTAGATGTTCTTAACACGCATTTGAAAAGGTATACCTATTAAAGTGGCTGGTGAGTGTATGTCTAAATACTGTATATGTACAAATATCCCATTGTATAAAGAAACATGCTCTCTGGATAACATGGATTTGTTTCACTCTTTTATTAGACCCTTGAGTGGGTGTCTAGCTCAAAGGCAATAACAAAATGGTTAGTCATTACATAATCCCTTGGTTTTGTATTTGTTCATCACTTTTGTTCCCATCCCGAACAGTTTATGTTCACACAGTTGTTTTATTTGCTTTTTGTGATGCTAAAAGGAGGACTCAGTTCAAAAGCACTATGTGTACCACTTACCAATTACAAACACCAAATTACAGTTGTGAAGATAACCATAAGCCTTTTTTTCATTAAATTACATTCCAGCTCTGGATTTTAGGACTTCCTCCATAAAACATTAAAACTGTCTGCCAAAAACATCCTCCAGTTTGTTTTTATTTTTAATTTATCAAGCAATTATTGAACAGACAAATGCTTAATTAACTTTTACTTTAAGCTATCCGTGCCAGTATTGTCAAATTCCACATCCACTGTAAGGTATCTTCATTTGAACCAAAATTGAAGTGTAATTTACATTTGTACATTAGATCCTTTGTTTGCCGATAGTAGTACAGACCAATCTTTCATGCTTATTTACTATTAAGTGTAGCCAAGTCACCATTTCTTTTTTTTTTCCACAATATTTTTTATTGAACCTTTTTTTTTACAAACATGGCACAAACAGTCAGACACTAACACTAAAGTAATTTAAAAATTAAAAAAACACTAACCACAACAACAACAAAAATGTACTAAAAACAACAACAACCATTAACAAAAGCAAGTCAACAACAATGCTCCTCTGTTTAGTCTAGGTAATTTATTACATAAGAATACATAATATACATTCACCAGTTTGGAATTTGCAAGGTCCACACATATCATTCACCTTCTTCTTCAGAAGTTATGTTTAATTTCTTTACATAATCAATGAAAGGTCTCCATATATTCTCAAACACATTTTCCTTTAATTTCAGTATATATGTTATTCTTTCTAGTGGAAGGTTTGTTAACATCTGTCTTAACCACTGAGTCACATCTGGTCTATGAGTCTTTTTCCACAGTAGTGCAATACATTTTTTAGCATTAAGCAAACTGAGGTCTATGAATGCTCTTTCACTCTAATTAAAGTTATGTTTTTCTGGATACAGACCCAACAAAAACAGTTTAGGGTTCAATGTGAATTGTTTTGAAATTATTTTTTCAATTGTTACCCTCACCTCTTCCCAAAACATTCTGACTTTTCTACATTCCCATAAACAGTGAAATAGGGTTCCTTTACTTTCCATACATTTTGTGCATGTATCTGGTATGTTTTTGTTATATCTATTTAATTCCACTGGTGTAACATACATCTGCATTACGTCAAACAGGTTCATTTTGTCTTCTTTCAATTATTTTTCCTTTTTTTTTTTTTTTTTTTTTTTCCTTTGAAAGACAAAAGTAAAATAGAAAGATGTCTTTACCTTCTTTACATGTTTCAACTGCACTGCAGCCTTCATCAGAAGAGTCAGCTGATTGCTGCCAGGTGACATTTATCAGCTGATTTTCGTAGGCGGGGCCAGCTCAGCAGATCTGTCAGATCCACTGAGCCGGCCCCGCCGCCTCTTCTGATGAAGGCTGCAGTGCAGTTGAAACATGTAAAGAAGGTAAAGACATCTTTCTATTTTACTTTTGTCTTTCAAAGGAAAAAAAAAAAAAAGGAAAAATACATCTGCATTAACCATTTAAAATGTATCAATTTAAGACGTACATTTATTGATTTGGTTTGAGCTCCTGCACAAGCCATTTCCCATTGTTCCTCTGAAATTTCAATTTGCAGGTCTTCTTTCCAATAATTCAGTCTTTTCTGTGAGTTTTCACTTGAGAATAGTGTCAATGAGTTATAAAACTCTGAAATAATACCCTTTCTCTTACTATCTTTCGTCAAAATTTTTTCCAAAGATGAATAAGTAGGTCGAGTGAGAGCATTATTTTGATTTGATCGAATAAAATTTCTAAGCTGAAGATATTTAAAAAAATGTGTTCAATTAAAATTGAATTTAATCCTCAGTTCTTCAAAAGACATTGTGTTATCTGAGCGTGACAAATATAAGTCTTGAATCTTTTGAATCCCTTTTAAATTCCATACTTTAAATACAGCATCCGCTCTCCCTGGTGTAAAATATTGATTACCCCATATTGGGCTAAATTGTGACAGTAAGTGTGGTTCTTTTAAATATTTTTTGGTTTCACACCATATTTTGATCATGTGCTTTACAATTGGATTTTTAACTTGTTTCTGTAATTTTTTTAGCCGAGTCTGAGTATATGAATAAGGGAAGAGGTAAAGGTAAATTGTATGATTCCATTTCAGTCCAGTGAGGGAGATCATTTGATGAAAAATAATATGTCATAGACCTCAGTTGTGCTGACCAGTAATACAGCATAAAGTTTGGACATTTCAGACCTCCACGATCAAATGGTAAATATAGTAAGGACAAACGTAATCTAGCCTTCCTATTGTTCCATATAAATTCCACTAACTTTTTTTAATTCTTGAGAATAGATCTGAAGGTGGTGGTAAAGGAATGTTTTGAAATAAATAAAGTATTTTAGGTAAGATATTACTTTTAAGTATATTAATTCTCCCAATCATCGACATTGGTAGTGACATCCATCTCTGAAGTAACTCATTAATATCTGTCATTAAGGCTTCATAGTTGGCACTGGTGACTGATTCTAACTTAGGCAAAATTTGAATTCCTAAATATTTAAACTGATTTACAACATTGAATTGATTTACCTCAGGAGCTGGGTGATTTCTCTGGGTCTCATTTAGCATTAATATTGAAGATTTTGTTTTATTTATTTTATATCCTGATATTTCCCCAAAGTTCTTTATTAAATTTAACAAGGTTGGAATTGATTTTTTAAAATTCGACATAAACAAAATTATGTCATCGGCATACAGGGAGATTTTATGTTCTGTTGGTCCTACTTTAATTCCATATATTTGTGGATGTAAACGTACTGCCATCGCTAAAGGTTCAATTGCCATAGTAAACAGTAAAGGTGAAAGTGGACAGCCTTGTCGACATCCTCTATTGATTTTGAGATATTGCTGTTTGTTAGGATTTCTGCTGTAGCATTATTGTATATTATCTGGACCCATTTTATGAAATTATTTCCAAGTCCAAACCTTTGTAGGACTTCAAAAAGATTCGACCCTATCAAAGGCCTTTTCGGCGTCCAATGATAGGAGAGCTGTATCCGGTGCTTCTTTATTGGAATAAAAAATATTAAATAGTCTTCTTACATTATGGAAGCCTTGTCTTCCCATTATAAAGCCATTCTGATCTTGGTTAATAATATTTGGTAATATTTCTTGTAGTCGTTTTGCTAAAATTTTACAGATTATTTTAAGATCAGCATTTAATAGGCTTATTGGTCTCATGTTTTCACATTTATTAGGGGGTTTACCTGGTTTTGGCAACAGTATAATTAAGGCATTATTCATGTATGGTGGTAAATTACCATTTTGAAATGCTTCTAAAACCATTTCCAAAAGTGGTTTTATTAATTTAATCTTAAATTTTTTATAGAGGTCAACTGGAAGACCATCTGGTCCTGCTCTTTTTCCTGATTTCATATTATCAATGGCTTGCCCAACTTTTTCTTGACTAATTTTAGACTCCGGTATCTCCCTGTTTTCATTTGGAATACACGGTATAGATAATCCACCCAAAAACCCATTTAGTTTTGTTAAGTCAGTTTCATTTTTTGTATCATATAGTTTTTCATAATAATCTCTAAAGGCACTATTAATTTCTAAAGGATCTATAACTACCTGTCCATTACTTATAATACTGGTAATTGGTGTTTTAAATTCTAATTGTTTAATCTGCCATGCCAATAATTTTCCTGATTTTTCACCTTGTTCATAAAAAGTTTGCTTCAATCTTAGAAGACTCGAGGCAGCTCTACTCGCTGATTTTTTTGTAATATTCTGCTCTCAGAATCAGTAATTTGTTCTCTAACTGTGGGTTACTTCCTGCATACACTTTTTCTTGAAGAATTTTTATTTTACGTTCCAATTGGACTCTCTCCTCTCGGGTCTTCTTAGATTTTGAACCTGTATAACTAATAATATGCCCCCTAATAAAAGCTTTGATAGCCTCCCACTTTATACATGCCGTTGTTTGTGTAGTATTAATATCAAAGAACTCATCTGTTTTTCTATATACTTAACAAATTCCTCATCCCGAAGCCATTTATGCTGAAAATGCCACCTACCTGGATCCCTTGTCAATTTCTTATCTACATATATTAGACAGCAGGGTGCATGATCAGAGATCACAATGTTATCATAGAAACAATTTTGAATCTTGGACCTTAATTCTGTAGAGATCAAAAAGTAGTCAATATGTGAGAATGGCTTATAGGTATTAGAATAACAAGAATAGGCTTTGACTTGTGGTTTCATTTCTCTCCATATATCTAGCAATCTCAATTCTTTCATAAAATGATTAATGGTCATCCTGCATCCATTGTGCGTACAGTCCAGTCCTGTTAATCTATCTATACTGGGATTCAATGTACAATTAAAATCCCCTGCTATTATATGTTGCCCTGTAAAGGCCCTTTTCCACTAGCCCAGCACACCTCGCCGCATCTCAATTCACTTCGACACGGTTCGGCTCGGTTGTATCTCCATTACAGCCGGGTTAAGCTGGGGTGGGCGGGATTTTTTTTACAGCAAGGCGGCGCCACACTCCCGTGACGTAAAACACGCGACCCAAGCAAAACATAACACATGCATCATGGTGGCTGTACAAGGCGACTCCTCGGTCTGTGGCTTTTTTCACCGTAAATGCCAAAAAGGACCGCCAGACACGGGGACAGGTAGCGAGATGAAACACTCTGGAATAGTTCTGCAGCTTCTGGGAGAGCCAAAGACGTGAGGATACAAACTAGGTCATATATGACGGTAAGCTAATGTTGCTAATGCTAGTTTGCTATAAGTACGTCGTACTACACTGTAACGTTTGCAAGTTATCGCCGTTAGGTACTAAAATATGTATGCTGTGTGTGTGTGTGTTTCAGATGGCTCTGTTGTGGGGAAATTACCACTTCAAACGGTCGGTCTGGGCGTTCAACACAGCCCGTCACTGATGTCAACAGCCTGTCACTGATGTCAACACAGCTTCACAAACGATCAGTGGTTATAGAGCTTAAGAATGTCTGTTGAAACGTTTATTTCCTGTGCAACAAATTGCTCTGATCTGCGTGAAAATCATGGAGAGACTGTTGAGACATCATGGACGTACCTGCTTCTGCAGCACTGAGTCTGAGGTGGTGTCATAGCGAAAAATGATCAGCTGACACAACTTGATCGCCATGTTAATAACTATATTAGCCACAAAATATATATTCAAAAAGTAAACAGTACTGAGTTACGTATAATAAGATATATTTGACAGTTATGATGCATTTTAGGCCAAAACAAACTTGATCTAGGATTAAAAGCAATTAAAATAATGCAGTCACAAGGTTACATGGAAAATACTTGATTTACTAGATACATGTACTGTAGAAATATATATTCTCTGCATCAACAATGTACTATACATGCATTCATGTAGTATTGCACTGGGAATTGCACTGACAATAAACCTCAGAAGTTTTTGCAGATGTCTCTTTTTTATATGTGAAGGTTACCACCATGTGGCACAAATTAAATACTGAAAGATTGGAAAAGCTGTCTAAGAACAATCCAGCAGTTTGAGAAATCACTTTTGGTTTGGTGTAAGTCAGTTAACAGAATTATGAACCATAAAGCAGTTTGTGTTAAAATGTTAAATCCCATTAAACCTAATCCGGGGGCTTCCAATCATGTGTCATGGGGGGGCCAAGACCCTGCAGGTTCTCTCTTCTACCCAGTCTCTTCAGCAGGTGTTCTCACTGATCAGCAGTCAGTGGAAGAAGTTCAGTGGAATCTGCTGTTGCAGACACTGGTTGGAGGTAAAGCCTGCAGGGTCTTGGCCTCCATGGCACATGATTAGACACCCCCGCCCAAACCCATTATGATGAAGAGCAGATGCTAATATGACCCAGAATTCCTCCATATACTGGTACTGTCACTAAAGTATGCAGGGTCTTCTGCGGTGGCAAATCCAACAATACAGTCTTCAGTTAATAAAATAATTGTTTTGGTTACTTTTTTCTTAAAAATGAGCCATTATTTTCAAGGTCACCGATAAATCCTTTGTACAGTTGACTCTTTTCCCACCGGTGTCTTAACAGACAAAACAGAAAATCATGATGCAAACACATAAGTCACTAAATTGTTTATTACAATCAGCAGCAAATTCCAGATTATTCAGAATGTGCAAAATTCAAACTGTAAAAAAAAAAAAAAAAAAACTGGAATGGGTCACACACGCCAGCCACGCTGCCTCACTGAGAAGCTACTGGATCGGCCCCTCGTATTGGTCCTGGTTCAGCAGATCTTCAGCCTGCATCTCAGTAAATAGTGAGGCAAGGTCCAGTTGGGGTGGACAGTTTCCCTCTTGCCTAGACAAAAGACAAATGGGTGGTGATTAATTAAAGCAAGTGTAAAACATATTTGGGAAATACACTTGTTGCTAAAAGCCAGTGGTGGAATGTGAATTAATGAATGAATCTTTATTTCGGATTGATTAAAAGTAAAGATTAAAAGAAAATAGAATAATATAACAAAGGGGAAAAAACCTAACAAGGTCAAATTAAACAATAACTCCTCTGATTATACAGTTCAACATAGGTTATCTGAAATGGGTGATGGCTGAAGCTGCAGCTTATATTGCCCACCATATTCCATCCAAGAATTCAAAAGAAAAACAAAACAGGAGGGATTACAATTTGAATGTGACAATAAAGTACTTTTCATGTAGCTGCGGTTCAGTAGATTTTACAAGGGCTGGGTTACATTTAAAATCATCTGTTTTTACTGTGGCCTCAGCAATCAGAATGAATTAATACATTCACTTGAATGGAATATAGTACTTTAACTGAAGGTGTGCATCACAGAGTATGGAGTCGCTCAGTCAAAATATGAAGTTTTTATCAATAAAAGTTTGTCTTGTCTGTAAAAGTGTCTCTTCTTGCCCTGGCTTCATGTGTGGGCGGTGTTTTGTACTAGCATTGCTAAAATATAAAAGGAAGCACTACAATGGGTCTCAAATATTTGTAATGTGTCCTGTTACTGCATGAGTTTATTGATGATAGACTATAAACTACACATATAAAGTAAATTATATTGACGACTGAACATCTCACATTCCCCAAAACATACAGTTATGAACATAACTCACAAAGGATCACACAAGTGATCTGACAAAAAAATAAATACATTAACAAGCGGTTTATTTTACAGTTGATGTGCCGCCCCGGCCTTGGTTGCGCTCTGCAGAGCGTGCCCAAATGCCAAGTCATGTTTCGTTACCTTGTATTCATACATGTGTAATGACAATAAAGTTGAATCTCATCTAATCTCATCTCATCTCATATTCACACAATCGAATAAATCTCAGTTCAGTCCCTTTTATATTAAGTGGAAATTGTGCTACTTTGGTTTTGACACTTTACCTATAAAACCAAAGGATTTCAGTACGTTCCACAGTGGCGAGGTCCGTTGTGGGGTGGCTGCTTTCCTCTTGCCTAGATGAACGACAGAAATGGATGGTGGTTAGGTTCAAGCAAGTTCAACACATATACAGGCACATCTCAAAAATTAGAATACCATGAAAAAATTCAATATTTTTGTCACTCATTTCAGAAAGTGAAACCCATATATAGATTCATTACAAGGATAGTGATATATTGAAAGTGTTTATTTTAATATTGATGATTACGGCTACAGCCCATATTAACCAACACCTCAGCGGCTAACATTTATATTTAAAAACTATTTTTTAAAGTTAATTTTATGTAATATTCTAATTTTTTGCCAAATTGAATTTGGGGTTTTCAGGGGCTTTAAGCCGTAATCATCAAAATTAAAATAAATAAACACTAGAAATATATCACTGTCTGTGTAATGAATCTATATAATATACGGATTTCTCTTTCTGAAATGAGTGACAAAAAATATTGAAGTTTTTCATGACATTCTAATTTTTGGAGATGTACCTGTATTAGGGAAATACACCTGTGAAAGTCAGTGGTGGGATGTGACAAAAATGCTTCGTTTCCCTGACAAGCACTGCAGGATCCACAGAATAGGTTTGTGGGTCTATTCTAACATTTTAGAAAATTATATGAATGACTTTATAAATCCCTGGTTTGAAAAAGCACTTTTAATATGTCGAGATTTCGGCTCCTGTGGTCCATTTCACCTGTATCCACAATATAAACACTGAGGGAGGCTAACCCCTGGCATGTGGAAACACATTCTAGCATTAAATTGCACACAATTTAATGCGCAGCACCAAAGTGCAATACGTACACAAACCAGGACTTTAACCCCTTGCACTCTGGTCAATTTCAATTCAATTCAATTAAACTTTATTTATATAGCGCCATTTCACAACAACAGTCATCTCATAGCACTATCAACTGAAGGGGGGACCCCCACAGTTGCAGAAAGACCCCAGCAATCAGGCGATCCCCTGTGAGCAAGCACTTGGCGACGGTGGAGAGGAAAAACTCCCTTTTAACAGGAAGAAACCTCCAGCAGAACCAGGCTCAGGGAGGGGCAGTCATCTGCTGCGACTGGCTGGGGGGTGAGGGGATAGAGAAGAAGAAAAGAACAGACATGTAGAGAGCAAACAGCACGATGGGGACTCAATCTATGGGAGAGAACAAACAAATGTTAATGACCAGCAAAAAAAAAAATATTTCATAGAGAGTGAGGAAAGGAGTGAGGCCCAGTGCATTACTGGAGGTCCCCCGGCTGACTAAACCTATTAGCAGCATAACTAAGGGAGGGTTCAGAAACACATGATCCCTCCCTAATTGTAGGCTATATCAAAAAGGTAGGTTTTAGCCCTATTCTTAAAAACAGAGATCGAGTCTGACTCCCGAATCCAGATTGGCAGCTGATTCCACAGGAGAGGAGCTTGATAACTGAAGGCTCTGCCTCCCATTGTACTTTTGGAGATTCTAGGTATTACAAGTAATCCTGCATTTTGGGAACGTAGTGCTCTGTTAGGATGATACGGTAGTATCAGATCTTTTAAATAAAAAGGAGCCTGATTGTTTAAAGCTTTGTAAGTAAGAAGAAGGATTTTAAACTTAATTCTAAACTCTATGGGAAGCCAATGAAGGGAGGCCAGAACCGGAGAGATATGATCTCTCTTTCTAGTACCTGTTAAAACTCTTGCTGCAGCATTTTGGATCAGCTGAAGACTTTTTAAAGATGTTTTAGGACAGCCTGATAATAAAGAATTACAATAATCTAATCTCGAGCTAACAAAAGCATGGATCAGCTTCTCAGCATCACTCTGAGACAAGATGCTCCTAATCTTGGCAATATTACGCAAATGATAGAAGGCAGTCTTAGAAACAAATTTAATATGTGAATTGAAGGACAAATCCTGATCAAAAATAACTCCAAGGTTCCTCACAGAGCTATTAAGAGAAAGAGTAACTGCATCCAAACTGAAAGTTTGATTTGGAAAGGAATTTCTAAGGTTTTTTGGACCAACAAGAATGACTTCAGTCTTATCTGAATTTAATAGCAGGAAATTACAAGTCATCCAAGCTTTGATTTCCTTAAGACAGGCTTCTAACTTGGCTAATTGATTAGTATCATCTGGTTTCATTGACAGGTATAATTGTGTGTCATCTGCATAACAATGAAAATGTATACAGTGCTTTCTAATAATGTTGCCTAACGGAAGCATATATAAACTAAAAAGAGTAGGGCCTAGCACAGATCCCTGTGGAACTCCATGACTAAGCTTTGAGCTGAAAGAAAACTCATCATTTACATGAACAAACTGGAACCTATCAGATAAATAAGATCTAAACCACTGCAACGAAGTTCCATTAAGTCCAGCATAGTGTTCTAATCTATCAAGTAGAATATTATGATCAATAGTATCAAAAGCTGCACTAAGATCTAAAAGGACAAGTACAGAAACTAGTCCATTATCAGATGCAATGAGGAGGTCGTTAGTGACCTTCGCTAAGGCTGTTTCAGTACTATGATGGATTCTAAACCCAGATTGAAACTCTTCAAGTAAACCATTTCCCTGCAGGTGGTCAAATAATTGCGTAGCAACAACTCTTTCTAAGATTTTTGAAATGAAAGGGAGATTAGAGATTGGTCTATAGTTAGCTAAAGCTCCTGGATCTAGCGTTGGCTTTTTGAGTAAGGGTTTAATTACAGCTATTTTAAAAGCCTGCGGTACATGGCCTAAAGTTAATGAAGAAATGATTATATGAAGAATAAAGCTACCAATAAGTGGGAAGACTTCTTTAAATAACCTGGTAGGAATAGGGTCTAAAAGACAAGTTGAAGGTTTGGATGAGGAAACTATTTCCCTAAAAACGCCAAAAAATAACGTACCCAAAGTAAATCAAAAGCTGTTCTTCAACCCTTTGCAGCATCTTCATGGGGTTGGTCTCATTTAAAAGAAAACACTTTGAATTTTTTGGCAAAACAGTCATAATCTCTCTAAGTGCTCCTGCCACTGAGTAACAGTCATCTAAACATACTGAACTTGAAGAAAATAAATTTCGCCTGGGTGTTTTTTTGGATATAAATGCTTGCAAATAACACACAGCTGTCAGATCTGGGCTGGAAAATGCAACAGAAATGTAGAACCAAGTGTTATCCAGCTGAGGTCAAAATTTTGTAACAATACCACAAAAAATGAATATATTACACAGCTTTTTTCTCAGGTTGTTCCCAGGAGTTTTTGAACTGTGCCAAATGGCACAGTTTGGAAAAACGTCTCTAACTTTTGAATGATTCAGTATAGAAGCTTCATCTTGGGCTCTAATGAAAGGTGAAGGGCTATGTGTGTGTGTGGGGGGGGGGGGTTGTTTATTCATTCATGAATGAATGAATGAACAAACAAGCCCCCAGACACAAAGAAGCATGCCACGTAAAAAATGTGTGGCTTTTTTTTTTTTTTTTTTTTTTTACGAGAAAAAATAACCTACAGTGCAATAAAAATTATACTAAAATATCTGTAATGTAGAAGATAACAACTCCCCCCCACCCCCCCGGCTACAGAGGACGGACATCGTCCATCGACACATGACGGACCGCGGCCATGCGCCATGGTCTACTACGCACAGTTGTACTAAAATATCTGCAATAATATCTGCAATCCGCTACAGAAGAGTAGCGGGGGGGGGGGTGTCCATGGTCCGGATGCGGCGCACGGACTGGACACGGTCCGTGCGCCGTCCGGACCGGACCGATCCAGGTCCGTCATGTTGCGATGACGCACGATTGTAATTTACCGATCGGTCAAAAGTCATTTCATTACAATTTTCAGGGATAAAGAATAATTTAGCTTATAACACTTACCTGTCCACAACAGCAGTGTCGCTGGCGAACTTCTCTTCCTCATTGTCAGACGAACATGACGCTGGTCCGCTTGTTACGGACTCGTGGTTCTGGTCACGCGACCCGGTCAAACCATAATTCCATTATTGCGGTTTTGTGGCTTCCATGATTGCGGTTTTGGCGAACAATTTTTCAAAACAAATAAGAACAGTAGTAAGAAAAAAAAGACTGGCGAACGCGTGTGTGTCATCCAGCGGCTTACACAAAACAAATTTTAGGCAAGGGACGTACACTTTCGAACTTCTTTGCTTCAGTTGGCTCGCTGTATTCGCAGCCGTTGGTAGGCTGGTCCTTCTTGCTAGGTTTTCAGTCATTGGTTCTTCAAGGTTTCAGAAACCCAATTCAGGGCTCTTATTAGTCGAATCAGAGGTCAATCAAATCTAAACCAATCAAAGCACTCCTTTGGCTTTCTGTTCGCGGCTGTGTCTGTAGTGGAAGAACGGAAACGCAGCTTTTTTTTTTTTCTCAGTGTGCACTAGGACGCACAGTGTGCGTTGTAGGGCGCCCTCGTGCGCCCTGGGACGCAGAGACGTGACCGCCCGCGGTACACCAGAGTGCAAGAGGTTAACCAGGATTAACATATTTCATCGTTTTGCTCTCACAAGCGAATACTTAGGGAGAAAACAAGCGCGGATCAGCAGTTGGCTACTAGCTAGCTACTAGCTAAAACTCGTTAGCCAGCACAGAACGGCGCTGTATGGCTCAAAAAAAGTGAGCTTACCACCAACAGGATAAATAAGCGAATAGATGCACATTATTACAAATCACTCACCATCGATGGTTCTCTCACATTCGTCTTCAGCTTGTCCGTAGTCCGGTTCTATGCTGGGCTGCATCTGTATCGGTCCGGGCCGCTCCTCTCACTGTGGATCTGCCACCAAGCAGAGAAAATTCCGCACCTCTTCGTTGGACCACGGTGTAGAGTTCCGCAAAACCTACAACGCTGTCTGTATTAATATCGTATTTACTCCGTGACCGAGTTAGTCCGTGAAATATTGCAAATGGCGGTCGTGTAGATTCATCAGAAGACGGTCGCTTTCGTGACGTTACGACCTGACCAATCAGTGGCGACCAGGCTGTTGACGTCACATCTCGGCACGACTCAGCACGGTTGTACCCTGCCCTTGAGCAGGCACGAAAATAGCGCCTGTTAAACCGTGTTGGGGCTAGTGGAAAGTGCTACAAAGCGTGCTGAGCTGTGCCGTGTTGGGCTAAGCGGGGCTAGTGGACAAGGGCCTTAAGTGATGCTAAAGTAAGGAACAGATTAACAAAGAAGTTTTGATCATCAATATTGGGGCCATATAAGTTCACCAGATTTATATTTTCTAATAACAAAGATCCTTGGATGATTAGATATCTTCCAAATTTTTCTCCAATTACATTTTTCACTTGAAATGGGACTGTTTTGTGTATGAGAGTCGTCATAATTCCCCTAGCTCGGGATGAAAATAATGAGGTGAACACGTTACCTTGCCATCTTCTCCTAATTCTTTTTACATCCTCCTCTAATGGATGAGTTTCTTGTAAAAATACAATTTTTGAATCTGTCTTTTATTTTATTCATAACTTATTTAAGTTTAAGATTTTGTAGACCTCTGCAATTCCATGAAGTTAAATTAAGATTAACGCTTTGATCTATGATCAGTAAAGAGTTTGAGATTACCTTGCAATATGAACATACTCTTACAGAGAAGCAAAAACATGGATGATGGAACATTCATCCTACAAACTAAACAAAAACAAATTCCCTTTCCCCACATTCGTGGTAATCCCCCCAAAATCAAAAAAATTCCATCTCCCGTTATAGCTAGTGACTGTTCCACACCTGCGAGGATCAGTCAAACCACTCTCACTTTCTCCTCTCAATCACCCTGACATTACTACTATTCTTATAACATTAACTCTCTTCTGTAGTTTTTTCAGCATAACTTCAAAGTTTTATAGCAACGTTGTACATCATAGCTTTTTTTTTTTTTTTTTAATACAGTCTGTATTTTGTAGACTTATTATATGTTTCAGATCAATCCGATGTCTGTACATATGCTTAAATGTTCTACCTTTGTCATGTTCATGCTTAGCTCCCACCAGTCTCCTTTTGAATCTGCTTGATGAGCTCCTGTGCCTCTTGAGGGGTCTTGAAGGTGTGGGTTCTCCCCTTATATGTGACCAGCAGTCTTGCCGGATGAATCACTCCGTGACGAATCCCGAGGTTGCGCAGCTCTTTGCGGGCTGGGTCGAACTGCCTCCTTAATTGTTGTATTCCTTTGGCGAAGTCTGGGTAGAACTGCACCTGTTGATCCTGGTATTTAATTTCCCCTTTAGCTCGCACAGCATTGGTGACTGTCATCTTGTCTCTGTAGTTGAGGAACTTCATAATCAGCCTCCTCGGTGGTGTCTTATTATCTCTCGGTGGGCCGATTCGGTGAGCGCTCTCTAAAACGACCGATGACTGCAGGTCCGTGTTGTTCAGCGCTTCTGAAATCCACTTTTCCAAAAAGGAACATGAGTCCCGTCCCTCCGCTCCCTCCGGGAGGCCCACCAGCCTCAAATTATTCCGTCGCGAGCAGGATTCCAAGTCTAGGACGTTGTCTTCCAGACGTTTCCATTTTAATTCCATTGTTTGCAGTTTAATTTGCAGGCTGGTGACGTCATCCTCGGCGCTTGATATTTGGGGCTCCGCCTGCGACACTCGCTCCAAACAGTCGTTTATTTCTTTCCTCATACCTTCTATCGCTGCTGTAATCCCATCAAATTTAGACGAAAACTCTGTTCTCATGGAGTTGATGGCAGCAAGCACTACGCTTGTCCCCTCCCCAGCAGTTCCCGCTCCGCCGCTGGCTCCATCCTCCACCATTGCCTCTGGAGTTTTCCCTGCCTCGCCTTGAGCGTGGAAGTCCGTTAGCTTGGATTGTTTTGTCGAGTTGCCTTTTCCTCCACCTAATTTTCCAACCTTGGTCTTTACCATATTCACGCCAAAACGCTCGGATGGGTTTTTGTTTCAATTGAGAGAGTTTTAGTAAAATTTTTAGTTTTACAAGTAGAGCAGTGTGAAACACGTCTTCCTACGTGGCCGCCATAACCGGAAGTCCCCCAAGTCACCATTTCTAATGCTAAACATCAATACTTGCTTGTTTTATTATAGTTGCAAATTAACAACTTATGACCAAATATTTGCTCTTTGGGACCTTTAGAAAACATTCAATTTTCTTAGCAGTCAAAACCTAAAATATAAATATTTAACTATAAAAAAATAAAATACTGGTACATTGCAGCCTTCAGAAGTAGGTTTTAATGTACAAGATCATTTTCAAATCTGTTCATAATTTGCTGCTGACTGTATCCAGCATTTGTACTTCTTTCTCGTTATCATCATAAGAAAATATGCATCCAGAGCTGTGGCGGATAGCCAGAAAGTGAGCTTAAGCTACCAGTGCAACTATACGGCCAATAAACCCACACCAATGCTGAAGATGTAAGCTCCTCTCAAAATCTGAGCACTGTATTTCTAAAGTGTACACTAGTGGAGAAATTATGCCTCCAGTTTTTTACATTTTTACGATGGCTTAGTGAGCCGGCTAGAAGTGTTCTTTCATGTCTGATTCAGGAAAAAGTTGTTGGTGTTGCTTTATTAATCTCCTGATTATTGTAAGTACTGACTGTGATTTCTCTGCTCTCTAGTGCGGGGATGCCGCCCGGGGAAGATAGTCCAGATGACCGAGGCAGAGGTACGGGGCCTCTGCATTAAATCCAGGGAGATCTTCCTCAGCCAGCCCATCCTGCTGGAGCTCGAGGCTCCCCTAAAGATCTGTGGTCAGTGTTAACCGTCCCAGCCATACTGTTTCCTTAAAATGTATTTTATTGTGACTGGCTCATTAAATTATGTTCACTTTGACAGAATGGAGAATGGAGCAATGGCTCTGAATTACAGTGTTAGCCTTTTTCTGTATTGGCTTTCCCTCTTGTGCTGCAATTGAGTTTCCAAATATTGCATATGAGTTGAGTGTGGCCTTTTTCTTTGGCCCTTCACAAATATCAAATAATAATAACATGGTTTTTAAAGTGCAGCTCATACAGAGTGCACCAATGGTAATCTGTCACTCTGCTAAAAAAAAAAAAAAAGACCACAAAGCCTGATCTGTAGCACCCAGAGCAACAATCTGTTTCTTTGATGGAGCTCTGGCTTTACTTATGTACAGGCCAGCTAACACAGGCTGAGCCTGGGTCATATATTGAAGGTTCAATCCAGAACTTTTTTGACCTCCTGGCCAGTAGGTGTCGCACTCACTGTTGCCTCATGATAACATTGCACATGTTGCGATGTAGACACTTATTTTTATGGCCCAGCTGCTCAGCTGTTATGTTTCCCTGGAACACAGACATGCACATAGAGATAGAATGAGTATCTCTGTCTTAATCTATACAAAAGATTGAAAAAAAGTAAAATTACATTAGAACATGTTTCTTAACAACTTGACCTCTGCCTCTAGCTGGCTCCTGTATATCTCGGCACACTCCTACATGCATTATTTCACTCTACAGTGTAGAACTGTGACTGCAAACTACTCTTAACTCCTATTTGTACCAGCAGGGTCAAATGCTTTATTGCTTTGTTGTAACTTGACTCGTGTCACGTCACGTCACATCACGTCATAGTGTTATTTTGTCTGCTTTTGTTTGCTTTTATTAACTTCGTTTTTAATTTTTTATCTTTTTTTTACTGATTACTAGCTTTTTACTTAGTGTTAGCTTAGTGTTGGCCTAGCAGAAAGCCTGAATGGCACTAGGTGAATCAGACCCCAGGCAGGGCTGATTTCACCCAGGCTAGGACTAACCTGTTTTTAGCTAGCTAGCTAGGCCTAGGCTAATCTGTTTTTAGCTAGCTAGCTATTCACTTCTCACCTGGAACGTCATGACTCCATCCCCGACGTGTGTCAGCTGTGTATCCCTCCTTAAGAAGGTTTCTGAGTTGGAAGAGTGAGACTCTTCAACCTCTATAAGATTCGGGAGGCTGAAGACCACCTAGACACTATAATTCTCGGGAGAATATCAGCCCCAGCAACCGACTCGCAGCTAGCAGAGACGGCTACTTACCTGGGTGAATTCAGCACATCGCCATCCACTCCCACCCTTGCTCCGGGTCTCCTCAGTGTTCCAGGTCCCTAGCAATAAACACTGGCTTCAGCTCGGAGCTAAACCCAAAGCCCCGGATGGTCTTTCACATTCTCAATGCGCGCCCTGGACTTTGGTTGGGTCAACTAGCAAACATTGGCGATTGACCAGACATGGCCACGCCTCTTCTCTCCCCTTGGTACTGGAAAACAGATTCGACATTCCTTCCCTGGAAGATTTTCCCAACCTGGACGTCGATCATCCTCCCATGGCTGCCCCCCCTCCCCCTCCTCCTTCAGCGGCGGCCCAAACCCGCAACCCCAGATTAAAACTACTTTAGGTGTGCCAAACTATACACCAGCTCCAAAAAGAAGAGGGCGCATCACCTCGCCATCACAACAACAACATCGGCAAAATTATCCACCATTTCAGAAACCACTGGCAAGGCTTCCCCAGACGACGTTGGTAATAGGTGATTCGATTAGCAGGTACTGTGTCACTAAATTTTTTCCTGGGGCTAAAGTGTCAGACATCGAGGCTCTTACCCCTGACCTATTAAGTGAATACCCCCACGCTAAAACGGTCATTGTACATGTTGGATGCAACAACATCCCAGATGAAGCGTCGGAGATTTTAAAGAGTGACTTCAAGAGCCTTCTGTCCACTCTTATGAACTGTGACAGACATGTGTTTATTTCTGGGCCCTTGGCCCTTTCAGATGAGGTTTGCATTTATTTTAGCCGAACTCTCAGTCTTAATACCTGGTTGTGTTCTACATGTCCTACTTTTAACATTGGTTTTGTAGACAATTTCAACCTGTTTTGGAACCGCCCATCATTTATGAGGCCAGATGGCATCCATCCAAATAGACTTGGTGCATGTGTTTTAAGGGACAATCTGTTCTATTCCATTCAGCGTTTTTTAGTACAGTGACTGAAATTTGTTGCGTTAGCACACCCTGAAGTTCCTGGGTCTGCCAACCAGCCTTTCTTTGTTTCCATCCATCCATCCATCTTCTTCCGCTTAGTTCTTTTCAGGTCGCGGGGGGGCTGGAGCCTATCCAGCGTCTTTGGGGCGGGAGGCAGGGTACACCCTGGACAGATGGCCAGTCCATCGCAGGGCCAACACAGACAGACAGACAACCATTCACTCTCACAGTCATACCTAAGGACAATTTAGAATCCCCAGTTTGATGCCAATTAACCTAACTTGCATGTTTTTGGCATGTAAGATAAGCCTTTATTAGTCCCACAACGGGGAAATTCCAGGATTGCAACAGCACAGGATAGCAACACTCAGAAGCAACAATCAGAAGGCAAGAAAAAAAAAAAAAAGCAAGCAAGAGTAGCTAATATACATATGTACATATTACTATAAATATACTGTATATATATATACAGTACATACACACACAGACACACAGTGTAGAGCATTGCAGCTAGATGGAATAAATATGTAAATATACATCACCCGGCCACTTTATTAGGTACACCATGCTCTGTAAGTGTGGGACCCCCTTGTGCCTTCAGATCTGCCTCAATTCTTCGTGGCATAGATTCAACAAGGTGCTGGAAGCATTCCTCAGAGAGTTTGGTCCATATTGACATGATCACACAGTTGGCGCAGATTTGTCGGCTGCACATCCATGATGCGAATCTCCGTTCCAACACACCAAAGATGCTCTATTGGATTGAGATCTGGTGACTGTGGAGGCCATTTGAGTACAGTGAACTCATTGTCATGTTCAAGAAACCAGTTGAGATGATTCCAGCTTTATGACATGGTGCATTATCCTGCTGAAAGTAGCCATCAGAAGTTGGGTACATTGTGGTCATAAAGGGATGGACATGGTCAGCAACAATACTCAGGTAGGCTGTAGCATTGCAACGATGCTCAATTGGTTACCAAGGGGCCCAAAGAGTGCCAAGAAATATTCCCCACACCATTACACCACCACCACCAGCCTGAACCCTTTGATTACAAGGCAGGATGGATCCATGCTTTCATGTTGTTGACACCAAATTCTGACCCTACCATCGAATGTCGCAGCAGAAATCGACACTCATCAGACCCAGGCAACGTTTTTCATCTTCTATTGTCCAATTTCGATGAGCTTGTGCAAATTGTAGCCTCAGTTTCCTGTTCTTAGCTGAAAGGAGTGGCACCCGGAGTGGTCTTCTGCTGCTGTAAGCCATCTGCCTCAAAGTTCGACGTACTGTGCGTTCAGAGATGCTCTTCTGCTACCTTGGTTGTAACGGGTGGTTATTTGAGTCACTGTTGCCCTTTCTATCAGCTCGAACCAGTCTGGCCATTCTCCTCTGACCTCTGGCATCAACAAGGCATTTCGCCCACAGAACTGCCGCTCACTGGATATTTTTTCTTTTTCGGACCATTCTCTGTAAACCCTAGAGATGGTTGTGCGTGAAAATCCCAGTAGATCAGCAGTCTCTGAAATACTCAGACCAGCCCTTCTGGCACCAACAACCATGCCACGTTCAAGGTCACTCAAATCACCTTTCTTCCCCATACTGATGCTCGGTTTGAACTGCAGGAGATTGTCTTGACCATGTCTACATGCCTAAATGCACTGAGTTGCCGCCATGTGATTGGCTGATTAGAAATTAAGTGTTAACGAGCAGTTGGACAGGTGTACCTAATAAAGTGGCCGGTGAGTGACAGTGCGGAGCAATGTAGCTAGATGGAATAATATGTAGATATATAAACACACAGTACGGAGCATTGCAGCTAGGTGGAAAAAATATATAAATATATAAACACAGTGCGGAGCAATGTAGCTAGATGGAATAATATGTAGATATATAAACACACAGTGCGGAGCATTGTAGCTAGATGGAATGAATATGTAGATATACAGTATAAATATAAACATAAACACACCCAGTGCGGAGCATTGTAGCTAGATGGAATAAATATGTAAATGTATAAACACACAGAGTGCAGAGCATTGTTGCTAGATGGGATGAAACAGCACAACCATCTACTTAGTTATCCTACATGGTATGATTATGTGCCCATACATATTCTCACCCTCCGTAGCCACCGGTATTTTCCTAGTTGTATGCCGGAGGGGACCATTGTGTAAGTCTATTGCATCTTTTGCATTCAAAAAACTATTAGGTTGTTACGTCTTTTTGCTATCTCTGCGAGCAGCCCTGCTTAGTTGTACAGTCTGACAGCCGTTGGTAGAAGGGACCTGCGAAACCTCTCGGTTGTGCACCTGGGATGATGTAGTCTGCTGCTAAATGAGCTCCTCAGTGCATTCAGTATGTCTGCATAGGGTGGAACTCGGACTGCAGCAGAGATGACAGTTTAGCCACCGTCCTTCTCTCTCCTATCTCCTCCACCGGATCAAGGCGCTGCCCCAGGACGGAGCTAGCTTTCTTGATCAGTTTGTTCAGTCTCTTCCTATCGGCTGCAGTAGTGCCACTGCCCCAGCAGACCACTCCAAAAGTGATGGCTGATTCCACCACCGTGTCATAGAATGTCTTCAGCAGCGCCCCTTGTACACCAAAAGACCTGAGTCTCCTCAGCAGGAACAGCCTGCGCTGTCCCTTCTTGTAGAGTACGTCAGTATTGTGTGACCAGTCTAGTTTATTGTTCAGATGAACACCCAGGTACTTGTAGGATGTCACCATCTCAATGTCTGTTCCCTGTATATTTACTGGTGCTGTGAGGGGTTGTCCTTGCCTGTGGCAGTCCACCACCAGCTCCTTAGTTTTCCTCGCGTTGATCTGGAGGCAGTTCCGATGGTCACCAGTCCACGAAGTCCTGGATAAGCCCTCTGTACTCAACTTCATCTCCATTGGAGATGAGGCCAATGATCGCAGAGTCATCAGAGAACTTCAGTAGATGGCAGTGTGTTGTGTTGTGTGAGAAGTCCGCAGTATAAAGAGTGAACAGGAAGGGAGCCAACACCGTTCCCTGGGGGGCCTCCGTGCTACTGATGATTGTGTCGGACACACAGTCCCGGGTTCTCACAAACTGAGGCCGGTTCGTGAGGTAGTCCAGGATCCATGATGACAGGTGCTGGTCCACCCCTGCGCACAGCAGCTTGTCCTTCAGGATCATCGGTTGGATGGTGTTGAAAGCACTGGAGAAGTCAAAGAACATGATCCTCACCACATTCCCGGGCTTCTCCAGGTGGGACAGAGAACGGTGAAGGAGGAAGATCACCGCATCCTCCACCCCAATGCCATGCTGGTAGGCAGGAGGCTGGGAGGAAACTGGAGAAATCCCGGAGTAAACCCACGCAGACACAGGGAGAACGTGCAAACTCCACACAGATCACTGTTGGTCGGGGGCTGGGATCGAACCCAGGATCCCCCGGCCAAGGGTGAGTTGCTGTGTCTTTGTTTCCACTTCTCATATTAATCCTATTAATCCAAATAATCCTCACTGTTTAGATCAGTCTTTAGTTGATAACCCCATAGAGATTGTGTCTGTCTCCCGTTACCCAAAATATTTTAACCCAAGACAAATGCAACATAACTTGATAAATTCACCCCTTTCTGCAGCTCCTTCTCATCCGCCACCCCTCAACTCAGCCCCCGTCTTCCCCCTCAGAGAACCTTTGTCTACTCCCCCCAAAGTTAATAAAAATATGATGTATAAACATCCCAAAGTGATTAAACAAAAAGTTGGTAAATCTCAAATAAACATCAAGTCTCTAAATTTAATGATTCGGCCTCTCTTTCTCCTCATAATGTGAAAATTAATGCGGTTTGTTAAATATTAGGTCTCTAACTCCCAAGTCTCTACTAGTTCATGATCTATTAATTGATCATCAGATTGATTTAATATCCCTTACAGAGACTTGGTTAGGGCAAGAGATCATATTGGTTTAAATGAATCAACTCCCTCTGGTTATCTAAACTATCATAATCCTAGAAGCTGTGGTTGTGGAGGTGGAGTAGCAGCAATTTACCATTCTAAATTACTAGTTAATGTAAAGCAAAAAACATGTTTTAATTCCTTTGAGGGCCTGGTCCTCACTATGGGACATGTTAGCAATCTTAGCTTAAACCCAGTTTTCTTTGCTATAGTTTACCATCCTCCCTCAGCCTACTCAGAGTTTTTATCCGAACTCACCAAATTTTTAGTTGATTTAGTGCTGAAATCAGATAGAATAATTATAGTAGGGGATTTTAATATACATTTTGATGCAGATAGTGACTGTCTTAATAAGGCATTCAATTCAATATTAGACTCATTGGGGTTTTTCCAGAAAGTAGAAAATTCTACCCATTATTTCCACCACACATTGAACCTTGTTCTGACTTATGGTATAGAAATAGAAAATCTGGT
Source organism: Pholidichthys leucotaenia (assembly GCA_020510985.1). Taxonomy (NCBI): domain Eukaryota; kingdom Metazoa; phylum Chordata; class Actinopteri; order Cichliformes; family Pholidichthyidae; genus Pholidichthys; species Pholidichthys leucotaenia. Next base: position 114,939,023 of record CM035842.1, on the reverse strand, counting down.
AGTGTCTCCTCATAATCCTGTACTGTCAGACCATTGTCTGTTGACCTTTGATTTCACTATTTCTGATTATTTGACTCCTAAAGAAAAATATTACTACAGCAGATGTCTTTCAGATGATGCTGTTACCAAATTTTTGCAGATTGTCTCCTCTATACCATGTGTCAACACAAGGGAAATAAAAGATAGAGAGCTTGCTCCTTCCGTAATTGATAGCATGGTAGATAGTGTTACAGCCTCTCTGCATCAGACTCTAGACTTGGTGGCCCCTTTAAAAAAGAAAAAAGTCCAATCAGAGATTTCTAACCCCTTGATTTAACACAGAAACTTGTAGCTTAAAACAGAAGTCTCATCAACTAGAAAGAAAATGGCATTCCACTAATTTAGATGAATTCTATTTAGCGTGGAGAAGTCATCTCCTAATTTATAAAAAATCTCTTAGAAAAGCTAGAACAAGTTATTATTTATTTATTTATTTATTTTATATACTTTATTGATCCCCAGAGGGGAAATTGAGGGCATCCACCACCTGGATGGATGAAGCAGCCACGGTACGGTGCTATCCCTTAACCATTCACACACACATTCACACCTAGGGCCACTTTAGAGTCTCCAATTAACCTAACCTGCATGTTTTTGGCCTGTAGGAGGAAATCGGAGAAATCCTGGAGTAAACCCACACAGATACAGGGAGAACATGCAAACTCCACACAGATCACTATTGGTCAGGGGCTGGGATCGAACCAGGGATCCCATGGCCAAGGGTGAGTTGCTGTGCTGCCGCAGTGCTAGCCACTGCGCCACCGCACTGCCCAATTACTCTGCATTAATAGTAGAGAATAAGAATAATCCCAGGTTTCTTTTCAACACTGTAGCAAGGCTGACAAAGAGTCAGGACTCTGTCAATCCTCGCATCCCCCTAGAGCTTGCTAGTCAGGACTTTTTGAACTTTTTTCAATCATAAAATTTTATCTATCAGAGATAAAATCAGTCAGATTCTTCCCACCGTAAACTTAAGTACAGCAACTACTACAACTCCTTCAATCGATATCTGTTTGGATAAGTTTACTCCAATTGACCTTTTAGAGTTAGATAAAATAATCTCCTCATCCAAGCCTTCAGCTTGTCTTTTAGACAAGTGTCTTTTAGGTGGCATCACTGTAATGTTTTAAAAAAATACAACCTATTGAGTTTTGAGAGCTTCATTGACCTCTGTCTTCTGAAATTAACGTTCAAATGTTTCCATAAATCAGCACCCGAGCCACTTGCTGGTTTCGTCCAAAGACAGGACAGCAGCAGAGCCACCAGGTAGTTCTGTTAACAATAACTGTAAAATATTCCACCGCAGAACCACATTTGGACAAACAGCTTCTCTATAAAGGGCAGTCACATCTGGAACACAATGCCAAATGAAATTAAAATAATAACGGACTTTAAAACATCACTAAAAATGTTAAAAACTGGCTGAAAAATAAACAAGAATGTACTCATGTATGAATTATTTGTCTGCAAAGTGAGAGTGAATGAAGGGAAGGAATAAATGTTTGTTTATAGTGAGTGACGGAGGGAGGAAGGCCTGAAATAGGCAAATGTGAGTTATGTTATATGTGTTAAATGTGAGTCAGGCTGTTATATTTGTGTATTTATAATATTTATGTTAAAGGTGAGTCAGGCTCTTATATTTGTGTATTTATAATATTTATAATATTTATAATTGTGTATTTATAATTTTTCTGCATTGATGTATGTGGTTATTGTGTATATTTTTATCTTGATTCTTTTTTCTAAAGCCCATCCAGGGACAAGAGTTGCAAATTAGCTAATAGCTATACACTCTATGTGCAACACATCAGATTGATTGTCTTTGATTAATTGTCTATGTTTATTGCACTGTCCCTGTCAAATAAACTAATCTACTACTACTACTAGACCCTATTCCTACCAGGTTATTTAAAAAAGTCTTCCCATTTATTGGTAGCCGTATTCTTCAAAATAATCAATTCTTCTCTAACCTTAGGTCATGTACCGCAGGCTTTTAAAATTGCTGTAATTAAACCCTTATTCAAAAAGCCAATGCTCGAGTTTAAGCTAACTATCGACCAATCTCTAATCTGCCTTTCATTTCAAAAATCTTAGAAAGAGTTGTTGCTACGCAATTATTTGACCACTTACAGGGAAATGGTTTATTTGAAGAGTTTCAATCTGGGTTCAGAATTCATCATAGTACTGAAACAGCCTTAGTGAAGGTCACGAATGACCTTCTTATCGCATCTGACAATGGACTTGTTTCTGTACTTGTCCTTTTAGATCTTAGTGCAGCCTTTGATACTATCAATCATGATATTCTACTTGATAGATTAGAACACTATGGTGGACTAAATGGTACTTCACTGCAGTGGTTTAGATCGTATTTGTCCGATAGATTTCAGTTTGTTCATATCAATAATGAGTTTTCTTCCAACTCTAAGCTCAGTCATAGAGTTCCACAGGGATCTGTGTTAGGCCCTACTCGTTTTAGTATATATATGCTTCCGTTAGGCAACATCATTAGAAAGCACTATATACATTTTCATTGTTACGCAGATGACACGCAATTATACCTGTCAATGAAGCCTGATGATTGTAATCAATTAGCCAAGTTAGATGCCTGTCTTTAGGAAATCAAAGCTTGGATGACTTGTAATTTTTTGCTATTAAACCCAGATAAGACCAAAGTCATTCTTGTTGGTCCAAAAAAACCTTAGAAATACCTTTCCAAATCAAACTCTTAATTTGGATGCGGCTACTCTTACTCTGAATAGTTCTGTGAGGAACCTTGGAGTTATTTTGGATCAAGATCTGTTTTTTAATTCACATATTAAATTTGTTTCTAAGACTGCCTTCTATCATCTGCGCAATATTGCCAAGATTAGGAGGATCTTGTCTTTGAGTGATACTGAGAATCTGATCCACGCTTTTGTTAGCTCTAGATTAGATTATTGTAACTGGTTATCAGGTTGTCCTAAAGTATCTTTAAAAAGTCTTCAGTTGATCCAAAACGCTGCAGCAAGAGTTTTAACAGGTACTAGAAAGAGAGATCACATCTCTCCGGTTCTGGCCTCCCTTCATTGGCTTCCCATAGAGTTTAGAATTAAGTTTAAAATCCTTCTTCTCACTTACAAAACTCTTAATAATCAGGCCCCCTTTTATATAAAAGATCTGATATTACCCTATCCTAACAGAGCACTACGCTCCCAAAATGCTGGATTGCTTGTAATACCTAGAATCTCCAAAAAGTACGATGGGAGGCAGAGCCTTCAGCTATCAAGCTCCTTTCCTGTGGAACCAATTATCAATCTGGGTACGGGAGTCAGACACGATCTCTGTTTTTAAGAGCAGGGTAAAAACTTTCCTCATCAATATAGCCTATGATTAGGGAGGCATCTTGTGTCTCTTAACCCTCCCTTTGTTTTGCTGTCAATAGATTTAGACTGCCGGGTGACCTCCAATAATGTACTTGGCTTCTCTCTGTTAATGTTTGCTCTTTTTGTGTCTGTTCTCTCCATCTTCTCTCTCCCCTCACCCCCCAGCCAGTCGCAGCAGATGACTGCCCCTCCCTGAGCCTGGTTCTGATTGAGGTTTCTTCCTGTTAAAAGGGAATTTTTCCTCTCCACTGTCGCCAAGTGCTTGCTCACAGGGGATCACCTGATTGCTGGGGTCTTTCTGCAATTGTGGGGTTTCCCCAACATTTCAAGGTGCCATGAGATGACTGTTGTTGTGATAAGGCGCTATATAAATAAAATTGAATTGAATTAACTTGTCTGCTCTCTGTGGCACCATTTCTTTTTTTTATGGCAAAGTAACAACTTCATGAGGGTCCAGTTGATATTGTTTCTTGTCAGTTGAATTTTAATAGATCTATAGTATCAATGTTTGACATTACAGTGATCAGAATTGATTTCTTTAAAGGCCCTAAACACATTCCTCCAAAGCGTCCCAAATTACAGTAGTTTTAGAAGTTTTGAGCCATAGCCAGTAGAGATTTACCCCACACGTAAGCCCCTTTCAGTGTACCCTGACAATCCAGGCAAACCCATTGCGATCCAGGTTCCCTCTGTTGTCTGAAAGGAGGGTATGCAATGACGTCACTTCGCTTACAGCCATGCCCCCTCCTTCCAGATTGAGTGGCAAAACAAATCAAAGATGGCTATGTGTAGCAGTAAAAACGCTGACACGGAGAGGAATACAAATGATTCTATGCTCAGACTGAAGGCAACTGGACTCAACAGCGACCCTCATAGCTTTCAAAAGAATCAGTGGTCCACTAATATCCACATGTGGCCAGAAATTGGGTTTCCTGATATTTATATGTATTTAATTTCAACACCAGGAAAATACACAAAACAGAGCCTGAAAGCATTTAAAAGCCTGGATGCTTGGTCATACTTCAAGGCAGCATTTGTTGGCGAAATTAAAGTAACGAAGGCACCTATGGATATTCTAGTTGTCTGTGGACAAGTATGTGTATATCATTATACTATTGTTTTTTGTTTGTTTTGTTTTTTTAAATGTTGGCACCGTTAGCTAGCTAATGGTAGGTTAGCTATCATTTCACGTTTTCTCCCACATCTAACACTTACTCATTAATTGTGCAGGTAAAACACAGCCAGTAAATAGCTTTAATAAGCTAATAAATCACCATCCTCTTTACAGTAAACAAATCCAACATACCTGTGACAAAATGAGAAGAACAAACCCATGTTTTGGTGCATGGATTCCAGTTGCTTCTACAGATTGCAGCAACCCATTTACTTCTCCTTTCTTTAGTTTTCGGCACTCTGTAAAAAGATAGTTCAGACTTCTTCCAGAATTTTATTTGAACAGTCAATTGCAGAACAGCTCTTCCCCATTTTAGATGTGCTTTGAAGGCATTAAAAGGCAGGAAAGTCTCCTCCTCAGGTCAGTGCTACCAACTGTGCCGGAAAGCCAGGCTAAGTTAGGCTAACACACGGTTAGCCGCTAACTAACAAAACCGGACTTTCTGGGTGACCTTGCACTGTAAAAAATGATATAAAAAATATCTAAAATTTAAAAATTAGAGCATAAACAAGATTTCAAACATGTCGCCTCAAAAGTTGATTAAACCAGCCTGTCTTCATATTAGGTGTTTTTTGCTGCATTCGAATGATTCAAACCAGTGGTGGCACACATCTTTTTTTTTTTTGCCGCTCATTGCTGAGTAAACACCATAACTTACGGGATTGTGATGTCATGCGCATGCCGTCACCGGACATTTGAATAGACAGCATGGGAATTAAAGGAATCATAAATGGGGGAAAAAAAAAAAAAAAAAAAACAACTCCAAAAGCTAGGGAGGTTAGCTTTTTTTTTAATGTGGCAATGATGCAGTTTCCAGTGGGGGATTATGTTATGGGTCAGTAGCTCCGCCTGTTCCACTTTTGTGAGATCAGCTCCTCCTACAGTTTTGTTCCGATTGTTTTGCAACTTGATACCAGGGTCTCATATACACTGGTGATGTGCATATTGCAGTTTGGTTCTGATCGGATGATTTTTTGCAGGAGTTGTTGCCCCTGACCTATGACCTCCTATTTCACCTCAGTTCATACATGGTAACTGTCTTGTGAAATCAGCTCCTCCTACAGTTTGGTTCAAAATGTTCTGAAACATGGCACTATCGTTTGATGTACACTGGTAATGCACATATTGCAAAATGACTGTGATCGAATAGAATAGGCTTTGACATTGTGCAGTTGTACAGTACAACAAAATTGTGGGTGCTCCACCAGGCTGTGGCACAATTAAGTAAGAGAGAAGGATAAGATAAAACACAGTTACAGAACACACTAATAAACACATGACTGAACTTATCCCAGCATCTTTGGGCGAGAGGCAGGGTACACCCTGGACAGATCGCCAGTCCATTGCAGGGCCAACACAGAGAGACAGACAACCATTCACTCTCACAGTCACACCTAAGGACAATTTAGAATCCCCAGTTTGATGCCAATTAACCCAACTTGCATGTTTTTGGCATGTGGGAGGAAACCGGAGAAATCCTGGAGTAAACCCACACAGACACGGGGAGAACACGCAAACTCTACACAGATCACTGTTGGTCGGGGGCTGGGATCGAACCCAGGATCCCTCGGCCAAGGGTGACACACAATTGAATAAAATGGCCCAAGGGTTATGTAAAAATATACATAGGTATGGTAGTGGTTTCACAGATAAGTCAATATACATGAAATTGCAGAGTTTTTTGTTTTTTTTTGTTACTTATTTGTACCCGTAGGTAGACTTGGTTTGCAGTCTGGTGACAAGCCACCGGCTGCTGGTCGCTGCGTGCGCGAGCGCCCTAAACCTACATGTTTTTGGTATGCGGGAGGAAACCGGAGAAATCCCGGAGTAAACCCGCGCAACACGGGGAGAACATGCAAACTCCACACAGCTCACTGTTGGTCGGGGGCTGGGATCGAACCCACGATCTCATGATCCCCGCGATCCCCCGGCCGAGGGTAAAACTGTGCTGCCACAGTGCTAAACCACTGCGCCACCGTGCAAAGAGTGTAAAGACAGGTGTGTTATTGTGATAATTAAAAAGGTCCTCAGTTCTGTGCATGTGAGCAGTCAAAGGGAGGGGGTGGGGCTCTGACTGTTTGCAGTTTGGATGGCCCATTGGAAGAAACTGTTTCAGTCTGGAGGTGTGGGACCTGATTGATCTGAACCATTGTCCAGAGGAAAGCAGGTCAAAGGTGGTGGGCGGGATGTGAGGTGTCTCCTGTGATGGCCTTGATCTTTCTGAGACAGGAGGATCTGGAGATGTCCTCCAGGGAAGGCAGAGGGCCGCTGATGATTTTTTTTTTTTTGGGCAGTGTTGATGACCCTCTGCACAGCCTTCCTGTTCTCGGCCATGGAGCTGGCGTACCACAAACCCAGACAGTAGGTGAGCACACTCCACTAAGCAGCAGTAGAAGGCCAGCAGCAGCTTCTGGTCCAGGTTGTTCTTAAGGCTGTGAATTTTTAGATGTCAGATGATTCGATTCCGCTTTTTTTGGGGGGGGGGCACGCTTTTCGATTTGCATTTGGCTCTCAGTTCAGTACAAAAACCCACTAATCTCGGGGGGGGGGGTACACTGCACTGCAAAAAATGCTGAGGTAAGCTTGAAAGCAGAGTAGAGTGTGTTGATGTTTTGAGGGGTTATATATTTTTTTTTTAAATTATATCAACTGATTTGCAATAAAATACTGTTAAGTGAAAAAAGTAGGCTTAGGTAACTGCTTTTTTATTTCTTGAAAACTTTAGCGTCAAAAATGAAATTGTACACAAGTGAAGTAAATTTTGAAAATTTTCCTTTTCAGCATATCACAGTTCCTAACAGTGTTTACACAGTGTGCAGGTTTGGTCGCCCTCCGACATTCTAGAAATATAGGCTATTCATTTAAAAACAGAAATAAATTCTAACACAAATACTTTGAATGTCCATTTAAAGGCCAAATGTCACGTAACAGGGTCCTTAAAATGTCTTGAAACTAGATATAAAAGGGAACCGATCCGTTCGGGTCTTGGTGCATATGCTTCAGTAATGCCGGAATATTCGTTAATTTAAAACTGCCGCGCTTGGCCTGACGTTCCTACTCACGGCCCCCGGAATCGCCTGGGGAAGAAGGCGGAAGTGACGAAATAGATTGTACCTTAGTTTGATGCTTGGGGTATCCCGATTGATTGTTTATATGGAGACTGGAAGATTGAAGTGAGCAACAAGAAAGAAAAAATTGGATATTTCACCCATACCTTAAAACGGGGCTATAAGGGACAGCTGGGTAATAAGGGACACTTTTCTGGGAAATGTTTTCATACCTCTCAAGTGATACGTTTTCGCCGTATTTTAATACCGTAAAACGGGGCTATAAGGGACGGCGGGGTAATAAGGGACACTTTTCTGGGAAATGTTTTCATACCTGTCAAGTGATACGTTTTCGCCGTATTTTAATACCGTAAAACGTGGCTATAAGGGACGGCGGGGTAATAAGGGACACTTTTCTGGGAAATGTTTTAAATGTAATTCGTGTTGTTATTGTCAAATATTTTAAGGATTCATGGATATTTGACAATAACAACACAACTCAGCGTCCGGCTCAAAATAACAAAAGCAGAATTCTGGATTTGGAAGGCGATTCCTTTCTGTTCCGCAGCCGCAGGACAGTTGAAAGTGTTAGGCCATCATCCTAATGACTTCTAACTGTAGTGAGAATAGCTCACGCTGATCGATCTGCCCGCCCTGGCCATCAGCCTAATGATTGAGTCCACACTTCTAACAGTAGTGAGAATAGCTCCCGCTGAGCGATCTGCCAGCACCCTAGCTGTGGGGGTCTCACACACACGACGTGTTCCTCAACACACTCAATAATTTTTTTTCCCGTATATTTTTCTTTTGGGCGTACAGAAATGGCAATACGCCCGTATTTACTAAAATTGCATTTTCCCCATATTAAAATACGGCGAAAACGTCTCTCTTGACAGGTATGCGCCTCCATTCTCATTCTGATCTGGTAAATTTCTTGACAGCAGCGGCTCTCCTCCACTGTAATAATAATGGCTTCTAAAAAATCAATATTTATGGGGCGCCCTCGACAGACCCCCTTCGGCTTCCCAATTCTGGAGGCGATTAATGTCCAATTCAATGACATTTTCCACTGGTTCTGCTCTCTGGTCATCGTCGGAACTGTTGTCATCAGACAAAGCATTTGATTCCGTCTCGAACCTGTAAGGTTCTATGCCTCTGTCACTGTCTGAACCACTGACAAAAAAAAGACATAAAGAAAAGACAAAAAAAAAGACAAAACTAAACTAATTTGTTCACAATCGCTGTCACTTTCCGTCATGATTGTCCAGTGTTGATAAGTGTGAATGTGGATAGGCAGGGCAGCCAGGGTGAAATTTGTGATGTCAAAATCATGGCCGCGGTCTGGATTGGCTGTCACAAGCCAGCGAGCAAGGCGGGGCCTTCGCCTGGTGTATTTTGTGCAATTATGTAAATACGGGTGGGTGATATGGTCTCCGGTATGAATATTTGGTTTAAGCTATGTGTATTTTATCAAAATTCGTTGTCATTTAGAAAAAAAAATTACGTGACATTTGGCCTTTAAATAGTAGTCTTACCTGACTGTATGCAGTCAATGTACAGTTACCTATACAGTAACTTAATGCAATAAACAGATTCAATAAGAACTGAATGCAATTGATGCATAAGATAAGTAACATTAATTTTGAATGAGCACAAATATAAACTTGCGTATCTAAATTCTTCGGCGATGTAAAAAAAAAAAAAAAAAAAAAGTAAAAATTGCTGTTACAAGTTTTCAAGATTTTTTTTTTTTTGCCAGTTCAGAATTTGCTGAGAGTTTGTTAAAGTGGTGCAGTGTGTGTTGTTCAGCAGGAGGACTTGGAACTTTTTCCACTTATTTCAAATCTCTGTGATTATCTGGTCATGGTCCTTTACCCAGTGAAGTTCTAAAGGTAAAGTAAATACAGTAATTTAAAACAAACAAACAAAAATAAACTTCAATCCTGTGTTAATTTCGTCAACTAAAACTATACTGTGGTGTGAAAAAGTGTTTGCCCCCCTTCCTGATTTCTCATTTTTTTTGTATGTTTGTCACACTTAAATGTTTCAGATCATTAAACACATTTAAGTATTAGACAAGGATTACACAAGTAAACACAAAATGCAGTTTTTTAAATGAAGGTGTTTATTATTAAGGGGGGAAAAAAATCCAAACCTACATGGCCCTGTGTGAAAAAGTGATTGCCCTCTTAATCTAATAACTGGTTGGGCCACCCAACTGCAATCAAGTGTTTGCGATAACTGGCAATGACTTTTTCACACGGGGCCATGTAGGTTTGGATTTTTCATTTAAAAACTGAATTTTGGGTTTACTTGTGTTATCTTTGTCTAATATTTAAATTTGTTTGATCTGAAACATTTAAGTGTGACAAACATAAAGAGTTAATGTGCATTTGAGCCTTGATTCTCATAAATTTCAGGTTTTTCTTCTAAGTCACATCATATGAATAAAAAGTAAACATCAATAAGTTAAATATTTCCTGAGCCAGAGGAAAATAGAAAACAAAAAAACACATAACATAAAATGTCTGAAAATGAGAAAATTACCCATCACTGCCATCTACAGATATAAATTAGCTGTTAGTTTAAATCAATGAAAATTTAAAGATGCAATATTAAGGATTCTGACCTCCTGGCCAGTAGGTGTCGCACGCACTGTAGACTCACTATAATTTTGTACCGGTTGCCAGGTAGAGATAAACAGCACTTCCTGGAGGCTAACATCAATATACTGCAGACTGCTAACATCTCAGATCTTTGGTTATTATGAGCCAGACAGTGTGTCTAGCAAGGACTCTTGTGGTATAGAATTGTTTATTTAACATAATCCTCTCTGATGCGCATCTCCAGTAAACCTTTTTCAAATAACTATATGGTATAGTGTTATTGACAGTAATGCTAATGTGGCACAGCTGTGATCAAACCGGATAGCTCTCTAGTTTTGACAACACTTTAGATCAGATTGTAAGGACTTTGACTGCTGTTAGTTGTTCTGTGGTTTTTGTAAATGTGCTGAATCACACCTTTATGGTCTGTTTAAGTTCATCCATTTTAGCTACTCATGCTTAAAAAAACAGCTGTTAAGCTTCAGCAGTTCCAGTTCATTTTAGGTTGTAAATGTGTTTTATTTTTTATTGTTTTCAAATATATAAATAAATGTTGTGAAACCTTGGATTCCCGAATTCATTTGTGCCCTTTCAGTTACTGTAGAAGATGAAATCTATTGTTTATTCAGTGTGACAGATTCACAAAGTAATGGTTTACCTCACCTCTGCGAAACTAAAGGATTTTCAACCTTTTTATAACGTACTGATAAATAAGAACTTAAAATACACTGTACAGATTAGATATATACATAACATTGTAATCAATAATCCTTAGTGAAGTTGGAAATAATTTATGGTGGAATAATAATCTTTTTTCAAATAATATTGTGTAAAAACAGTACTGCATCTCCAAAAGTGAGCACATCACCATTCAGATCTATATCAAATAGCTCAGACATATTCATCCAAATTTCAAACAAAAAAAAATCTTAAAATAGCTAAACTTATATGGGATTATTGTAAAATATGAAAGTTCTACTTTTTAGATTTGAGTTACTTCTAAAAATAAATTCACCACAATATTCAACTTTTGAATGTGCATAAGTAGAATGTATAAGAAAATCAACCTCAGATCAAGTGAGTCAACATAAAACAGGAATTTTTTGGGGGAAAATATTGATTAAAAAATAAACAGTCCAGATGCAGGGGCAGAGCAACAGAGAAAAATCAATAAAGATTAGGACACACTCTGGAAAGCTTTTGTTGTCCCCATAGTCAGTGTTGACCTTTGTTACTATAGTCAGGTACAATTTGTTGATGTAAAAAAAGGACAGTCTCTAAGAAAGTGTCATCACAGACTAACAGCATTAAAACATGACAGTATGTGAACATCTAAACAGTTTTAGGACTACAGCAGTGATGCAAAGAGTTTTCTTGGTCTACATAATGTGAAGGAAAGACCAGGTACAGAAAGGGAATTACTTTTTGTGTGTGTGTTGTGGGAGGAGGGAGGAGACCCCGGGGCAGACCCAGGACACGTTAGAGAGACTATGTCTCCCAGCTGGTCTGGGAATGTCTTGGTGTCCTCTCTGAAGAGCTGGAGGAGATGTCTGGGGAGAGGGAAGTCTGGGCTTCTCTGATTAGACTGCTGCCTCCACAACCTGGACCCCCAGAAAAGCCATAGAAGATGGATAGATGGCTGTGTTGTATATTCATTTTTGCTGCAAGACTGGACCTGATTAAAGAAGAGGAACAACATTTTTTCTAATTCCACATTCTTGGAACACCCCAAGTGCACAGGCAGGTTGTGGTTTTAATAAAAATGAAAAGTCGAGGACATTTTCACTGTCAAATTTTGACTATTGTCTTGAGAAGTTATTCAAAAAAGAAAGAAGCAAATATCTGTTGCATCTACTTTTTGCAAAATAATCCATAAATATGATTGGTTTGACCAGGTTACTCACTATATATATATATATATATATATATATATATATATATATATATATATACTGTATATATACTGCTCAAAAAATAAAGGGAACACTTTGAAAACACATCAGATTTTAATGGGAAAAAATAAACTGGATATCGAAATTGTGGCAGGCTAGTCCAGCTTACGCAGATTAAAAAGTGTTCCTTTAATCTGAGTAAGCTGGATTAGCCTGCCACAATTTTGATATCCAGCTTATTTTTTCCCATTAAAATCTGATGTGTTTTCAAAGTGTTCCCTTTATTTTTCTGAGCAGTATATAAACACTCCTTAACATTTCAAAAACAGTTAAAAAATCTCCTAAACAAACACATTTAAAAATTCAAAATAAAGGATTTGGCTTTATACATTACTGTGTGTAATATGTTTTGATAAGACTAAACTTGCATTGGTGTGTTGCCGACTGTCTTCCTCACTGAGCGCAGGGATGGCAATTTTCCGCCGATCCGCAGATTTCCGCTGATTTATGATTTTAGCAAAAATCAACACGATTACATAAGCGCTCGGTGCTTCCCCGAGTGACAGTCTCCCGTGATAACCCGGATGTTATGTACTCATGCTACTGCTGTAAACGGCCCTGCGATTGGATAGTTGCAAATGATTGGACCAATCAAATGGCTTGTTGTTGCTTTGTCGAAAATTCATGGCGGTGTGTTCGTGTTGGAATTCCGCCAATTTATTTTCAAATTGATCATTCCTGTGAGTCGTCTAAATCTGTTGAGAATTTTGGCAGGGGTAAGGTACCTTATTGTCACCGATTTTAGCGAAAATCAACACAATTACATCAGCGCTCGGCGCTTCCCCGGGTGAGTCTCCCGCGATAACCCGGATGTTATGTGTAAACGGCCCTGCGATTGGATAATTGCAAATTTGGACCAATCAAATGGCTCATTGTATGCTTTGTCAAAAATTCATGGCGGTGTGTTCGTGTTGGAATTCTGAGCTTTTGGTAATGTTTTCAGCGGAATTATGAGATTTTTATCAAAGGATCAGGAGTCATCAGTGGTAGAAATAGACAAAAGTATCAAAAATAAGTTCCGATGGAATTGGCTTGAGAGAAAAGTGACGGTAAAGGTGAAAATTGGCTCAAAGTTTGACAAGGTAACAGAAACACTCGGACAATTTCTGAAGAAACCAGACGTGGCAGGAAAAGCTTTTTGTGTGTATTGTAAAGAGTTGATTAACTATGGATCGCGTGGATGTGTGGTGCTGTCAGACCACGCATCAAAAGTGAAGAAACATGCCCACTACCTTGCCATTCGGCGGAGCAACTATTCTTTGGGATCGGCGTTTTTGAAACAATCTTCGACAGTGGATAAAGCAGTCAAAGATGTTACACACTGGGGGACTTTGGCTGAACCAAACAACGAGTCTGCTCCATTAACACCTCTTGCCGATAGACAGGTACATTCGGAGGTATGTACTAATGAATGCTGAAATTATAAAAAGTAATGGTATGTTGGAATTTTATTTCTATTATGGAATAGATAAAATTAACTGATTTTGATTTGATCAAGTGTTAAAGCATGTGATGGATAATGCTTGTTGGAATATTTTAGGAATGCTATCTTCTTGGAACATAAGTCAATATTATACAGTAATAAGTGGCATTCAGCTGTTTGTTTTATGTCATTTAAGCACAGTTCTGGTACTTAAAAATCATAAAAACCCAGGAGCTTTGGGGGGCTTCGCCCCGGACCCCACTGAGGGACTTTGTCCCTCAGACCCCCTGCTAAATTTTCAGATAATTTCCCCAACCTCAAATCACATCCCTAGTTCATGTTGGAATGCTGAGCTTTCGGTATTGTTTTCAGCGGAATTATGAGATTTTTATCGAAGGATCAGGAGTCATCAGTGCTAGAAATAGACAAAAGTGTCAAAAATAAGTTCCGATGGAATTGGCTTGAGAGAAAAGTGACGGTAAAGGTGAAAATTGGCTCAAAGTTCTACGAGGTAACAGAAACACTCGGACAGTTTCTGAAGAAACCAGAAAAGGAGATGAAGTTCAAAATTCAGAGACTGACACAGCTTGCTGCCAAAAGGAAGAAAGTTTCACATTAGAAGTGACTTGGTGACCAGTGTAAATAGTGTAAATAGTGTAATAAACTCTTATAGAACTGTTAAATATGTTGGACTAAAGACAGTGAGACAACATTGAAGAAAAGTAAGTTAACTTTTCATTAAATTTAATGATTTATCTAAGTCTAGTATTTCATTTTTTTTTTAATCATTTTTTTCAGTCTAAATTACTCCTGTTTTACTGAAAACCTCCCAGCTTCAGGGGGGCTGTGCCCCCCGGCCCCCCCATAAGTCAATCGACCAAATTAGATTTCAGATGAAATCAGAATTTCCTGTTGCCATCCCTGTGAGCGATCCCTCTGGTGGTTGCTGTCCTGAGCTCTAATAGAGTCCAGGCCTCATACACAGGTGGGGTGGAGGAGAAGCTTCTGCTGACATACATAGATAGATAGATAGATACTTTATTTCGAACAAAAAAGTATAACAAAAACAAAACAAATGACAAATGCAATAAAGTAACAGTATACAGTGTTCGAAAGGGAGAAGGAAGAAGTGAACACATTAATTCCATCTCCTCTTTTCCATAAATACATTCATGTGAATTATATACAAATAACCACATTTAAGACCCCAAGTAAACAATTAACTGTATTTTGTACGTATCAACATTAACACCCATCCATCCTAGCATACATTGATGTCCATACATCAAAACCAGCCTCAGACAACACAGATGTACACAGTGCTGTCCCACCCACCATTCCATAGTGTCCCAGAGTGAGCATAGTGAATCGTACATACAAATACTACCCTTCTAACATATATCCTTTCAGCATATAATGTTTGTACCTCTTTTTGAATTGGTTTCTGTTTGTACATAGTTTCAGTTCCAGCTCCAGACTGTTCCACAAATCCACCCCACAGACAGATATGCACATACTTTTCTTGGTTGTTCGTATCTTGGGTTTTGTAATGTTTAACTCTCCTCTCAAATTATGATCATTTTCTCTTTTTTTAAATATTTTTTGTATATTAGTTGGGAGTTGATTATTAATTGCCCTGTACATGACTTGTGTTGTCTTAAATTTAACTAAATCCATGAACTTTATGACATGTGACTTTAAAAACAACGAATTGGTATGGTTTCTATATCCTACATTATTTATTATCCTTACAGCTCTTTTTTGTAATGTGCATATTGACTGTAGGTTGGCCTTGTAGGTGTTTCCCCAGACTTCTACACAGTAGTTAAGATAAGGTAGAAACAGTGAATTGTACAGTAAGACCAATGATTTATAGTCCAAGATGCGTCTCGTCTTCCCCAGTATGCCTATACATTTTGCCAACTTGGCCCGGATGTGACTGATGTGAGGTTTCCAGCAGATTTTATTGTCTAGCGTCACCCCCAGAAACTTATTTTCCTGTACTGTTTCTATTCTGGTATCATCTATCGTTACCATTATTTCATGATTTATTTTATAATTTCCAAACAACATAGTCTTTGTTTTTTTTAGATTTAGAGATAATTTATTTTTGTTGAACCACTGCGTTAACTTTTTCATTTCAGTTGTGACCACCTCTAAAACCTGCTGCAAAGTAATCAGAATGTGGTTTTTAAATGTTGATCTATGGGAACACTGTCATATTAAAGTCCTTTTTGTGACGTTTTACATGTAAAACTTTGCATCATACTCACCTAAAGGTCAGATATTGATGTTCTGTCCTTAACCCCCACTGGTCCATCACATCTGTGAGGACTTCAGAAGCTGTTGACCCTCTCTCCAGTCACTGTTTAGTGGAGCTCTTCTCTGCTGTATCATGATGACATTGTTCAAACACCCATCTGTGCTTATTCACCTCATGATGGATGAAGTCCTTACAGAGGGTGAAAAAAATGTTGTGGTTTATTACTTGATAGTCAAAAATCTGACACAAATTTCTACATACATAATTACAGCTACTTCAGGGACTCAAGAAATCCAGTGGCTAATGCTGTGCTGTAACATTAGTTAATAAGAAAATAAATTAAGACCTGTTTATTCTATTATTGGAACTTAAGCTAGGTGATCAATAAAGTTTTACATTATTATCTTAATCTGTAGGGCAGCGCGGTGGCGGAGTGGTTAGCACTGCGGCAGCACAGCCACTCACCCTTGGCCAGGGGATCCTGGGTTCGATCCCAGCCCCCAACCAGCAGTGATCTGTGTGGAGTTTGCATGTTCTTCCCACGTCTGTGTAGGTTTACTCCGGGATTTCTCCGATTTCCTCCCACATGCCAAAAACATGCAAGTTAGGTTAATTGGCATCAAACTGGGGATTCTAAATTGTCCTTAGGTATGACTGTGAGAGTGAATGATTGTCTGTCTCTCTGTGTTGGCCCTGCGATGGACTGGCGATCTGTCCAGAGTGTACCCTGCCTCTCGCCCAAAAGATGCTGGGATAGGCTCCAGCTCCCCCCACAACCCGAAAAGGATTAAGCGGAAGAAGATAAATGGATCTCAGTCTGTAACAACAATAAACAACTAACTTTTTTTCACTGTACACCAAATTATTAGACAGCCGCACATCAAAGCTGATAATTTAAAAAAAATCTTTTTGTAAAACATGACTGCTGTACAGTTAGTATGTGCTGTTACATTCATAGATGCAAATGTTGATCATATCATGAACCTGTCATACGTGTCAGCTTGGTAAGGAGCAGTTAGTAGGGTCTATTCCATGCCATATATTGGCTGATATTATTATTCTATTATTATTATTATTATTATTATTATTATTATTATTATGTTACATTATATTACACAGACATTAAGTTGCTCCCCCCCCCACCCTAACCACCAGATTAGCAACAGAAGATGAATGAGCTAGTTAGTATCATAGCTAGCACTTGTTTGCTTACCTGTCAGAAGAAAAAAGGTCACCTCTGCGTGACTTTTCAGCCCTTTGAGACGCTTCAGCAGACATCAGCCATCAAAAGCAGAACCCATATTTATCCTGCTCCTTTGTCATGCTATACTTGAGAACGATTGGGAAACTGACGTTTGCCTTGAGACTCAGGTATTTACAGTAGCTGAATAATTCACCACCTAGCAACCCAACAACCCAAAACGAGACATGGCACGTAACATCAAGCTAGCGATGCTTTTGGCTGTGACATCCTCACTGGACTTCCGGGTTTGTCTTACTCCAGCTGCTGGATGTAAATATTTATATTATTGTCGACCCGCCAAAAATTACAAATTTTTTTTTTTCATCAATATACAAATTTTTAGAAGAACATTAAGACTTACATTGTGCACGTTTCTAAATGCTTTGTTGATGTATTATTTTTTTTAAAAAAATCTTTGTTTTCATGAAAATATTCTATATTTGACCTTTAAGTGTGGAGGTCGAGCCTGCAGCCTGCCATTTAACCAATTTGCTTCTTAGTAAAAATATTTCAGATTGGTCATGATCTGAAAATCAAAGACACAAAAGGTAATGTACTAAAATGCATCTGATGACTTTAACTTTATTCATTATTGCAACTTGACTAATTAAAATTATTAGAAATCAAATAAATTACATTAAGAGCCAACTTGTTCCTCCGACCCTTTTTAAGTAATTTATTTATTTTGCCTTTATGTGCCACCATCATGCACTTTAGCAGCTTTAAATGTGACCCACCACAAACAAACCAGCAACAAGTCGGCCTGAGGTGATTCCTAAAAAACATAGAAATACTTTTTTTTTTTTTTTTTTTAAATTTGTGATTTTCATTTTTTTCCAAAATATGCTAGTTGGAATCATGAAGAAGCTACTCCATACTTCAAATAACAGTGTGGGAGATTTTAAAACCGTAAACTTTGTATTTGAAATAGTTTCAGAGGGAAATGTTTTCAGAGGGCAACTTTGAAACTGATTTTCTCAGAGAAGTAGTTTGAGAGATGCTAACATTCAAATGGCCACATCTTCAAATCTTTTTGGATTTCCATATGTACGACATCATTGGAAAGCTTAGATACAACACTTTTAGAATCTGTAAATAACTCAAAATACCCTTCGGGAGACTTGTACCTGGTTCACAAATTATTTTCAGACAAAACTAAGAGACTCAGCAGTAATTTAAACCAAAGAAAAAATGGTCTGATACAATTGTAGTGGATTTAGATTAATGGGTGTGTAGGTGTTTTATTGTTGGTACTGTGGGCCTCAGGTTATTTCACACCTTCGACAGAGACAATGAATACACATGGGAGAACAATGCCCAAGTGGGTGAGAGGGGGTTGAATGAAGTGTAGTGTAGATGTCATGCTGTGTATGAGGAAGTGCCTTGAACCTTGTGAAGTGTGACATGATATAGAGAGAGGAATGCTTGATGTGACCAGTCAGCCTGTTCTTTGCTTGTGAGATGTGAGTGTGTAATAAATCGTCTGAAATGAATATGCCTCTAAATTTACACACTCCACACTGGTGACCCAAGACGTATTATGGAACACGAGGCAAGAACCCCGGAGCCGGCCCGGTCGGGAAGCCCCAGAGACGCTGAAGCCAACCCGCAGACAGCCAGGACTGGAACCCCCAGCAACGCGTGTGCAATTTCAGTCAAGCTACCGGATTTCTGGCAGCACAACCCGCGCTCTTGGTTCCACCACACCGAGGCCCAGTTCGCCCTCCGGGGAGTAACAGCAGACGACACCAAGTTCTACCATGTGGTAGCAGCGCTGGACTCCCGCACAGCCCAGCAGGTAGCGAGCCTGCTCGATCAGCCACCAGCCAGCAGCAAATATGAGGCGCTCAAGGCTGCGCTCATCCGGTGATACACGCTCTCGGAATGTGAGAGAGCGGAGAGGCTCCTGGCGCGGACCGAGTTAGGAGATGGGTCGGCCGTAGACCTGATGGAGAAGATGCTGGCGTTGATGGGCACGGGCGACGGGCACTTTCTGCTTGCCCACCTTTTCCTCCGGAACCTGCCAACAGAAGCAAGAGCGGTTCTGGCCAATTCGTCGTTGATGGCCGCGCGAGACTACCGTGCGGCAGCCCGGGAGGCAGACCGGATCATCCTCACCACCAGGGCGATCACAGTCAACGCGGTGGCAGCGGAGCCCAGCGAGACGACCAGGGGATGCGAGGAGGCACCGACGGTAGCGGCAACGGGGGCCAAGGAGCGCCAGAAAGACACGCTCTGCCGCTTTGGAGGGAACGCGCGCAGATGCGCGCCACCGTTCCACTTCAAGCGCTCGGGAAACGCCAAGGCCGGCAGTTGATAGCAGCTGCGACCGCCGGTGAAGAGAACAAGCTGCTCTACGTGACGGGCTTGCGCTCGGGGAGATGCTTCCTCATCGACACCGGAGCCCAGAAGAGCGTCATCCTGCCGTCCTACGCTGACCGGCTGGCAGGACCTAGCGGCCCTGGAATGGTGGCAGTAAACGGCTCGGAGATTAAGACGTTCGGTGAGAGAACACTGACCTTATCTCTACATGGCCGCTCGTATGAGTGGACTTTTATCATAGCAGCACTGTGTTGCCCGCTCCTGGGCGCTGATTTTCTGTGTGCACATGGTTTACTTGTGGATGTTGCTAACAGGCACCTGGTTAATGCACTGACCTTTGAATCTCTCCCCTGTATAGCTCGAGGGACCCGGCCAACAGCACAAGCCAGCGTCACAACTCCAGGCGGTAAGTTCCACGCACTGCTCACTCAGTTCCCAGCACTCACGGTCCCGACGTTTTCGGCGGCCATCGCTAAACACGGGGTGGAGCACTTTATCACCACCATCGGGCCGCCCGTTTTTGCAAGACCTCGGCGCTTGGATGCAGCTTAAGTGGCCATAGTGCGCGAGGAGTTCGCCAACCTGGAAAGGTTGGGCATCATCAGGCGATCAAACAGCCCATGGGCATCCCCGCTACACATGGTCCCTAAAGCTGAGGGATCATGGCGACCATGCGGTGATTTCCGCAGGTTGAACAATGCCACAGCAGACGACCGCTACCCAATTCCCCATATACAGGATTTTTCCATTCACCTCGCTGGAGCGCGCGTTTTTTCTAAAATAGACCTGGTCCGCGGTTACCACCAGGTCCCAGTGCGCGCGGAGGACATACCCAAAACAGCGGTAATAACTCCGTTCGGTTTATTCGAGTTCCTGCGCATGCCATTCGGGTTAAAAGGCGCAGCACAGACGTTCCAGCACATGATGGATGCAGTGCTGCGTGACCTCCCGTTCATGTTCGGTAGCCAGTACGTCCGAAGACGAACACGAAACCCACCTCAGGACGGTTTTCCGGAGGTTGGAGGAGCACGGGTTGATAATCAACCCGGCGAAATGCCAGTTCGGCGTGACGGAGATTGAATTTTTGGGGCACCGCGTCTCTCCGGAAGGAGCGATCCCGTTGCCCGACAAAGTGCGCGCCGTGGCATATTTTCCCTGGCCTCAGATGGTCAGGGCGCTGCAGGAATTTTTGGGGATGGTGAATTTTTATAACAGTTTCCTTCCCCGCGCGGCTCATGCAACCATTGTACGCTGCGCTCAAGAGACAGAAACCCGCGGATGGAGTCGAATGGACCCCCGAGTGAGAGCGGGAGTTCTCGGAAGTTAAAGCAGCCCTGGCAAACGCTGCACTGCTGGCACATCCGGACCCGACGGCCCGGATAGCGCTCACCACCAACGCTTCAGACGTGGCCATAGGAGCAGTCGTGGAGCAGCGTGTCGCCGGGGCTTGGCAGCCGCTCGCATTTTTCAGCAGAACTTTGCGCGACAGCGAACATAAATACAGCGCGTTCGACAGAGAGTTGCTGGCTCTCCATCTGGCCATACACCACTTCCAGTTCTGGCTGGAAGGGCGCAGCTTCACCGCGTTCGTAGACTACAAGCTACTAACGTTCGCGATGGCCAAGGTTACAGAACCGTGGTCGGGCCGGCAGCAGAGACAGCTGGCCGCGATCTCAGAGTTTACTACCGATATTCAGCATGTGTCGGGTAAACTGAATGTGGTGGCGGACTGCCTCTCGCGCACCGTGGTGGCCCCAGTCTACGTGGGGATAGATTACGCAGCCATGGCCGCGGAGCAGATTAGCAATACAGACGTGCGCGCGCTCCAGTCTGGACCAACAGGGTTAAGGCTGGAGAGCAGGGTGCTGCAAGATGCCCCCCCCCCCCCCCCAATCTGCGACGTCTCCACGGGACGCCCGCGTCCAGTAGTCCCGGTCGCGTGGCGCCGCCGCGTGTTTGAGTTGGTTCGCACTCTGGCGCACCCAGGAGCGCGCGTGTCTGTCAAAATGGTGGGAGAGAAGTTTGTGTGGCCGAGCCTATGCAAACAAGTAAAAGAGTAGGCTGTAGTCTGCGTGGCGTGCCAACGAGCCAAGGTACACAGGCATACGAAGGCTCCCTTGGAGCCGTTTCCGGTACCGGCTAAGAGGTTCGACCATGTGCACGTGGACCTCATGGGCCCCCTCCCGCCATCACAGGGGTGCACGCACCTCCTGACAGTGGTGGACTGCACCACGCGCTGGCCAGAAGCAGTCCCGCTGGCGGCAACCACGTCCGCGGACGTAGCACGCGCTTTTTTAACAACATAGGTGGCGCGTTTTGGAGTCCCGTCGGACATTACGTCCGACAGGGGCCCACAATTTGTTTCCGACCTCTGGTCCGCGATGGCCCGCAGCCTGGGTGCTGCAATTCATCGCACAACTGCATACAACCCACAGGCCAATGGTTTATGCAAGCGTTTTCATAGATTACTGAAAGCAGCACTCAGGGCTTCACTGACGGATGCAAGTTGGGTAAACAGACTGCCGTGGGTTTTATTGGGGTTGCGATCCACGCCAAAAGAGGATTTGGAAGCTTCCCCGGCAGAGCTCGTTTTTGCGCAGCCCCTACGGCTGCCCGGGGAATTTGTACCGGACAATCCCGCGCCGGGCAGCTCCCCGTCTCAGCTTTTGCAGCGTAGCGCAAACACAGGCACGCTGCCGGGCCCTGCCCACCACAGTTTTCCGCGTGCCTTCATGCCTAAAACTTTGAAGAACGCGGAGTTCGTGTTCATCAGACACGACGCCCACCACCCTTCCATTGCACCCACCCTATGATGGACCGTTCAGAGTGTTGAAAACGGGGATAAGCATTTTGTGCTAGACTTGGGGGTTAGACGGGAGAGAATTGGCATAGACAGACTCAAACCCGCCTTTGTAGTGGCGGATGAGCAAGTGCTGTTGGCGAGGGCCCCTCAGCGTGGAAGAACCCCATGGAGACCTCCCCAGGGGAACGATTCATCAGAGCAGCCACACGGACAGAGTGAAGGCCCCCCCCCCCCACGGCTCACCCGCAGTCGGACACACTCCCAGCAGCCTCCCACCGGCACAGCAGCGCCACAGAGGCGGTAAACCCCAGTTACAGCAGATGTGGGAGGAGACTGAAGCCGAAACAGCATGTGGACTGATATTCTATTGTTCTATCTAAGATGCTGGGGGGGCAGTGTGGGACAGAGACATTGAATACACATGGGAGAACAATGCCCAAGTGGGTGAGAGGGGGTTGAATGAAGTGTAGTGTAGATGTCATGCTGCGTATGAGGAAGTGCCTTGAACCTTGTGAAGTGTGACTTGATATAGAGAGAGGAATGCTTGATGTGACCAGTCAGTCTGTTCTTTGCTTGTGAGATGTGAGTGTGTAATAAATCGTCTGAAATGAATATGCCTCTTCATTTACACACTCCACAGTACAAGTATTATTGTAAATATGAATGTGAGTAGGAATGAAGATTTCCTTTCATTACACTCATATCCTCGTAGGGCACCAGTCCAGATAATGGACAATTTTATTAACAATTCTTTATTTGTACCAATTATGAATCGGTCTCAGAAAACCCTTGTGAGTTCTTGTCTGCTGATAATTAAGAAGATGGACATGAAATCAAACAGTAACTCCCATATGTCTTTCAGTGGTTTAATAAGAAATGTCAGAATAGGTTAACTTATTTGGATAACTTTAAAACGGAGAATTCAACATGTTTCATGGGCACTACAGACTATTACTGAGTTGCGTGTGAATCAAACATTTGTGGAACCAAAGAACCCTAGTTTAACTTGGCGATATACTGGAAATTGGAAAACCATAAAATACACACGTGGACAAAATTGTTGGAACCCCTCTGTTGATGAAAGAAAAACCCACAATGGTCACAGAAATAACTTGAATCTGACAAATGCGGCGCCACCGGGCTGCACGGTGGCGCAGTGGTTTAGCACTGTGGCAGCACAGTTTTACCCTCGGCCGGGGGATCGCGGGGATCATGAGATCGTGGGTTCGATCCCAGCCCCCGACCAACAGTGAGCTGTGTGGAGTTTGCATGTTCTCCCCGTGTTGCGCGGGTTTACTCCGGGATTTCTCCGGTTTCCTCCCGCATACCAAAAACATGTAGGTTTAGGGCGCTCGCGCACGCAGCGACCAGCAGCCGGTGGCTTGTCACCAGACTGCAAACCAAGTCTACCTACGGGTACAAATAAGTAACAAAAAAAAAAATAAAAAAATGTGGTAAAAAATAAAAATTCTATGAAAATTAACCAATGAAAATCAGACAGTGCTTTTGAATTGTGGTTCAACAGAATTACTTTATCAAACTCATGAAACTGGCCTGGACAAAAATGATGGTACCCCTAGAAAAGATTGAAAATAATGTGACCATAGGGACATGTTCAACCAAGATGTGTCCTCTAATTAACATCACAGGTGTCTACAAACTTGTAATCAGTCATTCGGCCTATTTAAAGGGTGACAAGTAGTCACTGTGTTGTTTGGTGACATGGTGTGTACCAGGAAGCAAAGGAGAGAGTTGTCCCAGGAGATTAGAAAGAAAATTATAGACAAGCATGTTAAAGGTAAAGGCTATAAGACCATCTCCAAGCAGCTTGATGTTCCTGTGACTACAGCTGCACATATTATTCAGAAATTTAAGATCCACGGGACTGTAGCCAACTTCCCTGGGCGTGGCCGCAGGAGGAAACTTGATGAAAAATGCAAGAGATGGATAATACGAATGGTAACAAAAGAGCCCAGAACAACCTCTAAACACATTCATGGTGAACTCCAAGGTCAAGGTACATCAGTGTCAGATCGCACCATCCGTCGTTGTTTGAGCCAAAGTGGACTTCATGGGAGACGACCAAGGAGGATACCACTGTTGAAAACAAATCATATAAAGCCAGACTGGAATTTGCCAAACTGCATGTTGACAAGCCACAAAGCTTCTGGGAGAATGTCCTATGGACAGACGAGACAAAACTGGAACTTTTTGGCAAGGCACATCAGCTCTATGTTCACAGACGCAAAAATGAAGCATACCAAGGAAAGAACACTGTCCCTACTGTGAAACATGGAGGAGGTTCTGTTATGTTCTGGGGCTGCTTTGCTGCATCTGGCACAGGGTGTCTTGAATCTGTGCAGAGTACAATGAAATCTCAAGACTATCAAGGTATTCTAGAGAGAAATGTGCTGCCCAGTGTCAAGACAGCTTGGTCTCAGTCGCAGGTCATGGGTCTTGCAACAGGATAATGACCCAAAACACACAGCTAAAAACACCCAAGAATGGCTAAGAGCGAGACATTGGACTATTCTAAAGTGGCCTTCTATGAGCCCTGATCTAAATCTTATTGAAGATCTGTGGAAGGAGCTGAAACATGCCGTCTGGAGAAGGCACCCTTCAAACCTGAAACAAGTGGAGCAGTTTGCTCATGAGGAGTGGGCCAAAATACCTGCTGAGAGGTGCAGAAGTCTCATTGACAGTTACAGAAATCGTTTGATTGCAGTGATTGCCTCAAAAGGTTGTGCAAGAAAATATTAAGTTAAGGGTACCATCATTTTTGTCCAGGCCTGTTTCATGAGTTTGTTTTTTAAATTAATTCTGTTGAACCACAATTCAAAAGCATTGTCTGATTGTCATTTGATAATTTTCATAGAATTTTTATTTATTACCACTTTTGTCAGATTCAAGTTATTTCTGTGACCATTGTGGGTTTTTCTTTCATTAACAGAGGGGTACCAACAATTTTGTCCACGTGTGTAGGCATTGGTCAAGAAAAGTGGATGCAATTTTATGAAGAAAATGACGAGTAAACCATCTATAAAAATGGAAAATTAGTGTTACTCTGAAAAAGAACGTAAATTAATGAAAGGACAAAATGCGTTTTGAAATTCTGATAGGAGTTTGCATTAAATTAAGTTTAAAGAACTTATACCAGGAATATTTTGAAGAATTAAGTTTAAATTAAACAACAGACCATCAGCCAAGCAGAGTCATTGTGTCCTAGTAGGTAGCAGGCGGTCCACTGGAATCTGTTTCAATTGGACCGGCAAGGGTTCTGTTGGAAGACTGGCAGACAGGCTCCTTACCACGGTTATGGTCTACTCCCCAGATCACAAAAGGGGTGGTTCTTCAGCAGGCTGGCTGTGGTCTTCTCTTATGCACTGAAGAAGGAATTGGTTTATTGTACAAAGTCTCATCAGGAATTCAGACTGAGGCAAAAACACACCACAAATCCACTTCTTCCGATGTTTGTGGTTTAAATGAGTTGGTTTAAGCTTAAAAAAAAAAAAAAAATCAAGCAAAATGGCCCTGCGATGGACTGGTGATCTGTCCAGGGTGTACCCTGCCTCTCGCCCAAGAATGCTGGGATAGGCTTCAGCCACCCCCACCCCCCCACCGGCAACCCAAAAAGGATTAAGCAGAAGACGATGGATGGATGGATCTTACACGGTAATTTAAAGAAAATGATTAAAATAAGAAAAAGTGAACTTTAAAGAAAAGAAAAAAAATTCAGAGCATGGGATACTCTGGGCCTACTTGGAAAAAAAGGAAAAGAAGTGGGAGAGCAGAGAAGTGTGCTCCTTACAGCTTGACCACTGCCCCAAAACTGAAACAAAAGGGAAGATTTTTTTCGGGTGTGGCAGAATTTCACTGATTTTCATGAAACCTGAGCTGGCCCAGATACATTGCTTCTTTTTCCAGCAGAAGTCATACACTCGACCTAAAAAAGGAAATGCAAGGGAGCTTGGAGGCCCATTGGTTATTTCAAAGTTCAGGGCTTTGTGGATCTCCCAACAGAAATAGGAGGGGGAGAGACATTTGATATGAGAAGTGAGACCCCCCTTCAGATGCATATGTTGCTGAATAAAGCATAAATTCCTTAACCTCTTGCACTCCGGTGTACCGCGGACGGGCACGTCTCTGCGTCCTAGAGCGCACGAGGGTGCTGCGTCCAAGAGCGCACTGAAAAAAAAAGCTGTATTTCCATTCTTCCACTACAGACACAGCTGCAAACAGATCAGATATGATTGACCTCTCATTCGACTAATAAGAGCCTTGAATTGGGTTTCTGAAACCTTGAAGAACCAATGACTGAAAACCTAGCAAGAAGGACCCGCCTACCAACGCTGCGAATGCAGCGAGCCAATTGAAGCACAGAAGTTCGAAAGCTGTTTTGTGTAAGGCAGGGTGGAGAGACTGACTGCTGCAGCAGATGAAAAAAGGACCTGCAGGAAGAACCGCCATAGACCCAGCAGCACGGAGCCCACCCACAAGTGCGACCTGTGTGACAGGGACTGCCATTCGCGCATCGGCCTGTTCAGCCACAGGCGGTGCTTTTTTTTTATTCCAGCAGAATAGACGTTTAGGATTCTCTTCCATGGTCATCATAGACCGACTGAGGCCGACGACGAAGGCTGGGTGACACACACGCGTTCGCCAGTCTTTTTGAATTACTACTGTTATTTGTTTTGAAAAATCGTTCGCCAAAACCGCAATCATGGAAGCGCAAAACTGCAATAATGGAATTATGTTTTGACCGGGTCGCTAGACCAGAACCACGAGTCCGTAACAAGTGGACCAGCATCGCGTTCGTCTGACAATGAGGAAGAGAAATTCGCCAGCTACGCTGCTGCTGTGAACAGGTAAGTGTTATAAGCTAAATTATTCTTTATCCCTGAAAATTGTAATCAAAAATGACTTTTGACCGATCGGTAAATTACAACTGTGCGGCGCACGAAGTCCGAAGTCCGTGCACCGCGGTACACGGTTCGTGCG
This sequence comes from Pholidichthys leucotaenia, assembly GCA_020510985.1. Lineage (NCBI taxonomy): Eukaryota > Metazoa > Chordata > Actinopteri > Cichliformes > Pholidichthyidae > Pholidichthys > Pholidichthys leucotaenia. The sequence continues at coordinate 114,911,791 of CM035842.1, read as the reverse complement.
GCGCGTCCGGGCCGTGAACCCTCCCCCCCCCCAGCTACTCTTCTGTAGCGAGGGGGGGGGGAGCCGCGGTGACTGTGCGCCGCGGTCGCCACATGACTATTCCGTCATGTAGCGATGGCCGATGTCCGTCCTCTGTAGCGGGGGGGTGGGGGGTGGGAGTTGTTATCTTCTACATTACAAATATTTTAGAATAATTTTTAGTGCACTGTAGGTTATTTTTTCTTGTAAAAAAAAAAAAAAGCCACACATTTTTTACATGGCATGCTTCTTTGTGTGTGTGGGGGCTTGTTTGTTCATTCATTCATGAATGAATGAATAAACACCCCCCCCACACACACACACACACACAGCCCTGAGTGTCACCTTTCATTAGAGCCCAAGATGAAGCTTCTATATTGAATCATTCAAAAGTTAGACGTTTTTCCAAACTGTGCCATTTGGCACAATTTGGCACAGTTCAAAAATGCCTGGGAACTACCTGAGAACAAAGCTGTGTAATATATTCATTTTTTGTGGTATTGTTACAAAATTTTGACCTCAGCTGGATAACACTTGGTTCTACATTTCTGTTGCATTTTCCAGCCCGGATCTGAAGCTGTGTTATTTGCAAGCATTTGTATCCAAAAAAACACCCAGGCAAAATTTATTTTCTTCAAGTTCAGTATGTTTAGATGACTGTTACTCAGTGGCCAGAGCACTTAGAGAGATTATGACTGTTTTGCCAAAAAATTCAAAGTGTTTTCTTTTAAATGAGACCAACCCCATGAAGATGCTGCAAAGGGTTGAAGAACAGCTTTTGATTTACTTTGGACACATTATTTTTTGGCGTTTTTAGGGAAATTGACCAGAGTGCAAGGGGTTAAACTTAATTGACTAAGATATTCTTCTCAATAATAAGGGAACATATAATGTCTCTACATTGTAACTGTGATTAATTTGTGACAGTAAGCATGCAAAAATTAATTTCTTCCTGAAAATAAACCAACACATATTAAATCATATCAATAAAAGCATTTGAAACCACAATTGTCCATCCCAGAGTTCAATCATGTCTTCAGTAGTGGATGCTGTCTTGAGAGAAAGGATATGAATTTATTGTTCATAACTGCAGAGATTCCATTTCAGAGAGGGAGAACAAATTATTAAAAATTCCCGCGTCGTCCACCAGATGGCACTGTAAAACTGTCTGGTAGGTTAATGAAGAATCTTGACTCCCAAGTTTGGATTATATCAACCATAAATATGTCATTTGAAGCATTCCTTTGCCAAAGAGCAGAAAAGGGAGAATGACTTAAGTCCCGTAAGTTTATGTTGGTCTCATCAGACCACAGGACATGGTTCCAGTAATCCATGTCCTTAGTCTGCTTGTCTTCAGCACACTGTTTGCGGGCTTTCTTGTGCATCGTCTTTAAAAGGGGCTTCCTTGTGGGACGACAGCCATGCAGACCAATTTGATGCAGTGTGCGGCGTGTGGTCTGAGCGCTGACAGGCTGCCCCCACCCTCACCCCTTCAACCTCTGCAGCAATGCTGGCAGCACTCATACATCTATTTTCAAAAGACAACCTCTAGCTATGACGCTGAGCACATGCACTCAACTTCTTTGGTCGACCATGGCGAGGCCTGTTCTGAGTGGAACCTGTCCTGTTAAACCGCTGTATGGTCTTGGCCACCGTGCTGCAGCTCAGTTTCAGGGTGTTGGCATTCTTCTTATAGCCTAGGCCAACTTTTTGTAGTGCAACAATTCTTCTTTTCAGATCCTCAGAAAGTTCTTTGCCATGAGGTGTCATGTTGAGTGTGAGAGTGATAACACCAAATTTAACATGCCTGCTTCCCATTCACACCTGAGACCTTGTAACACTGAGTCGCATGACACGAGGGAGGGAAAATGGCTAACTGGGCACAATTTGGACATTTTCACTTAGGGGTGTACTCACTTTTGTTGCCAGTGGTTTAGACATTAATGGCTGTGTTGAGTTATTTTGAGGGGACGGCAAATTTACACTGTTATACAAGCTGTACATGGACTACTTTACATTGTGTCAAAGTGTCATATCTTCAGTGTTGTCCCATGAAAAGATATAAGAAAATGTTTATAAAAATGTGAGGGGCGTACTCACTTTTGTGAGATCCTGTGACATACTCTTTTTGGAGATTTGTTCATTTTATTGGTATGGTTTGTCATGCCTTTACTCTGGGGAGATGAAATGTAATCAAAATTATTTTAGTGTCATGTTAAAATAATTCCAACAAAAATGCAATATAGACACCTCTTAATTATTTTTTAAACACAATTGAAACACCCAAAGGGAAACATAGCTATTTGCCAAACATTTTGTTTGCATTTTGTGTAATGGGGCAACCAATGTGTCGGTTTGAAAAAGTCCACAATTTTATTTTTTTTTTTCAGATTTTACAAGGTCATAAAACACTCAGTATCAGCACGTTCACCTTACAAATGTACATGTAGAATCAATAGTTGGCAATCATAATTAACTGAAAATTTGAAGCCTCCAGCTTGAAAACGTTTTGATGATGAAGTCTATACTTTGACGCAGATTTATACGAGTGCGTAACTGCACAAAAAATCATGAGGGGTACCATGTTCAAACTTTTTTTTTTTTAACCTGGATGTATTGGGTCTACCAAACTAAAATTTTGGCTGTTTTGTGTGGTAAAATTTCAAAGCAAATCTGAGATGGTCAAGCAGAAAGTTTCTCTAAAATCTGTTGAATTGAGGTCGAAACAGAGGTTGCACAAGACTTTTTTTTATCATGTCATTTATACAGGCTTGTAAAAATTCTGTCATAATCTATTCTTAAGATGCCATTTTAATTAACTTTAATTAGACCACCCTCTGTGTAATCTGTCAAATGATGGACAGCTTTCAGAATTTTCAGTCATTGCTGAAAAAAAATTGGTCAACGAAGGGCAATTTTCAGTTAACCTCTTGCGCTCCGTTGTACCGCGGACGGGCAAGTCTCTGCGTCCTAGAGCGCACGAGAGCGCACGAGGGCTCTAGGACGCATGGTGTAGATGGTGATGTAGGTGGTGGTGATGGTGATGTAGTGGCGTCCAAAATAAAAGCTGCAGACACAGCCGCGAACAGATTAGTTCATCTGATTGACCTCTCATTCGACTAATAAGAGCCTTGAATTGGGTTTCTGAAACCTTGAAGAACCAATGACTGAAAACCTAGCCAGAAGGACCCGCCTGCTGTGAATGCAGTGAGCCAATTGAAGCAGAGAAGTTCGCGAGCTGTTTTTTTTAAGGCTGGGTGAAGACTGACTGCTGGAGCGGATCAAAAAAGGATTAGACGTTATGAGATGTTATGATTTCTTCCATGGTCATAGACCGACGGAGGCTGACGACGAAGGCTGAGTGACACACACGCCTTCGCCAGTCTTTTTTTAATTACTACTGTTATTTGTTTTGAAAAATCGTTCACCAAAAACCGCAATCATGGAAGCACAAAACCGCAATAATGGAATTATGTTTTGACCGGGTCGCGAGACCAGAACCACGAGCGGACCAGCGTTGCGTTCGTCTGACAATGAGGAAGAGAAGTTCGCCAGGACAATGTGGCTGTGAAGAGGTAAGGTGTTATAAGCCAAATTATTTTTTATCCCTGAAAATTGTAATCAAAAATGACTTTTGACCGATCGGTAAATTACAACTGTGCGGCGCACGATGTCCGAAGTGCGTGCGCCGCGTTACACGGTTCTTCGCCGCCTCCGGACCGTGAAGGCCCCCCACACACACACACACCGCTACGATTCTGTAGCGGTGGGGGTGGGGGGAGCCGCGGTGACAGCGTTGCTGTGGAAACATCGCCACATCAGAGTGTAATCCGTCGTGTAGCGATGGCCGATCTCCGTCCGCTGTAGCAAGGGAAGGGGGGCCCCCCCCCACACACACACACAGTAGCAAGGGAGGGGAAGCCGCGGTGACAGCGCTGCTGTGGAAACATGCCACATCGGAGTGTAATCCGTCATGTAGCGAGGGCGGATCTCTGTCCTCTGTAGCGGGGGGGGGGGGGTTGTCCCCCAACACACACACACACACACACAGACACAGCCCTGAATGTGACCTTTCATTAGAGCCCAAAATGAAGCTTCTAAATTGAATCATTCAAAATTGAAAGACGTTTTTCCAAGCTGTGCCATTTGGCACAATTTGGCACAGTTCCAAAACGCCTGGGAACAGCCTGAGAACAAAGCTGTGTAATATATTCATTTTTTGTGGTATTGTTACAAAATTTGGACCTCAGCTGGATAACACTTGGTTCTACATTTCTGTTGCATTTTCCAGCCCGGATCTGAAGCTGTGTGTTATTTGCAAGCATTTGTATCCAAAAAAACACCCAGGCCAAATTTATTTTCTTCAAGTTCACTATGTTTAGATGACTGTAACTCAGTGGCCGGAGCACTTAGAGAGATCATGTTTTTTTTGCCAAAAAATTCAAAGTGCTTTCTTTTAAATGAGACCAACCCTAAGAAGATGCTGCAAAAGGTTGAAGAACAGCTTTCGATTTTCTTTGGGCACATTATTTTTTGGCGTTTTTAGGAAAATTGACTGGAGTGCAAGGGGTTAACACAACCCTTGGGTGGAATGACCCAAAAGTCAATAGAATTTTTTTTTTTAAATTTATTTTACTCTGGTACCTCATTAGGTAAGTTTGTATTTGTAACATTTATTAGGTATTGTTAATTTGACTGGTGTCAACAAATACAGTATTGCTGCCACAAAGTATCTACATTGTTTTGTGTTTGCTTTTACTGCACCATTGTGCTGCTGTTCTCAGATTGTTTTGACACTGCAAAAACAGGTCAGGTTAATAATTCACTATCATTCTATAATTTGCTATATAAGCCCAGGCAAAGACGGTAATATTAAGTTTCTGCTGATTTTTTTTTTTTTTTTTTTTTTTTTTTTTTTTTTTTTTTTAACATCAGCATTTTACTATGGTGTTCAGAATATTTGGAAGAGGGGTTGTGCAGTCATTCCTTCTACTATTGACTTTACGCATTAGTTAGCATCACCACTGTAGAAGGGGGAAAATAAAAACAATACAGAATAAAAGCTTAAGTGAAATAGCATTGTTTTATAATCCACTTTATCCAGATTTTACCACAGCTTCCCCAAGATTAACCCATTTCTTACATAAGAATGCTTTTTTGTTCACCTCCAACTTCTTGTATTGGCATGTTATTTATTATAAATTCTCTTTTCAGCTTTAACAAGTTTAGTTCAGTTAAGATTTAAACTGTTAACAATACCCCAAATGAATTCTTATGAATGTGACTTGTGTTGTTGAAGCAATTGCCGTAAACTGAATGAATGAATGAATGAATAAATAAATGGGAATGCTTTTTTTTTTTTTTCTTTTCCATGAAATTGTCATGACCTGCGGGAGAATTATTTTCCACCTGCAGGCGATTGAAAACAACAATTCTTGAAGCCATTAGAACAGTGTAAAAGCTTTCCTGATGCATTACTGACAGCTCATGACCTGGATTCTGTATATTAATGTCTGAGTTAATACTTCATGCCAAAGTGTTGATGTTATATTATTAATGTGAAGGATTGGATGGTTTCTGCCTTTAGTAGGCTTCCATTAAAACTTTTAAATTTGCAACCTGGTCAGGGCCAAAAAATAACGTAACAGCAGTAAGAGCAAGACAAAAAAACTTTGAACACTATTTCTGGTATCTTTCATTTGTATAAAAAATAACCTCTGTGTGCATTCCTAAGACAAAAACAAAAGTAAATCTAGCTCTGTAGCCGTACAAGTTTTGGTACCCATTGTGGTTTCTCTTTTTGGTACATTTCCAGTTGGGCACAAAGACAGACAAAATATGCCAATCCAGATTCAAGGCTTCAGTAAAGTGGCAGTTTTTGTTGGTTATTTTCATTACATGCCCAAGCATCTGCACACTCTTATTTCATTTTAATTTGTACCATTGTATAATGAAGCTTTGCCATAAAAAGATTGCTGCGTATGCCTTTATTTTTCATTTTGGACATAATAAAGTCTGTTATTCTTGTCCTTCCACTTTCTGGAATGGCTCTCTGCAGTCATTTGTGTCTGGACCACTTATTCGAAATTAGAGCAACTCTTAAGCTGGTGCAGGAGGATATAAAAGGAAGCAGGTCTGGGCAAGGTGATAGTGAGTCTGTTCTACAGAGATCCCATGGATTTGATGAGAGTGACTCCAGCTCATCATCATGTCAAACAGAGAAGGGGTTAACAGTAAATTCTGAGAGAGTTGTTAAAATTAAAGTTAATTTTTGTGGAGGTATTGTGTAATTTTTAGTGGTCAACCTGGATTGTGTGAAGTCTTGTTTCCTTGGTAGTTTATTTCCTGTGGGATACAGTGGGGCAAAAAAGTATTTAGTCAGTCACCAATTGTGCAAGTTCTCCCACTTAAAAGATGAGAGAGGTCTCCAATTTTCATCATAGGTATACCTCAACTATAAGAGACAAAATGAGGGGGGGAAAAATCCAGAAAATCACATTGAATGATTTTTAATGAATTAATTGGTAAATTCCTCGGTAAAATAAGTATTTGGTCAATAACAAAAGTTCATCTCAGTACTTTATGTACCCTTCGTTGGCAATGACAGTGGTCAACGTTTTCTGTAAGTCTTCACAAGGTTTTCACACACTGTTGCTGGTATTTTGGCCCATTCCTCCATGCAGATCTCCTCTAGAGCAGTGATGTTTAGGGACTGTCGCTGGGCAACACGGACTTTCAACTCCCTCCAAAGATTTTCTATGGGGTTGAGATCTGGAGACTGGCTAGGCCACTCCAGGACCTTGAAATGCTTCTTACGAAGCCATTCCTTCGTTGCCCGGGCGGTGTCTTTGGGATCATTGTCATGCTGAAAGATCCTGCCACATTTCATCTTCAATGCCCTTGCTGATGGAAGGAGGTTTTCACTCAAAATCTCACAATACATGGCCCCATTCATTCTTTCCTTTACATGGATCAGTCATCCTGGTCCCTTTGCAGAAAAACAGCCCCAAAGCATGATGTTTCCACCCCCATGCTTCACAGTAGGTATGGTGTTCTTTCTCCTCCAAACACAACAAGTTGAGTTTTTGCCAAAAAGTTCTATTTTGGTTTCATCTGACCATATGACATTCTTCCAATCCTCTTCTGGATCATCCAAATGCTCTCTAGCAAACTTCAGACGGGCCTGGACATGTACTGGCTTAAGCAGGGAGACACGTCTGGCACTGCAGGATTTGATTCCCGGCAGCGTAGTGTGTTACTGATGTAGCCTTTGTTACTTTGGTCCCAGCTCTCTGCAGGTCATTCACTAGGTCCCCCCGTGTGGTTCTGGGATTTTTGCTCACTGTTATCGTGATAATTTTGACCCCACGGGGTGAGATCTTGCGTGGATCCCCAGATGGAGGGAGATTATCAGTGGTTTTGTATGTCTTCCATTTTCTAATAATTGCTCCCACAGTTGATTTCTTCACACCAAGCTGCTTACCTATTGCAGATTCAGTCTTCCCAGCCTGGTGCAGGTCTACAATTTTGTTTCTGGTGTCCTTTGACAGCTCTTTGGTCTTGGCCATAGTGGAGTTTGGAGTCTGACTGCTTGAGGTTGTGGACAGGTGTCTTTTATACTGATAACGAGTTCAAACAGGTGCCATTAATACAGGTAACGAGTGGAGGACAGAGGAGCCTCTTAAAGAAGAAGTTACAGGTCTGTGAGAGCCAGAAATCTTGCTTGTTTGTAGGTGACCAAATACTTATTTTACCGAGGAATTTACCAATTAATTCATTAAAAATCCTTCAATGTGTTCTGGATTTTTTTTTCTCATTTTGTGTCTCATAGTTGAGGTATACCTATGATGAAAATTGGAGACCTTTCTCATTTTTTAAGTGGGAGAACGTGCACAATTGGTGGCTGACTAAATACTTTTTTGCCCCACTGTATATTATGTTGATCTGATATCTACCTGTCTGTATTAGTTGGTGTTAAATGAATACTTTTGAAATCTGGTAGATACCTAGTTAATGCTGCGCCTCTTTCCCCATCTCATCCACTTCCTTTTTAGGCGATATCCATGGGCAGTACACGGATCTCCTGAGGCTGTTTGAGTATGGGGGCTTCCCTCCAGAGGCAAACTACCTCTTCCTGGGTGATTACGTGGACAGAGGAAAACAGTCCCTGGAAACCATCTGCCTCTTGCTGGCCTATAAGATCAAATACCCAGAGAACTTCTTCCTTCTCAGGGGTAACCATGAGTGTGCTTCCATTAACCGCATCTATGGGTTCTATGATGAGTGTAAGTAGGAATAATCAAAGAGTTGATTTATATTAATACAGCCCTGGTGCACATGCTCTATGCAGTTTGAGTCTAACGTGTATTGATGCATGTTTCCCCAGGTAAGCGCAGGTTCAACATTAAACTGTGGAAGACATTCACTGACTGCTTTAACTGTCTGCCAATTGCTGCTATTATTGATGAGAAGATTTTTTGCTGCCATGGAGGTAAGCGAGCTACCGCAGGCACTCCGTTCTTCATTGTCCCAAATCTGAACAATGCATTTTAATACCTTTGTTTAAAAGATATTTATTACATTTTCATATGATAATCACAAGGGGTGGGACAAAAGATCGGTTCAGTGATGGATTGCGATACTTGATACTAACGACAATGCACCAATCTCTAAACACATGGATCGATCTTTAATTAATTATCCTGTAAACTTGGGGTGTTGGAGGAAATCGATTCACATAAGAATCTAGATTCTTATTTTACACAATCCAGAACCGATTCACAAAAATTAAGAATCGATTTTTTTTTTTTTTTATTTTTTTTTTTTTTTTGGCAGAGGTGCCGGGATCCCATCATGTGACACATATTGCCACTTCGTGATACGCAATTACACACTGGTGCTGCCAACACAGGAGAACCACGTAAAGTAGCTTACTAGCTAGCAGCCGGAAGAAACAGTCGGAATAAAGAAAAAATGGAGCAGCAGGAAATTCAAGACAGGTCTGTCTGCAGCTCCCAGACTTTGTCAGGTTACACCTCTTCAACTAGTTATGCTCCCTCAGCAAGTTATGCCCCCCACGCTACGTCACTCCACAAAATGGCTGGCTGTAGCTGACCATGTAGACATGGCTGAGCCAGCACTGGGCTGATCATACACAAATTCAGGTGTTGTAGCCTTGTAGACGGGCCGACGATGGCCGCACATTTGTAAGGACGAACGTAAAAGAATCTAAAAATGAGTGTGTTCAGTCCATAGACGGTAAAAAAAAGTTTATGGTCTAGTCTTTGGATGACGTTTGCATGACCATGCACTACCCCATTGCCTAGCAACCCTGACAGCCGCAGTTGAGGGTTTTTTTTCCTAACATTTTTTGACAGCGATGGAAGCAGTGTTCTTTTCATTGAAAAAAAACAAATCTTGTTATTGACAAGTAGACAAAAACTACTGATAATGAACAGAGTAAAATAAAACTATAAAAATAAAATCATCACAGTAAATCTGGACTCAAATTAGGTGTCAAAAGTAAAATGCATAAATGGTAATTTTAGTTTAATTTCTAGCTTTAATGGATGAAAAAATAGTTTTAGTTGATGAAATTAATACTGGATGGAAGTTTATTTTTGTTTGTTTTAAATTATTGCATTTACTTTACCTTTTACGGTAGAAGCTTCACCAGGCAAAGGACCATGACCAGATAATCACTCAGAGTTGAAAGAAGTGGAAAAAGTTACAAGTCCTCCTGCTGAACAATGCACACTGCACCACTTTAACAAACTCCCAGCAAATTTGGAACTGGCAAAAAAAAAAAATCTTGAAAACTTGTAACAGTACTTTATTTTGTTTTATAACTTTCATTTATTTAGAATTTAGATAAGCAAGTTTAATATTTGTGCTCATTTAAAATTACTGTTACTTATCTTATGCATCAATTGAATTCAGTTCTTACTGAATTTGTTCATTGCATTAAGTTACTGTATAGGTAACTGTACATTGACTGCATACAGTCAGGTAGCACTACTATTTAAATGGATGTTCAAAGTATCTGTGATAGAATTTACTTTTGTTTTTAAATGAATAGCCTATATTTCTAGAATGCTGGAGGGTGACCAAACCTGCACACTGTGTAAACGCTGTTAGGAATTGTGATATGCTGAACAGGAAAATTTTCAAAATTTGTTTCACTTGTCTACAGTTTCATTTTTGAAACTCACAAGTTTTTAAGAAATAAAAATGCAGTTACTAACCTAAGCCTACTTTTTTTCATTTTAAGTTTTATTGCAAATCAGTTGATGTAATTTTTTAAAAATGTAACCCCTCAAAGCATCAACACACTGTACTGTGCGTTCAAGCTTACCTCAGCATTTTTTGCAGTGCAGTGGACTTTTTTCCCAAGATTAGTGGGTTTTCGTACTGAACTGACGAATCAAAAATCGTTTCTAATCTAATCACGCCCCCCCCCCCCCTTTCAAAAAATAAATTGATAAATCGGAATTGAATTGAATTGTGGGACTTCTAAAGATTCACAACCATATTGTAAACATTGCATACTCTCTTGGGTATTCAACCAATTGCATTTTCAGTCCACTAGATGGTGCCAAGCAAGCACCCAGTCAAGTGAAGTCATGGCATGTCTTGGCGAGATTTGCAGCCAGCTTTGAAAGTTAGGAAGCAGTTAGCTCAAGTGTTGTGCCTTTTTTGGATTTTATAACAAAGATGGAAGGAAAGACCTTGACCTTGACATGATGCATAACCCACAAGAAGCACTGCACGAAAAAAAAAAAAAAAGCACACAAGCTAGCACATGTCTCGGAGCAGCATTAGCAACAGCTAAGCTAAAAACATACCAGCATGGAGCTTGCTTTTTCTCAGAGCGCCAAGTAAAGTTTATTTATGAAACGCTTTTCACAGACATATAGTCACAAAGCGCTGTATAATAAAATTGAATAAAAGGAAGTTGATAGATATGTAGCGGTTATGCGGATACAAATATTAATATAAATATGTGTGTAGGAAGAAGATTTCTTTTCATTATCAACACACACAAACTCATTCGGGGCACCAGTCCAGAAAGAATGGACAGTTTATTAATAATTCAATTTTTGTACCAGCGATGAATCGGTCTCAAAACCGCTGAGTTTTTTTCTGCTTTTAATCAAGAAGATGGACATGAAATCTAACAATAACTCCAATATGCCTTTTTAACAGTTTAATGAGAAGTTTCAGGATAGGTGAACCATTCAGATGACCTTAAGACGGTGAATTCAACATGTATCATGAGCACATTAAACTGTTTTAAACTGGATTACTGAGCATAATGTGTATTATCAAACATTTGTGGAACCAAAGAAAAACATGGCTTAAATTGGCACTGTAATGGAAAGTGAAAAACCATAAAATAGCTGTAAAGCAGAATGGTTAGGAAAAATGGACACAGTTTTCTGAAGAAAATGATGATTTAAAATTAGTTTATAAAAAGGAAAATTCGTGTTACTCTAAAAAGGAACAGATTAATGAAAAGATGAATGTATTTGAAGTTCTGAAAGGAGTTCGAAGATGTTAGGTTTCTAGAGCTTCTAAGGTATATTCTGAAGAGTTAAATTTAATCTGGACAATAGGCCTTCAGCACAGCAGAGTCAGATTGTGTCTCCTGGTGGTAGCAGGCCTTTCAGGTACTAAACTTGGTCCAGATGGATGTCCGTTGGTGAAGTTGAGAGAAAAGGGCAGGTTCTGCCACAAAAAGGTTTGGTACTGGCCACTGTTCCTTTTTGGGTCACAACCTTAGAAGCTGGATGCTGGTCACACCGGTTGTTGTCTCAGTTTATACACAGAAAAAGGAATTTGATGTCTGGCCAGGTTGTCAAATTCAAGATAGTATTTGTTTGTTGTTCAAAGTCTGATCAGAAAATCAAACTTGATAAATTAAAAAAAACAAAAAAACAAAACACCAATCCAATTCTTCCGATGTGTTGTGGTCAGAACAAAGTTGACTGAAGCTTGGTGAAAATCAAACAAAATCTTAGCACGGTAATTTAAGAAAAGGGAGTAAAATAGGGAAAAAGGTGAATTCTAAAGAAAAAAGTTACGTGAAGAACACAGAGCTCACGCTCTGGGCCGGGGGTTAGAAAAGAAAGAGAAGATGGTTGACTCTCTCCAGACTTTTTCAATCCTGTGTTAAAACAAAAGGGAAAGTTTTTCAACTTCCAACAGGACAGCCCAATGTTTGAGTGACAACTGAGCCTGACCAATTACATTCAAAGGTTAGGATTGGATCTGCCCATTAGCATAAACTTTTGACCAATTGCGCTGAGTACCTTTGAGCCAGGGTCATAAAGTTGACTAAAAAGATTACGGCAGATGGACTGATGGTCAGTTCTGTTTTTGGAACGTGAGTTTCATAGAGAGGAGAGAGAGTATTTGATATGAGAAGTGAAATCATCTTAAAACATATAAGCTGCCTATTAAAGCATAAATTCTTTGAAAACTTTAGTGACTAAGATATTCTAATTAACAATAAGGGGAAAAAAAAACAATGTGTCCACATTATAAATCTAAAAGTGGCCCTAGGTATGAATGTGTCTGTGAATGGTAAACGGATAACGCCGTACCATGGCTGCTTCATCCATCCAGGTGGATGCCCTCAATTTCCCCTCTGGGGATCAATAAAGTATACAACATCAAATATACAGTATATATATATATATATATATATATATACAGTATATATATATATATATAGTGGACATGCAAAATTAATTCTTCGTGAAGATAAAGAAACACATATCAAATCATATCAATAAAAGCATTTCAGACCGTAATTGTCCATCACAGGGTCCAGCCATAACTTCCAGTGTTTCGAGAGGTATCTCCTGAAAAATAAGAATCTTCAAGATAAAAGTTAATTTTCTGTGAGATCCTGATTGAGTTGATCATAGTACTCCACTCGTTCATTGTGGGGCACTGTTGGACTTTCACAGTTTTAATGAGAGGAACCCTGGTTGAGTCTGTGGAACATCAGGTCGTAAAAGTGTCACTTTGGCATTCTTTTGGAAAATAGATGTGAGGGGAAATGACTCCAGATCCTGAGCAGAGAGTAACTTAGCCACTTTATGGCCGATGGTATAGGGCTTCAAAGCTCTGGTCTTGAGTGAGAAGGAGTGGTTTACGACCACACTTTGGAGTGAAACAATTTCTCCTCAGCAAAGAGTAATTTTATAAATTTGGATCCAGCTGATGACGCTACAGATAACTAGAGGGCACTCAGAGAGCGCATGTCTCCGCAAAGGCGCCGTCCCTCCCTCCCTTTGACCTCCCCTCCGTCCCTTTGTCCGTTGATATCGCCATCCATCTGTATATTGCGAGATAGGGCCTTGGCAGAGGCATGCACCCACGGATCACCCCCAACATCTAATGAGTTCATCTTTGGGCCAAGGGCCACCTCTGGTGAAAATCTCATCCAAATCCATCTGAGTTTTTGCATGATCTTGCTAACAGACAGAGAAACGGCAGCAAAAACAATAAGACTACATTATATAACTACATAATAATAATAACAAGACATTGGGGCTGGGCAGTTCCACCTTAAATCAGCATCATGGTTTATTGAATCTTTCAAGTCAGTTCCCCCCCCCCCCCTTCTCCCTTACAGTTTACTGACGAGGTTCATAATTATTAAGCAATATAACCAACAGTGCAGTATTACAGGTCTCTCTTGAAAATGAGACCACCTGTATAAATAAAGGTTAATAAATAAATAAATAATATCACTATGGTGCATAGTAAATGAGCATAATAGAGCAGGCTTCTTGTGATTTCACAAACAAAAAAATTAAACCTTGTCCGGTGCTCAAGTCTACTGTGTTTACATACCGTGTGGGTCATGTGGCTTGCAATGACATCTTTGTCTGCCAGCCGGCGTTACGTCCGCACGCACGCCGAACTCTGTTTTAAACCACTTACTTTGCTTGCATTTTCTTGGCTTCTTCAGATGAAATAATGTCAATCATCATATACTATGTGGATGAAGACCACATTTGTTTTTGTTCCAAGCAGTTTTTCTTTTTATGCAGTGTTTGGCTTCTGGGTTGCGGAGGTGTGTGGCCACACACGTAACTCAGTGGACACGTCTTAAAGGGGCAGTACATGAAAAGACAATATTAATATATAAATTAATTTTCAAAAAGTTCCTGAATCCAGATCGTGATCGGATCACCACCAAAATGTAATCATCTGTTCCCCATTCCATTACACACCTTTCCTGAAAATTTCATCAAAATCCATTCCGAACTTTTGGAATAATGTTGCTAACAGGCAAACAAACAAACAAATCAACCAACCTTCTTCTTTCGTATAACTCCTAAAGTCACTAAGCAATGTCATGTAAGCTGTGAAGCCAGGTCAGTGTCTCCGGGATGGGGTTGGTGAGATCCACATGGATACCCTCAGGTGGTCCAAGGTGAGGGCACTTTAATAGGACATAATGTGCTGTCTGCTCTGGGTTGCCATAAATGCAAGCTGGTGACGAGCGAAAGCCCCAACGATCATGCTGGCATTGAAACAGCTGACTCCCGTTTGCAGACGGTTGAGTATAACCCAATCTCTGCAGCCAAGCTGGGCATCTGGTGGTGATTTTGTGCTTGGAGTGATGTTGAGCTGAGATGGTTTTCTTGTCTCTTGCCAAGTGAGCCTCCAAGTTTCCAGAAGATTAAATGGAAATTTCAGGGGAGATAGCATATCTACTGACGAGTTTGCGAGAGCATAGGCTTTGAGTGCCAAGACCAACCAACCAATGCTGGCAAAAACATTACCTCCTCCCTTGGTGGAGGTAAAAATAATTTAAAAAATTGAAAAACAAGTTAAAACACAAGATTAAAATCATTTAAAAATATCAGACTTACCATTAAAAAGCAGCTGAATTGAAACTAAATGGAAATTGTCGTTAAACAAAAAAAATTTCAGCTGCTTTTTAAGAGTCCACAGAGTCAGCTAAACATTTCTGGAGTGGGAATCTATTCCAAAATCGTCCACCACCCTCCCTGTGTGCAGACGTGTCTCTGGAAAATGAAGCCCCGAGAACACTTTATTGTATGAAAGAAATGTCAACAGTTTTACTTTGGGACATGATTTAAGGTTGAGTAAGCTGAAAAAATTTGAAATGTATGGGCTCGTGATACTTGATATAGCAATATCGTGATTATTGTTGAATCGTGATAGGATCATATCGTGACCCAAGTATCGCGATCCAAATTGAATCACCAGGTCCCCGCGATTCCCACACCTAATAACCACCCCTTTTCCCCCCTAAATTAGGGCTGTCACCAGATTTACAGTCGATGGAGCAGATCCGCAGGATCATGAGGCCAACAGACGTGCCTGATACAGGTAGTGTGTCATGCTTATGTTCGATACATAACATTTTTTTCTCTAGATTTTTTACAGTAATTTATGATCATGAAGAATTTTAAATTATTGGTACTGACCTCACAAATGTGCTTCTGGAGGAATGGTCAAAACTTTCCATAAACACACTCCTAAACCTTGTTGAAAGCTAGCCTTTGCAGCTATAACAGCTTCAACTCTTCTGTTTAGTGTGGAGAATGTGGTACAAAGACCACACCCTTAACTATACAGATCTGATATATGTTATGAACCATCCATCTTCAACAGCTTATCTGGGCATTGGGTGGTGGGAGCAGCAGTTTAAGCAGAGAAGCCCAGACTGTCGCCCAGTCTACATAGCACCCATGATCCCAATGATCCCTCCTACAGGTGGTGACCCCACTGGAGAGTGGACCCATATTGCTATATCATGCTGAGCTTAGCCAGGTCCTGTGGGCAGAAACCCAGCCACCAGGGGCTCTGACATTTGTTATTATAGACATTAGTGCAGGAGGTTTAATGGGAGACACGCACAGAGCTGCAGCTGCTGTTCCCTACACATGACCGAGTAATGGTGGCTGATGACAACTGTTGACCTGCAGTGATCCCACAGCCCTGTTATCCTTGGTTATCTTCTTCTGGAGCCTCCCTGAATGCATACTGAAAGCATCACTGAATGCGGTTGTTTCTGTGTCAAAACACCATAGAGGCATGTTCATAGAGAGAAGTTGGTAGTATTTTGTGTACAACCGACTAAATGAAACAGAAAACACAAGTGCTAATGCCACATGTTACATAACTTTCAATATTGTTCATAAGCATAAGCAGTGCCTTCATCCTGGATTGAGATCACAGATGAATCTTGCAAGAATAACCACAGTCAGGCTCCACATATGGATAGATGAAAATAGGTTATGAAAAGATCGATCTCTGAAATTAATGAATTGATATCGGCTTTTTCAAACAGATTTTGAAAGTATTTTTTGGAGGGGGACTGAGCGCTACAGCAAAGTGGGCTTGACCCCACCACCACCACCTAAGTATTTTAGCGTAATGGTTTTGGCTAATTTTGATCTTTATTTTGTGTTCTCCATCTGTCCGTGTTTCTTAGGTCTGCTCTGTGATTTGTTGTGGTCAGACCCAGATAAGGATGTACAGGGCTGGGGAGAGAATGACCGTGGAGTCTCCTTCACCTTTGGGGCTGATGTGGTCAGCAAGTTCCTCAACCGTCATGACCTGGACCTCATCTGTAGAGCTCACCAGGTAATTTCTTTGGAGAGGCTGGGTGTTTTGAGACTAGAGTCTCCTCAGACCCGTGACGGTGGGTGGGAAAAAAAAAAATGGGGGGGGGCTTGGATGTGATGGGTGAAATCTAAGGACCCTCACTTTGCTTGTGTTTTTGGTTTATATTGAAGAAGTATGATTCCTGAATTCAAAATAAACATTTTTAAGGAAGATGGATGGATGGATGTACTTTATTGATCCCAAACTGGGAAATTACTAAAGTACTGCATCTATTGCGCTTCCACACAGAGAAGCCTCTTCTTTAAATTTTATTATTATTTTCTGTAGTTTTAAATTCCTTGGATCAACTTGTGATCTTTAATTTCAATTTTAGATTCACAGTTCTAGCCATTTTTTCTTAACTTTCTACAACAAAAACTCACCTCTGCAGCAATCCTTTTATGGTTGCATTCTGAGAGAAGCTTGTACAAGTCCTCCCGCGATCTTTGGCCTGTTGCTGGGTGATTAAATCTGGACGATCGGGTCCCAACTCCTTTATCCTCTTTTTTTTTCTGCATCAAAATGGTGCTTGTTATGAAACTAGCCGCTCTGCTCTGCTCCTCCATGTTTCCTGGCAAGTGGGAGGGATGTGATGACGGATGACTTTTACTCCCAATCACATTAAGATAAAAATACAAAAAAACTTACGATTGGATCCAGGGCGCCCCAGTTATGCATTCCAGAGTCGAGTTTTGGATGTCCAATGAAAGGCTGCTCCTGGTCACATGGGGAGAAAAAGTTTGTTGACTTGAATAAGTGAGACCAGTGTCCCTAACCAGGAAGTGGTCTATAATGTAAGCCTACATATTGAAATGTTATTTAAAATGGCTGCTGCTACAGCAACTTACATATCAACTACAGATGGACATGCTATGTCTCATTTTTTTTTTTTTTTGCGTGTCACGATTGATTGATTTAGGAAATATTTTTATCTCTGAATATTTCAAGGGGAGGGCGGCGGATTGGTGAGCACTGTGGCAGCACAGCAACTCACCCTTGGCCAGGGGATCCTGGGTTCGATCCCAGCTCCCAACCAACAGTGATCTGTGTGGAGTTTGCATGTTCTCCCCGTATCTGCGTGGGTTTACTCCGAGATTTCTCTGGTTTCCTCCAAAAATATGCAAGTTAGGTTAATTGGTATCAAACTGGGGATTCTAAATTGTCCTTAGGTATGACTGCGAGAGTGAATGGTTGTCTGTCTCTCTGTGTTGGCCCTGTGATGGACTGGCGATCTGTCCAGGGTGTACCCTGCCTCTCGTCCAAAGATGCTGGGATAGGCTCCAGTCCCCCCATGACCCGAAAAGGATTAAGCGGAAGAAGATGAATGAATGAATATTTCAAGGGGGCTGTTCACTTGCGCCCTCTACTGATGCACCGCCTCTGCCCCAGACCAAGACCTAGACCACTTTCAGGGTTCCCACACCTTTTTCAAGGTAAAATTCAAGCACTTCCCAAGCATTTTCAAAGACCATTTTAAAGTTTTTTCCAGCACCTTACGACTGTGATAAATTACATGCTATTTATACAAATACATACTCAAAACTAGAAAAGCACTCATAGACCGCATACCTCCGCCAAGGCTCCTTCCGTTTGTCATGGATCACCTCCAAAATGTAATGACTTTGTGTGTAGGCCTACAGCCACTTGTGGTGAAAATTGCATCAAAGTCTGTCCATCAGTTTTGGAGTATTGTTGCTAACACACTGTGAGAAGATAAGAGTCTTGGCTGAGGTATGCATTCTCAGATCATCACCAAAATGTAATGGGTTCCTCTCTAGGCCAAGAAGCACCTCTGGTGAAAATTTCATCCAAATCCATCCAGTAGTTTTTGTGTAATCCTGCTGCACAAATACAAACAAAGCCCTTGGTGGAGGTATGCACTCTCAGATCATCACCAAAATCTAATCATCTGTAGGATACCCCATTTTTGACAGTGTCTGAAAATTTCATGAAAATCCGTCCATAACTTTTTGAGTTATCTTGCTAACAAACAAACAAACAGACAGACAAACCAACGCTGATAAAAACATAACCTCCTTGGCGGAGGTAATGATAATTTCACTCCATTGTTACTGTAACAGATGGTTTTTTGCTACAAACAAGAACACCAGACACACTACATCATACGTCCATCCATACCCATTATCAGTAGTGCACAAGTAGCACACTCTGAAATGAAAAATCTATTAACAAATGCAAGCTTCAGTATCCTGTAGACCTGTAATAAAACTAATAACTACATGATTGCGAGGAGTTTAAGGAAAGCAAACAATCTACATTTCAAAGTGGAACAGATTATCAGAAAATCACTTAACACCCTGCAATCTGCATATCTTCAATACATGTGCAAACACCATGTGAAATGAAAATGTCTTAGCTTGAAAACTGTGGGAGGAGTAAACCAGACAAACCATGTACGCTCTATTGAAATTTCCAGGGCATAAAGTTTTCTGGCACCATGCCGGATATCCAGTGTGTGCCGTTTGACTGCAAGGAAAAATGATGCTCCTATAATGGTGGCCCTCAATAGGTGGCCCACATAACTCCCTATTTGTGGCCCCCGAGCTGTGATTGCTTCACTATGTGTTTTGGTTAGGTCAGCACCTGTAAATGTGGACTGTTATCGCCATGCCAACGATAGATTGATAGCCTGTCAGCGTGCCAGCGGCTGCAGCCGAACAGCACTTTTTTACTTTCACTTTCAGAGCGTAGCCAGCATTGGGAGCCCAGATTGAATGAAAATGGCATGTTCCAAGTTTGCTGCTAAAAGAAAAATGGTCAGTGAAAATCGGCAATTCAAAGACGAATGGACTGAGCAATTTGCATTTGTTCTCCCCCCTACCAGCACAAGACCAGTGTGCTTAATATGCCAGGAGACCACAGCTATGATAAAGATCAACACTTTCAAACGGCATTATGAGAGCAAGCACAGAAATTTTGAAGAGACATTTCCTCAAAATTCAGAGGTAAAACAACAAAAATAAATGCACTGAAATTGTCATATCAAGCTGCAAGCAGGATTCTTGTTACATCATTGACACAACAACAAAAAGAAACAGAGTTGTGAAAGTCTGTTCTGAAGGTGGCTGCCTTCACCAGCTCCTCCCACAGCAGAACAGCCTGGTGACATGGGCGTAAATCAAGGGGGTCCAGGGGGGACAATTTTTTTTTTCTTTAAAATTTGCAGCTTTTCTCATACAGTGCATCCAAAAAGTCTTCACAACACTTCACTTTTTCCACATTTTGTCATGTTACAGCCTTATTCCAAAAGGGATTAAATTCATTTTTTTCCTCAAAATTCTACACACAATACCCCATAATGACAAAGTGAAAATTTTTGCAAATTTATTAAAAATAAAAAAACTAAGAAATCACATGTGCATAAGTGTTCACAACCTTTGCTCAATATTTTGTTGATGCATCTTTGACAGCCATTACAGCCTCATGTCTTTTTGAATACGATGCCACAAGCTTGGCACACCTATCTTTGGGCAGTTTGGCCCATTCCTCTTTGCAACTCCTCTCTAGCTCCATCAGGTTGGATGGGAAGCGTCGATGCACAGCCATTTTCAGATCTTTCCAGAGATGTTCAATTGGATTCAAGTCTGGGCTCTGGCTGGGCCACTCAAGGACATTCACAGAGTTGTCCTAAAGCCACTGCTTTGATATTTTGGCTGTGTGCTTAGGGTTGTCCTGCTGAAAGATGAACCTTCACCCCAGTCTGAGGTCAAGAGCAGCACTCTGGAGCAGGTTTTCATCCAGGATGTCTCTGTACATTGCTGCATTCATCTTTCCCTTTATCCTGACTAGTCTCCCAGTTCCTGCCACTGAAAACATCGCCACAGCATGATGCTGCCACCACCATTGGCGTGGTTAAGAGCAGTGCCTGGTTTTCTCCAGACATGATGCCTGGCATTCATACCAGAGAGTTCAATCTTTGTCTCATCAGACCAGAGAATTTTGTTTCTCATGGTCTGCGAGTCCTTCAGGTGCCTTTTGGCAAACTCCAGGGGGGATGGCATGTGCCTTTTACTAAGGAGTGGCTTCTATCTGGCCACTCTACCATACAGGCCTGATTGGTGGATTGCTGCAGAGATGGTTGTCCTTCTGGAAGGTTCTCCTCTCTCCACAGAGGAACGCTGACGCTCTGACAGAATGATCATCAGGGTATTGGTCACCTCCCTGACTAAGGCCCTTCTCCCCGGATCGCTCAGTATAGACATTCAGCCAGCTCTAGGAAGAGAACTGGTGGTTCCAAACTTCTTCCATTTACAGATGATGGAGGCCACTGTGCTCGTTGGGACCTTCAAAGCAACAGAAATTTTTCTGTACCCTTCCCCAGATTTGTGCCTCGAGACAATCCTGTCTCGGAGGTCTACAGACATTTCCCTTGACTTCATGCTTGGTTTGTGCTCTGACATGCACTGTCAACTGTGGGACCTTATATAGACAGGTGTGTGCCTTTCCAAATCATGTCCAATCAACTGAATTTACCACAGGTGGACTCCAGTTAAGCTGTAGAAACATCTCAAGGATGATCAGTGGAAACAGGATGCACCTGAGCTCAATTTTGAGCTTCATGGCAAAGGCTGTGAATACTTATGTACATGTGATTTCTTAGTTTTTTATTTTTAATAAATGTGAAAAAATCTAAAAAAAAACAAAAAAAAAAACAAAACTTTTTTCGTGTCGTCATTATGGGGTATTGTGTGTAAAATTTTAGGGAAAAAATCAATTTAATCCATTTTGGAATAAGGCTGTAACATAAAATGTGGAAAAAGTGAAGTGCCGTGAACACTTCCCAGATGCACTGTGAATGTGTAACTTTTTCTCATTAATTTACTACATTTATTTATAAATGTAAAACTTTTTTATTGTAAATTTGCCACTTTCCCTCATAATTCTGCTGTTTTTGCATCTAAAATCTGTAATTTTTTCTTGTAAATTTGTATCTTTTTTATAATGTTTTTTCTTGTACATTTACATATTTTTTCTCACTAAATTTGCAACTTTTTTCAAGTAAACTTGACTTTTTGTAAATGTGCAATTGTTTCTTTTAAATTTGCAATTTTCTTTCTCATAAATTTACGACTTTTTTCTTGTAAATTTGCATAGTTTTTGAAACAAGTGTACATTTGTACATTCTTTCTCATAAATTTGTGACTGACAACAATAATACTTTGTGTCCCCTCAATATTTACGCTGGAAAAGATGTTTTGTGTGTTATCCCTCCCAACATAAAAATGAAATATCCACCCATGCAGCATGCTTTCACTGCTCCGGACTTCTGGTCCACTGGAAAAAAACAAATGCGGACCCCTGGCAAAAACATTTGAGGACCCCTGTCCTATAAAAACAAAAGGTTTACATCCTATTCCTATATGCAGAACTACTTTTTGTCCAAGCGTTGTTGCCGGATGTAGCGTGACTGGAGGCACGAGTGCAGGACCGGAGTGGCCCATATCCCAGTGGGCCGCTTCACTGATGGGCCGGTGTTCTAGTTGGAAGTAAAATTAATTAACATCAATGTAATCTGATAATCTGTGGCAGGCATGTTGTTAGCACTATCCCAATGTTTAATAGCCCTAAATCTGCCTGACTGAACTATACACCAGAGCATCCCACAGAATTTGGTGCCAGTAATGATTGGTCCGACTGAAAGACAGACTGACATCATTCAACAGGGCGCGGGACTCCAGAAGGTGTGTTCACATTTTGGTGGTTAACAAATGGCAGAAATTGATAGAAGAGGCAATTTTCCCAAAGAGAAATGAGTCAAACGGCACAGGTGAGGGGAGAGGAGGCTGCAGAGGAGTGTGTTCTTGCTACAGCAGAGAGGCCGTGAGATTTTCAGCACCTCAGCTTAGTGAAGTGACTCTCAGAATAAATTCTATAATATTTAGCTGCCATCAAATAGTTCACAATTCTCTGATTCCGACGTATTTTTTTCTCATAAACCGAAAAACTAATTAATTCCTCATTACAAAGATTTTTTTTTTTTTTTATTTAAGTTTTTGTAAAGGGTATACAGGTCGTTAAAGCAATGCAGTGTTTACATTTTCATCACATGTTCCCTTATTTTCTGATATCTGACAACATTGGAAGATTAATTCTTACAACACCCCTTTTTTTTTTTTTTTTAAAGTGAAAGAAAAAGTGAAATTAAAGAGAAAAAAAAACAAAAAACAAATAACAAAAAAAACAAACAAACCAGTAAAAAACAAACAAAAAGAAAAAGTAAGTAAATAAAGATAAAAGAGCATCTGAGTAGTGTTGGAACAAAGAGCGGAACCATTATTGAAATGGTATTTGTCAAAGATTAGATCTAATGGAAGACACATATGCGGTCCAGGGTTGCCAAAAGTTCATGAACACATCCATGTCCTGTCTCAGTGCGAATGTCAACTTTTCCATCGAGTAAATGTCTTGGATCACGTTAGTCCAATCTTCAGGTGTAGGACAGTCCTTCAACATCCATTTTTTAGTTAGAGCTTTTTTGCTTGCCAATATTAAAACATTGAATAAGTATTTTTCTCCTCGTCTTTCCAGTGAGTCCGGTAGTAAACCCAAATACAAAGTTACAAAAGAAAAGGGAACTGTAATTTTGAATATTTTCCCCAATATTGTCTGTACCTTGGTCCAATATTGGTGGATAACTGGGCATGACCAAAACACATGAAAATGATTTGCAGTCTTTTCACCACGCAAGCGCCAACAGTTCAATCCCTTATGGGTAAATTTGTTTTGTGCAGGTGTTCTGAAAAATCTTGCCAAGTTTTTCCATCCAAATTCTCTCCACTGCAGGGATGAGGTACTTTTCCATTGCTGTTTATTTAGCTTTTCCCATATTTCCAGTTGTAAAGTGAAATTCCCCTCTTTTTCCCATCTCTCTTTTATATAAGATGTGTTGTCTCCTTTTAAGTCTTAAGACCTTGGTATATTTTAGAAATGTATCTGATCCCTGGGATCCCTTTATATGCCATTAAGAAGACCTTCAGAACACCTGACTGGGCCCTTTCCAAAACCTCCTTTTTAAGTATATTGTTTATGTGGTGTCTAAGCTGGAAGAACCTGTAAAGGTCTTGATTTATTAGGCCTTGTTTTTTCAAATCTTCAAAACTTCTTAAGATTTGCCCTTTAAAAAAATCGTAATATTTTATCAGCCCTTTCTCCTTCCACTTTTTAAATCTGGTGTCTGTTTTATTAGGAGTAAAGTCCTGATCATAGGCGATCCATTGCAGAAGTCGATAGGGCTCTTTAGTTTGATTCTCTCTGACTATCTTAAACCAAATTTTTAGCGGGGTCTCTATCCACGGGTTAGTGTTATTCAAAAGCTTAGGTAAGACATTGTTCCCTATTATCGCCTGTAGGGGGATGTCACTTGTTATTTGGCATTCGATCTCCTTCCATTGTGCAGTGTAGACTGGGTTACATATCTCTACTAAAGTTTTAATTTGTGCGGCTTTAAAGTAGTCCCTGATATTTGGCAGCGCGAGCCCACCTTTGTCTTTGTTTAGCTGTAGGGTTCTATATCTGATTCTAGGTCTCTTGCCCTGCCATATGAATCTTGAGATCCTTCTGTCCAGCTCCTGCCATGTTTTTTTGGGAGGTTCTACCGGTATTGTTTGGAAAAGGTATAGAAGACGTGGAAGTATATTCATTTTGACTGCTTCAATTCTTTGTGCAGTACCCAAGAATGGTATCATATTCCATCTTGCTAGGTCAGATTTTATTTTTGTCACCAGTGGATCATAGTTTAGTGATATAATTTTGTTGAGTTGTTTTGGGATATTGACCCCCAGATATTTCATAGATTCCGACTCCCAGTTAGTTTTGAGTTTGCTTAGTGAATAATGATTTGGGTCATAGTTGAATGTTAAAACTTGGGTTTTATGCATATTTAATTTGTACCCCGATAAATCTCCATACTCTGAAAAAACTGAGGTTAGTTCTGGTAAAGAAGTGTCCGGCTGCCCTAGGTATATTAAAATGTCATCAGCAAAGAGTGCTATTTTATGTTCCTTCTGACCAAGTGTAATACCTTGAATTTTTTGGTTTTGTCTTATCCATTGGCTCAGAGGTTCTATGAAGATTGCAAAGAGCAGTGGAGACAGGGGGCAGCCCTGACGACATCCTCTTTCCAGTTCAAAAGATGATGATAAATTACCGTTAATCCTTATTTTAGCTGTTGGTTTTTTATATAATGCCTGTATAGTTCTAATGAAGTTGTTATGAAAATTGAAACTGGATAAGATTCTATATAGAAAAGACCAGTCAACCGAATCAAATGCTTTTTCAGCATCTAATCCCAATATGACTGCATTTAAGTTATATTTTTTTATATGATGAATTATGTGTAAAGTGCGTCGAATGTTGTCTTGTGTCTGTCTTTGTCTTATAAAACCTGTTTGGTCTAAATGAATTAGGTCTGTCAGTATATTTTCTAACCTTTTGGCAAGGATAATGGTAAAAAGCTTATAGTCCTGATTTAGTACACTGATTGGTCTGTAGTTGGAGCACTCTTGTTTATCCTTTTCAGGTTTAGGTATAACTGCAATGACCCCTTCTCTCCAGGAGGGGGGGATTTCCCCTGTGTGGAGGACATAATTAAATGTTTTCAGGAGGAGAGGAGATAGTTGCTGTTTAAAGGTTTTGTACCACTCTGCTGTATAGCCATCAGCTCCTGGGGATTTGTTAGCTTTAAGTTTCATAATTGCTTTTTCCAATTCTTTAGGATGTATTTCTGACAGTAGTGTTTTATTTTGTGACTCAGTAAGTTGGGGAAGGTTTAATGTGTTTAGGAATGCCTCGGATGTGTTTTTATGTTTTTTGTGGGAGTATAAGTTCTTATAGTAATTCTCGAAGTTTTTAAGAATATCCTGAATTCTGAATTTTATTTCCTTTGATACTGGGTCTCTGATTTTGTAGATTGCTCTTTCTGTTTGATGTTTCCTCAATTTATAGGCTAGCAATTTTGCCGATTTACTGCCTGCTTCATAGTATTTTTGTTTCAGAAATGTAAGTTTCTTCTGGATTTCTATTGTGTAGATCTCATTTATTTGGTTTTTAATTTCCTTAATCTTGAGCGAGTCAGTAGAATGAGTGTTGCCTTTGTGTTCTTTTTCTAGGTTCCTAAGTTCTGACTCTAATGTGGATAGTTTTTCTTGTCTTAGTTTCTTTTGGGTTGCCAGTTTTGCAATAATCTTTCCTCTTATTACAGCTTTACATGCATCCCACAGTATTAAAGGGGATACTTCTCCATTATCGTTATCTTCCAAATATCTGAGAATATCTGATTCCAATTCATCTTTCAATGGTCCTTTCAGGACATTTGAATTTAACCTCCAAGAAAATGTATTATTTGTGTATTTTTGGATATTTAAGTCCATGTAGATCGGACTGTGGTCGGAGAGATCCATCAGTCCTATTTTACATGTTTTTACTCTTCCAATGTCTCTATTAAACATAAAAAAATAGTCAATCCTTGAGTAAGATGAATGTGGAGTTGAGTAAAATGTATAGTCTTTTACACTGGGGTTGAGTTCCCTCCACACGTCACAGATTCCCAATTCTTTTAGTAGCTTCCGAGTCTTCCTGTTTTGGGTGTTATTTTGATGTGGGGAATTACCAGAAGCATCCCAGTATGGATTCAGTCTAAGATTGAAGTCCCCACCACATATCACTAAACCTTGAGCTTTAGTTATCATTAGGTCGAATACATTTTTATAAAATTTCCAGTTAGCCCCTGGGGGAGCATACACATTCAGCAGGGTGATATCTTCTCCCTCTAGCCGCCCAGTTACCAAACTGTATCTCCCTTCTTTATCTTTGTGTTCTGATTTTTTTTTCAAATGTAATTTTGGTTGATATCAATGTCGCTACTCCCCTTCTCCTCCCTGATTTATATGAAGATGAAGAGATCATTTTAAACCCTTGTCTACTGAGTTTATTGTGTTCCACGTCTGTTAGGTGGGTTTCTTGTAAAAGTATTATTCCTGCTTTGTCTTTTTTCATTTTGCCTAGAATCTTGGATCTTTTAACTGGATTCAGGATTCCTTTTACATTATATGAAATTATTTTGGTTACACCCTGTTTCTCCATTGTGTTGTTTTGTTTAGTATAACTGTGTGGTGGCCCTCTTTTGTGCTACTCAGAAACTGAAAGAACATTAAAAACAAGAAAAACATTAAGAACATAGTGTAAAAAACTTTAAAACAAAAAGCTGTCATAAGAACTTCCTGAGCTGAGGTCTTTTTAAAGACCCTGGAAGAGCCTTGATGGAGTGAAGGCTCTGAGGGAAATTCCTCAAACTCTGTTACGTGTTGAGGGCCCTCTCTTACCACTGAAAGTAGTCCCATGCTTTTAACGTGAGTTTCAGAACCCAATCCAAACTTGTAATGATTTTTTTTTTTTTCCTTTTATGCCTAAACCCTGTGAAATTGTGTGCACCCTCCCACCCCCATCACATCAAACATTCACGCAAAAACAGTATTTGTTAGTATGAGGAGAACATGTGGATTATTGTCACATTTCTATTTTAACAATTTTTTTTTTTTTTTTTTTTTTTTTTTTTACAAAGACTTATTTGTTTCAAATAATATGATTGTTCCATGAAATGTTTTACCACATGCTGAATATGCATCTCCTTTAATGTTTGTTACCTTGTATGAGGGGGGTTGGATGTGCGGATTGATTCAAGAGAAAAAAAAAAAAAAGAAAAAAAAAAAGGTCGCTATTCCAACCTGAAAATGGATAGTTTATCCGCGACGCTCTGGTGCTGGGTTTCCCGCTGCTGGTCCGTGGATTTTGAAGGTCTTTGTGTTGTCCATGTTTGCGCTTTGATCTTCTCACTCGGGTCTGCTGCGGGTTTAAATACCGTTACCGGGAGGCCTCTTTTCGCCATGTCAGCTGTTGCTTCTTCCGCCGAATTATAGAGACACGTTTCATCGCCGTAGAAGACCCTTAACTTCGCAGGAAATGGTGTCTGAAAGCGCAATTTCTTCTCTCTTAACACCTTTTTCGCGTCATTGTATTCCCTGCGCTTTTTAAGGACCTCCGGGGCGTAATCGTGTTCCACGTAGACTTTTCTCTCCTGGTGCATAAATCCTTTTTTCTGCCAGGCCAGTCTTACAACCTCTTGTTTTATTTTGAAATTGGAAAATCTTACCAACACCGAACGTGGGGGCGCTTCCGCCGCCGGCCTAGCGGCTAATGAACGATGTGCCTTTTCTATCTTCAAGTCGGTGGTTTGTGGAATATCCAATTTCTCTCTTAGTAAGGATTCCACGCATTCTGCCATTGAGTTAAAACCATTTTCGGTTCCTTCTATCAGACCATGAATTCTTATGTTGTCTCTTCTTTGTTTTCCTTCTTGGTCGGTTAGCTTAGCCTCTATAGCTGCTTGTCTTTTGCGTAGGTCTAGCACAGAATCTTCGAGCACTTTTATTCGATCCTCTGTTTCCAAGATTCGGTTCTCGGCCTGGTCCACTCTGCTGTTTGTCCTTTTCAATTCTTCTCTGAATTCCCGAAATTCGGCCGTAACATCTCGGCGAAATCGTCGTAGCTCCTCAAATAGTGATTTCAGGCTAACCCTTTTGTTAGCTATCACCAGTTCCTCGTCTTCTGAACGGAGATCTTCCAGTTCAGATTCTCCGGCCGATACGTGTCCTGGCCTGGAGAATTTCAGTTTCTTCTGTTTTCCTTTAGACATGATGATTTTGTCTTTTGATTTTCACTCCTCCAAAAATCCGTTAAGTTTGATTTTCAAGGTGTTATCCTGGATTGGGTCTGAGAACTTCAGTGTTAAGCTGCAGTCGCCATGGCGTCCAGACCGGAAGTCATTACAAAGATTTTTAAATAATGTTTTAAATTTCCAAGAAAAAATTGGCTACTTGAACCTACAGTATTTGTTAATATGGGAATTTCTAAGCTAAAGCTGCAATTTTTATGGTTAAAAAGGAAGAAAATACATTCAAAAAATTCTAAAATTAAAGAAAAAAATGATTATTTTTTTTACATGAAGAAAATCACATTTATAGAAAAAGCTGCATATTTATAATAGCCTAAACATTCCTAGTAGTTACCTATTATCTTGATTTTAAGATCAAATGCTGCTCCATGCAGATTTTTGTGGACACAGTTTGGAGAAAAAGCCTCTTTCCACAGTAGATGTTGCTAAATGAATAATAAAAAAAAAAAAACCTTGCTTGTTCTCAGGTGCTTTATTTTTTTTAACAAGGAGGATGGTAGTGATGGTGGACTCACAAATTTAGTGTAAGGTAAAGCCTATAAATGTAAATTAAGTATAAATTAGCAAGAATAAAGCTGTAAAATATGACAAAGGAGGCCGTTTTAAAAGAAAATTTGCAAGAAAAAAGTTAAAATTTTGTATGAAAAACGTAATGAATGCAGGGGAGAAATGGCACATTTCTACAAAAAAAAATTATAAATTCACAAGAATGAAGTCAAAGTTAAAGAACAAAAGCTGCAGGTTAATATAAATGTTTGTTTTTCTCTATGCCATTAGTGAGGTTTTTCTTGTAAACGTTCTTGGACATTTTTAACTTTCCTGGTAAATTTGTGACACAGACATGCATATATTGGAACGGGACAAAAGAATCTATATGGGGAAATTACACAATGATATGATATCATTATCAACGCTGAACTCTCCACCGTCGCCAAGTGCTTGCTCACAGGGGATCGCCTGATTGCTGGGGTCTTTCTGCAACTGTGGGGGTCCTCCCTACAGTTGATAGTGCTATGAGATGACTGTTGTTGTGAAATGGCGCTATATAAATAAAGTTGAATTGAATTGAATTGAATTGAACTGACATGACACTATATATTTCTATTATATACTTGGTTAAAGTTGTCTAATGAATAGCTATTTTGTTTCTGTAGAATTTTTATGCCACTGAACTGAATTGATGTTCCCGTTTGTGATTTATAGAATAGAATAGGCTTTATTGTTATTGTACAGTTGTACAGCACAACGAAATATGGGTGCTCCACCAAGCTTATCTTTCAGTTTCTCATTTATTTGTCAGCTGGTTTACTGAGGTGAACTAAGTTCTATATTCTTGTCAAAACATGTCTGCAATAAAAACTATTGGATAGAAACAGGACTTTTTCTCCAATTTCCTCCACTTCGCAAAAAGTGGGCTGGTCTTGGGCATGAAACTCCCGGGCTGAAAATTGGTCCCACTCCGGCCCTGTGCGAGTGTTTCATCCTTTAAGGTACATAAAACCTTTCATACATTCCCGTAGGATAGAGATTAGTTTTGGAAGCCTAAGGATTATTTCTTTTGAACAAAACAATTATGGAAATAATGCAGTTTAGAGTATTACATAAAGTTAACTTTTGCTATTTATATATACAGTGTGTGTGTGTGTGTGTGTGTGTGTGTGTGTGTGTGTGTGTGTGTGTGTGTGTGTGTGTGTGTGTGTGTATATATATATATATATATATACAGTGGCGTGAAAAACTTTACTCCCTTCCTGATTTCTCTTTTTTTTTTTTTTTTTTTTGGTATGTTTGTCACATTTAAATGTTTCAGATCATCAAAAAGATTTGAATATTAGACAAAGATAACACAAGTAAACACAAAATGCAGTTTTTAAATGAAGGTGTTTATTATTAAGGGAAACAAAAATCCAAACCTACATGGCCCTGTGTAGAAAAAGTCATTGCCCCCTAAACCTAATAACTGGTTGGGCCACCCTAAGCACCAACAACTGCAATCAAGCGTTTGCGATAACTGGCAATGAGTCCTTTACAGCGCTGTGGAGGAATTGTGGCCCACTCATCTTTGCAGAATTGTTGTAATTCAGCCACATTGGAGGGTTTTTGAGCATGAACCACCTTTTTAAGGTCATGCCACAGCATCTCAATCGGATTCAGGTCACGACTTTGACTAGGAAACTCCAGTCTTCATTTTGTTTTTCTTAAGCCATTCAGAGGTGGACTTGCTGGTGTGTTTTGGATCATTGTCCTGCTGCAGAACTCAAGTGCACTTCAGCTTGAAGTCATGAACAGATGGCCGTACATTCTCCTTCAGGATTTTTTGGTAGACAGGAGAATTCATGGTTCCATTTACCACAGCAAGTCTTCCAAGTCCCGAAGCAGCAAAACTGCCCCAGACCATCACACTACCATATTTTACTGTTTGTATGATGTTCCTTCTCTGAAATGCTGTTAGATTTATGCCGAATGTAATGGGTTACACACCTTCCTAAAAGTTCAACTTTTGTCTCGTCAGTCCACAGAGTATTTTCTCAAAAGTCTTGGATCATCAAGATGTTTTCTGGCAAAACTTAGACAAGCCTTTATGTTGTTTTTGCTCAGCAGTGGTTTTTGTCTTGGAACTCTGCCATGCAGGCCATTTTTGCCCAGTCTTTTTCTTATGGTGGAGTCATGAAGACTGACCTTAACTGAAACCAGTAAGGCCTGCAGTTCTTTGGATGTTGTTGTGGGGTCTTTTGTGACCTCTTGGATGAGTCGTCGCTGTGCTCTTGGGGCAATTTTGGTCGGCCAGCCACACCTGGGAAGGTTCACCACTGTTCCATGTTTTCACCATTTGTGGATAATGGCTCTCACTGTGGTTCACTGGAGTCCCAAAGCTTTAGAAATGGCTTTATAACCTTTTCCAGACTGATAGATCTTAACCCCTTGCACTCTGGTCAATTTCCCTAAAAACGCCTAAAAATAACATACCCAAAGTAAATCAAAAGCTGTTCTTCAACCCTTTGCAGCGTCTTCATGGGGTTGGTCTCATTTAAAAGAAAACACTTTGAATTTTTTGGCAGAACAGTCATAATCTCTCTCAGTGCTCCTGCCACTGTGTAACAGTCATCTAAACATACCGAATCTGAAGAAAATAAAGTTCGCCTGGGTGTTTTTTTTTTTGATACAAATGCTTGCAAATAACACACAGCTGTCAGATACTGGCTGGAAAATGCAACAGAAATGTAGAACCAAGTGTTATCAAGCTGAGGTCAAAATTTTGTAACAATACCACAAAAAATTAATATATTACACAGCTTTTTTCTCAGGTTGTTCCCAGGCGTTTTTGAACTGTGCCAAATTGTGCCAAATGGCACAGTTTGGAAAAACGTCTATAACTGTTGAATGCTTCAACATAGAAGCTTCATCTTGGGCTCTAATGAAAGGTGACACTCAGGGCTGTGTGTGTGTGGGGGGGGGGGTTGTTTATTCACTCATGAATGAATGAATGAACAAGCAAGCCCCCCACACACAAAGAAGCATGCCACGTAAAAAATGTGTGGCCTTTTTTTTTTTTTTTTTTTTTACAAGAAAAAATAACCTACAGTGCAATAAAAATTATACTAAAATATCTGCAATGTAGAGGATAACAACTCCCCCACCCCCCGCTACAGAGGAGCTCGGCGCACAAAAAACAGTCCGTCATGTGGCCATGATGCACCGTTGTAATTACCGATCAGTCAAAAGTCATTTTTATTACTATTTTCATTGATAAAGAATAATTTAGCTTATAACACTTACCTGTCCACAACAGCAGTGTCGTTGGCCAACATCTGTTCCTCATTGTCAGATGAACATGAAGCTGGTCCGCTTGTTACGGACTCGTGGTTCTGGTCACGCGACCCGGTCAAACCATCTCCGCTTCCATGAATGCGGTTTTTGCGAACGATTTTTCAACACAAATAAGAACAGTAGTAATAAAAAAAGACTGGCTAACGCTACCGTTACACACAGGTCTCAATGTGTGTCACCTAGCTGCTTAGACAAAACAGATTTTACACACGGGACGCATGCATTTCAGTTGTCAAACTTCTCTGCTTCAATTGGCTCGTTGTATTCACGGTCATTGGTAGGCAGGTCCTTCTTGCTAGGTTTTCAGTCATTGGTTCTTGAAGGTTTCAGAAACCCAATTCAAGGCTCTTATTAGTCGAATGAGAGGTCAATCAAATCTAAACCAATCAAAACACTCCTTTGGCTTTCTGTTCGCAGCTGTGTCTGTACTGGAAGAACGGAAATGCAGCTTTTTTTTTTTTTTTTTCCAGTGCGCACTGAGACGCACTAGGAGACGTGACCGCCCGCGGTATTCCGGAGTGCAACAGGTTAATTTCTTTCTCATTTGTTCCTGAATTTCTTTGGATTGCAGCATGATGTCTAGCTTTTGAGTATCTTTTGATCTACTTCACTTTGTCAGGCAGGTCCCATTGAAGTGATTTCTTGATTGAGAACAGGTGTGGCAGTAGTCAGGCCTGGGTGTGGCTAGAGAAATTGAACTTGGCTTTCCAAAGATCTGATAAATGTAAACATAAAGATGTTTTAACGGGGGGGGGGGCAATCACTTTTTCACACAGGACCATGTAGGTTTGGATTTTTTTACCCTTAATAATAAACACCTTCATTTAAAAACTGCATTTTGTGTTTACTTGTTATCTTTGTCTAATATCAAATTTGTTTGATGATCTGAAACATTTAAGTGTGACAAACATACAAAAAAATGAGAAATCAGGAAGGGACAACCACTTTGTCACACCACTGTGTGTGTATGTGTATGTGTGTTAAAAAAAAAAAAAAAAAAAAAAAAAAATAATGTGTGTGTGTGTGTCCACCCCGATGACCCTGCCCCCGGAAAAAAGTTCAGGCTCAGGAAAATTTTTTGCTTTAACCCCTGAATTTCATTCAAAAAATGACAAAGTTCTAAAATCTGTAATTTTTTTATAAAAATGCTCCAAACCAAATCTTAGTAATATGCACATCTTCAATACACTACTCACAAAAGGTTTGGGGTATTTCGGTTTTGGGTCAAATTCATAGAAAATGTAAAAGGTTCACGCTACAGTGATATATCATGAAAGTAGGGCATATAAGTAGAAGCATTCAATGGTGATTTCCTCATCACTGTAAATTCTTAGTATACTTAAGTTGGTTTTTAAATGTCTAAATAATTCAGTGTCATTATTGTTTTCAGCTCTGATCACCAGACGTTCAAACTCTGACAGACCGACCACTTGAGGCTCAGCCAGTGGGGACTGTATAATTCCAATGTCTAAGACTTCCTTTGGACAGTCCAGCTTCTCATCTAAAGGAGCAAGACTCTGGAATACTCTTACCAGCGAGCTGAAGCTGGAGGCTGATGCGAACACTTTTGACATAGATCTCAAAAAGTGGTTAAAGTCTGGTCAGAGTCATTCACATGAAGATTTAAATGTTTAACTAGAAAAGCACTCAGAGTTCATACCTCTGCCAAGGCTCCTTCTTTCCCTCCCTTTGTCCATCCATCTGTTTGTATCTCCCCACATCCATCCCACCATACATTGCAAGATTGGGCCTTGGTAGAGGTATGTGCTCACAGATCAGCTCCAAAATATAATGGGTTTGTCTGCAGGCCAAGGACCATCTCTGGTTAAAATTTCAGCAAAATCCATCCAGTAGTTTTTACATAATCCTACTAAACCACTGCAAGAAGATGGACAACCTCTCTCAATCAATCTCAAAGACAATCTCCGCCAATGTCCATTGGCGGAGATATGCAGTCATGGATCACCTCCAAAATGTAATGGGTTCGTGTGTAGGTCAAGAACCACTTCTGATGAAAATTTCATCCAAATCCATCCAGTAGTTTTGGAGTATTGTTGCTAACAGTCTGTGAGGATATAAGAGCCTTGGTGGAGGCATGCATTCTCAGATCATCTCCGAAAATGTAATGGCTTCCCCTCTAGCCCAAGAACCAACTCTGGTGAAAATTTCATCTAAATCCATCCAGTAGTTTTTGTGTAATCCTGCTGCACAAATGCAAACAAAGCCCTTGGTGGAGGTGTGCACTCTCAGATCATCACCAAAATCTAATCATCTGTTCCCCGTGCCATGATACACCTTTCCTGAAAATGTCATCAAAATCCATAAGTTTTTGAGTTATGTTGCTAACAAACAAACAAACAGACAAACGCTGGCAAAAACATAACCTCCTTGGCGTTGGTAACAATGAAATTGATGACAGTGACACTGATTTTAAAATGGACTGGTGAACATTTTTTTAAAAACCTTCTGTGGACAAGTGTTGAAAATTGGCACTTGTACAAAAGGGTTAAGGACCTGTACTTATATAGTGCCTTTTCTAGTCTCAAAGGCCACTCAAAGCACTTCACTAGTACTAACCCTCTATTCTAAGGGCCTATAGGAGACAGATATCAAAAACACTTAAGCAATGCATCTGGTTTGTCCAATGTTTTTGTGATGTCCATAGCATAAAATTAACAATTTATTGAAACAAAAGCCAACAACAGTGCTGGGTATACCACAACAAAGAATGTCAATGTCTCAATAACTTGTCATGTCCCCTTGAGTGTCAATTAAAGTTTGGCAACGGCGTCTCATGCTGTTCACAAGTTGACTTATTGTCTGCTTAGGGATGGCATTCCACTCTTTTTGAAGAGTGGCCCTCAGGTCATTGAGGTTGTGGGGTGCAGAGTTACGAGCCTCTACACAACGACTCAGCTGATCCCATAGGTTTTCTGTAGGATTCAGGTCTACAGAAAGTACAGGCCACTCCATTTGAGGTACCCCAGCCTGCAGCAGCTGTTCCCTAAAGCTGGATTCATACTGCACCTCCACTGTCTGTGTACGTGCAACCAGAAGCCTTGTGTGATGAAATTTACATCATCGTCTCCAGTGCGCTAGTATACGCAGGGTTCTACTGCAGACAGCCATGTGCAGCCCACAGCCTGCCCACGACCTGAACGTGTTGACATAGCATGCGCAAGACTGGACGTCCCATTCACGAGGTGGCGCTACCGACAGCATACAGAGTCAAAGTAAGACGAGGAAGACAACGAGGAGGCGGAAGACGAGAATAAACGTGCATGAATACTTTTGCAGCAGCTTGAGCGGAGAAGAGCACTGGAAAACGGTAATTCCTCCTTTTCCTTGAAATGACACCATTGTTGTTGCTACAAAAAAAAAAATCTGTGTCACTCTTGTATTTATAGCCAATGAACAAACTGGCGTGTTGGCGCATTTGCGCTACCCATAGGGCTGAGGCGAAACTACAAATAACAGTTGTGCACATGCGTCAACTGCTTGGCCTGGTAGACGAAAAAAAGTGAGCATATACAACGCCACGTGCGTGCCGGGCTCGTCCCAAGCGCACACGGACCAAAGCGGACCAGAGGGGAAATGCAGCATGAATAAAGTTTAATGATGCAACCTCGACGAGCTGCAGCATCGTCTTCCATGAAGATGAAATTAGACCCGTGTTGTTCATGCAGGGGCACAATGACTGGATTAGTGATGTTATTCAGGTAGTATCAGCTTGGTCAATTTACCATTCACAAGGTGTAAGGCAGTTCTGTATGGACTAGACACACCTGTCCAGACTGTAACACCATCACCACCAAAGGCTCGTCTGGTGACAACAGTGATTGATGCATAGCGCTCTCCTTGACGTCTCCAAGATTGTTGACGGCCACCATTTCTGCTTAGTGTGAATTGACTTAAATCAGAGAACAGCACTGAGGCACATTGGTTCCTTGTCCAGTGTAAATGCTCCCTGGTCCATGCAAGATGATGACGCCTGTACCTGGTGGTGTGGTCAGGTACACTTGCAGGTCATCTACCATGCAGACCACGCTGATGTAAACTGTTTTGAAGAGGGCTGTGCGATATGACGATATATATCGGATGACGGTATAAAAACGTCTATTGTTTCATAGAATACTCTTTCAGTTATTACCTCCGCCAAGGAGGTTATGTTTTCATCGGCGTTGGTTTGTCTGTCTGTCTGTCTGTCTGTCTGTCTGTCTGTCTGTCTGTTTGTTTGTTAGCAAGATAACTCAAAAACTTATGGACGGATTTTCATGAAATTTTCACAGATTGTCAGAAATGGCTAAATCTAATCATCTGTAGGATACTACAGATGATTAGATTTTGGTGGTGATCCGGATCACCGTCCAGAAGAAAACCGCCATTACGGAAAATGCCATTTTCGTCAATAACTACTGAACCACTAATCCTATCACTGTGAATCCAGTTGCTAGTCATATGTTTTCATGGTCAAGGAATCTGAAAACGTACACACAAACACTGTATGGGGGAACTGTGGCGCTAAACCACCATTACAGAAAATGCCATTTTCGTCAATAACTACTGAACCACTAATCCTAGTATTGTGAATCCAATTGCTAGTCATATGTTTTCCTGGTCAAGGAATCTGAAAACGTACACACAAACACTGTATGGGGGGAACTGTGGCGCTAAACCGCCATTACGGAAAATGCCATTTTCGTCAATAACTACTGAACCACTAATCCTATCATTGTGAATCCAATTGCTAGTCATATGTTTTCATGGTCAAGGAATCTGAAAATGTACACACAAACACTGTATGGGGGAACTGTGGCGCTTGGCGGAGGTCTGCACTCTCTGAGTGCTTTTCTAGTATCATATTTAAAATGCCCGTACCCCCATTTATTCAGTGAAGCTCCTACCTCACCACTACTTGTCAGTGCCCCGTCTCTTCCCTGCAGTGCGTGACTGTTCACAGCGGAACAGGTGTGGTGGGTGGCTAGGTTTCAGTCCGGTGGATTTTTTTTTTTTTTTTTTGTTACTTATTTGTACCCGTAGGTAGACTTGGTTTGCAGTCTGGTGACAAGCCACCGGCTGCTGGTCGCTGCGTGCGCGAGCGCCCTAAACCTACATGTTTTTGGTGTGCGGGAGGAAACCGGAGAAATCCCGGAGTAAACCCGCGCAACACGGGGAGAACATGCAAACTCCACACAGTTCACTGTTGGTCGGGGGCTGGGATCGAACCCACGATCTCATGATCCCCGCGGTCCCCCGGCCGAGGGTAAAACTGTGCTGCCACAGTGCTAAACCACTGCGCCACCGTGCAGCCAGGATGCTAATGCTATCTCCAAACTACCGGTTCAGATAGCTGCTACTCCTGTTTCCCAGGGATGTGGGACTGTTCTTCATCATGCTGCATCAGAAAGGATAGTTCGCTAACCTCATTTTAATAGGATGTAAGTAACGTTAACACCATGTCTAATTATAAAATGCTAAATGATCGTCATTTAACCTCTTGCACTCCGGGATACTGCGGGCGGTCACGTCTCTGCATCCTAGCGCGCCCTCGTGTGCACTAGGATGCACACTGTGCGTCTCAGAGCGCACTGAAAAAAAAAAAAGCTGCATTTCCGTTCTTCCACTACAGACACAGCCGCGAACAGAAAGCCAAAGGAGTGCTTTGATTGGTTTAGATATGATTGACCTCTCATTCGACTAATAAGAGCCTTGAATTGGGTTTCTGAAACCTTGAAGAACCAATAACTGAAAACCTAGCAAGAAGGACCCGCCTACCAATGGCTGCGAATACAGCGAGCCAATTGAAGCAGAGAAGTTCGACAATTGAAAGCGTGCATCCCATGCGTAAAATCTGTTTTGTGTAAGCCGCTGGGTGACACATACGCGTTTGCCAGTCTTTTTTTCTTACTACTGTTCTTATTTGTTTTGAAAAATTGTTCGCCAAAACCACAATCATGGAAGCGCAAAACCGCAATAATGGAATCATGGTTTGACCGGGTCGCGTGACCAGAACCACGAGTCGTAACAAGCGGACCAGCGTCATGTTCGTCTGACAATGAGGAAGAGAAGTTCGCCAGCGACCCTGCTGTTGTGGACAGGTAAGTGTTATAAGCTAAATTATTCTTTATCCCTGAAAATTGTAATCAAAATGACTTTTGACCAATCGGTAAATTACAACTGTGCGTCATCGCCACATGACGGACCGGTCCGTGTGCCGCGTCTGGACCGTGAACGCCCCCCCCCCCCCCGGCTACTCTTCTGTAGCGGATTGCAGATGTATTGCAGATATTTTAGTACAACTGTGCGTAGTAGACTGCGCCGCGGTCCGTCATGTGGCGATGGACGATGTCCGTCCTCTGTAGCGGGGGGGGGGGGGGGGGGTGTTGTTGTTATCCTCTACAGTAGATATTTTAGTATAATTTTTAGTGCACTGTAGGTTATTTTTTTCTTGTAAAAACAAGCCACACATTTTTTACGTGGCATGCTGCTTTGTGTGTGGGGGCTTGTTTGTTCATTCATTCATTCATGAATGAATAAACAACCCCCCCCCCCCACACATACACACACACACAGCCCTGAGTGTCACTTTTCATTAGAGCCCAAGATCAAGCTTCTATATTGAATCATTCAGAAGATATAGACGTTTTTCCAAACTGTGCCATTTGGCACAGTTCAAAAACGCCTGAGAACAACCTGACAAAAAAGCTGTGTAATATATTCATTTTTTGTGATATTGTTACAAAATTTTGACCTCGGCTGGATAGCACTTGGTTCTACATTTCTGTTGCATTTTCCAGCCCAGATCTGACAGCTGTGTGTTATTTGCAAGCATTTGTATCCAAAAAAACACCCAGGCGAACTTTATTTTCTTCAAGTTCAGTATGTTTAGATGACTGTTACTCAGTGGCAGGAACACTTAGAGAGATTATGACTGTTTTGCCAAAAAATTCAAAGTGTTTTCTTTGAAATGAGACCA
This sequence comes from Pholidichthys leucotaenia, assembly GCA_020510985.1. NCBI lineage: Eukaryota > Metazoa > Chordata > Actinopteri > Cichliformes > Pholidichthyidae > Pholidichthys > Pholidichthys leucotaenia. The sequence continues at coordinate 114,872,561 of CM035842.1, read as the reverse complement.
ACCCCATGAAGATGCTGCAAAGGGTTGAAAAACAGCTTTTGATTTACTTTGGGTACGTTATTTTTAGGCGTTTTTAGGGAAATTGACCAGAGTGCAAGGGGTTAAGCTAAGTTGCACTAACTGCAAATCGTAGCAGACCGTCTTTTTTTTTGGGGGGGGGGGGCATAAATTACTACTGAGTTTCTTGGTTTTGTCTGAAAAAATTTTTATTAAAGCTGCAAAAGTGTATGATGGTGGCGCATACATGCAAAATAAATAAATTAAAATGGGTCAGAGGAGCAAGTTGGCTCTTAATGTAATTTATTTGATTTCTAATCATTTTAATTAGTCAAGTAGTGATAATGAATAAAAGTTAAGTCATCAGATGTATTTTATTACATTACCTTTTGTGTCTTTGACCTTCATATCATGACCAATCTGAAATATTTTTACTAAGAAGCAAACAGGTTAAATCAGGCCAGAATGGCAGTCTTTATGCTGCAGGTCTACACATAAATTTTCATTGATTTAAACTAACAGCTCATTTATACCGTGGGGCAAAAAAGTATTTAGTCAGCCACCAATTGTGCAAGTTCTCCCACTTAAAAGATGAGAGAGGTCTCCAATTTTCATCATAGGTATACCTCAACTATGAGACACAAAATGAGAAAAAAAAAAAAATCCAGAAAATCACATTGAAGGATTTTTAATGAATTAAATGGTAAATTCCTCGGTAAAAGAAGTATTTGGTCACCTACAAACAAGCAAGATTTCTGGCTCTCACAGACCTGTAACTTCTTCTTTAAGAAGCTCCTCTGTCCTCCTCTCGTTACCTGTATTAATGGCACCTGTTTGAACTTGTTATCAGTATAAAAGACACCTGTCCACAACCTCAAACAGTCAGACTCCAAACTCCACTATGGCCAAGACCAAAGAGCTGTCAAAGGACACCAGAAACAAAATTGTAGACCTACACCAGGCTGGGAAGACTGAATCTGCAATAGGTAAGCAGCTTGGTGTGAAGAAATCAACTGTGGGAGCAATTATTAGAAAATGGAAGACATACAAGACCACTGATAATCTCCCTCGATCTGGGGCTCCACGCAAGATCTTACCCCGTGGGGTCAAAGTGATCACGAGAACGGTGAGCAAAAATCCCAGAACCACACGGGGGGACCTAGTGAATGACCTGCAGAGAGCTGGGACCAAAGTAACAAAGGCTATATCAGTAACACACTACGCCGCCAGGGACTCAAATCCTGCAGTGCCAGATGTGTCCCCCTGCTTAAGCCAGTACATGTCCAGGCCCGTCTGAAGTTTGCTAGAGAGCATTTGGATGATCCAGAAGAGGATTGGGAGAATGTCATATGGTTAGATGAATCCAAAATAGAACTTTTTTGGTAAAAACTCAACTTGTCGTGTTTGGAGGAGAAAGAACACCATACCTACTGTGAAGCATGGGGGTGGAAACATCATACTTTGGGGCTGTTTATCTGCATAAAGGAAAGAACGAATGGGGCCATGTATTGTGAGATTTTGAGTGAAAACCTCCTTCCATCAGCAAGGGCATTGAAGATGAAACGTGGCTGGATCTTTCAGCATGACAATGATCCCAAACTCACCGCCCGGGCAATGAAGGAGTGGCTTCGTAAGAAGCATTTCAAGGTCCTGGAGTGGCCTAGCTAGTCTCCAGATCTCAACCCCATAGAAAATCTTTGGAGGGAGTTGAAAGTCCATATTGCCCAGCGACAGCCCCAAAACATCACTGCTCTAGAGGAGATCTGCATGGAGGAATGGGCCAAAATACCAGCAACAGTGTGTGAAAACCTTGTTGAAGACTTACAGAAAACGTTTGACCTCTGTCATTGCCAACAAAGGGTATATAACAAAGTATTGAGATGAATTTTTGTTATTGACCAAATACTTGTTTTCCACCATAATTTGCAAATAAATTCTTTAAAAATCAGACAATGTGATTTTCTGGATTTTTTTTTCTCAATTTGTCTCTCATAGTTGAGGTATACCTTTGATGAAAATTGGAGACCTCTCTCATCTTTTAAGTGGGAGAACTTGCACAGTTGGTGGCTGACTAAATACTTTTTTGCCCCACTGTATCTGTAGATGGCGGACATGGGTAATTTTCTAATTTTCAGACATTTTTTATGTTATGTTTTTTTTTTGTTTGTTTTTTTGCTATTCTCCTCTGGCTTAGGAAATATTTATTTATTGATGTTTACTTTTTATTCATATATGATTTAGAAGAAAAACCTGAAATTTATGAGAATCAAGTCTCAAGTGCACATTACAAAACTATTTTATAACCCTGCAAAATTATGAGTGGAAATGGTACATAAAAAAGAGATGGTTCTTTTTATATGATTATCTAATCTGTAGAATTTACAGAAAATGTATATTGTGATATATATTATTATTGTGATATAAGATGACTTGCAGTATCTCAAAAGTGAGTACAGCCCTCACATTTTTGTAAATATATCTTTTCATGGGACAACACTGAAGATATGACACTTTAATTCAATGTCGTCAGTGTACAGCTTGTATAACGGTGTAAATTTGCTGTCCCCTCAAAATAACTCAACACTCAGCCATTAATGTCTAAACCGCTAGCAACAAAAGTCAATACACCCCTAAGTGAAAATGTCCAAATTGTGCCCAAAGTGTCAATATTTTGTGTGGCCACCATTATTTTCCAGCACTGCCTTAACTCTCTTGGGCATGGAGTTCACTAGAGCTTCACAGATTGCCACTGGAATCCTCTTCCACTCCTCCATGACGACATCACAGAGCTGGTGGATGTTAGAGACCTTGTGCTCCTCCACCTTCCGTTTGAGGATGCCCCACAGATGCTCAATAGGGTTTAGGTCTGGAGACATGCTTGGCCAGTCCATCACTTTCTTTTGCAAGGCAGTGGTCGTCTTGGAGGTGTGTTTGGGTTGGTTATCATGTTGGAATACTGCCCTGCGGCCCAGTTTCCGAAGGGAGGGGATCATGCTCTGCTTCAGTATGTTACGGTACATGTTGGTATTCATGGTTCCCTCAATGAACTGTTGCTCCCCAGTGCCGGCAGCACTCATGCAGCCCCAAACCATGACACTCCCACCACCATGCTTGACTGTAGACAAGACACACTTGTCTTTGTGCTCCTCACCTGGTTGCCTCCACACACGCTTGACACCATCTGAACCAAATAAGTTTATGTTAGTCTCATCAGACCACAGGACATGGTTCCAGTAATCCATGTCCTTAGTCTGCTTGTCTTCAGCAAAATATTTGCGGGCTTTCTTGTGCATCATCTTTAAAAGGGGCTTCCTTCTGGGACGGCAGCCATGCAGACCAATTTGATGCAGTGTGCGGCGTATGGTCTGAGCACTGACAGGCTGACTCCCCTCACCCCTTCAACTTCTGTAGCAATGCTGGCAGCACTCATACGTCTATTTTCAAAAGACAACCTCTGGATATGATGAAGAGCGCATGCACTCAACTTCTTTGGTTGACCATGGCGAGGCCTGTTCTGAGTGGAACCTGTCCTGTTAAACCGCTATATGGTCTTGGCCACCATGCTGCAGTTCAGTTTCAAGGTGTTGGCAATTTTCTTATAGCCTAGGCCGTCTTTATGTAGAGCAGCAATTCTTTTTTTCAGATCCTCAGAGTTCTTTGCCATGAGGTGCCATGTTGAACTTCCCAGTGACCAGTATGAAAGAATGTGAGAGCGATAACACCAAATTTAACACACCTGCTCCCCATTCACACCTGAGACCTTGTAACACTAACGAGTCACATGACGTCGGGGAGGGAAAATGGCTAATTGGGCACAATTTGGACATTGTCACTTAGGGATGTACTCACTTTTGTTGCCAGTGGTTTGGACATTAATGACTGTGTGAGTTATTTTGAGGGGATAGCAAATTTACACTGTTATACAAGCTGTACACTGACTACTTTACATTGTGTCAAAATGTCATATCTTCAGTGTTGTCTCATGAGAAGATACAATGAAATATTTACAAAGATGAGAGGGGTGTACTCACTTTTGTGAGATACTGTATATCGTGATATGAATTTTTTGCCATATCGCACAGCCCTAGTTTCAAATGGTCTGACGTGACATTTGGGTGCCTCTCACCTCCCTTAAATGTGCCTAGAGTTGAGTGGCATTCATCATCTGGTTCTGCAGGGCACTGTTCACAATGAAGTAGTCATCAGCATGGGATGTGGCCAAAGGATGTCCACTTCTGTGCCTTTCTGTGACTCTTGCAGTCTCTGTATCTCTGTTGCAACCTGCTGATGACACTCTTAAGTTTCATGGCCACTTCCCTCTGAGAACATCCCGTTTGAAGCCTCGCAATAGTCAGAATCAGAATCAGATTTATTGCCATTGTTCATGTAGTACACAAACTAGGAATTTGTCTCGGTGCAATGCTACAACATTAAAACATGATAAGATAAAGAGATAAACTAAAAAAAAAATTAAAGACTAAAACCATGCAATAAGTGTAGAATAATAATAAATAATAATAATGAGTAATACTAGTCACAGCAGTTTTAAATAAATTAGCAAGTAGCAGATGATGTGCAGTCAATAATGCAACAGAAAAACAGTGATGAATGACATGAGTCTGGTTGAGCTGCTGTACATAGTGCACGAGAGTCAATAAGTCACTTAATGTTCAGCAGTCTGATGGCAGAGGGGAAAAAGCTGTTCATGTGCCGGATGGTTTTAGTCTGAATGGACCGAAGTCTTCTACCTGAGGGGAGGGGGGCAAACAGTACGTGACCAGGGTGTGAAGGATCGGCCATGATCCGGCCTGCACGCCTCCGGGTCCTGGAGATGTACAGATCCTGGAGAGATGGGAGCTTGCAGCCGATCACCTTCTCAGCAGTGCGCACGACGTGCTGCAGCCTTAGTCTGTCCCTTGCAGTAGCTCCTGCGTACCACACGATTATGGAGGAGGTGAGGATGGACTCGATGATGGCCGTGTAGAACTGCACTAACATCTTGGTGGGTAGCTTGAGCTTCCTCAGCTGCCACAGAAAGAACATCCTCTGCTGGGCCTTTTTGATGAGGGAGCTGATGGTTGGCTCACACTTGAGGTCCCGGGTGATGGTAGTGCCCAAGAATCGGAAGGAATCTGCAATGGTGATGGGAGAGCCTGTGATGGTGAGGGGGGGCAGGGGGGTTGTGACTTTCCTGAAGTCCACAATCATCTCCGCTGTCTTCAGAGCGTTCAGCTGCAGGTTGTTGTGGCTGCACCAGGACACCAGCTGGGCCACCTCTCTCCTGTAGACGGACTCATCGCCGTTGGAGATGAGCCCGATGAGGGTGGTGTCGTCCGCAGACTTGATCAGCTTAACAGACTGGTGGGTGGAGGTGCAGTAGTTGGTATAAAGGGAGAAGAGTAGGGGGGAAAGTACACAGCCCTGGGGTGATCCGATGCTGATGCTAACAGAGTCTGAGACAGACTTCCCCAGCCGCACGTGCTGCCTCCGGTCCGTCAGGAAGTCGGTGATCCACCTGCAGAGGGAGTCAGGCACGCCGAGCAGGGACAGCTTGTCCTGGAGCAGAGCGGGGCGGATGGTGTTGAATGCAGAGCTGAAGTCCACAAACAGGATCCTGGCGTAGGTTCCCAGGGAGTCCAGGTGCTGCAGGATGGAGTGGAGGGCCAGGTTGACTGCGTCGTCCACAGACGACGCAGTCAACCTGGCCTGTTGACTGGCCTGAGGTACTGTTGATCAATTGCTAGGTGTTGTCTTGGTCTCATGATGTCAAAATGTGAACAGCATGATGAAGAGGACTATTTAAATACCAATTCTAATTGAACCAGAAAATGTATTGGTTGATTCATGGATCAAACACCTGTTGTAAATTTTTCCGCTAATCACTTTGTTGGAGAACAGCAAGTTATGCAAAAAGTACTGAAATATTGACCAGCTGGAAATGTGCATTCAAAAGGTTAGAGAAGGTCAAATTCAGTTCACTGGTAAACGTTATAGTGCATTTTAGGTGCATTCTGAAATTTCACCCGAAAGCTGAATAGCCCTAATTTTTTGTGTGTAGTGTACATGTACAAGCACTGTGTGAAAATAAAAAAAAGTCATAGCTTGAAAACTGTGAGAGGAGTTCGCTTGACAAACTCGTACAGACAGACATCATCATATCATAATATGTACTGCCTTTAGAGACGTGTATAAAAATTGTATCTTCATAATAGAAGGATAAGAAAATAGAGTAAAAAGAAGTTGTTTCAAACGTGTCACGTCTGCCATTAGGGCTGCAACTAACAACTGTTTTGGTTGTTGACTAATCAACTTTTTTCGACTAATCCTAATTATTCTGTCATGTCCGCCATCTCTGCTTCCTGCTGGCCCGGCTCCTGTTCAGGGCTCCAGGTCATGTTTTACCTCACCTACTTAACCTTTTGAGTGTGTCTGTCGCTGAATTGCGACATAACCCCTAGTGGTCAAGAGTGGTCAATATTTTTTGTCAATAAAGTAGTTCAGATTTCCAAGGCTATAACTTGAAAGTGGTAAGAGATAATGGCTTACTGTCAATTAGAAAGATGTAAACTATGATCCAAAGTTTCACATGGGAATAAATTTACACATCTAATTTGCATAGTGTCACGGCACCTCTTTAAATTCCATAACTCAGTCAAAACTGGACTTTGGATGTATTTAAACAAAGAATGGGTCAGTCGTTTGACACCGTTTTTTGTACAGAGGTACCTCATCATCTTATCTTAAGATAAGATAAGCCTTTATTAGTCCCACAATGGGGAAATTCCGGGATTGCAATAGCACAGGGATAGCAACACTCAGAGCAATAATTAAGAAGATACGAAAAAATATAAATAAGAGCAGTGGATATACATACGTACACATAAATATATATACAAAGTGCAGAGCATTGTAGCAAGATGGAATAAACAGCATAACCGTCTACTTAGTTATCCTACATAGTATGAATATGTATTGTCACCCTCCGTAGCGACTGATATTGTCCTAGTTGTATACTGGAGGGGACCATTTGTGTAAGTCTGTTGCGTCTTTTGCATTCAATACTACTAGGTCGTCACGTTTTTTTGCTATCTCTGCGAGCAGCCCTGCTTAGGTTATACAGTCTGACAGCCGTAGGTAGGAAGGACCTGTGAAACCTCTCGGTTGCGCACCTAGGATGATGTAGTCTACTGCTAAATGAGCTCCTCAGTGCGTTCAATATGTCCTGCATAGGGTGGGACTCGGACTCCAGCAGAGATGACAGTTTAGCCACCATCCTTCTCTCTCTCCCATCTCCTCCACTGGGTCAAGGCGTTGCCCCAGGACAGAGCTAGCTTTCTTGATCAGTTTGTTCAGTCTCTTCCTATCGGCTGCTGTAATGCCGTTGCCCCAGCAGACCACTCCAAAAGTGATGGCTGATGCCACCACTGTGTCGTAGAATGTCTTCAGCAGCGCCCCTTGTACACCAAAAGACCTGAGCCTCCTCAATAGGAACAGCCTGTGCTGTCCCTTCTTGTAGAGTGCGTCGGTATTGTGTGACCAGTCTAGTTTATTGTTCAGATGAACACCAAGGTACTTGTAGGATGTCACCATCTCAATGTCTGTTCCCTGTATGTTTACTGGTGCTGTGAGGGGTTGTCCTTGCCTGCGGCAGTCCACCACCAGCTCCTTAGTTTTCCTTGTGTTGATCTGGAGGCAGTTCCGATGGCACCAGTCCACGAAGTCCTGGATAAGTCCTCTGTACTCAGCTTCATCTCCGTTGGAGATGAGGCCGACGATCGCAGAGTCGTCAGAGAACTTCTGTAGATGGCAGTGTGTTGTGTTGTGTGAGAAGTCCGCAGTTTAAAGGGTGAACAGGAAGGGAGCCAAAACCGTTCCCTGGGGGGCCCCCGTGCTACCGATGATTGTGTCAGACACACAATCTCAGGTTCTCACAAACTGTGGTCGGTTCGTGAGGTAGTCCAGGATCCATGATGACAGGTGCTGGTCCACCCCTGCGCACAGCAGCTTGTCCTTCAGGATCATTGGTTGAATGGTGTTGAAAGCACTGGAGAAGTCAAAGAACATGATCCTCACCGCATTCCCGGGCTCCTCCAGGTGGGACAGAGAATGGTGAAGGAGGAAGATCACTGCATCCTCCACCCCAATGCCATGCTGATAGGCGAACTGGAGTGGATCCATCGCTGGTCCCACCAGGGGGCGGAGGTGAGCAAGGAGCAGTCTCTCCAGGGTCTTCATCATGTGAGACGTCAGGGCCACTGGTCTGTTGCTGTTCAGATCTTTGTGGTGGGAAGTCTTTGGTACAGGTACCACACAAGATGTTTTCCACAACTGTGGTACCCTCCCCAGCTTCAGGCTCAGGTTGAAGATATGCTCCACAATCCCACACAGCTGGTCTGCACAGGACTTGAGGAGCTTCGCGCTGATGCCGTCTGGTCCCGCGGCCTTCCTCGCCTTGATCTTCCTCAGCTTCGTCCTCACCTGGGTCTTAGTGAGGGTCAGGTTGGGGGGCTGTGTGCTGGGAGTTGGGGGTGTTAGTGGAGTGGGGTGTGGACAGCAGGACTCGATGACTTTAGAGGCAGCAGTGGTTGTTGTGCAGTCGGGGGGGAGGATGACTGGTCAAACCTATTAAAAAACAGGTTCAGATTGTTGGCCACTCCCTGCCCCCCGTGGCCTGGGGGGAGGTATTCTGGAGCCCAGAGAGGGTTTTAAGATTTCTCCAGACCCCGCCGATGTCGCTCCGTTGCAACTTGTCCTCCATCTTCTTCCTGAAGCTGTCCTTGCCTTCTCTGATCTTCCTCCTCAGCTCCCTCTGAACGGACTTCAGCATCTCCCTGTTCCCCGACCTGAAGATCCTCTTCTTCTCTCTCAGAAGTGTTTTGTTGTTCGAGCAGCACCGTATGGTCTTCAAAGTATATGAAGTACAGTGGGGCAAAAAAGTATTTAGTCAGCCACCAATTGTGCAAGTTCTCCCACTTAAAAGATGAGAGAGGTCTCCAATTTTCATCATAGGTATACCTCAACTATGAGAGACAAAATGAGAAAAAAAAATCCAGAAAATCACATTGAATGATTTTTAATGAATTAATTGGTAAATTCCTCGGTAAAATAAGTATTTGGTCAATAACAAAAGTTCATCTCAATACTTTATGTACCCTTCATTGGCAATGACAGAGGTCAAACGTTTTCTGTAAGTCTTCACAAGGTTTTCACACGCTGTTGCTGGTATTTTGGCCCATTCACTCAAAATCTCACGATACATTGCCCCATTCATTCTTTCCTTTACACAGATCAGTCGTCCTGGTCCCTTTGCAGAAAAACAGCCCCAAAGCATGATGTTTCCACCCCCATGCTTCACAGTTACAATCAGTAACACACTACGCCGCCATGGACTCAAATCCTGCAGTGCCAGATGTGTCCCCCTGCTTAAGCCGGTACATGTCCAAGCCCGTCTGAAGTTTGCTAGAGAGCATTTGGATGATCCAGAAGAGGACTGGGAGAATGTCATATGGTCAGATGAAACCAAAATAGAACTTTATTGTAAAAACTCAACTTGTCGTGTTTGGAGGAGAAAGAACACCATACCTACTGTGAAGCATGGGGGTGGAAACATCATACTTTGGGGCTGTTTTTCTGCAAAGGGACCAGGACGACTGATCCGTGTAAAGGAAAGAATGAATGGGGCCATGTATCGTGAGATTTTGAGTGAAAACCTCCTTCCCTCAGCAAGGGCATTGAAGATGAAACGTGGCTGGGTCTTTCAGCATGACAATGATCCCAAACACACCGTACGGGCAATGAAGGGTGGCTTTGTAAGAAGCATTTCAAGGTCCTGGAGTGGCCTAGCCAGTCTCCAGATCTCAACCCCATAGAAAATCTTTGGAGGGAGTTGAAAGTCCATGTTGCCCAGTGACAGCCCCAAAACATCACTGCTCTAGAGGAGATCTGCATGGAGGAATGGGCCAAAATACCAGCAACAGTGTGTGAAAACCTTGTGAAGACTTGCAGAAAACGTTTGACTTCTGTCATTGCCAACAAAGGGTATATAACAAAGTATTGAGATGAACTTTTGTTATTGACCAAATGCTTATTTTACCGAGGAATTTACCAATTAATTCATTAAAAATCCTTCAATGTGATTTTCTGGATTTTTTTTCCCCTCATTTTGTCTCTCATAGCTGAGGTATACCTATGATGAAAATTGGAGACCTCTCTCATCTTCTAAGTGGGAGAACCTGCACAATTGGTGGCTGACTAAATACTTTTTTGCCCCACTGTATCAACATATAAAAACAGCGCAGAGAAGCAACAGTGTCAAAACTCGCTGGAAAACAGTTTGTGTAATTGATTTCCCCCCCCCCCCCACATAAGGCGATTGTGATTTAATTGTTTGGTTTACAGAAATTTTGGCTTCAATTTTTTATTTATTTATTTATTTTTTTTAAATTTCCCTGATCGGGTGGTCGGGGAAATTTAAAAAAAAAAAAAAAAAAAAAAAAAGCTCAGATACTCAGTTTCTGTAGGCAATGAGATTTATAAAAATGAAAACTGAAAAAGTAATATAACGTTTTTTAACACAAAGTCGTTCCATTTGGAGTAAAGTCAATACTCGGATTCAAAATTCATAGGGGAGGATTTTACTTTCAGCAGAAAAAAATTAAATCAAGTGTGCTAATTTCTTTTCTCTTGTCGGGGAAATTCTGGTCACATCGGCGGGTTTGTAAACCAAACTATTAAATAACAATCGCCTACTTGTTAAAAGTCTTGAATCATATGTTACACGAGATTATTATGGGTCTTTACCTTCATAATGTGCAGATACAGTGGGGTAAAAAAGTATTTAGTCAGCCACCAATTGTGCAAGTTCTCCCACTTAAAAGATGAGAGAGGTCTCCAATTTTCATCATAGGTATACCTCAACTATGAGAGACAAAATGAGAAAAAAAAAAATCCAGGAAATCACACTGAAGGATTTTTAATGAATTAATTGGTAAATTCCTCGGTAAAATAAGTATTTGGTCAATAACAAAAGTTCATCTCAATACTTTGACCTCTGTCATTGCCAACAAAGGGTATATAACAAACGTTTTCTGTAAGTTTTCACAAGGTTTTCACACACTGTTGCTGGTATTTTGGCCCATTCCTCCATGCAGATCTCCTCTAGAGCAGTGATGTTTTGGGGCTGTCGCTGGGCAACACAGATTTTCAACTCCCTCCAAAGATTTTCTATGGGGTTGAGATCTGGAGACTGGCTAGGCCACTCCAGGACCTTGAAATGCTTCTTACGAAGCCACTCCTTCGTTGCCTGGGCCGTGTGTTTGGGATCATTGTCATGCTGAAAGACCCAGCCACGTTTCATCTTCAATGTCCTTGCTGGTGGAAGGAGGTTTTCACTCAAAATTTCACGATACATGGCCCCATTCATTCTTTCCTTTACACAGATTAGTCGTCCTGGTCCCTTTGCAGAAAAACAGCCCCAAAGTATGATGTTTCCACACCCATGCTTCACAGTAGGTATGGTGTTCTTTCTCCTCCAAACACGACAAGTTGAGTTTTTACCAAAAAGTTCTATTTTGTTCTCATTTGACCATATGACATTCTCCCAATCCCCTTCTGGATCATCCAAATGCTCTCTAGCAAACTTCAGACGGGCCTGGACATGTACTGGCTTAAGCAGGGGGACACGTCTGGCACTGCAGGATTTGAGTCCCTGGCGGCGTAGTGTGTTTCTGATGTAGCCTTTGTTACTTTGGTCCCAGCTCTCTGCAGGTCATTCACCAGGTCCCCCCATGTGGTTCTGGGATTTTTGCTCACCGTTCTTGTGATAATTTTGACCCCACGGGGTGAGATCTTGTGTGGAGCCCCAGATTGAGGGAGATTATCAGTGGTCTTGTATGTCTTCCATTTTCTAATAATTGCTCCCACAGTTGATTTCTTCACACCAAGCTGCTTACCTTTTGCAGATTCAGTCTTCCCAGCCTGGTGCAGGTCTACAATTTTGTTTCTGGTGTCCTTTGACAGCTCTTTGGTCCTGGCCATAGTGGAGTTTGGAGTCTGACTGTTTGAGGTTGTGGACAGGTGTCTTTTATACTGATAACGAGTTGAAACAGGTGCCATTAATACAGGTAACGAGTGGAGGACAGAGGAGCCTCTTAAAGAAGAAGTTACAGGTCTGTGAGAGCCAGAAATCTTGCTTGTTTGTAGGTGACCAAATACTTATTTTACTGAGGAATTTACCAATTAATTCATTAAAAATCCTTCAATGTAATTTTCTGGATTTGTTTTTTCTCATTTTGTCTCTCACAGTTGAGGTATACCTATGATGAAAATTGGAGACCTCTCTCATCTTTTAAGTGGGAGAACTTGCACAATTGGTGGCTGACTAAATACTTTTTTGCCCCACTGTATGTAGGTTGAAAAATGTCTCTTGAAGATAAGCCTGCTTCTTCATGTTCCTCTTGAAGTTCTTCACTAGTGATCGTCGCTTCTGGCTTTTTTGTCAGCAGTTCTGAGACTTCCTAAATGAAATAATTAATTGCAATATTACATACTCTTAAGCAGGGACAAAAGCCCAAAATATTTCACCCAGAAAGCAAAACTCGTGTGTGTGTGTGTGTGTGTGTGTGTGTGTGTGTGTGTGTGTGTGTGTGTGTGTGTGTGTACATATACACGTGTGTGTGTATATATGTATATGTGTGTGTACATGTGTGTGTGTGTATGTATGTGTGTGTGTGTGGGGGGGGGGTTACAGGTTAAAGAAATAACGATGCTAATGACAAAACTACAGATAAAATAAGGGACTTACTCTTTTCCGGGTAAGTCCCTTTGTTTATGTTTTAGGGTGTGATAGCGGTGTGTGTATACGTCAGATAGGCAAAACAATTGGGTGTTTAGTTACAAGCTCAAAACAAGAAACACATTATGGATATTTTAGCTGTCATTATATTGGTGACATGGCTTTTATAGCATTTTCAAGACTGATATCATGTATGTATGTATGTATACATGTATCATATATAGAGGCGAGCATCATTATTGAACTCTAACTGTTCCATTAGCTGAATAAATAATTACAGGGAACACTGTGGTTGCTGTGGTTAAATTTGCCTCCACTATTTTAACTTTCCATTGGCTGTTTGTTATTGATTCCACTGTAGGTGGTTCTGTACACTTACAGCCAACTTGGACTGCCAAACTAGTTGAAGGTCTGTTTTTTCCCTCCTATTGATCAGTGTAGGCGTTGGAATAATGTCATGTTGTTGTGTTTTTTTTCTTTTTTTCTAACAGGTTGTGGAGGATGGATATGAGTTCTTTGCCAAACGCCAGCTGGTCACACTTTTCTCTGCTCCAAACTACTGTGGAGAGTTTGATAATGCAGGCGGCATGATGAGTGTTGATGAATCCCTCATGTGCTCCTTCCAGGTATTGTGAAACACCAGCGCTTTTATTTTTATTTATGTGCTAGTTTGTAAGAACTAGTGTTAACAGGAGTCGCACTCTGATATCTTCCCTCCTTGTTTTTTGTCCAGATCTTAAAGCCCTCAGAGAAGAAGGCCAAGTACCAGTACGGCGGTGTAAATTCTGGACGGCCGGTCACACCACCCCGCACCACCCAAGCCCCAAAGAAGAGGTGAACGTGCAGCTGTGTCTCTCCCCCTTCTCACCATCTCCATCCCCACTTTGTCAATATGGCAATTCCCGCTACTCCCCTGTATAGTGAGGATACTGGGCTTATCTAACCGCCCAGATCTTTCTTCCCCCACTCACCCAGCCCCTCCCTAAACTCCACTGACGGCTCTTTTCTTAATGTGTATGTGTACATAAATTTGCTGTGGCCAATCTGTTTGATTTTATTTGCCTGTTTGTTGGTATTTTTGATATTAACAACAAATAATCTTTTGGTGGGTTTACCTTGAAATGCTAGTTGAATTTTTTGAGGTTCTGTGTCATGTAGGGAATTGCCGTCTCTTTTGTAGAGTGGCAGTGTGAGGAAGAAATGTTTTTAGTTCTTCAAAAAAGTAATTGGAGGTTGAACATTATTTTTTGCCTTGACCTGTCAGAAAGCTGGCAGAATTGTTCCTGTTTAATTCCTCTCGGACTGACGTTTCCATGCAAACCCAGATCCAGTGACACAAATAACATTCTTTATATTTCAGATTATCATTTTAACTCATTACAGCATGTGCAGTGCACTTTGCAGATGGTGTGCACGAGCACAATTTACACATTTAACCTTGAAAAAAGTGCACCTCACCATGAGTAGGAAAGAATGTAAACAGACAGGCTTGAATGAAGTGTAGAGGCGAGATCAGATGCTGCTGGCAGTGGGCACGCTCTGAGCATGACACTCTGTGGCCATCGATTTCCTCCCTCTGTTATCCCTCCCTCCGCGTCGACTCCACTCCCACACGAAAACATGCCACTTTGCACACAGAGCTGGCACTGATATTTTTATTCTCTAGTCTTTGGGATAATTCCCACCATACAAAGGATCTTATTTTACAGTGTTAAAAGACAGATTTGAGGGATTTAAAAAACAAAAATAAATAAAATCTGCAGTATGGTCCATACTGAGAAGTGTCCCTGATTTGAAAAAAAAAAGTTATAGGTTTCAGTTGCAGATGGTAAAAAATAAATTAGAAGGCAAAAAGTGATGATTGAGGATTAAGCCGTAGCTTTGTATGTCGAGGGTAAGAATAAGGAATGTCAGTTCATTGAGGGTTTTTCAAATGTCTAACTTGTCACATCACTAAAAACTATTACAACAGGAAGCTTTACAATAAAATACCAGCTGTCCTTTTTTTCTAACAGCCAATCTGTTAGTGTACTGGGCATGTTGGAAGGTGGTGGCAGAGCCACTTTGACAGCACACTGTTATGCTGGCACCTGGTGTATAAATTCAGAACTGCAGTTGAACTTGAACTTGTTCAACCCTCTTTGCATGTTTTGTTTTCAAAATGTGCAAGTTTAAAGCAACACTGTGTAAGATTTTCACCTAAAAATAATATTTCCAAAATTATTTTCATGGTGCATCAACCTTTGACCAGGAATGCATCGCCTGCAGCAACTCTTGTTCTTGGTAGGAACACCAAGAACTACAACTATAGCGTCTGGCTGTTGGGACTGAGATTACAATCATAGGGCACAACATTGGCCATCAACAACTAAGCACCATGTGATTGGCTGTTGGAATGAAGTCATAGTTGCCATAGTTGTAGTTTTTTTTTCAGTATTCCTACCAGGAACAAGAAAGTTACATTGTGCTGCTTTAATCTGTTTGATTTATTTTGTATGCAGCTGACATTTTGAAAATAAACGGTATTTGCAGTGTGGGTTGAATAATTTGTGTGCAACTATACATGTCCAGTGTTATAGATTTCCAAATCTACTGTGGAGATAAAAGATTCCATCCCATTGCAAGTACAAAATGTGGTGTTATTCACTACAAGGAGGTACTGCAGTTACCCTAGCCAGCATTAGGCCTGGTGTAGGACTCATGTTCTGTCTACTGCACATACTGTGCAGCTGCAGTGTTGTGGAAAACAGTTGCCTCTTTTCTTTCGTATTTTCTTTTGTGTTTTGCTCTCTTATCTCGTATCATTCTTCTGTTGTTTGCTCTCTTTTTCACATTATTTTCTTTAAATTCACTTAATTTATTTCCCAGTAAGGATGATGATAAGAGGTGTTGCCAAAAGCGGTTTTGCAATTTGTACAAGTTTGTTTGAAAGTCTTTAAATTAAATAAAATGGATGGAACTTAAAGGTGTTCTTGTCTTATTTAAGTGCATGTACATACATAATGTTACCTTTCTGCACGGAGTGTTGTCTTTCCGTAATCGTAGTCGGGAACACTCCAGTGCGTTAGCCCAAGACCTCCGTCCTGAGCTTATTCAGCGTAATATACTTCACCAACAAAGGAGAGGAATCCATGCTCTCTCTTGCAGAAGAGGGGAACCGACCTACCACTGCTAGACTGGCTGCTCATACTGCTGCAACAACACGCGCACCACTTTCTTTTTGAGCTACAAACACTTCCGTCAACACCAACTCCCATAATCCCCTCTGTCTCAAGGGACAGGCTATGCCTGTAACAATAATCATGGTCTCTACAGATAAAGACCTCACAGAATTTTCCCCTAGCATAATTAGCATAGTATATTTTACTATATGACTGAGGAAACTGTGATAAACCAAAGCAGAAATGGGAATTTTATTTTTATCCTTGCCTAATTCTTTTTTTTTAATTTTCATTGTTTAAAACAGCATTACAACAATAATTCTATCTGCAGTGATGCCACTGAATCACTAAAGCAACTTTTTGACTGCAACTGAACCAAATTATACACAATTGACACTTTCTGCACATTTTTTAGTGATAAAAGGACCAGGCTGATTCTATATATTATTATATAAAATATAATGTTAAAACATTTTAATATAATTTAAATGTAAACAATGTAAAAAAAATGCAAATTACACGTCCTACATCTCTGGAAAGCTCACAAGATGTAGAACAATGTCAGATTGATGTTTTAGTTTGCAGAACCCACCAGATGGCAGCAAAAGACGGCGTCTGAACTTACGTTTAACTTGGATCCATGGGCCTGAGGGTCCATGGGGCTCAAGGGTTGGTCCTCTGTAACTCAGAACTTACTGACTGTTGCTGTACTTCGTAGATGTTTTGATTTTTATTATGTAGTTGTTTTTCAGTTCATATTTTACATTTCTTTGTCCTGATCCAGGAAAGGCACACTTTTTTTTTTGTTGTTGTTGAATGTGTCAGCTTTGTTTTCCTGAATGTACGACCATTTGACTCTGAAAGCTCAGTCAGCTGCACCTCTCAGACTCCATTTGGCCCAGGTCAGGGTGCCAGGAGGAGCCCTCGTGGGGCGCCCAGGTGGAGGCGTGATGAGATCCAAGCAAAGGCAGTCCACAGGACCACTCTCAGGAAGAGGAGAACATAGTAAGTTATCTTCATCTGAGCGGAAGCGGAGTTCTCCTACAAAAGAAATTAGCTGTTTAAAAACAGAAAAATCTATGATTTATTTTTTTTTTTTTGGGGGGGGGGGGGGGGTTACATTGTTCTATGGAGCCAGTAGCCTTTATCTTCCCTTACCTGTGCAGCCTGTGCAGGAATAGCTGGCATGTCATCCTTAGTAGACCTCCTTTTCCTCTTTTGTTCTTTAGCATGTTGTGGCTGTCGTGGTTCTACTTCTATCAGGACTGTGCTTAGAAAACAAAACAAAAATAAACTCGGTTATGTATAATTTGTCATTTGGTTTCAACAGCAACATTAAACACACAAGAAAGACGACCTGTGATATTTGTGCTTTACAGATGTTTGCAGTCTCCTTTACTTACCTGTGCAGTTTCTTGTGCTTTGGGATAATTTGAGGAACAAATGCTGTGAAGTACAGCTGGAACTCCTGGAATGTGGATTTTCAGAAAGGTATCCCACAGCAACGCCATAGAAACTGCTGCTGCTGTGTAATGGCACAGTATCCGCACAGCAGGTAGGTCAAAAATAAATAAAAAGAAAAAAGAGCATACCATAATGTGCGTGCCTAAATGTGTACTCGCCTTTAATGCTCTGAAAAAGGGTCAGCAACCTCAACTGTGGTATGAGAAATTTTGGCCAAATAAATAAATTGAATAATTATTTGGCCAACTAATAACAAAATCTGCATACAGCATCAAAATGTATATGATCTTTAAAATAGATGTTAAGCCACTACATTAAAAAGTTTCTAGCCTACAAAAGCAATTGGAAGCCCCCACCCACTTATTTTCTCTAAAATTTATGGCTTTTTCCTTTGAATTTAAATCATATTTCTTGTAAATTTTTGGGGTGGTTGTTATTTTGGTATTTTCACTTCCAAAAATCTTTTTTTTTTTCCCCTTAAATTTAGATCTTATACATTTGAGACTTTTTCCTCACAAGACTTTTTCTTGTAAAATGTTAACTATTTTCCCATAAACCTGAGATTTGTCTTTTGTGTTTGCCACTTTAGGAAACTCAGAAATTTGTGACATTGTCATAAATTTCCATTTTTTTCCACAGGTAAATTTGTGACTTTTTTCCATTAAATGTGCTTACACATTTTTAATCGAAACTTTTTATACTTAAACTAGCAACTTTGTTCAAATTATTTTTTCACTAAAAAAATATATTTTTTATTACCCATTTGTGCAACCTTTTTACTCATAAATTTGGTCGTTTGTCCACATAATTTGGAGACATTTTGCTCTTAAAGGTATGATTTTGTAGATCCCTCCCCCCCCTTAATTTTACTGCTTTCTTCATAAATTTCCCTTCACACATAAAATTGCAACTTTTTTTCTTATAAAACAGATTTATTTTTGTTGCATATTTGTGATGATCTATCTTAAATTTGAAGTTTTTCTTGTAAATTAACTTTTTTCATTAAGTTATGGGCAAAGATTCTAGGCTGTAGAAGACCCTAAGACTGTCGCTAGTTCTTGGTGGTTGTAATACACCTCCCATCCGAATGAGGGCGACACCAGTCTCTGGTCCACTTAAACGTCTGAGGCGCTTTTACCTGACTGCTGATTCATATACATCATGGATGGGTTTTATCTATTATTTGTTCCATCTCCGGAGCATTTATAGATCTGTGATGTTTTCCTGGGACAAGCTACTGTACCAGAAGAGCTGGCTTGTGTACTTCGACCTCTATATCATCTCAGACAGCAAAATCATTTACGAAGAGCCCTTCGCGTCATTGGACTTGGTGTGTGTGTAACGTTTAGGCTATTTTGGTGGTTTGGGTACAGAAAGAAATTAGCTTCTGGGTTACTGGGGGATGAAGCTGATATTTATTCAGTCCGGACATGTCTGGCCGCTGCTGACAGCTTTAAAGTTCTGGGCAGGTAGAGTTCATGTAGCTAATGCCGCGGCTCCGTTACCGCATGTGTCTGTGCCGTGGGGAATTATAGAGGACAGTGGATGTACTATTGGGAATTAAGCATAGTGTTTCTTCTTTGTTACCAGCCACCCCTCTACTTGTGCATTGATTTAGTATTAGATATCAGTTTATTTTGCAACTATTTAGGCCACTGATTTTGACGTGAACTAATTTATCATGGTAAACAGCTACTCAGCCCCTCTTTTACCTTTTGTGCACAGCCTGAGAACATAATTCACCCCGCTGCATGTTTTCCCGTTTATTAGTGAAATCGTGCACATCACATTTTTCAGCTCCACTACTGATGATCAGTGCTGTTAAAGAAGAGAAGAGAGCTGAAACAAGACATGTTTTAGCATGATCTATTAAGCATCATTTTTAAAAATCTGATGTCTCAAGCACTGTTTTAGGATATGTTTTTGGATTTCCTTTAGGATTAATAAAGTTCTTCAGATTTTAGATTTGATTGGCGGTTGGCAACCAGCTCACAGGCGCATTACCGCCACGTACTTCACTCTATACCGTCACTCTATTGTGGTCAGTCGCTGTAGTCCCTCTATCGTCATTGCTGTGTCCAATCAAACCTCAACTCTATCTTCAGACATCACTGTTCTTCGTCTCCTCGTACTTTACTCTATATCGTCACTTCACTCAATATCATCACTCTACACATCTTGGCCGTGGCAGTTACGTCGGCCACCCAGACCGGTCTCCCAGGTATCGACTTCCTCCCAGGTCTGGCCCTGTGACTTATTCCCTGTTTGTCTTTCTGTGTGTGTTTTTCGTCATAGCTTTGTGACGTTTTCCTCATCGCTTTGTGACGTTCTTCTTCTTCTTTAATCTCGTATCTGCGTCTCATCTCATTATTCTAGATTTTCTAGCTGTGGTCTGTATCTGTGTCTCATCTCATTCTTCTTCTTCTTCTTTTAGACTTGATTGGCGGTTGATCCACCGGCCCATGATGCCTTTGAACTTAAAAGAACCCTCACTTAACAAGTCCTCAACTGCTTCCCAATGTAGCCCCTTAATGCCAAGATATTTTTCTGCTGCTTTCACAATGATTTTGATTTTTCCTGTTTTCTTGGAAGTCTGCACAGTGCAGTTTATCACATCTACCACAAATAAGACAAAATTACACCGAATTTTAAAGGAGACCGAGTGTCCTTTAAAATTAGATTTTACTCACATTTTTATAAGAATTTAAATATACTGTATATTTGCACACACCATCACACTAGAGGGACAGAGCATAATTTGTAACTTGTTTTTATGTGTCTATGCTCCATCAGTTCATTTGGCAGGCCACTTGCTCTTATTTTGAAGGTTTATGACACTGGATAGGAACCAGAACAACAATGTTGTTTGTGCAACATTCTCTGCTCAGCCACCAACTGTAAGGCTCCAGATCATCTCTAGCACCGAGCCAGCCATCTTTGTCAGTTTTAGTTTATTGGTGTCACTGAGTTTGGTGCTGCTCCTCCCAAATATGACAAGTAAAGAGGATTGGGTTTGTAACACCAGACTGGTAAAAGATATACAGCATCTGGCTGTACACTTCAAAAATCCTTAGAACATAGTCTCCTTTGTCTCCTAGTGTTTCTCAGTGTCAATTATGGTCCAGTCTGCTGTTTTATGTCTAGATTTGCAGTTTTTTTTTTAATCATTGCAGCACTAATATATTTTGTATCCATCTCTTCGTTTTTTTTAAACATCCAGGGAAAAAAAGGGCACGCTGTACTGGCTATGTGTCCAGAAACCATCCTTGGTCACTGTCTCAACAATGAACTATGAGAAACCCCCATAACTGATGGAAGAATGGCAAGATTTAGGCGTAAATCTTGCATCACTTTAATTGCTTTGGTGCTGCTCATACTCATTGTGACAGTGGTCCTGAAGGCACTCGTGCCAGAAGACTCACCGTTCAACAGCCCAGGAGGTGCTAAGCTGTTTTCTGGGGGAAAGGACCGTCCAGAGGTCAGACAAGACGACATCAAGAAAACTGATGTGACCAAAATGAGCAACTCAGCGCATTCAGGGAAGAATGCAGAACTGGAAGCAACTTTGAGGAAGTTTCCACCTCCAAACTATTATCTCCACACTTTCTACTATACGTGGTTTGGAAACCCCAAATTTGACGGCAAATACATCCACTGGGACCATCCACAGCTGCCTCACTGGGACTTTAAAGTGGCCCAGGGATATCCACAAGGGAGACACAGCCCCCCTGATGACATCGGTGCCAACTTTTACCCCGCCTTAGGGGCTTACAGTTCCAGGGATCCCTCTGTCATGGAGGCTCATATGCAGCAGCTGCGTACAGCAGCCATCGGTAAGAGAAAGATCAATCAGAATTTTGGGGGGGATCGATTACACTGGTCAACACCAAATTTATTAGCTGATTTAGGACAATTTTGATGTGCTGAATCCAAAAATCACATTGGTTTTGCTCAATCAGGTCAACTTTTTGAATTATGGCCACATGTAGTTTTATACGTTTTTGTTTACATGTACGGGTATTTTCGCTTTATATGATGCAAAATTCTTTTTTATGTCTTGAAATTCTCTGAATTTTGAACAATGATGACGTAACATTCAATTTGCACAGTACTAAGTAAGTACAGGTTTTTACTTAGCACTTGATCGAGAGAAACGGATATCATTTTCGGATTCAGCGGTGCAAAATTGTCTTAAATCCGTTGAAGAAATACGGACAACTTACAAAAAAATTATTTTTGTAACCCTGTGTTATTAATCTCATGGTGTCCATCAGCCCCTACAGTGTTATAAATGCAAATTAATTCATAGAAAGCCTCAAAATTTATTAAATTGTGTTCAATTCAGTTAGTGTCCTTAAGTGTTTTTTTTACCATGTTTATTTAAGGCAGGGGTCTGCAACCTTTTTGGACCAAAGAGCCATTTTTGCCCCTCTCTGTCTAAATAGAGTTAGCTGAGAGCCGCAACAGTTGTTTCACCTTTAAAATAAACATTATGCAGCATATAAAGTTTCATATATAGCACTGAATATACAAGAAATATAGTTTGTGGCATTTATGAATTCATACTACAACAGAGATGAAAACTGATGGAACTTGTTACTATTATATGTTGCAACAACTGAAAAGCCACACTTCTGAAAAAATGTCTTAACTTGTTTTCATACATTATTTTATTAAGCTGATGTTTTAGCTGCTTTTAGCTCTGTATTGAGTTTTACCCCCCGCCAGTCGAAGTCCAAAGGGGTTGAAGAGCCTCTTGGACGAAGACCGAAGGGGGATTGTGTTATGGGTCTATCTGTCCGTCCATCCGTCTCACTTTTGTGAAATCAACTCCTTCTACAGCTTTGTTCCACATGTTTTGAAACTTGGGACCATGGTTTGATATACACTGATGATGTGCATATTGCAATTTGGTTTTGATTGGATGATTTTTGCAGGAGTTGTAGCCCCTCACTTATATGCACCTCTTATTTCACCTCAATTCATAGACAGTAACTGTTTTGTGAAATCAACTCCTCCTACAGTTTTGTTCTGATTGTTTTGAAACATGGTACCATGGTTTTATATACTCTGATGATGTGCATCTTGCAATTTGACTCTCATCGGATGACCCTGAGGTCAAAGGGCAGAGGTCACATTTTCCCTAAATCTTCTAAACACAATAACTAGTAAAAGAAATGATGTAGGCGTTTCATATTGATACAGTAGTTGTAGCTAATATACATCTTTGATGACTTACACCATGACCTCACTATGGGTTTGGGGGCAAGGGCCAGCATTCCAGTTGCACTATGGTAAATGGTAAATGCTAAATTTACTATTACTATAAAACAAGTAAAGCTAGGGCCACCAAACTTGTTTGTGGTGGTGCCTTGCATGGCAGCAGCCCCTCTGATTCTAGATGTGATTAACATTGTAGATAAGAGAAACGTAATTTCATTCTACTGTACATGATTGGCTATATGGATTGAATGACAATAAAAAGTTGGCTTCTTGGTACACAGGTTCACCTTAGGATCCTGGCCTCTGACTATGGCTTTGGGGTCAAAAGGTCAACATTAACATTCCCTATGCCTTATTACTGTACATCGAGTAAAGCTAGGGTCACCAAACTTGGTACACAGGTTCACCCTGTGACCCTGAAGTGTGACTATGGATTGGGGATTTCAAGGTCAAAGGTCAACATCAAAATGGCTTATAAACTATATCTCAACAACAAAGAAAGCTAGGGTCACCATACTTGCTACACAGGTTCACCTTGGGATCCTGACTTCTGACTATGGGTTTGAGATCAAAAGGTCCAATGTCAAGGTTAACATTCCCTATACCTTATTACTGTAAAACAAGTAAAGCTAGGGTCACCAAACTTGGTACACAGGTTCACCCTGTGACCCTGAAGTCTGACTATGGTTTTGGGATCGCAAGGTCGAAGGTCAACATCAAAATGACTTATAAACTACAGTGGTGTGAAAAAATGTTTGCCCCTTCCTGATTTCTCTCTTTTTTTTTTGTATGTTTGTCACACTTAAATGTTTCAGATCATCAAACAAATTTAAATATTAGACAAAGATAACACAAGTAAACACAAAATGCAGTTTTTAAGTGAAGGTGTTTATTATTAAGGAGAAAAAAATCCAAACCTGCATGGCCCTGTGTGAAAAAGTGATTGTCCCCTAAACCTAATAACTGGTTGGGCCACCCTTAGCAGCAACAACTGCAATGAAGTGTTTGCAATAACTGGCAATGAGTCTTTTACAGCACTGTGGAGGAATTTTGGCCCACTCATCTTTGCAGAATTGTTGTAATTCAGCTACATTGGAGGGTTTTCGAGCATGAACCGCCTTTTTATGGTCATGCCACAGCATCTCAATGGGATTCAGGTCAGGACTTTGACTAGGCCACTCCAAAGTCTTCATTTTGTTTTTCTTAAGCCATTCAGAGGTGGACTTGCTGGTGTGTTTTGGATCATTGTCCTGCTGCAGAACCCAAGTGTGCTTCAGCTTGAGGTCACGAACAGATGGCCGGACATTCTTCTTCAGGATTTTTTGGTAGACAGCAGAATTCATGGTTCCACTTACCACAGCAAGTCCAGATCCTGAAGCAGCAAAACGGCCCCAGACCATCACACTACCACCACCATATTTTACTGTTGGTATAATGTTCCTCTTCTGAAATGCTGTTACTTTTACACCAGATGTAGTGGTACACACACCTCCCAAAAAGTTCAGCTTTTTTCTCGTCAGTCCACAGAGTATTTTCCCAAAAGTCTTGGGGATCATCAAGATGTTTTCTGGCAAAACTGAGACAAGCCTTTATGTACTTTTTGCTCAGCAGTGGTTTTCGTCTTGAATCTCTGCCATGCAGGCCATTTTTGCACAGTCTCTTTCTTATGGTGGAGTCATGAACACTGACCTTAACTGAGGCAAGTGAGGCCTGCAGTTCTTTGGATGTTGTTGTGGGATCTTTGGTGACCTCTTGGGATAATTTTGGTCAGCCGGCCACTCCTGGGAAGGGTCACCACTGTTCCATGTTTTCGCCATTTGTGGATAATGGCTCTCACTGTGGTTCCCTGGAGTCCCAAAGCTTTAGAAATGGCTTTATAACTTTTTCCAGACTGATAGATCTCAATTACTTTGCTTCTCATTTATTCCCGAAATTCTTTGGATTGCAGCATGGTGTCTAGCTTTTGAGGATCTTTTGGTCTACTTCACTTTGTCAGGCAGGTCCTATTGAAGCGATTTCTTGATTGAGAACAGGTGTGGCAGTAATCAGGCTTGGGTGTGGGTAGATAAATTAAACTCAGCTTTCCAAAGATGTGATAAACCAGAGTTCATTTGTTTTAACGGGGGGGGGGGGGGGCAATCACTTTTCCACACAGGGCTATGTAGGTTTGGATTTTTTTTTTTTTACCCTTAATAAACACCTTCATTTAAAAACTGCATTTTGTGTTTACTTGTGTTATCTTTGTCTAATATTTAAATTTGTTTGATGATCTGAAACATTTAAGTGTGACAAACATACAAAAAAATGAGAAATCAGGAAGGGGGCAAACACTTTTTCACACCACTGTATATCTTCAACAACAAAGAAAGCTAGGGTCACCAAAGCTGGCACACTGGTTCACTCTGAGACCATGATGTTTACAGGTTTGGGGTCAAAAGGTCAAGGCTGGCACTCCCTAGGCCCTCTTACTATAGAACGTGTAAAGTACTCTAGGATCACCAAACTTGCTATACAGGTTCACCTCGGGAGCCTAACCTACAACAATGTGTTGCATACTTTGTTGTATATTTGTGAAAGATGGGCTTATCATAATTTGGTTCTGCCACAGTAATTATATTGAAAAGTTGAAAACTGCTGTCTGTCAGTAAGTATTGGGATCTTCAAAGAAAATGGAGGTTGGGGATATTGCCCTCACCTCAGAGTGCTCTTGTTTGTTGTTGCATTGTTTTGATGTAGTTACTCTCAGTCAGCTGTATGTCAATATTTCTAGTTTATATCTGTGTTGAGCTTTTAACTTTTATACTGAATGTCCCCTTTAAAAAAACTGTATGAAAAGGCTTCGGGGTCAAGACTGGAGTCTGCCAGTTCGTGACCCCTGCAATACACAGTCATTTGAAAAATAAAATAATTAAAATGGTCATGTCATTTCTGTCATTTTGAGATATACTGTAAGTGTCGGGAGCCACAGGATGGGAGCTGGAGAGCCGCGGGTTGCCGACCCGTGATTTAAGATCACATTGCCCAGCCCTAATATATAATCATGAAAATCATATTTAAATAACTGTTATAGTGTGTAGCCAGGACCACAAACACATACAAATACCACAAATGTGTGGACAAGAGCACATAAGAGACAAGTAAAAGGCATCAGCTGGGTGGTATTGACAATAAGCCTTAGGGGAGCTGAACAATTATGGTCTGACACGCCATGATCATAACCTAGTCTACTTTTTGGAGCTTCTTTTTAAATGATTACTATGCTTGTTCCCAGGAGTCATCGCCTTGTCTTGGTATCCTCCCAATATGAAGGATGACAATGGAGAGCCAACAGATAATATTGTGCCTTTGCTGCTGGAAGTGGCACATAAATACCATATAAAGGTCTGTAGGAGAATGTCTGAGTTACACAAACATCTGTTTTGTAACCATCAGGAGCTTAAATGAATTTCATCTTTTGAAAATGTCTTTAATGTGTTTTTAAAAAAGAAAAAAAAAAGACAGATTTTCTGCCATTCTTGTTTGCAGGTAGCTTTTCACATTGAACCATACAAAGGAAGGGATGAAATCAACATGCTCAGTAATGTGAAATACATCATTGAGAAGTAGGTATTGCTGTTTGTCAGTGCCAGTCAAATACCATTATTATTAGTAGTAGTAGTAGTATCTTGCAGTCACTCAGGGATTGACTCAGTCATGACTCATAACCTACATTAGTAATGAGCATAATTGCACTCTTGCATCCTTCTGTTTCCTCTGACATCTGCTTGTTTATCTGATTTTTTTGTCCTCTCAGATATGGAGAGCACCCAGCATTTTTCAAGTACCAGACAAACACTGGCAAACTTCTTCCACTCTTTTACATATATGACTCGTATCTGATGAACTCGGAGCAATGGGCCAAATTGCTAAAGCACACGGAGAGTAACAGCATCAGGGATACCCCCTATGACGCCATCTTCATCGCCCTGCTGGTGGAGGAGAAACACAAGATGGATATCCTCACAGGGGGGTTTGATGGCATCTACACCTACTTCACTACTAATGGTTTTTCCTATGGGTCCACCCAGCGTAACTGGGGCTCTATTAAAGCTTTCTGTGAAGATAACAACCTGATATTCATTCCAAGCGTGGGGCCAGGATACATCGACACAAGCATCCGACCCTGGAACTTCAAAAACACACGAAACCGAATCAACGGCAAATACTATGAAACATCTTTGAGTGCAGCACTAGAGGCCAGGCCTGACTTTATCTCTATAACATCTTTTAATGAGTGGCACGAAGGGACCCAAATTGAGACAGCAATTCCCAAAACGAGTCAGACGGTGTATCTGGACTACCTGCCCAATAAGCCGACCATCTACCTGGAGATAACTCGCAAATGGGCAGCAATATTCGGGGGAGAGCGGCGAAGATGGCAGGAGTGATTTGATGAAGATTCTTATGTAAAAAGTAAATGAAAAGCTGATTGAGTTCTGGATGCAGAATGCAGAACAAAATGCGAAAGCCAAATGACTTGGACAAGTCAGGGATGAGTCAGCCACCTACAGGTGCATCTCATTACATTAGAATATCATTGAAAAGTTAATCTATGTCAGTAATTCAGAAAGTGAAACTCATATATTGTATAGATTCATTACACACAATTAAAAAAATCAGTATCTCCATAAACCTTGTCAGCAGAGGGATGCATGAAGTGCTCAAAAATTTCCTGGTAGATGGCTGCACTGACTTTGAACTTGATAACACTGTGGACAAACACCAGTAGATGACATGGCTCACTAAATCTGGTGTCAAGTGCTGTCATTTGGAAATCAAGGTCCTAGAGTATAGAGGAAGAGTGGAGAGGCACAGAATTCAAGTTGCTTGAAGTCCGGTGTTGTGGAGAAAAAGGAATAGGCGAAGGCAATGAGCTGAACGACACAAGGATTTATTGTTTCTCCAACATAACAGCAAACATGCTTCTGAGCTCTGCTAAGCTACAGTGCTACCTGGGTCTCTGTACATTCCTCTTTTATACTTTAATTTCCATATGTAGAGACCCAGAGCTTCCAACCATTAATACAGCCGTGGACAAAATTGTTGGTACCCCTCTGTTAATGAAAGAAAAACCCACAATGGTCACAGAAATAACTTGAATCTGACAAAAGTGGTAATAAATAAAAATTCTATGAAAATTAACCAATGAAAATCAGACAATGCTTTTGAATTGTGGTTCAACAGAATTACTTTAAAAAATAAATTCATGAAACAGGCCTGGACAAAAATGATGGTACCCCTAGAAAAGATTGAATATAATGTGACCATAGGGACATGTTCAACCCAGATGTGTCCTCTAATTAACATCACAGATGTCTACAAACTTGTAATCAGTCAGTCGGCCTATTTAAAGGGTGACAAGTAGTCACTGTGCTGTTTGGTGACATGGTGTGTACCACACTAAACATGGACCAGAGGAAGCAAAGGAGAGAGTTGTCTCAGGAGATTAGAAAGAAAATTATAGACAAGCATGTTAAAGGTAAAGGCTATAAGACCATCTCCAAAGCAGCTTGATGTTCTTGTGACTACAGTTGCACATATTATTCAGAAATTTAAGATCCACGGGACTGTAGCCAACCTCCCTGGATGTGGCTGCAGGAGGAGACGGATAATACGAATGGTAACAAAAGAGCCCAGAACAACCTCTAAACACATTCATGGTGAACTCCAAGGTCAAGGTACATCAGTGTCAGATCGCACCATCTGTCGTTGTTTGAGCCAAAGTGGACTTCATGGGAGACGACCAAGGAGGACACCACTGTTGAAAACAAATCATAAAAAAGCCAGACTGGAATTTGCCAAACTGCATGTTGACAAGCCACAAAGCTTCTGGGAGAATGTCCTATGGACAGACGAGACAAAACTGGAACTTTATGGCAAGGCACATCAGCTCTATGTTCACAGATGCAAAAATGAAGCATACCAAGAAAAGAACACTGTCCCTACTGTGAAACATGGTGGAGGTTCTGTTATGTTCTGGGGCTGCTTTGCTGCATCTGGCACAGGGTGTCTTGAATCTATGCAGGGTACAATGAAATCTCAAGACTATCAAGGTATTCCAGAGAGAAATGTGCTGCCCAGTGTCACACAGCTTGGTCTCAGTCGCAGGTCATGGGTCTTGCAACAGGATAATGACCCAAAACACAGCTAAAAACACCCAAGAATGGCTAAGAGCGAAACATTGGACTATTCTAAAGTGGCCTTCTATGAGCCCTGATCTAAATCCTATTGAACATCTGTGGAAGGACACGGAAGGACTGCACGGTGGCGCAGTGGTTTAGCACTGTGGCAGCACAGTTTTACCCTCGGCCGGGGGATCTCGGGGATCATGAGATCGTGGGTTCGATCCCAGCCCCCGACCAACAGTGAGCTGTGTGGAGTTTGCATGTTCTCCCCGTGTTGCGCGGGTTTACTCCGGGATTTCTCCGGTTTCCTCCCGCACACCAAAAATATGTAGGTTTAGGGCGCTCGCGCACGCAGCGACCAGCAGCCGGTGGCTTGTCACCAGACTGCAAACCAAGTCTACCTACGGGTACAAATAAGTAACAAAAAAAAAAAAAAAAAAAAGGAGCTGAAACATGCTGTCTGGAGAAGGCACCCTTCAAACCTGAGACAACTGGAGCAGTTTGCTCATGAGGAGTGGGCCAAAATACCTGCTGAGAGGTGCAGAAGTCTCATTGACAGTTACAGAAATCGTTTGATTGCAGTGATTGCCTCAAAAGGTTGTGCAAGAAAATATTAAGTTAAGGGTACCATCATTTTTGTCCAGGCCTGTTTCATGAGTTTGTTTTTTAAAATAATTCTGTTGAACCACAATTCAAAAGCATTGTCTGATTTTCATTGGTTAATTTTCATAGAATTTTTATTTATTACCACTTTTGTCAGATTCAAGTTATTTCTGTGACCATTGTGGGTTTTTCTTTCATTAACAGAGGGGTACCAACAATTTTGTCCACGGCTGTACATTGCTGTGTGAACAAAGAGTAATGTGGCACATTAACATAATATTTGCGGGCTCTGCTCAAACACACCTCTCCGGCATTTACTCCTCTCCCCGGGGGGGGCGCATAGTCTTTGCTGTCCTGCTTGATACCCCCCCCCCCCCCCCAGTGACACCTCTTCATTCAGTCCATTGTCCTCTCTTCCCCTTGTCTCTCTGGGTGTGAGGAAACCAACAAACTGCCCCCACAGTGTGAAGTTTCCACACGGTGATTTGGGCAGCCATGTCATCTACTGGTGTTTGTCTACTGTGTTTTATCAGTCCACAGTCAGTGCAGCCATCTACCAGGACATTTTAGAGCACTTCATGCTTCCCTCTGATGACAAGCTTTTATGGAGATGCTGATTTCATTTTCCAGCAGGACTTGGCATCTGCCCACACTGCCAAAAGTACCAATACGTAGTTTAATGACCATGGCATCACTCGGCTTAATTTGCCAGCAAATTCGCCTGGCCTAAACCTCATAAAGAATCTATGAGGTATTGTGAAGAGGAAGATGAGAGACACCAGACCCAAAAATGCAGACGAGCTGAAGGCCGCTATCAAAGCAACCTGGGCTTCCATAACACCTTATCAGTGTCACAGGCTGATCGCCTTCATGCCACGACGCGTTGATGCAGTCGTTCCTGCCAAAGGAGCCTCAACCAAGTATTGAGTGCGTACATGGACATACAGTGGGGTAAAAAAGTATTTAGTCAGCCAACAATTGTGCAAGTTCTCCCACTTAAAAGATGAGAGAGGTCTCCAATTTTCATCATAGGTATACCTCAACCATGAGAGACAAAATAAGAAAAAAAAAATCCAGAAAATCACATTGAAAGATTTTTAATGAATTAATTGGTAAATTCCTCAGTAAAATAAGTATTTGGTCAGTAACAAAAGTTCATCTCAATACTTTGTATACCCTTTGTTGGCAATGACAGAGGTCAAACGTTTTCTGTAAGTTTTCACAAAGTTTTCACACACTGTTGCTGGTATTTTGGCCCATTCCTCCATGCAGATCTCCTCTAGAGCAGTGATGTTTTGGGGCCGTCGCTGGGCAACACAGACTTTCAACTCCCTCCAAAGATTTTCTATGGGGTTGAGATCTGGAGACTGGCTAGGCCACTCCAGGACCTTGAAATGCTTCTTACGAAGCCACTCCTTCGTTGCCCGGGCGGTGTGTTTGGGATCATTGTCATGCTGAAAGACCCAGCCACATTTCATCTTCAATGCCCTTGCTGGTGGAAGGAGGTTTTCACTCAAAATTTCACGATACATGACCCCATTCATTCTTTCCTTTACACGGATCAGTCGTCCTGGTCCCTTTGCAGAAAAACAGCCCCAAAGTATGATGTTTCCACCCCCATGCTTCACAGTAGGTATGGTGTTCTTTCTCCTCCAAACACGACAAGTTGAGTTTTTACCAAAATGTTCTATTTTGGTTTCATCTGACCATATGACATTTTCCCAGTCCTCTTCTGGATCATCCAAATGCTCTCTAGCAAACTTCAGACGGACCTGGACATGTACTGGCTTAAGCAGGGGGACACGTCTGGCACTGCAGGATTTGAGTCCCTGGTGGCGTAGTGTGTTTCTGATGTAGCCTTTGTTACTTTGGTCCTAGCTCTCTGCAGGTCATTCACTAGGTCCCCCCATGTGGTTCTGGGATTTTTGCTCACCGTTCTCGTGATAATTTTGACCCCACGGGGTGAGGTCTTGCGTGGAGCCCCAAATCGAGGGAGTTATCAGTGGACTTGTATGTCTTCCATTTTCTAATAATTGCTCCCACAGTTGATTTCTTCACACCAAGCTGCTTACCTATTGCAGATTCAGTCTTCCCAGCCTGGTGCAGGTCTACAATTTTGTTTCTGGTGTCCTTTGACAGCTCTTTGGTCTTGGCCGTAGTGGAGTTTGGAGTCTGACTGTTTGAGGTTGTGGACAGGTGTCTTTTATACTGATAACGAGCTGAAACAGGTGCCATTAATACAGGTAACGAGTGGAGGACAGAGGAGCCTCTTAAAGAAGAAGTTACAGGTCTGTGAGAGCCAGAAATCTTGCTTGTTTGTAGGTGACCAAATACTTATTTTACTGAGGAATTTACCAATTAATTCATTAAAAATCCTTCAATGTGATTTTCTGGATTTTTTTTTTTCTTCTCATT
The DNA here is from genome assembly GCA_020510985.1 of Pholidichthys leucotaenia. Classification (NCBI taxonomy): domain Eukaryota; kingdom Metazoa; phylum Chordata; class Actinopteri; order Cichliformes; family Pholidichthyidae; genus Pholidichthys; species Pholidichthys leucotaenia. Next base: position 114,840,741 of record CM035842.1, on the reverse strand, counting down.
TTGTGTCTCATAGTTGAGGTATACCTATGATGAAAATTGGAGACCTCTCCCATCTTTTAAGTGGGAGAACTTGCACAATTGGTGGCTGATTAAATACTTTTTTGCCCCACTGTACTTTTCAGTAGACCAACATTCATTCATTCATTCATTCATCTTCTTCCGCTTAATCCTTTTCGGGTCGCGGGGGGGGGGGGGCTGGAGCCTATCCCAGCATCTTTGGGCGAGAGGCAGGGTACACCCTGGACAGATCGCCAGTCCATCGCAGGGCCAACACAGAGAGACAGACAACCATTCATTCTCACAGTCATACCGAAGGACAATTTAGAATCCCCAGTTTGATGCCAATTTAACCTAACTTGCATGTTTTCGGCATGTGGGAGGAAACCGGAGAAATCCCGGGGTAAACCCACATGACTATTAAAAATCCAATTTTTAAAATTGACCTTTTGTGATAGTCTAATTTCTTGAGAAACTGAATTTTGGGTTTTCATCAGCTGTATAATAATCATCAAAATTAAAAGAAATAAACACTTGAAATCACTCTGCGTGTAATGAATCTATGTAATATAGCAGTTTCACTTTTTGAATAGAATTACTGAAATATATAAACTTTTCAATGATATTCTAATTTACTGAGATGTACCTATAATTATCTTAAATTTGGCTGCATCGATATGTGTGGGTTTTTGTTTTGTTTTTTTTTACACTTGAACAAGTTATTGCCAATTTAATTCACGTCTTATTGCCTCATGTTTACATGCGTATTTTTCCTGCCCTGAAACTGCATTGGTATGTTTCTAACTCTTTGTGATCTGTGACTATTAAACCTCGAGAAAAAGAAACTTCACTCTGGAAACCAAAAAGGAAGAGAGTAAACAAAGCAGTCTGCTAGGAAAAAGCTGTTGTCTCTCTCTGTTTTTAACTCTGCCTCAGTCCAAAATAAGATAGATAGATAGATAGATAGATATGCATAATTTCAAAAGCATGTCTGTCTCCACTGTTTATGAGTCATAATGATGCAAAAAACAGTAGGATGGAGTGGAACACCTCAGTTGGAAGAAATCTGTTGCTAAGAGAATGGAGTGCAAAACATTATTTAAATAGTTTTGCAACAGATAATCTACTACAATCCTGTGCCATGGTCATGCATGTAATTGGCACGTTGGTCCAATGCAGGACACCATGTAACTGTCACAGTTTCCCCCTCCAGTGCGTAGCCATTACAGATAGTCTGTCCTACATTCATGTTTGTCACCATTACTGAGACTGCTACTGCACTGCTTCAAATACACTGAGCTTCTAGTAGAGAGGTAAGTGTGTGTGTGGGGGGGTGGGGGGGTGAGGCTATTCCATCTGTGCCTGGGGTAAGGTACAGTCATTACTGTTGAGTTAGAATAATGGGAGAGTGAGGGTCTCGTTTTAAATAATTTAAAAACTAAACCCCTTAAAACTACCACTAGAAGGCACTTTTTCTCACTATTTCTCACTGTTTTTGCACTACTTTCCTGACTGTAGTTACTTTCCCAACCACTACAAGGTGCTGTTTGTACTACTTTCCTCCTCTCTGCAGGGTATCTGTTTTACCCACCCTTATAAAATGTGTAATACGCTATGCATCAAAAATGTATCACTGGCAGATGTCACAGCTTGACATTTACTAGTTGCACACTGATTTCCATGTTTTTAGCAATGCAGCTCTTGATGTTCTACAATGGCTGTGAATGAGAACTTCACAAAGTTAAAGAAATCTAATTTTAAGTGAACCAGTAAGAAGTTAAATATTAACTGCTATGAAGATGGGAAACGACACATTTCTGTTGGACTATAGCTAATGCTAGCTTCTGTTTTGCAAATAATGAAAAGTTGTCTGTGTGATCGACAGTACTGATGAACAGTATGAAGACTACAGCAAGTTTGGATGTTAATGTCAATTTGGAACTGTCACATATAATGGACATATGGAAATAACGCACGATAAATTATTAGATGTAAATGACTTTCACTGTGTGGATTGGTTCTGTTGATGCATTTAAATAAATCTGGTGTAACTTTTTCCTGTTCTTTTATCAGCTGCAGTCAATGTAAAAAGATATGTTTTACAGAAACTTGTAGAAACGTGGAAATTATAACTAAAGACTTATAATTTGTATGCAGTGTTAGTTTATTTACTGACCGGAGTGGTGGCCTGGTGAGAGAGTGTCATGGGTTCACGCCCTAGCCCGGTCATACTAAAGACCATATAAAAATGGTCTAGCTTGGTGTTCAGCATAATAGAATGGGGGAAGGAAAGTTGGTTACCCAGCCATGGGTGGAGCACAAGCCAGCCAGGCTACTCCTAGTGCCAGTCCCATGCCCTTGAAAGTGGGGAGGGTTGTGTCAGGCAGGGCATCCTGTATAAAACTCTTGTCAAATGAGATATGCGTATCATCACGTATCAGATGATGATAATATGCCATGGCAACCCTGAAAGGGAGCAGCCAAAAGAAGGGGAAGAATTGGGTTTTTTTGCTGATAGAGCTGTAGCGGCTGGAGCTACTTTTGATAAGCAGCCTAGTTAAATTGTGATTTTTTTAAACTGAGTACTGTGTTTAAACAGTTGCTTTCTGTAATACAGTGACACTCGTCGTCGGCCTCCGTCGGTCTATGATGACCATGGAAGAAAACCCTAAACGTCTACTCTGCTGGAACAGCACTGCCTGTGGCTGAACAGGCCGATGCGCGAATGGCAGTCCCTGTCACACAGGTCGCACTTGTGGGTGGTCTCCGTGCTGCTGGGTCTGTGGCGGTTCTTCCTGCGGGTCCTTTTTTCATCTGCTGCAGCAGTCAGTCTCTCTTCACCCGCCTTGAACTGTCTGGTCAGGGTGCCTCTCCATTTGGAGCAGTCCATTGCAAGGTCCTCCCAGCGCTCTGTGTTGATCTCCAGGGTCTTCATGTCTCTCTTGTAGACGTCTCTAAAGCGCAGCTGTGGGCGGCCAACGTCTCTCCTGCCAGTCGCCAGTTCTCCGTAGAGGACGTCTTTGGGGATTCTGCCATCCTCCATACGGTGAACGTGGCCTAGCCAGCGGAGCCTGCACTGCCTGAGTAGAGTGAACATGGAGGGAAGGCCAGCGCGGGACAGAACTTCTGTGTTGGGCACTTTGTCCTGCCAGGATATGTCCAGGATGTGGCGAATGCAGCGCAAGTGGAAGGAGTTCAGTCTCTTTTCCTGCCGGGCGTATGTTGTCCACGTCTCACTCCCATAGAGCAGTGTGCTGATGACGCAGGCATTGTACACTGCCATCTTCGTCTTGACAGAGAGTTTGGGATTCTCCCACACTCGTGTGGTGAGGCAAGCGAGTGTGAAGGCTGATTTTCCAATCCTCTTGTCGATCTCTGTATCAAGGGAGAGGTTGCTGCTGATCGTGGACCCCAGGTACGTGAACTGATTCACGACCTCCAGCTCGTAGTCATCGATGGTGATGGTTGGTGGTGCTTCCGTGCCTTGCGCCAAGACGTTAGTCTTCTTCAGGCTGATGGGAAGCCCGAAGTCCTTGCATGCCTGAGAGAAGCGGTCCATCAGGGTCTGAAGCTCCTGCTGTGTGTGGGTTGCGACTTTAGCGTTGTCTGCGAACAGCATGTCTCTGATTAGAGCCTTGCGTACTTTGGTTCTGGCTTTCAGGCGGGTGAGGTTGAAAAGCCTGCCGTCAGATCTTGTGTGCAGGTAGATTCCCTCTGTTGCTGTGCTGAAGGCATGCCTCAGGAGCATAGCAAAGAAAATCCCAAAGAGGGTTGGCGCGAGTACACAGCCCTGTTTCACTCCGCTGCGTATGTTGAATGGCTCTGAGACGTTGCCGTCGTGCTGCACTATCCCCTGCATGTTGGTGTGAAACGATTCAATGAGGCTTTGCAACTTTGGTGGGCATCCTATCTTTGGCAGGATCTTGAAAAGGCCCTCTCTGCTGACCAGATCGAACGCTTTGGTGAGGTCGATGAAGGCGACGTATAGGGGCATGTTCTGTTCTCTGCATTTCTCCTGGAGTTGGCGGATGGAGAATATCATGTCTACCGTCGATCGCTCAGCACGGAAGCTACACTGAGATTCGGGGTAGACACGTTCGGCAAGCTTCTGTAGACGAACGACAACAACTCGTGCGTAGACTTTGCCAACAACGCTGAGGAGGGAGATGCCCCTGTAGTTGTTGCAGTCGCTTCTCTCCCCTTTGTTTTTGTAGAGGGTGATGATCTTGGCATCCCTCATGTCCTGTGGTACGGCACCTTCCTTCCAGCACTGGCAGAGGACGTCATGCAATAGCAGCAGTAGGGCGGTCTTGCAGTGCTTGATCAGGTCGGGGGGTATGCCGTTGTTGCCAGGTGCCTTGCCAGCGGCCAAGCTATCAATGGCCTTGCTGAGTTCGTCGATGGTTGGCTCAACATCAAGTTTGTCCATGGATGGCAGGCAGTCGATGGGCTGACGGTGTCATGGTGTTCTGTCTGGAGTAGAGGTCGGAGTAGTGTTCCACCCATCTCTCCATCTGCTTGTTCTTTTCTGTGATCATCTCCCCAGTGGAGGATTTGAGGGGGGCCGTCTTGCTCTGAGCCGGACCAAGTGCTTTCTTGATGCCATCGTACATACCACGGATGTTCCCTGTTATGGCAGCGGTTTGAATGTCTTGGCTGAGCTGAGTCCAGTACTCGTTGGCACAGCGCCGAACAGTCTGCTGAACTTTGCTTCTCGCATCCCTGAGAATCTGGAGATTCTTCTCGTTTGGGTACTTCTTGTACTCAGCAAGTGCTGAGCACTTGGCTTCAATGACGGGGGTCATCTCGGTCAACTTGGCATCAAACCAGTCCTGTGACTTCGAGGTCTTCCTCCCAAAGGTAGCCAAGGCTGTGCGGTGGATGGTGTTTCACAGCTCTTCCCACTTCTGCTTTGCTGATTCTCCTTCTTGTGGTACACCAAGTTCCTTCTCAAAGGTGGAGGCAAACTACTCAACAAGTTCTGGTTGGGCCATCTTGCTGGTGTCAATCCGTGCCTTTCCAGGCTGTCTAGCACGATGGAATTTCTTCAGCTGCAGCTTGACCTTGCAACACACCAATGAATGGTCTGTGTCGCAATCTGCACTCTGGAACGAACGGGTGATTAGCACGTTCTTCAGTGAGGTGCGCCTGGTCAGGATCAAGTCCAGCTGGTGCCAGTGCTTTGAGTGCGGATGTCGCCAGGAAACCTTGTGTTGGGGCTTGGTCTTGAAGAACGAGTTTGTGATGCACAGATCGTGATATGTGCAGAATTCGAGCAGCCGCTGTCCGTTGTCGTTCATTCTGCCCACGCCAAATGGTCCAAGACAGGAGGGCCAGGAGTCGTGGTCAGCACCCACTCTGGCATTGAAGTCTCCAAGGAGAATGAGTTGTTCAGAGTTGGGGATGATCCTGACAGTTGTTGCGAGATTCTCGTAGAACTCGTCTTTTGCCTCTGGTGTGGCTGTCAGTGTTGGGGCATACACACTGACGAGGGTGACTGGGCCTTGAGTGGTGTTCAGGCGGAGGGTGAGGAGTCGTGCAGAGCCATTTCTGCCCGGTTCCACCATCTTCAGCAAGGTGTTCTTCACTGCGAAGCCCACTCCGTGTTCCCTGTGTTCGTCACTGCCCTTTCCCTGCCAGTAGAACGTGTAGTCCTTCTCTCTGTGTGCCTGCGTCAGCCAACCGTGTTTCCTGGAGAGTGGCGATATCCACTCCCAGTCTCTTCAGCTCATTATTGATGATGTCAGTCTTCCTGGTGTCGTTGATGTCCTTGAGGTTAACAGCGAGTCCTGTCATCATAGTGCGGACGTTCCAAGTTCCCAGTTTTAGAGTTGGTCTCTTTTGGTTTTTTTGTCTTGCCTGGTGCGAAGGTTCTCAGCCTGCTGTTCGGACTTCTCCTCATCCCCATGCACCCAATGAGGAAAGCAAGCTGTGGCGGGACAACACCTTATTGGCTGGGGGCTGCCCAGCTTGAGGCGGGCGGTAGCTGTCCAGTGAGATCCGATGATCCCTCCCACCATCGGGAACAACCCCTGGCGCCGCGCTCTATGCCAATTGAGCGGTGGCTTATAACCGGTAACTGTCATTCCCCGTGTTTTGTCTACGCCAAAGGCGAAGCTGGAGTATCCTCTCCAGTGATCCGGTGTTCTACCTTCCAGCATTGGGCGTTGGTAGGATTCAAGTCTGGGCAGGAAGATATGGAGGACAAGATGTTGCCCATGCAGCATGTCCCCCCTCTCCACGTCACTGATGATGTGATGTATGGGAGTTGTATGAGTTGTATGAGTTGCATTTGCATATGCCACCCCATTGGTGGGCGCTGTACCCTGTGGCATTGCCAATAGTATAAGAGTGTGCTCATTGAACTGAACAAACGTGTATGTGTGCGTATGCCTGAGTAAACGAGCAAGCTAATGACCTGCAGCTGTGTGTGTCTTGGTGTTTGTTCCTCCGAGTGGTAATCTAAAGTAGAAACCCACGGATATAACAGATGAATCCAAAGGAACAGCAGGGCTGCTACAGTTTGGCACCAGCGCCGTCGCAGGAGCTGCCAGAACGATGTTGAGCACAACAGAGAACTGCCTTAGGGGCTCCGACTCCGGATTTTTCCTCAGGGTTGGCTCCCGAAGCTTTTCCCATGACCTGGTGTGCCGCAAGGCAGCGGAGGTTTGAAATCAGGGTTTACCTTCCCCTAGATGGGCTACCTTGCCAGGTTGATGAGCCACCATCTACCCGAAGCTTCTGGTTTTAAGGCGCCAGAGATCCGCCCTCGCCCCTTCTCCTATTAGTAAAAGCAGTTCCGCCGGGCTTAGAGACTAAACCACACGGGCAGGCTAGGAATTGGACTTAGTTGTCAGAGGCTTTTCGAGACGCACGCCATAAGGAGCATTTTATGAGTACTGGGAGCTTAACCCCAGTGCCGCTCCTGGCTATGACAACCTTGGTACCACAGTGACACTATGGCGATGCATATTGGTGATATAGCTGTGATGTATGGGAGTTGTATGAGTTGTATGAGTTGCATTCTTATATGCCACCCCATTGGTGGGCGCTGTATCCTGTGGCATTGCCAATAGTATAAGAGTGTGCTCATTGAACTGAAAAAACGTGTATGTGTGCGTATGCCTGAGTAAACGAGCAAGCTAATGACCTGCAGCCGTGTGTGTCTTTGTGTTTGTTCCTCCGAGTGGTAATCTAAAGTAGAAACCCACGGACATAACATCATTGGCGACGAGGATAACTTTAGGTTTCCAAGTCTTGCCGCAGTATTGACTGCGAGTGATGGAGGAAGAGGAACGTTTGAACGTTTAATCAGAATCAGAATCAGATTCTGATTCTGATTCTGATTCTGAGTGATGGAGGAAGAGGAACGTTTGTCCTGGTGGGAGTTTGGCTGGGCGCGGCACACCGGGTGACAGGACGCCAGGTGACAGGACGCCGGGTGACAGGACGCCGGGTGATAGGACGCCAGGTGGCAGGACGCCAGGTGACAAGATTGCTAAACGCTAGCTAACTGCACGCCATGGCTGGATTTATTGGACACATTAACCCATTCGACGAGTCGGTGGAGCAGTGAACAACCTACGTTGAGAGGTTTGAGCATTTTGTAACGGCAAATGGTATTGCAGAGGAGAAAAAGCTTGCTGTTTTCTTAAGTGTAATTGGTGCGTCAACATATGGACTTTTACGTAGCCTCGTAGCTCCAGATAAGCCAGGGGCTAAGACATATGCTCAACTCACGGAAGTTTTGAAAGACCATTTTTCCCCAAAGCCAATTGTGATTGCTGAAAGATTTCGCTTTCATAAACGGAACCAACAAGAGGGAGAAACTGTGACGCAATACATAGCAGTCATTAAAAAGCTTTCTGAACACTGCGAGTTTGGTATGCACCTGCAGGATGCATTGAGGGATAGGCTCGTTTGTGAACTGAACATAGAAGCTATCCAGAAAAAATTGCTGACGGAGGAGAAGCTTACTTTTTCCAAAGCAGTGGAACTAGCCGTGTCAATGGAGACAGTAGCTCGCGAGACACATCAGCTGAGCAACGCACTGAAAGTGCATGTACTGTCACCACACGACAAACAACACACGAAATGTTTGCGCTGTGGAAAAATGAACCACAAAGAGAGCGATTGTTTTTATAAGGAGCAAAAATGCCATAAATGTGGTAAGAGAGGACATATCTCAAAAATGTGCAGGAACAAAGAGACTGTAAATAAGGAGAAACCAGTGGAGTATAAAGCTAAAAAGGAAAAAAGGGTGCACCAACTGGATGTAAAAGAAATATCTAGTGATGGTAGCACTACAGACACTGAAGTGAGCCTGCATACGGTGTCTCAGCAGAGTAATTTGTCATACATGAGTGTTAAACCAAAAATTGAAGGTAAAAGGATTATTATGGAATTAGATACCGGTTCTGCCGTTTCTCTGATTTCAAGAAAACTGTATGATGCACACTTTAAGGACTTGCCCTTGCGCCAAACCCATATAATGCTGAAAACACACACGGGCGAGGTGATTCCAGCAGAGGGTGTCATCACCGTTTCAATGAGTATGAACAAGCAGAGGGCTAGACTACCACTGTATGTGGTTCGGGGAAGTTCACCCCCACTTTTTGGTCGGGAGTGGCTGCGGAGGATTCGAATTGACTGGCGAGAAATAAAGACGGTCCGGGAGGAGACGCTAGAGGGCGTGCTACAAAGACATGCAGAGGTCTTTAAAAAAGAATTAGACACTTTGAAAGGCATGGAAGTAGCCATAGCGCTGAAGCCGGATCATGTGCCACAGGTCTGTCAAGCGAGAGTCGTTCCCTATGCCCTTAGGCCAAAAGTGGAGGCTGAAATTGACTGATTGTGTGAGCAGGGCATTATATCCCCTGTCAAATTCAGTGAATGGGCAACACCCATTGTGCCCGTTGTGAAAAAGAACGGAGATGTTAGGATATGTGGAGATTTTAAAGTCACAGTTAATCCTGCCCTGTGTGTGGAGAAATATCCAATTCCACGCATTGAAGATCTATTCGCATCACTTTCGGGGGGGCAACATTTTAGTAAACTGGACTTATCTCATGCCTATTTGCAAATGGTGATAGAGGGAAATTCCAGAAAATATCTTACAATAACCACATCCAAGGGTCTGTTTTGTTACAACAGGCTGGCATTTGGAATTACCTCAGCACCAGCGATATTCCAGCGTGCCATGGACCAAGTCCTCCAGGGTCTGCCGAACGTTCACTGTTACCTGGACGATATATTGGTTAGTGGACAGGATCGTGTGCAGCATCTGAAAAATCTGGATGCAGTCCTAGGGCGCTTGGAAGAATTCGGTTTGCGAGTACGGAAGGAAAAATGTGAATTTTTCAAGGATTCACTGGAATATCTGGGTCACGTCATTGATGCCCAGGGTCTACACAAGGCACCAGAGAAAGTCAGGGCAATTGTGGAGGCTTCTGCACCTACAGACGTGAGTCAGTTACGTTCTTTCTTGGGGCTAATTAATTATTACAGCAGATTTATCCCCAACTTGTCAGCTATCCTAAGCCCACTGAATACGCTACTGTGCAAAGGAAAACAATGGCAATGGACATCTGAATGTGCTGCATCTTTCAAAGAGGCAAAAGAGCAGTTACTCTCTCAAAGCGTGTTAACCCATTATGATCCACAACTTACCATTCGGCTGGCGTGTGATGCATCACCTTATGGTGTAGGTAGTGTCATCTCACATATTTTCCCGAATGGACAAGAGAGGCCCATAGCTTTTGCATCAAGGACTCTGAATAAGGCAGAACGCAATTATGCCCATATTGAGCGCGAAGCTCTTGGCATTATATTTGGAGTTCGTAAATTCCATCATTATCTGTATGGCAGGCAGTTTACACTCCTTACAGATCATCGCCCATTGACCACTATTCTGAGTTCGTGCAAAGCCACACCATCTATGGCTGCTGCTAGAATGCAGTGGTGGGCTCTCCTGTTAGCTGCCCATAATTACACCATACAGTACCGAGAGGCAGCTCATCATGGAAATGCGGATGGGCTTTCACGCCTTCCATTACCAACATCATCAAGAGAGAGAATCAGTACTGTGGACAGTTTTCACATTAAACACCTAGAAGCCTTACCTGTGAACTGTCGAGAAATCTGCCGAGAGAGCAGGGGTGATTCTGTCCTTGCTCAAGTCCTGGAGATGGTCTCCACAGGTCGCTTTCCGAGGGTCCAGGATGTGGCCAGCACATTGGCGCCATTCATCAGCCGGAGGAATGAGTTGACACTCCAGCAAGGCTGCCTTATGTGGGGTGTGCGCGTCGTCATTCCCTCAAAATTGAGATCACGACTGCTGTCAGAACTGCATACTGGACACCCAGGTGTTGTCAAAATGAAAGCTGTCGCCCGCAGTTACATGTGGTGGCCCGGAATTGACGCTCAAATTGAACAGGTCTCAAAAACATGCCAGTCCTGTCAATTTACACAGAAAGCACCGGGATCAGCACCACTCCACCCATGGATTGGCCTGGATCCCCGTGGCAGAGAATTCATGTTGACTTTGCTGGGCCGTTCCAAGGCCAAATGTTTATGGTGGTTGTAGACGCCCATTCAAAATGGCCTGAGGTACACCTTATGAGTTCCACTACAACAGCTAATACCATCCAGGTGCTCCGAGGGTTATTTAGTCGTTATGGGCTCCCTGAGGTGTTAGTGAGCGATAATGGTCCTCAGTTTACCTCACACGAGTTTGACACTTTTATGAAAGGCAATGGAGTAAAGCACATTCGCTCTGCACCATTTCATCCATCAACAAATGGTCTTGCAGAACGTTTTGTACAGACATTCAAGCAGTCACTGAAGCGTTCCACTGGAACCACTTCCATACAACACCGACTGGGTGCCTTTCTACTCACGTACCGTAATACTCCACACTCTACAACGAAGAAGTCCCCGTCTATGCTTTTCATGCATCGCAAGTTGCGATCTCAATTGGACCTGCTGAAGCCTAGCGTGACATCAGAGGTAGAGAAAGCACAAGAGGCACAGTGTGCGTATCGAGGAATGCATGCAAAAGCCAGAACGTTCAAGGTGGGAGATCCAGTTCTTGTTTGGAATTACGGGAGAGGAGAGAAGTGGATACCAGGGGTTGTTTCAGCTGAGACTGGCCCTGTGTCCTACACCGTCGACATCGACACATCGCAGCACTGGAGGCGACACGCGGACCAGATGCTGGCCAGGGTTGTTGAATTGGATACCTCTACAGACGACGGCGGAGCTGCATCGTCGTGCATCTCAGCAGACCTGCCTGTGCTGGAAAAGACTGTTCCAGAACTAGCTACTCCGGTTCCTGTGAGTGACCCCTCACCATTACCCCAGGTAACCTCAGAGGGAAACACCACATCACCTCCAGAGACTGGTAAGAGATATCCTTCTCGTATTACTAGACCACCAGAGCGTTATGTTCCATAAACTTTGTTTAAGATACTTTTAAGAGACATATATTGGACATTTTTGAATAAGAGACCTTTTTTATGTGTTAGATGAGAGAGTCACGTCTCACCAAAAGGGCAGAATAAACCCTTGACTGACTCAGGAGTTTGGGATCGTCTACTCCCAGCCTCAAGGCTAGTGTGTGTTTTTAAAATAATAAAAGTTGTTTGCTTTGTGTATCTTGGGGGTGGGTACAACATTTAGTGGGGAGGAGATGTGATGTATGGGAGTTGTATGAGTTGTATGAGTTGCATTTGCATATGCCACCCCATTGGTGGGCGCTGTATCCTGTGGCATTGCCAATAGTATAAGAGTGTGCTCATTGAACTGAAAAAACGTGTATGTGTGCGTATGCCTGAGTAAACGAGCAAGCTAATGACCTGCAGCCGTGTATGTCTTTGTGTTTGTTCCTCCGAGTGGTAATCTAAAGTAGAAACCCACGGACATAACAATAGCAATGTATATTGTGGTTGTGTCAGCAGACAGCATCTCAGTCAGGAGGCAGTGGTTAGACACAAGAGAACAATAGGCAGGGACCTCATGGGGAGTTGGCAGGAAGAGAGAGCTGGGGGTTTAAGGAAAATGTGTGGTGGAGGTGAAATGTCATGCAGATGTGAGATGATCTGTGGGGTTTTAAGGGATGAAACCTGGTTTGGCTATTCAGTGCTTTCTGTGTATGATGTTGTGAGAGTGTGAATAAACTTCGTCTGATCGTAACTTGGCCTCATCATTTCCACACTCTCCACACTAGTGACCCTGGACGTATTATGGAACATGAGGCAAGAACCCCGGAGTCGGCCCGGACGGGAAGCCCCAGCAACACGGCAGGCATCCCACAGACGGCCCGGACGGGAACCCCCAGCAACGCGTGTGCTGTTGCAGTCAAGCTACCGGACTTAAGATAAGATAAGCCTTTATTAGTCCCACAATGGGGAAGTTCCAGGATTGCAACAGTACAGGGATAACAACACTCAGAGCAACAATCAGAAGGCAAGAAAAAAACAAGAGCAGCGAGTATACATATGTACATATAAACATAAATATATAGACACACGGTGCGGAGCATTGTAGCTAGATGGAATAAATATATAGATATATAAACACACAGTGCGGAGCATTGTAGCTAGATGGAATAAATATATGAATATATAAACACACACAGTGCGGAGCATTGTAGCTAGATGGAATAAATATGTAAATATATAAACACACAGTGCGGAGCATTGTTGCCAGATGGAATAAATGTATTGTGGAGATGTGAGAATGACGAGGCAGAGTTCTCTCTCAAGTCAGCTTTATTCACATCACCATCATCTCAAAGCAGTAAGCTGACGAGGCCGCACAGGAAACTCTCATCCTTAAATATCAGGGCTCTTACATTTCACAGGTCACATGTATCACAGACCACCTTGCATTAGAAAGACAGTAACAATGCATCCTCTCTCCATGATATTACTTCCACTGTCTACAATGCATCCCTTCTTTAATCCTTTAATTAAAACCCCCACAGTCTCAAGCCTTGCATACCAAAGCTAAGATTCTTGCAGCTTCCTGTAATCACCAAGGAAGCCTCTTACTTTGTTCTGACCTAAAATGTGAGTCACAAACAAGTCCCGTGGGCTGCACGGTGGCGCAGTGGTTTAGCACTGCAGCAGCACAGTTTACCCTCGGCCGGGGGATCGCGGGGATCGTGAGATCGTGAGTTCGATCCCAGCCTCCGACCAACAGTGAGCTGTGTGGAGTTTGCATGTTCTCCCCGTGTTGCGTGGGTTTACTCCGGGATTTCTCCGGTTTCCTCCCGCATACCAAAAAAAACATGTAGGTTTAGGGCGCTCGCGCACACAGCGACCGGCTGCCGGTGGCTTGTCACCAGACTGCAAACCAAATCTACCTACAGGTACAAATAAGTAACAAAAAAAAAAAAAAAAAAAAGTATGTGTGTCCACCACACAAAGCCCCCCCAACATTTTAGAACGAACAGAACAAACAAGAGAATAACCACATGCATGCCGTGATAGTATCAATACACATCAGTCCACATGCTGCCTAGGCTTCAGTCTCCTGCCGTATCTGCTGTAGCTGGGATTCAACGTCTCTGTGGCGCTGTCACGCTGGGGGTTTGCCGTCTGGGGGTGGAAACCTTTTGTCAGCACCTGTGGGTGTTCTGGGGAAACATTACTCTGTGAAGCCCCCCGCGGTGGTCTACCTCGCCGCAGGTCCCTCGCCAACAGCACATGCTCATCTGCCACCACAAAAGCGGGTTTGAGTCTGTTTATGCCAATTTTCTCTTTCCTACCCCCCAAATCTAGCAAAAACTGCTTGTCCCCTGTTTCTAGCACTCTGAATGGTCCGTCATAAGGCGGTCACAGCGGGGTTCGATGTGCATCGTGTCTAACAAAAACAAACTCTGCGTTCTTCAAAGTTTTAGGCACAAAAACGCGCGGAAAACTGTGGTGCGCGGGGCCGGGCAGCATGCTTGATTCTATGTTACTCCGCAACAGCTGAGACGGGGAGGCGCCTGGCGCAGGGTTATCTGGGAGAAACTCCCCAGGCAGCCGGAGTGGTTGCGCAAACACGAGCTCTGCTGGGGAGGCTTCTAAGTCCTCTTTAGGCGCAGAACGAAACCCCAATAACACCCACGGTAACTTGTCAACCCAATTTGCATCCGTCAATGACGCTCTGAGAGCTGCTTTCAATGACCTATGAAAACGTTTGCATAACACGTTAGCCTGCGGATTGTACGCGGTTGTGCGGTGAATTGTGACACCCAAGCTGCGGGCCATTGTTGACCAAAGCTCGGACACAAATTGAGGGCCTCTGTCGGACGTAATGTCCGACGGAATGCCGAAGCGCGCCACCCAAGCTGTTAAAAACGCGTGCGCCACCTCCTCGGCCGTGGTTGATGCCAGCGGGACCACTTCAGGCCAGCGCGTGGTGCGGTCCACCATTGTCAGAAGGTGTGTGCACCTTTGTGACGGCGGGAGGGGGCCCACGAGGTCCACATGAATGTGATCAACCCTCTTAGCCGGAATGTGAAACGGCTCCAAAGGAGCCCTCGTGTGCCTGTGTACTTTGGCTCGTCGACACGCCGTGCAGGCTGCTGCCCACTCTTTAACTTGTTTGCGGAGGCTCGGCCACACAAATTTCTCTCCTACCATTTTGACCAACGCGTGCACTCCCGGGTGCGCCAAAGAATGAACCGAGTCAAAAACGCGGCGGCACCACGCGGCTGGTACTACTGGACGCGGCCGTCCAGTGGAGACATTGCAGATTAGGGGGGGCATACCGTCTTGCAGCACCCTGCTCTGCAGCCTTAACCCTGTTGGTCCAGACTGAAGCGCGCGCACATCCGCGTCACCAACTTGCTCCATGGCCATGGCTGCACAATCTACTCCTACGCTGACTGGGGCCGCCACGGCGCGCGAGAGGCAATCTGCCACTACATTGAGTTTGCCCACCACATGTTGAATATCAGTGGTAAACTCTGATATCGCGGCCAGCTGTCTCTGCTGCCGGCCTGAACACGGTTCAGAAACCTTGGCCATCACGAATGTTAGCGGTTTGTGGTCAACGAACGCGGTGAAAGAGCGTCCTTCTAGCCAGAACTGAAAGTGGCGGATGGCCAAATGGAGAGCCAGCAGCTCCCTGTCGAACGCGCTGTATTTACGTTCACTATCGTGCAAGGTCCTGCTGAAAAAGGCGAGGGGCTGCCAAACCCCGGCTACATGTTGCTCCACGACCGCCCCTATGGCCACATCTGATGCGTCAGTGGTGAGCGCTATGCGGGCCGTTGGGTCTGGGTGTGCCAACAATGCAGCCTTTGCCAAGGCTGCTTTCACCTCCGAGAACGCTTGGTCCCGCTCCGGCAGCCACTCGATCTTATCCGCGGGTTTCTTTTTTTTGAGTGCGGCATACAGCGGCTGCATGAGTTGCGCCGCGCGGGGGAGAAAACGGTTATAAAAATTTACCATTCCCAAAAACTCCTGCAACGCCCTGACCGTCTGTGGCCGGGGAAAATCTGCCACTGCGCGCACTTTGTCAGGCAGCGGAACTGCTCCTTCGGGGGAGATGCGGTGCCCTAAAAAATCGATCTGCGCCACCCCGAACTGACACTTCGCTGGGTTGATTATTAACTCGTGATCTCCCAACCTTCGGAAAACTGTGGCCAGGTGTTTTTCGTGTTCGTCTTCGGACGCGCTGGCTACTAAAATATCGTCCAGGTAGACGAACACGAAAGGGAGATCGCGAAGCACCGCGTCCATCATGCATTGGAACGTCTGAGCAGCCCCTTTAAGTCCGAATGGCATGCATAAAAACTCGAATAGGCCAAACAGAGTTATTACCGCTGTTTTGGATATGTCCTCAGCGCGCACTGGGACTTGGTGGTAACCGCGGACCAAGTCTATTTTAGAAAAAACGCGCGCCCCTGCCGAATGAATGGAAAAATCTTGGATATGTGGGATTGGGTAGCGGTTGTGCGCTGTAGCGTTGTTTAACCTGCGGAAATCCCCGCAAGGTCGCCATGATCCGTCAGCTTTCAGGACCATGTGTAGGGGGGAAGCCCACGGACTGTTTGAACGTCGGATAATGCCCAACCTCTCCAGGTTGGCGAACTCCTCGCGCGCTATGGCCAGTTTAACTGCGTCCAAGCGCCAAGCTTTTGCAAAAACGGCCGGTCCGGTAGTGGTAATAAAATGCTCCACCCCGTGTTTAGCGACTGTTGCCGAAAATGTGGGGACCGTGAGTGCTGGGAACTGAGTGAGCAGTGTGTGGAACTTACCGCTTGCAGCTGTGACGTTGGCTTGTGCTGTTGGCAGGGCCACTCGCGCTGTACAGGGGACAGAATCAAAAGAAAGTGCATTAACCAGGCGCCTGTTAGCGAGATCAACCAACAAACCATGTGAGCACAAAAAATCAGCCCCCAACATATTGAAATTTACTGCTGCTACAACAAAAGTCCACTCAAATGTACGGCCGTGTAGAGACAGAAGCAGAGTCTTCTCACCAAAGGTCTTAATCTCCGAGCCGTTCGCTGCTGTCACCCGGGGACCTCCGGAACCAGCTAGTCTGTCCGCGTAGGAGGGTGTGATGAAACTCAACTGGGAGCCTGTGTCGACGAGGAACTGCCTCCCCGAGCGTGCGTCCGACAAGTAGAGCAGCTTGTTCTCTTCCCCGAGGGCCGCGGCTGCTACCGACCCCCGGTCTTGGCGTTTCCCGAACGCCCGAACTGGTACGGTGGTACACACTTGCGTGCCCTCTCTGCAAAGCGGCGATGGTAGAAGCAAAGGACGTCCGATCCACGTTCACTGGCCCCTGCCGCCGCCATCGTCGGTGAGTCTGGTACCGCTGCCTCTGGCCTCCTGTCGTCTCCGGTCGTCGCGCCGAGTTCCGCTGCCGTGGCTGTGGCTGCGCACCGCTTGGTGGCGTTAACAATCCACTGCGCCTCTCGGCCCAGCGCACGGTAGTCCCGTAGGGCCAACAGTGGCGAACTGGCCAGGGTCGCTCTCGCTGCTGACGGTAGACTCCTGAGGAAGAGGTGGGTGAAAATGAAGTGATCGTCGTCAGAGTCTTTCAACCTCAACAACTTCTCCATCAGGTTCGCGGGCATGTCATTTTCCAACTCCGTCAGTGCCAAGAGCCTCTCTGCTCGCTCCTCTGCCGAGGGGGTGAATTGCTGGATGAGTGCAGCCTTCAACGTGCCGTATTTGTCGCTGTCCGGCGGCTGGTCGATCAGGCTCTCCACATGCTGGGCCGTGTTGTTGTCCAGCTTTGCGACTACGTGGTAGAATTTTGTGGCATCTACCGATATTCCCCGGAGGTTGAACTGCGCCTCAACCGCGTTGAACCAGGAGCGCGGATTGTTCTGCCAGAAGTCCGGTAGCTGGACTGTAGCGGCATTCGCTTGGCTGGGGGCTCCTGACGAGGCTGGCCCGGGGAATTCTCCTCTTGCATGATACGTCTCAGGTCACCAGTGTGGAGATGTGAGAATGACGAGGCAGAGTTCTCTCTCAAGTCAGCTTTATTCACATCACCATCATCTCAAAGCAGTAAGCTGACGAGGCCACACAGGAAACTCTCATCCTTAAATATCAGGGCTCTTACATTTCACAGGTCACATGTATCACAGACCACCTTGCATTAGAAAGACAGTAACAATGCATCCTCTCTCCATGATATCATTTCCACTGTCTACAATGCATCCCTTCTTTAATCCTTTAATTAAACCCCCCACAGTCTCAAGCCTTGCATACCAAAGCTAAGATTCTTGCAGCTTCCTGTAATCACCAAGGAAGCCTCTTACTTTGTTCTGACCTAAAATGTGAGTCACAAAACAAGTCCCGTATGTGTATCCACCACAGTATAAATATATAAACACACACAGTGCGGAGCACTGTAGCTAGATGGAATGAAACAGCATAACCGTCTACTTAGTTATCCTACATGGTATGATTATGTACCCTGTGGAGCATGTAAATAATGAGGCGGATTTGGTTCAGGCGGTTTATTACACGACTCACACAAGGAGCATAGACAGAATGGCATACAAGTAGGAACTCTTCCCTTAAATAACATGACATCCTTCTAGACTCTTCTCACACACAAAAGATAATCTCCTTCTAGACTCTTCTCACACACAAAAGATAATCCCCCGTCCGACTGCAGTCAGTCCATTCATCCTTGACACCTCCCTGTTATCTTACTAGGGCATCTAGAAACTTCTCACACACAAAAGGTTAACTTCGCGTCCTTTGTTCCTGTCTAAGGTGGTAAACCATAAAGCACTCCCCAGGTTGCCCCCCCCCCCACAGCAACTTAGATAGCACAAAAGGGTAACAGTCCACATGCTGTGACAGAACCATTAACATCAGTCCACATGCTGTAGAACAATCAACATCAGTCCGCATGCTGCTTGGGCTTCAGTCTTCTGCCGTATCTGCTGTAGCCAGGATTCGCTGCCTCCGTGGCGCTGCCATGCTGGGGGGCTGATGTCTGGGGGTGAAAACTTTTTGACTGTCCGTGTGGGTGCTCTGGAGAATCTTTTCTCTGGGAAGCGCCCCGTGGGGGTCTTCCATTCCGAGGGGCCCTCGCCAACAGCACTTGCTCGTCAGCCACAACGAAAGCAGGTTTGAGTCTGTCTATACCAATTTTTTCCCTCCTACCCCCTAAGTCTAGCAAAAAATGCTTATCCCCTGTTTCCAGCACTCTAAACGGTCCATCATAAGGTGGGCGCAGTGGGGGGCAGTGGGCGTCATGTCTGACAAACACGAACTCTGCGTTTTTCAAAGCTTTAGGCACAAAAACGCGCAGAAAACTGTGGTGGGCAGGGCCCGGCAGCGTGCTTGAGTCTATGCAACGCTGCAGCAGCTGAGACGGGGAGCTGCTCGGCGCTGGATTATCTGGCAGAAACTCCCCAGGCAGCCGGAGTGGTTGTGCAAAAACGAGTTCTGCCGGGGAAGCTTCCAGATCCTCTTTAGGCGCAGAACGTAACCCCAATAAAACCCATGGTAGCCTGTCTACCCAATTTGCATCCGTCAGTGAAGCCCTCAGAGCCGCTTTTAACGACCTATGAAAACGTTTGCATAACCCATTAGCCTGCGGGTTGTACGCGATTGTGCGGTGAATTGAGACAGCTAGGCTGCGGGCCATGGTTGACCAGAGTTCAGAAACAAATTGAGAGCCTCTGTCGGACGTAATGTCCGACGGAACTCCAAAATGCGCCACCCATGCTGTTAAAAACGTGCGCGCCACCTCCTCGGCCGTGGTTGCCGCCAGTGGGACCGCTTCTGGCCAGCGCGTGGTGCGGTCCACCATTGTCAGGAGATGCCTGTACCCCTGTGATGGCAGAAGGGGGCCTACGAGGTCCACGTGGACATGGTCGAACCTCTTAGCCGGGATGCGAAACGGCTCCAAAGGAGCCTTCGTGTGTCTGTGGACTTTGGCTCGTTGGCACGCCACGCAGGCTGCCGCCCACTCTTTCACTTGTTTGCGAAGGCCCGGCCACACATATTTTTCTCCTACCATTTTGACCAACGCGCGCACCCCTGGGTGTGCCAAAGAGTGAACCGACTCAAACACGCGACGGCGCCACGCGGCCGGAACCACAGGCCATGGGCGACCCGTGGAGACGTCGCAGATTAAGGGGGGAATGCCATTAAGCAGCGTCCTCTTCTCCAGCCTTAACCCTGTTGGTCCAGACTGGAGCGCGCGCACGTCCGCGTCACTAGCCTGCTCCGCGGCCATGGCTGCGTAATCCATCCCTACACAGACTGGGGCCACAACGGCGCGCGAGAGGCAGTCTGCCACTACTTTCAGTTTGCCCGACACATGCTGAATATCGGTAGTAAACTCTGAGATCGCGGTTAGCTGCCTCTGCTGCCGGCCCGACCAAGGTTCTGAAACTTTGGCCATCATGAATGTTAGTGGCTTATGGTCAACGAACGCAGTAAAATTGCGCCCTTCCAGCCAGAACTGGAAATGGCGAATGGCCAGGTGGAGAGCCAGCAACTCTCTGTTGAATGTGCTGTATTTACGTTCATTGTCGCGCAAGGTTCTGCTGAAAAAGGCAAGCGGCTGCCAAGCCCCGGCGACGCACTGCTCCACAACAGCCCCTGTGACTACATCTGAGGCGTTAGTGGTGAGGGCTATGCGGGCCGTTGGGTCTGGATGTGCCAACAATGCGGCGTTTGCCAGGGCTGCTTTAACTTCCGAGAACGCCTGCTCTCGTTCCGGGGTCCATTCGACCCCATTCGCGGGTTTCTGTTTTTTGAGCGCAGCGTACAATGGCTGCATGAGCTGCGCTGCGCGGGGAAGGAAACGGTTATAAAAGTTCACCATTCCCAAAAATTCTTGTAGCGCCCTGACCGTTTGCGGTCGGGGAAAATCTGTCACTGCGCACACTTTGTCAGGCAGCGGAACCGCTCCTGCGGGAGAGACGCGGTGCCCTAAAAAATCAATCCCCGTCACCCCGAACTGACATTTCGCTGGGCTGATTATTAAACCGTGCTCTTCCAACCTTCGGAAAACCGTCGTGAGGTGGGTTTCGTGTTCGTCTTTGGATGCGCTGGCTACCAAGATATCGTCCAGGTAGACGAACACAAAAGGGAGATCGCGCAGCACTGCATCCATCATGCGTTGGAACGTCTGTGCTGCCCCTTTAAGCCCAAACGGCATGCGCAAGAACTCAAATAAACCAAACGGAGTTATTACCGCTGTTTTGGGTATGTCCTCAGCGCGCACTGGGACTTGGTGGTAACCACGGACCAAATCTATCTTAGAAAAAATGCGCGCTCCTGTGAGGTGAATGGAAAAATCCTGAATGTAGGGAATTGGGTAGCGGTCGTGCGCTGTAGCGTTGTTTAATCTGCGGAAATCGCCGCAAGGTCGCCACGAACCTTCAGCTTTAGGGACCATGTGTAGCGGGGAAGCCCATGGGCTGTTTGAGCGCCTGATGATGCCTAACCTCTCTAGGTTAGCGAACTCCTCGCGCGCTATGGCCAGTTTAGCTGCGTCCAAGCACCGAGGTCTTGCAAAAACGGGCACCCCGGTGGTGGGGATAAAATGCTCCACCCCATGTTTAGCGATAGCTACTGAAAACGTCGGGACTGTGAGTGCTGGGAACTGAGCGAGCAGTGTGTGGAACTTGCCGCATGCTGCTGTGACGCTGGCTTGTGCTGTTGGCCAGGCCACTCGAGCTATACAGGCGAGAGAGTCAAAAGACAGTGCATTAACCAGGCGCCTGTTAGCGATATCTACCAACAACCCATGTGCACATAGAAAATCAGCCCCCAGTATATGGTAATCCAATGCTGCTACAACAAAAGTCCATTCAAATGTACGACCGTGTAGAGACAAGAGTAGAGTCCTCTCACCAAAGGTCTTAATCTCTGAGCCGTTTGCTGCTGCCATCTCGGGGCCGCTGGGTCCTGCCAGCCGGTCAGCGTAGGTCGGCCGGATGAAACTCTTCTGTGCGCTGGTGTCCACGAGGAAATGCCTCCCCGAGCGTGCGTCCGTCAAATAGAGCAGCTTGTTCTCCTCCCTGAGGGTCGTGGCTGCTACCGACCCCCGGTCTGGGCGTTTTCCGAGCGCTTGAACTAGCACGGTGGTATACATTTGCGTGCCCTCTCTGCAAAGCGGCGGTGGTAGAAGCAAAGCGTGTCACCTCCACGTTCCTTGGCCCCCGCTGCTGCTGCCGTCGGTGGTTCTGCTGCTGCCGTCGGCGGCTCCTCGTCTCCTCGTGTCGACGTGCCGGGCTCCGTCGCTGCCGCAATGGTCATGAAAGCCTTGGTGGCGACGATGATCCAGTTTGCCTTCCGGGCTAGCGCACGATAGTCCCGTTTGGCCAGCAACGACGAATTGGCCAGGGCCGCTCTCACCGCTGTCGGAAGGTTCCTGAGGAAAATGTGGGTGAAGATGAAGTGGTCGTCGTCCATGCCCTTTAACCTCAGCATCTTCTCCATCATGTCCACGGCCGAACCGTCTCCCAACTCGGTCCGCGTCAGAAGCCTCTCTGCTCTCTCACCATCCGAGAGCGTGTAGTGCTGGATGAGGGCAGCCTTCAGCGCGTCATATTTGCCGTTGGCTGGTGGCTGATCGAGCAGGCTCTCGATGTGCTGAGCCGTGCTGGCATCGAGCGCTGCGACCACATAGTGGAATTTCATATCATCCGCCGATATCCCTCGGAGGGCGAACTGCGCCTCGGTTAGGTGGAACCAGGAGCGCAGGTTGTGCTGCCAAAAATCAGGTAGTTTGATCGCGACAGCGCACGTGAAGCTTGGGGTTCCAGTCGAGGTTGGCTCCGGGGATCTTCCGTCGTATTCCATGATTCGTCTTGGGTCACCAGTGTGGAGCGTGTAAATAATGAGGCGGATTTGGTTCAGGTGGTTTATTACACTACTCACACAAGAAGCATAGACAGAATGGCATACAAGTAGGAACTCTTCCCTTAAATAACATGACATCCTTCTAGACTCTTCTCACACACAAAAGATAATCCCCCGTCCGACTGCAGTCAGTCCATTCATTCTTGACACCTCCGTTATCTTACTAGGGCATCTAGAAACTTCTCACACACAAAAGGTTAGCTTCACGTCCTTTGTTCCTGTCTAAGGTGGTAAACCATTATGCACTCCCCAGGTTGCTACAACCCATACATATTGTCACCCTCCGTAGCTACCGGTATTTTCCTAGTTGTATACCGGAGGGGACTATTGTGTAAGTCTGTTGCTTCTTTTGCATTCAATACTATTAGGTTGTCACATCTTTTTGCTATCTCTGCGAGCAGCCCTGCTTAGGTTATACAGTCTGACAGCCGTTGGTAGGAAGGACCTGCGAAACCTCTTGGTTGTGCACCTAGGATGGTGTAGTCTGCTGCTAAATGAGCTCCTCAGTGCATTCAGTGTGTCCTGCATAGGGTGGAACTCGGACTCCAACAGAGATGACAGTTTAGCCACCATCCTTCTCTCTCCCATCTCCTCCACTGGGTCAAGGCACTGCCCCAGGACAGAGCTAGCTTTCTTGATCAGTTTGTTCAGTCTCTTCCTATCAGCTGCTGTAATGCCACTGCCCCAGCAGACCACTCCAAAAGTGATGGCTGATGCCACCACCGTGTCGTAGAATGTCTTCAGCAGCACCCCTTGTACACCAAAAGACCTGAGTCTCCTCAGTAGGAACAGCCTGCACTGTCCCTTCTTTTAGAGTGCGTCAGTATTGTGTGACCAGTTTAGTTTATTGTTCAGATGAACACCCAGGTACTTGTAAGATGTCACCATCTCAATGTCTGTTCCCTGGATGTTTACTGGTGCTGTGAGGGGTTGTCCTTGCCTGCGGCAGTCCACCACCAGCTCCTTAGTTTTCCTCACGTTGATCTGGAGGCAGTTCCGATGGCACCAGTCCACGAAGTCCTGGATAAGTCCTCTGTACTCAGCTTCATCTCCGTTGGAGATGAGGCCGACGATCGCAGAGTCGTCAGAGAACTTCTGTAGATGGCAGTGTGTTGTGTTGTGTGAGAAGTCCGCAGTTTAAAGGGTGAACAGGAAGGGAGCCAAAACCGTTCCCTGGGGGGCCCCCGTGCTACCGATGATCGTGTCGGACACACAGTCCCGGGTTCTCACAAACTGTGGCCGGTTTGTGAGGTAGTCCAGGATCCATGATGACAGGTGCTGGTCCGCCCCTGCGCACAGCAGCTTGTCCTTCAGGATCATCGGTTGGATGGTGTTGAAAGCACTGGAGAAGTCAAAGAACATGATCCTCACTGCATTCCCGGGCTTCTCCAGGTGGAACAGAAAACGGTGAAGGAGGAAGATGACCGCATCCTCCACCCCAATACCATGCTGGTAGGCGAACTGGAGTGGATCCATCGCTGGTCCCACCAGGGGGCGGAGGTGAGCAAGGAGCAGTCTCTCCAGGGTCTTCATCATGTGGGACGTCAGGGCCACTGGTCTGTAGCTGTTCAGATCTTTGGGGTGGAAAGTCTTCGGTACAGGTGCCACACAAGATGTTTTCCACAACTGTGGTACCCTCCCCAGCTTCAGGCTCAGGTTGAAGATGTACTCCACAATCCCACACAGCTGGTCTGCACAGGACTTCAGGAGCTTTGCACTGATGCCGTCCGGTCCCGCGGCCTTCCTCGCCTTGATCTTCCTCAGCTCCGTCCTCACCTGGGTCTTAGTGAGGGTCAGGTTGGGGGGCTTTGTGTTGGGAGTGGGGGGGTGATGGTGGAGTGGGGAGTGGGCAGCAGGACTTGATGTCTTCAGAGGCAGCAGTGGTTGTTGTGCAGTCGGTGGGGAGGGCGGTTGGTCAAACCTATTAAAAAACAGATTCAGATTGTTCACCAACTCCCTACCCCCCGTGGCCTGGGGGGAGGTATTCTGGAGCCCAGAGATGGTTTTAAGGTTTCTCCAGACCCCGCTGATGTCGCTCTGTTGCAGCTTGTCCTCCATCTTCTTCCTGAAGCTGTCCTTGCCTTCTCTGATCTTTCTTCTCAGCTCCCTCTGTATGGACTTCAGCATCTCCCTGTTCCTCGACCTGAAGATCCTCTTCTTCTCTCTCAGAAGTGTTTTTATCTCAGGGTTGATCCAGGGTTTGTTGTTTGAGCAACACCGTATGGTCTTGGTGGGAACGGTGTTGTCCACACAGAAGCTGATGTAGTCTGTGATGGTGTGAGTGAGGCCATCGATGTCCTCACCATGTGGATCGCAGAGCTGCTCCCAGGCGGTGGTTTCAAAACAGCCCTTTAGAGTGTCCATTGCCTCCTCAGACCATAACTTCACTGTGCGCATGGCCGGAGGTTGTCTGTGCACTAGGTGTTTGTACACCGGCCGAAGATGAACCAAGTTGTGATCCGATCTCCCGAGTGGGGGGAGTGGTGATGAGGTGTACGCCTCCTTAGTGTTTGCGTAGAATAAGTCCAGTGTTTTATTGTCTCTAGTGTGGCATGTGACATACTGGGTAAAAGTGAGTAGAATGGGAGACAGTGAAACATGGTTGAAATCGCCTGAGATGAGGAGAAGAGCATCTGGGTGTTCTGTCTGCAGCCTGCCAGTTACTGAGTGGATGACATCACGCGCTGTCCCAGCGTTCGCCGTCGGATTTGCATAAATAACAATGCAGATCATGTGTGGGTATTCTCTCGGGAGATAGGTAGGCCGCATGCTAACAGCTAGCAACTCGATGTCTTTGCTGCAGTGTTGTTGTTTAACAGTGATGTGTCCCGGTCTGCACCAGTTGTTATTAACATAGATCAACACTCCACCTCCCCTTGCTTTGCCACTGTCTGGTGTTCGGTCTGCCCGTATCGCGTGGAAACCCTCCAGCTCAATGTTAGCATCTGCTACTAGTTCAGTTAGCCATGTCTCGGTAAACAAAAGGAGGGAGCACTCCAGTATATGCTATCGTAGCGGGAGATAGCCGCTAGCTCATCTACCTTTCCCAATATAGATCGTACATTCCCCATAACAACGGATGGGAGGGTGGGTCTGTACCTTATATTCTTTGTCCGCCGTCTAACACCAGCCCGACAATCACGTGGTTTTTGCCTTATTTCTCCCGGTACGTCGAGTTTTTCCGTTAGCACCGAGTGGCGATTAAGTGAAAGCAGCTGTTCCCTGCTGTACCGTCTCCTGCTATAAACAGTGGCTCCGTCCGCCGGCTCGGGAGACATTTGGGACGATCTGTGTGTCCGTGATGTATAAAGTGTGTAAGGTGTCGCCGGATCAGAAACTTGTCACCGGATCGGAAAGATAGAGGAAGAAAAAACTCAGAATTGAGCCGCTGTTGCAAAAAGGCAGCCGACTCGTGTGGCGCCGGAAGTAGAAAAAAAAAATTTTAAAAAATGAAAGACTTTTGGCAGCACAACCCGCGTTCTTGGTTCCACCACACCGAGGCCCAGTTCGCCCTCCAGGGAATAACGACAGACGACACCAAGTTTTTCCATGTGGTTGCAGCGCTGGACGCTCGCACAGCTCAGCAGGTAGCGAGCCTGCTCGACCAGCCCCCAGCCCACGGCAGATATGAGGCTCTCAAAGCTGCACTGATTCGGCATTACACGCTCTCGGACTGTGAGAGAGCAGAGAGGCTCCTGAGGCGTTCCGAGTTAGGAGATTGTTCAGCCGTCGATCTGATGGAAAAGATGTTGGCGTTAATGGGCACGGACGACGAGGATTTTCTGTTTGCCCACCTCTTCCTCCGGAACCTTCCAACAGAGGCGAGAGCGGTCCTGGCCAATTCGCTGCTGCTGGCCACGCGTGACTACCGTGCGCTAGCCCAGGAGGCAGACCGGATCATCCTCACCACCAGAGCGCTCACGGTGAACGCAGCGACGTCGGAACCCAGCGAGACGACCAGAGGAGGTGAGGAGCCACCGACGGCAGTGGCAGCGGGGGCCAAGGAGCACCAGGGAGATACGCTCTGCTTCTACCACCGCCGTTTTGGAGGGAACGCACGCAGATGTACGCCACCGTGCCAATTCAAGCACTCGGGAAATGCCAGAGCCGGCAGTTGTAGCAGCTGCGACCGCCGGCGAAGAGAACAAGCTGCTCTACGTGACGGACTCGCACTCAGGAAGGCGTTTCCTTGTAGACACCGGAGCCCAGAAGAGCATCATCCTGCCGACCTACGCTGACCGGCTGGCAGGACCCAGCTGCCCCGGGCTGGTAGCAGTAAATGGCTCGGACTCCTTGGCGTGGAAGACCCCCACTGAGAGCTCCCCAGGCAAACGATTCACCAGGACAGCCACACGGGCAGAGCGAAGTCCCCCCCCTCCCCTTGGCCCACCCGCAGTCAGACACACATCCAGCAGCCCCCCGCCGGCACAGAGACCCCCGTTACAGCAGATATGGGAGGAGACTGAAGCCCAAAAGACGTGCCGACTGAAACCCTGTCTGGGAGGGGTGATTATGGCGATGCATATTGGTGATATAGCAATGTATATTGTGGTTGAGTCAGCAGACAGCGTCTCAGTCAGGAGGCAGTGGTTAGACACAAGAGAACAATAGGAAGGGACCTCATGGGGAGTTGGCAGGAAGAGAGAGCTGGGGGTTTAAGGAAAATGTATGGTGGAGGTGAAATGTCATGCAGATGTGAGATGATCTGTGGGGTTTTAAGGGATGAAACCTGGTTTGGCTATTCAGTGCTTTCTGTGTATGATGTTGTGAGAGTGTGAATAAACTTCGTCTGATCGTAACTTGGCTTCATTCATGGCTTCATTCATTCTTGGCTTCATTCATGTACCCCAGCTTCATTGGAGCTGGGGTACACTACAGCCCTGTCACACAGCTGCATAGCCCTTGCTAAGCTGATCCAAGATGGCGCCCACAGCGGTCGACATGGTGCTTCGCTGCGCTCTTTGTTTGTTTTTGTTTGTCAATTGTGTGTCTGCTTGCACTTATACCCGTGAAGAACTTCTAAATATCAGGACTTTCACCCCCACGGACCTCCTCCCAGTTTTTCTAGCCCCTGCCGCCGATCTGGTTTACTGTTTGGCTCGGAAAGTGAGACGGCGAAAGAGAGGTAGACGAGCGGGCGCTCTCGTGCGGCTTCGCAGGAGAGGCTCGCGAACGGCGCTGCCTGCCATATTTCTGTCCAATACCAACTCTCTCTCTAACAAGGTAGATGAACTGAGACTGCTGATGCGTTTTAAGGACCTCGCCTCCTCAGCTGTCCTCTGCTTTACTGAAACCTGGCTCCGGGAAAATATACCGGACAGCGCGCTGCGCCTCGACGGCTTTCAGCTCTTCCGTGCTGATCGTGACACAGAGCTTTCCGGCAAGACCACAGGAGGCGGTGTCTGCTTCTACATCAACTGCAGCTGGTGCTCTGATGTAACAGTAATTTCCAAACACTGTTCTCCTGCCTTGGAATTTCTTGTTATCAATTGCAAGCCCTTCTATTCCCCGCGGGAGTTTGCTTCTTTCATAATGATCGCTGTGTACGCCCCTCCCAACGCGGACACGCGCGAAGCTCAGCGCGTGCTCGCGGATCACATTCAACACACAGAGCGGAGTTTTCCAGACTCGCTGATTATTGTGGCTGGCGACTTTAATCAGTGCAATCTGAGCCACGATCTCCCCCGCTACAAACAGTTTATTAAATGCCCCACCAGAGGATTAAACACACTGGATCACTGTTCAGTGATCACTGGATCACTGATCCCCCTCATGGATCGTCACCTTATCGTGGTGGGGGGGTTTGCGTGCCCCAGTGATCCCAGGAGCTATGTTGTCCGGGGCAATTTGCCTCTGATAGGGTCTCCCAAGACAAACTGGTCCTGGGTGAAGGGCCAGACGAAGAACGATCCAACAGACTCTCATGATAAATTGTATATCAAGGATTCAGTGTACCCCGCCCGGTATGGGGTTACCGGGGCCCCACCCTGGAGCCAGGCCTGGGGGAGGGGCTCGAAGGCTAGCGTCTGGTGGCCGGGTTTCCACCCATGGGACCCGGCCGGGCTCAGCCCGAAGGAGTTACATGGGTCCGCCCTCCAGTAGGTTCACCACCTGCAGGAGGGATCATGGAAGTCCGGTGCTATGTGGATTAGGTGGCAGTCAAAGGCGGAGACCTTGGCGGACTGATCCCAAGCTTTCTAAACTGGCTTTTGGTACGTGGAATGTCACCTCTCTGGTGGGGAAGGAGCCTGAGCTGGTGTACGAGATTGAGCGATACCGGCTAGATATAGTCGGCCTCACCTCAACACACAGCTCCGGTTCCGGAACCAGTCTCCTGGAGAGGGGCTGGAGCTTGGCCTTTTCTGGAGTTGCCCCGGGCGAGAGGCGACGAGCAGGGGTAGGTATTCTTGTATCGCCCCACCTTGCTGCCTCTATATTGGAGTTTTCCCCGGTGGACGAAAGGGTTGCTTCCCTGCGCCTTCGGGTTGGGAAACGGGTCCTGACCATCATTTGTGCCTATGCACCAAATGATGTTTCAGAGTACCCACCCTTTTTGGAGTCTGTGACTGGGGTGCTGGAGGGTGCTCCTCCTGGAGACTCCATTGTCCTACTGGGGGACTTCAATGCGCACGTGGGCAACGACAGTGAAACCTGGAGGGGGGTGATTGGGAGGAACGGCCTGCCCGATCTGAACCCGAGTGGTGTTCAGTTATTGGACTTCTGTGCTAACCACAGTCTGTCTATAACGAACACCATGTTCAAGCATAAGGGTGTCCATATGTGCACCTGGCACCAGGACACCCTAGGCCGCAGGTCGATGATCGATTTTGTTATCGTATCATCAGACCTGCGACCGTATGTCTTGGACACCCGAGTAAAGAGAGGTGCAGAGCTGTCAACTGATCACCACCTGGTGGTGAGTTGGATCCGATGGCAGGGGAGGAAGCCATTCAGACCTGGTAGACCCAAACGTATAGTGAGGGTGTGCTGGGAGCGTCTGGCTGAGGCCCCTGTCCGGGAGGTCTTCAACTCCCACCTCCGGAAGAACTTCAACCACATTCCGAGGGAGTCTGGAGACATGGAGTCTGAATGGGCCATGTTCTCCACCTCTGTTGTTGAAGCGGCAGCCCAGAGCTGCGGCCCGCAAGGTGGTCGGTGCATCTCGTGGTGGCAACCCCCGAACCAAGTGGTGGACACCAGTGGTGAGGGGGGCCATTAAGCTGAAGAAGGAGTCCTATCAAGCTTGGTTGGCTTGTGGGACTCCCGAAGCAGCTGAGGTGTACCGGCAGGCCAAGCGGAGTGCAGCTCGGGTGGTGCTGAAGCAAAAACCCGGGTATGGGAGGAGTTCGGTGAGGCCATGGAACAAGACTTTCGGTCGGCTTCAAAGAGATTCTGGCAAACTGTTCGGCGGCTCAGGAGGGGAAAGGCAGCTCCCCGTCCACACTGTGTATGGTGCGGATGGGACACTGTTGACTTCAACTGGGATATCGTCGGGCGGTGGAAGGAATACTTCGAGGATCTCCTCAATCCCACTGATACACCTTCCACAGAGGAAGCAGGGTTTGGGGACGAGGGGGATGACTCGCCTATCACAGGGGCTGAGGTCGCCAAGGTGGTTAAAAATCTCCTTGGTGGCCGGGCCCCGGGGGTGGACGAGATTCGCCCCGAGTACCTCAAGGCCCTGGATGTTGTTGGGTTGTCATGGTTGACACGCCTCTGCAACATTGCGTGGAGGTCGGGGGCAGTGCCTTTGGCATGGCAAACCGGGGGTGGTGGTTCCTCTCTTCAAAAAAGGGGGACCGGAGGGTGTGCTCCAACTTTAGAGGGATCACACTCCTCAGCCTCCCTGGGAAGGTCTATGCCAAGGTACTGGAGAGGAGAGTCCGGCCGTTGGTCGAACCTCGGATTCAGGAGGAGCAATGTGGTTTTCGTCCTGGCCGTGGCACATCGGACCAGCTCTTTACCCTCTCGAGAATTCTTGAGGGTTCGTGGGAGTTTGCCCAACCAGTTTACATGTGTTTTGTGGACTTGGAGAAGGCATTGACCGCGTCCCTCGTGGATTTTTGTGGGGGGTGCTTCGGGAGTATGGGGTATCGGGCTTGTTGTTACGAGCTATTCGGTCTCTGTACGACCGTTGTGAGAGTTTAGTTCGCATTGCCAACACTCGGTCGGAGTCATTCCCAGTGAGAGTTGGACTCCGCCAGGGCTGCCCTTTGTCACCGGTCCTGTTCATAATTTTTATGGACAGGATTTCTAGGCGCAGCCAGGGAATGGAGGGTGTCATGCTTGGTGACCACAGGATCTCATCTCTGTTGTTTGCAGATGATGTTGTCCTGTTGGCTTCATCCAGCAATGACCTACAGCTCTTGCTGGGACGGTTTGCCGCTGAGTGTGAAGCGGCTGGGATGAGAATCAGCACCTCCAAGTCCGAGTCCATGGTCCTCAGCCGGAAAAAGGTGGATTGTCCTCTCCGGGTTGGGGACAGGCTCCTGCCCAAGTGGAGGAGTTTAAGTATCTTGGGGTCTTGTTCACGAGTGAGGGGAAAATGGAGCGAGAGATCGACAGACGGATTGGAGCAGCATCTGCAGTGATGCGGACGTTGTACCGGTCTGTTGTGGTGAAGAGGGAGCTTAGTTCTAAGGCAAAGCTGTCGATTTACCAGTCAATCTACGTTCCTACTCTCACCTATGGTCACGAGCTTTGGGTAATGACCGAAAGAACGAGATCGCGGATACAAGCGGCTGAAATGAGCTTTCTCCGTAGGATTGCTGGACTCACCCTCAGAGATAGGGTGAGGAGCTCAGTCATCCGGGAGAGGCTCAGAGTAGAACCGCTGCTCCTCCACATTGAAAGGAGTCCAGTTGAGGTGGTATGGGCATCTGATTAGGATGCCTCCTGGACGCCTCCCACTTGAGGTGTTTCAGGCACGTCCCACTGGGAGGAGACCCCGGGGCAGACCCAGGACTCGGTGGAGAGACTATGTCTCCCAGCTAGTCTGGGAACGCCTTGGTATCCCCTCTGAAGAGCTGGAGCAGGTGGCTGGGGAGAGGGAAGTCTGGGCTTCTCTGCTTGAACTGCTGCCTCCGCGACCCGGACCTCCGGAAAAGCGGTAGAAGATGGATGGATGGATGGATGGATGGATCACTGTTACACCACAGTGAAAGACGCATATCGCGCTGTCCCTCGTGCTGCGCTGGGATTATCTGATCACGTGATGGTTCACCTCATTCCCACATACAGACAGAGATTGAAGCTCACTAAACCTGTTGTGAGCACTACGAAGATACGGACCAGTGATGCTGAGGAGAAGCTGGAAACGTGCATGGAAATATCTGACTGGGGCATGCTTAAAGGAGCCACGCATGATCTGGATGAGTACACGGACACTGTGAACTCATATATCCACTTTTGTGAAGAGAACATTCTTCCATCACGCACCAGGGTGAGTTACTCTAATGACAAACCCTGGTTCACAGCTAAGCTCAGACAGATCAGGAAGGAGAAGGAAGCAGCGCTGAAAAGTGGAGACAGGGACTGCTACAGGGAGGTTAAATACCGGTTTAACAGAGAGCTGAAGAGGGCTAAATCTCTATACTCAGAGAGACTCCAGCAGCAGTTCACTGCTAATGATTCGGCTTCCGTGTGGAGAGGACTGAGGCAAATCACCAACTATCGACCTAAGGCTCCTAAAGGTCAGGATGACAAAGCCCTTGTCAAAGACTGTCCCAACACTATGCCCGTTTTGACCACCTCGTCATCTGTGTCCAACTCCCCCCCTCCCTCCAGCTCCACAGCCTCCACATTCCCTACTTCATTTAAGGCACCCCCCTCCTCCCCCCCTCCCCTTATCATCAGTGAGCAGGATGTGCTCAAACAGTTCTCCAGACTGAAACCGCGCAAGGCCCCCGGCCCAGACGGCGTGTCTCCCTCCACCCTGAGACTCTGTGCGAAACAGCTGGCTCCTGTCTTCACAGACATTTTTAAACACTTCCTTAAGTTATGCCACGTGCCGTCCTGCCTCAAATCCTCCACCATCATCCCTGTCACCAAGAAGCCACGGATCACTGGACTTAATGACTACAGACCTGTAGCGCTCACCTCTGGAGTCATGAAGTCCTTTGAGCGCCTGGTCCTGTCCCACCTCAAGTCCCATCACCACCCCCTCTCCTGGACCCGCTGCAGTTTGCCTACCGAGCCAACAGGTCTGTAGACGATGCAGTCAACCTGGCCCTCCACTCCATCCTGCAGCACCTGGACTCCCCGGGAACCTACGCCAGGATCCTGTTTGTGGACTTCAGCTCCGCATTCAACACCATCCGCCCCGCTCTGCTCCGGGACAAGCTGTCCCTGCTCAACGTGCCTGACTCCCTCTGCAGGTGATCATCGACTTCCTGACGGACCGGAGGCAGCTTGTGCGGGCTGGGAAAGACTGTCTCAGACTATATAGCATCAGCACCGGATCACCCCAGGGCTGTGTACTTTCCCCCCTACTCTTCCTCCCTTTACACCACTCCTGCACCTCCAGCCACCAGTCTGTCAAGTTGATCAAGTTTTGCGGACGACACACCCTCATCGGGCTCATCTCCCACGGCGACGAGTCCGCCTACAGGAGAGAGGTGGCCCAGCTGGTGTCCTGGTGCAGCAATAACAACCTGCAGCCTGAACGCTCTGAAGACAGTGGAGATGATTGTAGACTTCAGGAAAGTCACTACTCCTCTGCCCCCCCTCACCCTCTCAGGCTCTCCCATCACCACTGCTGATTCCTTCCGCTTCTAGGCACTACCATCACCAGGGACCTCAAATGGGAGCTGACCATCAGCTCACTCATCAAAAAAGCCCAGCAGAGGATGTTCTTCCTGCGGCAGCTGAGGAAGCTCAAGCTACCCACCAAGATGTTAGTGCAGTTCTACACAGCCATCATCGAGTCCATCCTCACCACCTCCATAACCGTGTGGTACGCAGGAGCCACTGCCAGGGACAGACTAAGGCTGCAGCGCGTCGTGCGCACTGCTGAGAAGGTGATCGGCTGCAAGCTCCCATCTCTCCAGGATCTGTACATCTCCAGGACCCGGAGGCGTGCTGGCCCGGATCATAGCCGATCCCTCACACCCTGGTCACGTACTGTTTGCCCCCCTCCCCTCTGGTAGAAGACTTCGGTCCATCCAGACTAAAACCTCCCGTCACATGAACAGCTTCTTCCCCTCTGCCATTAGACTGCTGAACACTAAGTGACTTATTGACTCTCGTGCACCCTGTACAGCAGCTCAACCAGACTCATGTCAATCATCACTGTTTTTTTTCCTGCATTACCGACTGCACTATATAGTTCTCCACAGTATCTGCTGCTGGCTAATATATATTTTAACTGTTGACCAGTATCACTTAATCTTATCCTACACTTTATTACATGTATAGTTTATTTCTCTTATCCTATCATGTTTAATGTTGCAGCATTGTACCGAGACAAATTCCTAGTTTGTGTACTACATGAACAATGGCAATAAACCTGATTCTGATTCTGATTCTGATTCTGATTCATCATTTCCTCACTCTCCACAACACAATCATTATTTGCCCAAGATTATTGTCCTTATGTAAAGCAGGTTGCAAGCTAACTGGTAGTTTTTGACTTTTGATCTATTTATTGAAATTATTTACAGTGGGGAAAATAAGTATTGAACACACCAACATTTTTCTCATTATGCATATTTCTGATGGAGCTATTGACCTGAGATTTTCACCAGATATCAGTAACAACCCAAGTAATCTATACATACAAAGAATTCAAGGGAAATGTGTTCACAAAACAAGTGTCCATGTACACACTCAATATGGTTGGGGCTCCTTTTGCATGAATTACTGCATCAAAGCAGTGTGGCATGGAGGTGACCAGCCTATGGGACTGCTGAGGTGTTATGGAAGCCCAGGTTGCTTTGATGGTGGCCTTGTTGGGTCTGGTGTCTTTCATCTTCCTCTTTTTTTTTTTGTTACTTATTTGTACCCGTAGGTAGACTTGGTTTGCAGTCTGGTGACAAGCCACCGGCTGCTGGTCGCTGCGTGCGCGAGCGCCCTAAACCTACATGTTTTTGGTATGCGGGAGGAAACTGGAGAAATCCCGGAGTAAACCCACGCAACACGGGGAGAACATGCAAACTCCACACAGCTCACTGTTGGTCGGGGGCTGGGATCGAACCCACGACCTCATGATCCCCGCGATCCCCCGGCCAAGGGTAAAACTGTGCTGCCACAGTGCTAAACCGCTGCGCCACCGTGCAGCCCAGCTCTTGACAATACCCCATAGATTTTCTATGGGGATTAGGTCAGGCAAGTTTGATGGCCAGTCAAGCACAGTGATGCCATGGTCATTAAACCAGTTATTGGTACTTTTGGCAGTGTGTGTGTGTGTGTGGGGGGGGGGAGTGCAAGTCCTGCTGGAAAATGAAATCAGCATCTCCATAAAAGCTTGTCAGCAGAGGGAAGCATGAAATGCTCTAAAATTTCTTGGTGGACGGCTGCATTG
This sequence comes from Pholidichthys leucotaenia, assembly GCA_020510985.1. NCBI lineage: Eukaryota > Metazoa > Chordata > Actinopteri > Cichliformes > Pholidichthyidae > Pholidichthys > Pholidichthys leucotaenia. Next base: position 114,805,869 of record CM035842.1, on the reverse strand, counting down.
ACTTTGGACTTGTTAAAACATAGTGGACCAACACCAGCAGAGGACATGGCTCCCTAAATCAGGTGTCAAGTACTGTCATTTGGAAATCAAGGTTCTAGAGTATAGAGGAAGAGTGGAGAGGCACAGAATCTAAGTTGCCTGAGGTCCAGTGTGAAGTTTCCACGGTCAGTGATGATTTGGGGAGCCATGTCATCTGCTGGTGTTGGTCAACTGTGTTTTATCAGTCCAAAGTCAGCGCAGCCATCTACCAAGAAATTTTGGAGTACATTGTGCTTCCCTCTGCTGACAAGCTTTATGGAGATTTTACTGCCCTCCCATCGAGTTTCCCAGTTTTCGACTGGTAGGCAGCAAGCTAACACGTGTGGTGCAGGCCTCAATGATGACAAGATGTTTTCTTTTATCTCGTTTATTGAAGCTACCCCACACGGAACTCAACGTGATGTACACTCGTCCTTTTGGTTTTACATCCGTTTACATTTGTTCCTACATCCGTGTAAAACTGCAACAAAGTAAGCATATACATGCCGTCAATGATATGGTCACCGTATTTAGCTTAGCACATGTTAGCGTTAGCTCTAGCTTAGCTGGTAACAATATTGGCCACGGACTAGACCACAGGTGTCAAACTCATTCCATGGAGGGCCAAGACCCTGCAGGTTTTACCTCCACCCAGTGGCTTCAACAGGTGTTTTCTCTGAATTTCTTCCCACTGATTGCTGATCAGTGAAAACACCTGCTGAATAGACTGGGTGGAAGTAAAACCTGCAGGGTCTTGGCCCTCCATGGAATGAGTTTGACACCCCTGGACTAGACAGTCGCTTAAAATACACCAATACAACCATGCAGTTCTCATTGTAGCTGTTAACACTGTCAAACCATGTAGATACTTACAGACTAATGATGTCCAAGGCGCCGATAATTAAACAACATTCACAGCGTTCGTACAATGAGTGACGCTCTGCTCCGGTCTCCGGTTATATCATTACTGCGCATGTGCAACACCTTGTGTATCAGTTCAAAACGATGCTTTCACAACACCACTAGAGGGAGCCAAACTCCCTTACATGAAATGCTGTAATGGGAACTGCTTAACTTAATACATGGAGGCAGCATACTCCCCGTCTGGTGCAATAACATTGTACCACTATTTAGCCTTACAACATTTCAAACAACAGTGCATAACAATGTTAATAAATATCATTATCTGTTATTCCTCTTCTGCTATCAGTAAAACCATTTCTGTAATTGGTCTCAGAAACACTTTAACAGTCCCATCTCTTATTATCTTCACCTCCGCTTTTCGTACTTTATTGTCCCTTCCGTGAAATGTCTTCACAATCCGCCCCATGGGCCAGTCATTTCTGTGTGCTTGTCCATCCTTGAGCAAAACGACATCTCCAACATTGATGTTCGGTTTCTCATCAGACCATTTGCTTCGGCTCTGAAGAGTCACAAGATACTCTTGTCTCCATTGCTTCCAAAAACTGTCCGCAAGAGCCTGCACTTGTTTCCACTGACATGCATGAAGTTCTGGTGCAGCGAAAGTTCCCGATGGTGCTGTCAAGGGGTTGGTTTTTTGCGTCAGTAGCATTGCTGGGGTTAGGATGGTTGGATTGTCAGGATCTGTTGAGACCGGCACAAGTGGTCTTGCATTCATCACTGCCATAACCGCCGCCATTAAGGTGCTCAGTACCTCATGCGTGAGCCGTAGTTTGTTCTTGAGAAATAGTGCATCTAAAATCCGCCTGACAACTCCAATGAGTCTTTCCCAGGATCCACCCATGTGTGATGCATGAGGTGGGGTAAAAAACCATTTGCAACCCTTTTCTTGTAGGTAACTCGTTAGTGCTGCATCACTGCACTCAATTCTCAGTTCCTTACATTTGTTCCATACCTCTTCTCTCTCAGCGGGAAGTGGTTCATCCCAGTCGCCATGTTCTGTTGACAGTTCACGCAGGAGGTTCTTCCCCTGCATCGTGATAGGCGCCACAAGCCTTAGGGGATCATACAGGCTGCTGACCGTCACTAAGACTCCCCTTCGTGTGCAGGGCTTCCTGTTGATGGACACCTGAAACATAAAACTGTCAATCTCAAGATTCCAAGGCACCCCTAAACTCCATTGTAGTGGGAGCTCGTCACGTTTGAGATCTAAGTCTTTTAAGTCCTTTGTTCTTTCATTCGCCGGAAAGGCTTCCATGACCCTGCAGTCATTAGATGCTATTTTGTGTAATTTGAGATTGGATTGTGCTAACATCTTTTGTACGTTTGTCAGGATGTCAACAGCTTCTTCTGGTGTGGCTGTGGAGGCTAATCCATCATCTACATAGAAATGTCTCATTATGAACTGTGTTGTGTCATGTCCATGCGCTTTCTCACCTTCAGCTGCAGCACGTCTCATGCAGTAAACAGCCATGGCTGGAGAAGGGCTATTTCCGAACGCATGCACTTTCTTTCTGTAGTCTCTTACTTCTTTGTCCGTGATGTCAATAAAAACTTGATCTTCTATTGACAGCACTGGTTTATCGTCGTCCTTTGTTTTATCAAAGACCGTGTTTCCTAAGTGGTCTGTGTCTCTCTCACCCTGCAAGGCATATGGTAGTATGCTGTTGGGGCGTGAGGTGGAGCAACCTGAAACCTCTTTGACAAGAAATGTGTTTAGGCATGGGCTGAGGGATGATGCACGACCATTGTAGAGCACTTGTGTCTTTAGCACATTAACAGTTGAAGGCTTGTGTGTTGTCCCTAAACACGTTTCTCCCACAATAACCCATCCCAAGTCCAAGCGCTGTGCATAGGGAGTACTGTGGGGCCCATTTATTTGTTCCCTCACCTTGTGTACCTGTAGGATGTCTCTTCCCAGCAGTAGGAGGATGGGAGCATGTTCATCTACAGGTGGAATCTTGTCTGCGACTTTTCTCAGGTGTGGATGCACAAGTGCGTCCTTTGGAGATGGGATCTCCCTCCTGTCATCGGGGATCATGTCACACTCGATCAAGTTTGGAAGCTGGAGCTGTACTTTTCCATCCATTGATTCTATCATGAAGTTTGAAGCTCTCCGCCCCCAAACCGCAGTAGCCCCTGAGCACGTTTTCAGTGTGTAAGGATCGGAAGGTGCTCTAATGTTGAACAGCTGGAAAAACTCTGATTTAGCGAGTGATCTGTTGCTTTGTTCATCGAGCACTGCATACATTTTCTGGGCTTCTTCTCTGTGTCCTGCAGGATAAACTAACACAGGGCTAATTTTTGAGCAGGATCGTGGGTTTTCTGCATTACCGCAAACTTCTGTACATCTAGACATGACTAGTGTGCCCTCATAATCATGGTACTCCCCGCCATGATCCGTCTCAGCTTCCTGAGGCTCCATGGGAGAAGGAGAGGGGCCAGGATGTAGTGCTGCTACATGTCTATCACTACCACAGTCAGAGCACTGGACTGACTGTTTACAGTCTTTTGCCAGATGCTGAGTGGAGCCACAACACTTAAAGCAGATGTGATTCTCTCTCAAGAACAGCTTGCGTTCTTCTATTGGTTTGGCTCTAAACGTTTTACATTTCTTTAATGGGTGTGGCCTTCTGTGTATGGGACATTGTTTATCTGGGCTTTCTGTTCTTTCACGTGTGTGATTACCTGTAGCTGCGGGTGAAGCTGGTGGGATGTCTGTTTTGTGGACACTGATGAGGTGCTCACTGGCGAACTTGGGGGCCTTTTCAACTCTGGTGTTCATGTGGGCCGGTGGAGAGAAACTGAAACTTGGGTCGTTTCTTATTTTGGCTTGTCGTCTGACGTAGCTGGAAAAAAAGCTGAAAGGAGGAAAGGCGACTTTGTGTGTTTCTTTGTAATTGGCACCTGCTGCAATCCACTTCTCCTGTAGGCTGTAGGGCAGTTTCTCAACAACAGGATTCACTCCACGGGCTGTATCCAGGTATGCGAGCTGCAACAGCCTTCTGATGCTTCAAAATGTGCATATGTGCTTCAAGATTAGCTTTCTGTGCTTCAAGATTAGCTTTCTGCATGATGAGGGCTGCTTCTTTCTCTAAATAAGCTAATTTAGCCCGTGCAGCATCTGCTTTGGCTCTAGCTCTTATGGCTAAGGAGGTAGCTGAAGAAGCCTTGCTTGACTTGAAGCTACGTGAGTATAATGAGCTAGCTCGCACAGCTGTAGCCAAGGGAGCTGTGTGTTCCGTCTCCATAACTTCACTTCTGAGTTGGGGAGTTGGCTGGTGCTGCTCTCCTGCCCTGAGGCTCATTTGCTGCTCGTTGTTTGTTTATTGGGCCCGCCGCGCTTTTAGTCCTTTTACTTTACTGCCCTCCCATCGAGTTTCCCAGTTTTCGACTGGTAGGCAGCAAGCTAACACGTGTGGTGCAGGCCTCAATGATGACAAGATGTTTCCTTTTATCTCGTTTATTGAAGCTACCCCACAAGGAACTCAATGTGATGTACACTCGTCCTTTTGGTTTTACATCCGTTTACATTTGTTCCTACATCCATGTAAAACTGCAACAAAGTAAGCATATACACGCCGTCAATGATATGGTCACCGTATTTAGCTTAGCACATGTTAGCGTTAGCTCTAGCTTAGCTGGTAACAATATTGGCCACGGACTAGACAGTCGCTTAAAATACACCAATACAACCATGCAGTTCTCATTGTAGCTGTTAACACTGTCAAGCCATGCAGATACTCATGGACTAATGATGTCCAAGGCGCCGATAATTAAACAACACTCACAGCGTTCGTACAATGAGTGATGCTCGACTCCGGTCTCCGGTTATATCATTACTGCGCATGTGCAACACCTTGTGTATCAGTTCAAAACGATGCTTTCACTACACCACTAGAGGGAGCCAAACTCCCTTACATGAAATGCTGTAATGGGAACTGCTTAACTTAATACATGGAGGCAGCATAGAGATACTTATGTAATTTTCCAGCAGGACTTGGCACCTGCCCACACTGCCAAAAGTACCAATACCTATCACAAGGTCTGTGGTGGACTGTGCCAGTCGGTGTATTGTGACATGCACTACACAAAGAACAGAGATAAACAAACCTATCATCTGGTCAGTCACTGCAACAGATACTGGAGTCAGTTTGTCTTGGCTTGTCCTTGCCACTGATATTACCTTTATCTGCCAAGAATGTGCTGCTAGTCCAGCAAAAGCTAGCAGTACTCAAATACTTTGCAAGCAGTTTCATGAAATGGTCAATCAGAAAGCAACTCATACTGGCTCGGACGCTGCCCGGGCTTACAAGGTCTGCGCTGATCTGTTCACACTCCGACAGGCAGCGAAAAGTAAGCTAAGAGCAGGAAGAAAAAAGAAGAGGAAAACAGCAACCTTGTGTGTAGCAGAATGGAATGTACGCACTCTGTTGGACAGAACAACATCACAGCGCCCAGAAAGACAGACCGTGCTTGTGGCCCTGGAAATGAACAGGTACAATGTAGACATAGCTGCACTTAGTGAAACAAGATTGCCTGGATATGACAGCTTGGAAGACCATGGGTACACCTTCTTTTGGAGTGGGAGGTCAACTCAAGAAAGGAGAGAAGCAGGAGTGGGCTTAGCAGTTAGAAAGGAGATAGCAGCAATGCTTGATGAGAAACCAGTGCCAATCAATGACAGGATAATGACTATGAGACTCCCACTACAGCGGAAGATGTATGCCACACTCATCAGTGTATATGCCCCAACAATGACCAACACAGAGGAGGTGAAGGAAGAGTTCTACAGTGATTTACATGAGACTATCAGGCGTGTACTGACTGATGACAGGCTGATACTCGTGGGAGATTTTAATGCCAGAGTTGGTTCGGACACTGAGAAATGGAAAGGAGTGCTAGGCAGTCATGGAGTAGGCAAGTGCAATGCTAATGGAGAACTTCTACTTGCACTACGTTCAGAGTACAACCTTGTGATAACCAACACTCTATTTAAGCACAAGGACACACACAAGAAGACATGGATGCACCCAAGATCCAAGCACTGGCACTTATTAGACTACATCATAGCCAGGCAGAGAGACAGAAGGGATGTATTGGACACCAGAGCAATGAGAGGCGCGGACTGTGGCACTGATCATGTTATGCTGAGATCTAGATTAAGGATTTGCAGACGAAAACAGCACTTCAGGATGGGTACGAAGCCACCACGGAAGCCAAACACTAGTGCACTGAAAGGCCAAAAGAAGCAGGAAGAACTTAAACAGGAAATGGATGAAAACTTGAAAGACTGGGACAGCAACAACTCAGAGAATGACATAGAAGAGAAATGGGCAACACTGAAGGATACAGTGTATCAGACTGCGAGTGATGCATTAGGCTACCCTGAGAGGAAACATCAAGATTGGTTTGATGACCATGATGAACACCTGAAGAAACTACTAGAAGCGAGGAATGCAGCTAGGCAGGAAAACCTACAGTTTAACACAATGTTGAAGAAGAAGAAATACTCAAAGGCTCAGAGTGAGCTACAGAAGTACACCAGAGAGATGAAGTCCAACTGGTGAGATGAAAAACAGAGAAACTTCAAACTGCAGCAGACAGGAAGGACATGAAAACATTCTTCACAGGTTTGAGAGAAATCTACGGCCCTAAACCAAGAGGATTGATCCAACTAAAGGCTATGGATGGTGAAATGGTTTTGCAGGAGAAAGACAAGATCCTGGACAGATTTGCAGACCACTTTGACCAACTACTAACAACCCTGGAGATCTCACTGAAGAGGCTAAAGAAGTTCTAGTGCAGCGACCAGCTGTATCAAGTCTGGATGAACCACCAAATTTTGATGAACTAATGGCAGCTATCAGGACAACACAGGATGGTAAAGCTCCAGGAAGGGATGGAATTCCAGCAGAAGTGTGGAAATTTGGTGGTGTTCAGCTGACCAACTGCCTGCACAAGCTCATCCAAGAGATATGGGATGCCCAGAAAGTACCTCAAGACTGCAAGGATGCAAGTATTGTTCCTTTGTTCAAGAAAGGTGACAGGAAGGATTGTGGAAATTACCGAGGTATATCACTACTAGCCACTGTTGGTAAGATTCTCTCACGTGTACTACTTAACAGACTCAGTGAACACATCTCGCAGAATGTACTACTGGAAACCCAGTGCAGCTTTAGAAGTGGTAGAAGCACAATGAACACGATTTTCTGCTTGAAACAGGTTCAAGAAAAGTGTATCGAACAGAACATTCCGCTTTATGTAGTCTTCATAGACTTCAGTAAAGCCTTCAATACTGTTTCGCGACAAGGACTTTGGCAGGTACTCAAGAAATATGGTTGTACAGAGAAGTTTGTCAGCCTGATCGAGGCACTCCATACAGGTATGCAAGCAAACGTGGCAATGAGTGGTTCAGTATCTAAAGACTTTTCAGTAAGCAACGGGGTGAAACAAGGCTGTGTGCTGGCACCTACACTCTTCTCGCTATATCTGGCAGCCATGCTTGAGGTGGCCTTCAAAGACACTTCAGAAGGAGTATACATTCAAACAAGGAAAGAAGCAGACTTGTTCAATGTGGCACAGTTTAAAGCCAAGAGTAAGACATCGATAAAGATAGTAAGAGAAATGCTCTTTGCCGACGACAGTGCTCTAGTTGCACACAGCGTAGAAGATATGCAATCTTTAGTGGAGAAATTTGCAAGAGCAGCTAGCCAATTCAGCCTCCAAATCAACATCAAGAAGACAGAGTGCCTTTATCAACCACCAAAGTTCCAATTATCAACATCACTACCAGAAGAGATCAGCATTGGTACAGAGCCACTAGTCAAGTGCAAGACTTTCAAGTATCTAGGGAGCTACTGTTTCAGAGAATGCTAGGCTGGAGGATGAACTATCTCTCAGAATGGGAAGAGCGAGCGCTGTGTTTGGAAACTTGAGGGAGAGACTGTGGAACAATTGACATGTCTATCCGTGTGAAATGCAACGTGTGACGTGTGCGACAGTACTGGCTACTCTATTGTATGGTGCTGAAACTTGGACTGTCTACAGAGTGCAGGTGAAGAAACTCCACGCGTACATGATGAGACACCTTCGAGCCATAATGAACATCTCATGGAAAGACAAGATAACCAACATAGAAGTTGAGCTGGTCTACCATCAATGGAGGACATGCTAGTACAGATGAACCTCAGATGGCTCGGACATGTTGAGAGGATGGACCACCAGCGTCTCCTTCAGCAGTTACTCTACTCACAGTTATGCGAGGGCAAACGCAATCAGGGTAGACCAAGGCTCAGATTTAAAGACACTGTAAAAAGAAACTTGGAGAAGTTGGACATAGACAGGAGTTCCTGGCAGCAGAAGGCTAAGGACAGAGCTGTGTGGAGGAATATGATCAGACCTAAATGAAACAGTCATTGTCGCCCACGACAGACTGCTATGATGATGATGATGATGATGTGAGCCACGGCACCCTACATTGAAAAGATCCCACAGTACCCTACCAGTCCAAAATGTTATAAAATGATGCATTGTAGCCTATTACGGCATATCTAATGACAATTTAGTCTTATAATTAAACCTGTAACAATAACAAATTTTGGCAGACAATACATTTTTTTTTCCACAATATTTTTATTGAACCTTTTTTAACAAACATGACACAAACAATCAAACACTAACACTAAAGTAATTTAAAAATAAAATTTAAAAAAATACTAAAAACACCAACAACCATTAACAAAAGCGAGTCAAACGATGCTCCTCTGTTTAGTCTAGGTAATCCATTACATAAGTATACATATTATACATTCACCAATTTGGAATTTACAAGGTCCACACACATCATTCACCTTCTTCTTCAGAAGTTATGTTTAATTTCTTTACATAATCAATGAAAGGTCTCCATATATTCTCAAACACATTTTCCTTTGATTTCAGTATGTATGTTATTCTTTCTAGTGGAAGGTTTGTTAGCATCTGTCTTAACCACTGAGTCACATCTGGTCTATGAGTCTTTTTCCACAATAGTGCAATACATTTTTTGGCATTAAGCAAACTGAGGTCTATGAATGTTCTTTCACTCTTATTAAAATTATGCTTTTCTGAATACAGACCCAACAAAAACAGTTTAGAGTTCAATATGAATTGTTTTGAAATTATTTTTTCAATTGTTACCCTCACCTCTTCCCAAAACATTCTAATTTTACTACATTCCCATAAACAATGAAATAGGGTTCCTTTACTTTCTATACATTTTGTGCACGTATCTGGTATGTTTTTGTTATATCTATTTAACTCCACTGGTGTAACATACATCCGCATTAACCATTTAAAATGTATCAATTTAAGACGTACATTTATTGATTTGGTTTGAGTTTCCGTGCAAGCCAATTCCCATTGTTCCTCTGAAATTTCAATTTGCAGGTCTTCTTTCCAATAATTCAGTCTTTTCTGTGAGTTTTCACTTGAGGATAGTGTCAATGAGTTATAAAACTCTGAAATAATACCCTTTCTCTTACTATCTTTCGTCAAATTTTTTTCCAAGGATGAATAAGTAGGTCGGGTGAGAACATTATTTTGATTTGATCGAATAAAATTCCTAAGCTGAAGATATTTAAAAAAAATGTGTTCTATTAAGATTAAATTTGACCCTCAGTTCTTCAAAAGACATTATGTTATCTGAATGTGACAAATATAAGTCTTGAATCTTTTGAATCCCTTTTAAATTCCATAATTTAAATACAGCATCCACTCTCCCTGGTGTAAAATATTGATTACCCCACAATGGGCTTAATTGTGACAGTAAGTGTGGTTCTTTTAAATATTTTTTGATTTCACACCATATTTTGATCATATGCTTTACAATACGATTTTTAACTTGTTTCTGTAATTTTTTAGCCGAGTCTGAGTATATGAATAAGGGAAGAGGTAAAGGTAAGTTGTATGATTCCATTTCAATCCAGTGAGGGAGATCATTTGATGAAAAATAATATGTCATAGACCTCAGTTGTGCTGACCAGTAATACAACAAAAAGTTTGGACATTTCAGACCTCCACGATCAAATGGTAAATATAGTAAGGACAGACGTAATCTAGCCTTCCTATTGTTCCATATAAATTCCACTAACTTTTTTTTAATTCTAGAGAATAGATCTGAAGGTGGTGGTAAAGGAATGTATTGAAATAAATATAGTATTTTGGGTAAGATATTACTTTTAAGTATATTAATTCTCCCGATCATCGACATTGGTAGTGACATCTATCTCTGAAGCAACTCATTAATATCTATCATTAAGGCTTCATAGTTGGCACTGGCGACTGATTCTAACTTAGGCACAATTTGAATTCCTAAATATTTAAACTGATTTACAACATTGAATTGATTTACCTCAGGAGCTGGGTGATTTCTCTGGGTCTCATTTGGCATTAATATTGAAGATTTAGTTTTATTTATTTTATATCCTGATATTTCCCCAAAGTTCTTTATTAAATTTAACAAGGTTGGAATTGATTTTTTAAGATTCGACATAAACAAAATTATGTCATCAGCATACAGGGAGATTTTATGTTCTGTTGGTCCTACTTTAATTCCATATATTTGTGGATGTAAACGTACTGCCATCGCTAAAGGTTCAATTGCCATAGTGAACAGTAAAGGTGAAAGTGGACAACCTTGTTGACATCCTCTATTGATTTTTATTGATTTTGAGATATTGCTATTTGTTAGGATTTCTGCTGTAGCATTATTGTATATTATCTGAACCCATTTTATGAAATTATTTCCAAGTCCAAACCTTTGTAGGACTTCAAAAAGAAAGGGCCATTCGACCCTATCAAAGGCCTTTTCAGCGTCCAATGATAGGAGAGCTGTATCCGGTGCTTCTTTATTAGAATAAATAATATTAAATAGTCTTCTTACATTATGGAAGCCTTGTCTTCCCATTATAAAGCCATTCTGATCTCGGTTAATAATATTTGGTAATATTTCTTGTAGTCGTCTTGCTAAAATTTTACAGATTATCTTAAGGTCAGCATTTAATAGGCTTATTGGTCTCATGTTTTCACATTTATTAGAGGGTTTACCTGGTTTTGGCAACAGTATAATTAAGGCATTATTCATGTATGGTGGTAAATTACTATTTTGAAATGCTTCTAAAACCATTTCCAAAAATGGTTTTATTAATTTATTCTTAAATTTTTTTATAGAGGTCAACTGGAAGACCATCAGGTCCCGCACTTTTTCCTGATTTTATATTATCAATGGCTAGCCCAACTTCTTCTTGACTAATTTTTGACCCCAGTATCTCCCTATTTTCATTTGGAATACATGGTATAGATAATCTGTCCAAAAACCCATTTAGTTTTGTCAAGTCAGTTTCATCTTTTGTATCATATAATTTTTCATAATAATCTCTAAAAGCACTATTAATTTCTAAAGGATCTACAACTGCCTGTCCGTTACTTATAATACTGGTAATTGGTGTTTTAAATTCTAATTGTTTAATCTGCCATGCCAATAATTTTCCTGATTTTTCACCTTGTTCATAAAAGGATTGCTTCAATCTTAGAAGACTCGAGGCAGCTCTATTCGCTGATTTTTTGTCATATTCAGCTCTCAGAATCAGTAATTCGTTCTCTAATTTTGGATTACTTCCTGCATACACTTTTTCTTGAAGAATTTTTATTTTACGTTCCAATTGGACTCTCTCCTCTCGAGTCTTCCTAGATTTTGAACCGGTATAACTAATAATATGCCCCCTGATAAAAGCTTTGAAAGCCTCCCACTTTATACATGCTGATGTTTGTGTAGTATTGATATCAAAGAACACATCTATCTGTTTTTCTATGTACTTAACAAATTCCTCATCCTGAAGCCATTTATGCTGAAATTGCCACCTACCTGGAACCTTTGTCAATTTCTTATCTACATATATTAGACAGCAGGGTGCGTGATCAGATATCACAATGTTATCATAGAAACAATTTTGAATCTTGGACCTTAATTCTGTGGAGATCAAAAAATAGTCAATAGTGAAAATGTCTTGTAGGTATTAGAATAGCAAGAATAGGCTTTGACTTGTGGTTTCATTTCTCTCCATATATCTAGCAATCTCAATTCTTTCATAAAATGATTAATGGTCCTACATCCATTGTGTGTACAGTCCTGTCCTGTTGATCTATCTATACTGGGATTCAATGTACAATTAAAATCCTCTGCTATTATATGTTGCCCTGTGAGTGATGCTAAAGTAAGAAATAAATTAACGAAGAAGTTTTGATCATCTATATTGGGACCATATATGTTCACCAGATTTATATTTTCTAATAACAAAGATCCTTGTATGATTAGATATCTTCCCAATTTATCTCTAATTTTTCACTTGAAATGGAACTGTTTTATGTATGAGAGTCATAACTCCCCTGGCTCGGGATGAAAATGATGAGGTGAACACACTTCCCTGCCATCTTCTCCTTATTCTTTTTACATCCTCCTCTATTAGATGAGTTTCTTGTAAAAACACAATTTTTGAACCCATGTCTTTTATTTTATTCAAAACTTGTTTAAGTTTTTTTAGATTTTGTAGACCTCTGCAATTCCATGATGTTAAATTAAGATTAACGCTTTGGTCTATGATCGATAAAGAGTTTGAGATTACCTTGCAAAATAAGCATGCTCATACAGAGAAGCAAAAACATGGATGGTTGAACATTCATCCCACAAACTACACAAAAACAAATTCTCCCTCCCCACATTCGTGGTAATCCCCCCAAAATCAAAAAAAAAAAAAAATTCCGTCTGTGGGCTATATTAATCATAGATCCGATAACCTACATATGTTTAAGCATGTGAGAGTGTTTAGTGATTACATATGTAAAGCAACTTCACACCTCAGAACAGGACAAAGGGTCTCAACCGCCAGTGAAGATCAAAGAGCATCCCAGGCGCTGCGGTGGAGACCGGATGGGTTGCCCTGACCCCCCAGGGCCAGGTGGAGGAGTACGAAGACAAAAGAGGGGATTAAGATAGTGAGGGATGTCAGCTTTTGATATGCATGTCTTTTGTTATGTGCGAGTATAAGTTCGTAGAGCCGAAGGTGTTCGCTCTCTTACTTCTTCTGCTGCTGCACCTAGATGAGACTTGTTAGAGGAGCTGATAATAAACTTTGGTTTATGAATCACATCGCCTCGTTATTTCAAGCTCCTCTACACTGGTGACCCTGACGCGAGAATGGACCAGAGGCGTTCCCCCGCGATCGACTCATCTGTGGCGACCCAGGCAGACGCCGGCGCCCATGGAGACAGGGGAACAGATGGACGACGTTCCCCCACGGCAGAAGTGATAGAGAGGGCTCAACCGAGCACCAGCGCCGCGGAGAGAGCCGAAGCAAGGCACTCTCACCCTGCGGACACATCAGTGACGGTCCACACAAACGCCGTCACCGTCAACCTGCCGGACTTCTGGCAGGAAGATCCCGCCTCGTGGTTTCAGCAAGCTGAAGCCCAGTTTGCACTTGCGGGCATCACGGCTGATGATACAAAGTTCTATCACATCGTCACCAAACTCGACGCCGCCACTTCAAGATGTGCGCGGAGCATAATCCAGCGGCCGCCGGCCCAGGACAAATATAAAGAACTGAAAGCGACCATCATGGCAAATTACGTCCCCTCAGCCGAGGAGAGAGCCGAGAGGATCCTGGCGGTCTACGGCCACAGAGGAGGCAGACCCAAGGCCCTCATGGAGGACTTGCTGCAACTTAAAGAAGAGGACAATGACAACTTCCTCTTCCATTTCATATTCCTCAGTACGCTGCCGCCACACATGAGAGGGACGCTTGCCAACATGCGATGCAGCACCCAGCAAGACTTCCGCACGCTGGCTCACGAAGCTCAACGACTCGTCAACGCCTGCAAGGAGCAGACACCCACAGCAGCATCCGCAGACCTCAACGCTGATGTCCGGAGCCACGAGGAGCCACAAATCACCAAGCAGAATCAGCCCGCGGTGACAGCGACACAGCCAGGACGCAACAGATGGAGCAACGTTTGTTATTACCACCACCGCTTCGCCGAGAAGGCTTACAAATGCGGTCCCCCCTGCAAATTCACGATTTCGGGAAAACGCCGAAGCCGAGAGCTGTTAACAGCAGCGGTTCTCAGCGAAAAAAGCAAGCTTTTATATGTGACGGATGGACACACCGGCAAGCGGTTCCTTATCGACACGGGAGCCCAACTAAGTTTTGTCATGCCCTTCCAAGCAGACCGGGCCATGGGCCCCCGAGGCAATGGAGCGGTGGCAGCCAACGGCTCCATCATCGACACTTTTGGCGAAAAGAGCATGCCCCTCTGCATCCACGGCCGCAACTACAGATGGACATTTGTTGTAGCGGCGGTGAGTTTTAACTTGTTGGGCGCAGATTTTTTGTGTGCACATGGGTTATTAGTTGATCTAGCGAACAGACGTTTGGTTAATGCACTGTCCTTTGCTTCTATTCCCTGCTCAGCTCGACTTTCTCCACCACCCGTGCAGGCTAGTGTCACCACAGCAGGAGGTAAGTTTGATCAACTCCTCACCCAATTTCCAGCACTCACAATTCCCAAATTCTCAGCCACAGTGGCTAGACACGGGGTCGAACACTTTATTCCCACAACGGGCCCACCCGTATTCGCCAAAGCTCGGCACTTAGACGCGACCAAGCTCGCCATAGCTCGGGACGAGTTTACCACCCTTGAAAAATTAGGCATTATCAGACGCTCGAAAAGCCCCTGGGCGTCACCACTTCACATGGTCCCGAAATCCGACGGTTCTTGGAGGCCGTGCGGCGATTACTGCAGATTAAACAATGCGACAGCACATGACCGCTACCCAATTCCTCACATTCAAGACTTTTCACTACATCTGGCGGGTGCGCGCATTTTTTCAAAAATAGACCTGGTCCGCGGTTATCATCAAGTCCCAGTTCGAGCAGAGGACATTCCTAAAACAGCTGTAATAACCCCCTTCGGTCTTTTTGAATTTTTGCGGATGCCTTTCGGCCTCAAAGGCGCTGCTCAAACCTTTCAGCGGATGATGGACGCAGTATTACGCGACCTCCCTTTCGTGTTCGTCTACCTCGACGATATGCTGGTAGCCAGCTCGTCTGAGGAAGAACACGAGCGGCATCTCACTATGGTTTTTCAGAGACTAGAAGAGCACAGGTTAATAATCAATCCAGCCAAATGCAAATTTGGCGTGTCACAAATTGATTTTTTAGGACACAGAGTTTCTCCGAAGGGGGCAGTCCCACTTCCAGATAAAGTTCACGCAGTAAAAAGTTTCCCACGGCCACAAACGGTCAAATCGCTGCAGGAATTTTTGGGCATGGTTAATTTTTACAACCGCTTCCTCCCCCACGCAGCTCAGCTCATGCAGCCCCTATATGATGCGCTCAGAAAACAAAAACCTTCCAACGCGGTTGAATGGACCCCGGAGCGTGAACGCACCTTCGCGGAAGTAAAAAGCGCCCTAGCTAATGCCACATTGTTGGTTCACCCCGATCCCTCGGCCCACATTGCGCTAACCACAGACGCTTCAGACCTGGCCATAGGAGCAGTTGTAGAACAACACGTCGGCGGAATCTGGCAACCTTTGGCATTCTTCAGCAAATCGCTAAACCAAACTGAGCGTAAATACAGCACTTTTGACAGAGAGCTACTAGCGCTCCATTTATCCATCCGCCACTTCCAGTTCTGGTTAGAGGGGCGGCGTTTTACGGCTTTTGTAGACCACAAACCGCTCACCTTTGCTATGGCTAAAATTTCCGAACTGTGGTCAGGCAGGCAACAAAGACAGCTAGCTGCGATTTCAGAGTTCACCACAGACATTCGACATGTGGCAGGCAAACTTAACGTGGTAGCAGACTGCCTCTCTCGCGCTGTGACATCGCCAGAGCGCGAGGAGACAGATTATACTACCTCAGCCGCGGAACTCTTCGCCAACGTGGACACATACGCAGCACCAATCCACGCAGGGATAGATTATGCAGCCATGGCAGAGGAGCAAAGTAGTGACGCGGACGTGCGCGCACTCCTGTCTGGACCAACAGGGTTAAGGCTGGAGAAAAGGGGTTTACGCGACGGTGTGCCCCCCCTAATATGCGACATCTCAACCGGTCGACCTCGCCCGTTAGTTCCAGCTGCATGGCGCCGCCGTATTTTCGACTCGATTCACTCCCTCGTGCACCCAGGTGTGTGCGCTTCAGTTAAAATGGTCACCGAAAAGTTTGTGTGGCCTGGCCTGCGCAAAAACGTAAAAGAATGGGCAAAGACTTGCATTTCTTGTCAGCGCGCCAAAGTACACAAACACACAAAAGCCCCTCTGGAGCCTTTTCGAATCCCTGCTAGAAGGTTCGACCACGTTCATGTCGACCTCGTGGGGCCACTACCTTCCTCCCAAGGTTTTACACACCTGTTAACAATGATAGACCGCACCACGCGCTAGCCAGAGGCAGTCCCTCTGGCATCAACCACAGCGGAGGAAGTCGCTCGCGTTTTTTTTAACAAACTGGGTGGCACGTTTCGGCATCCCATCGGACATCACGTCCGATAGGGGGCCTCAATTTGTCTCGGAGCTTTGGTCAGCCATGTCCAGCAGCTTAGAGGCAACAATTCACCGCACCACCGCTTATCACCCTCAGGCTAATGGGTTATGCGAGCGTTTTCACAGATCTTTAAAGGCTGCCCTCAGAGCCTCACTAACGGATACAAATTAGGTAAATAAACTTCCCTGGGTTTTATTGGGGTTGCGTGCTGCGCCCAAAGAGGATCTAGACGCCTCCCCAGCAGAATTAGTTTTTGCACAACCTCTCAGGCTCCCAGGTGAATTTTTACCAGAGAACCCAGAGCCAGGGCATTTTCCATCCCCGAGGTTTGTAGGCAGCAACGGACCGGACTCTCTCCCCGGACCGGCACATCACTCTTTTCCACAGGTTTTTGTCCCCCAAGCTTTAAAAAACGCTGAATTCGTTTTTGTTAGGCATGAAGCTTTAAAACCAACCTTCCGCCCACCATACGATGGGCCATTCAGAGTGCTGGAACCTGGTGATAAACATTTTGTGCTTGATTTTGGGGATAGAAAAGAAACAGTCAGCATTGACAGACTTAAACCTGCCTTCTTGTTGAGAGACGAGCCTGCACGGTTGGCGAGAGCACCTCGGCAGGGTAGACCCCCCAAGAGAAAAGACTCAGGCCCCCTGCAGGGAACAAATAATCACTCTCCTTCCCAAGCTGCAGATTCCTTACAGGAAGGTCCCACCAGGACGCCCGAACGGACCCACAGCAGATTCGGGAGAAGATTAAAACCCAGACGGCACAGGGACTGAAGCAAACTACTCAACAGTTGTTCACTAATTGTGCTGTAACAGTTTAGGACTGACTTGTGATATTACTATGCTGTTATGATTACCACTGAACTCTCTTAGGAGCATGGCTGCTGGAAAGTTTCTTCTGTGTCAAGAGGTGTAGCAGTTAGTATGTCATAATAATTATCTTAGACTGTGAATTTTTCTATTGTCCTTTTCTTAGTCGTTTGGGGGGGGGGGGCTGTGGGCTATATTAATCATAGATCCCATAACCTACATATGTTTAAGCATGTGAGAGTGTTTAGTGATTACATATGTAAAGCGACTTCACACCTCAGAACAGGACAAAGTGTCTCATCCGCCAGTGAAGATCAAAGAGCATCCCAGGCGCTGCGGTGGAGACCGGATGGGTTGCCCTGACCCCCCAGGGCCAGGTGGAGGAGTACGAAGACAAAAGAGGGGATTAAGATAGTGAGGGATGTCAGCTTTTGATATGCATGTCTTTTGTTTTGTGCGAGTATAAGTTCGTAGAGCCGAAGGTGTTCGCTCTCTTATTTCTTCTGCTGCTGAGCCTAGATGAGACTTGTTAGAGGAGCTGATAATAAACTTTGGTTTATGAATCACATCGCCTCGTTATTTCAAGCTCCTCTACACGTCTCCCTTTATAGCCAGTGGCTGCTCCTCACCCGCGAGGTTCAGTCAAACCACTCACTCTTTCCTCCTCTCAATCACCCTGTCTCTGCTACTTTTAATGACATGACAATAACTCTCTTCTGTAGTTTTTCCAACTTAACTCCAAAATTTTATAGCAACTTTGTACATCATAGCTTTTTTTTTTAATATAATACAATCTATATTTTGTAGACATGCTATATGTTTCAGATCAGTCGGATACTTGTACACATGCTTAAATATTCTACCTTTATATCTTGTTCTTGCTTCATGCTTAGCTCCCGCCAGTCTCTCCTTGGATCTGTTTAATGAACTCCTGCGCCTCCTGAGGGGTCTTGAAGATATGGGTTCTCCCTTTATATGTGACCAGCAGTCTTGCCAGATGAATCACCCTGTGACGAATCCCAAGGCTGTGCAGCTCTTTACGGGCGGGGTCAAACTGTTTCCTTAATTGTTGGATTCCTGTGGCCAAATCTGGGTAGAACCGCACCTGATGATCCTGGTATTTGATTTCTCCTTTAGTACGCGCTGCGTTGGAGACGTCATCTTGTCTCTGTAGTTGAGGAACTTCATAATCAGCGTCCTCGGTGGTGTCTTCTTATCTCTCGGTGGGCCGATTCGGTGTGCGCTCTCCAAGACGACCGATGACTGTAGATCTGCGTTGTTCAGCGCCTCTGGAATCCACTTTTCCAAAAAGTAACATGCATCCTGTCCCTCTGTATCCTCCGGGAGGCCCACCAGCCTTAAATTATTCCGTCTCGACCGGGATTCTAAGTCCAGGACGTTATAGACAATACATTTTTAATAGTAAAATTTTCATTTATCACTGTTACTGTGTAGCTGTCCTTTATACCAGACAGTGGGGAAATTGAGGGCTTAGAAATCTGAAATTGTTCCCTCTTGGAAAAATGGAGTGGGACGGTTACGCTTTTAATGCATATTTCAGTTTTCATTACAACTGTTACAACTATAGGTAACCCACACCTTTAATTCACATTATGATGTATGATGCCAGCCTCAGCTTTTGTGATTATTACGCAAAATGTGGAATCATTTTTTTTATCTGTCTGAATTTATTCGGTAAGAGTAGAGGACGCATACCTGCCAACATTTAGGTTTCAAAATATGGTTTTCACCAGGGGATTGGGGGAGCCCACTTTTTCTAGCCCAAGAAAAAGATAAATTTATAATATGACACAATATTATTACAGAAATAAATTTTATTTCATTAAACAGTTTTATTGATAATTACCTCCGCCAAGGGAGGAGGTAATGTTTTTGGTAGCGTTGGTTGGTTGGTTTGTCTATCTGTTAGCAACATAGCTCAAAAAATTATGAACGGATCTTGATGAACTTTTCAGGAAAGGTGTGTAATGGCATGGGGAACAGATGATTAGATTTTGGTGATGATCTGAGAGTGCATACCTCCACCAAGGGCTTTGTTTGTATTTGTGCAGCAGGATTACACAAAAACTACTGCATGGATTTGGATGAAATTTTCACCAAATGAAATTCCTCTCTTGGGCTAGAGAGGAACCCATTACATTTTGGTGAGGATCCGAGAATGCATACCTCCACCAAGGCTCTTATCTTCTCACACAGTGTTAGCAACAATACTTCAAAACTAATGGACAGACATTGATGCAGTTTTCACTAGAAGTGGCTCTAGGCCTACACACAAACCCATTACATTTTGGAGGTCATCCATGACAGATGGAAGGAGCCTTGGTGGAGGTATGCACTCTCTGAGTGCTTTTCTAGTTTAATTTTTTTTTTCAAAATCAAAGTTGAAATCATTTTTCTATTTTGGCTCTGCAAATTTATGAATAGCCTACAACCTTCAAATGTATGTGAAAAAGTCACATTTTAAAAGATTCAAAGATTTTTAGCTTTCAATACTTCTACAGGACATACAGAAGAATCGAAATGCCATTTCTCTCTCTTAGTAGTGTACGTAATATATAAGAAAAGAAGGAATTGTGGCTTATATTAATCATATATTCCATACCTACATATGTATAGACATATTAGAATGTTTAGTGATTACATATGTGGAATGACCTCACGCCTCAGAACAGGACAAGAGGTCTCAACCACCGGCGAGGATCAAAGAACAGACCGAGTCGCAGCGGTGGAGACCGGATCGAACTTCCTGATGATGGAGGACAATGGAGGGGGATTATGTTAATGCGGGATGTCAGCTTTGATATGCAATGTCTTTTGTTGAGTGTGGGTATAAGTATGAAGGTCTGACTGCGCTCGACCTCTTATTCTGCTTCTGCATCGAGATGAGACATGTTAGGGAGGTGAAGCTGATAATAAATCTTGATTTATGAAATCACATCGCTTCTTCATTCCAAGCTCCCTACACTGGTGACCAGACGTGAGGATGGAACAAAGACGTTCTCCCGCGACAAACTCATCAGAGGTGACCCAGGCAAGCGCCGTCGCCAATGCAGACAGGGGAACGGATGGAAGACGTTCCCCCACGGCAGAATCTACAGAGAGGGCTCAACCGAGCACCTTCCCCAGCTCCGCCATGAGAACAGAAGAAAGGCGTTCTCACCCCGCTGACACATCAGAGATGGCCCACACAAGCGCCGTCACCGTCAAGCTGCCAGAGTTCTGGCAAAGCGACCCGAACTCGTGGTTCCAGCAAGCTGAGGCTCAGTTTGCACTGGCGGGCATAACAGCAGACGAAACGAAATTTTACCACATCGTCGCCAGACTCGATGCCGCCACATCAAGATGCGCACAGAGCGTGATTCAGCAACCGCCCGCCCACGACAAATACAAAGAACTGAAGGCGACCCTCATCGAGAGTTTCGTCCACTCAGCCGAGGAGAGAGCAGGGAAGATTCTGGCGATTTACAGCCACGGAGGACGCAGACCAAGGGCCCTCATGGAGGACATGCTGCAGCTGAAGGAGGCAGACAACGACAACTTCCTCTTTCAGCATATCTTCCTCAGCACTCTGCCACCGCACATGAGAGGGACACTGGCCAACATGCGGTGCAGCACCCAGCAGGACTTCCGTGTGCTGGCCCGAGAAGCGCAGCGGCTCATCAACTCCTGCGGCAAACAGATGGCCACAGCAGCGTCTGCAGATCTCAGCGCGGAAGCCCAGAGCAGCGGAGAACCGCGGACAACAGAGCAGAGCCCGCCCACCATGGCAGCGACGCGAACAAGGCGCAGCAAGCGGAACAACCTCTGCTATTATCATCAGCGTTTCGCCGTGAGGGCGCACAAATGCACGCCCCCCTGCAGATTCAAGAGCCGAGAAACGTTAACAGCTGCAGCTCTCGGCGAGACGAATAAGCTGCTTTATGTGACTGACGGACACACCGGGAGACAGTTCCTCATCGACACCGGAGCTCAGGTGAGCTTCATCACCCCTTCCAACGCAGACCGCGCCATGGGACCCCGGGGAAACGGAGCAATGGCAGCCAACGGCTCGATCATCGACACTTTCGGTGAAAGGAACCTGCCTCTTCTCATTCACGGCCGCAACTATAGATGGACATTTATTATAGCGGCGGTGAGTTTTAACTTGTTGGGCGCTGATTTTTTGTGTGCACATGGGTTGTTAGTCGATCTTGCAAATAGACGCTTGGTTAATGCACTGTCATTTTCTTCTATCCCCTGCTCAGCTCGAGTTTCTCCACCACCCGTGCAGGCCAGCGTCACTACAGCAGGAGGTAAGTTTGACCAACTCCTCACCCAATTTCCAGCACTCACAGTTCCAAAATTTTCAGCAACAGTAGCAAAACACGGGGTTGAACATTTCATCCCCACAACAGGCCCACCTGTGTTTGCCAAAGCTCGGCGCTTAGACGCGACCAAGCTCGCCATAGCACGTGACGAGTTTGCCAGCCTGGAAAAATTAGGCATTATTAGGCGCTCGAAAAGCCCTTGGGCATCGCCACTCCACATGGTCCCGAAAACCGACTGTTCTTGGAGACCTTGCGGCGATTACCGCAGATTAAACAATGCGACAGCGCATGACCACTACCCAATTCCTCACATCCAAGATTTTTCACTACATCTGGCGGGTGCGCGCATTTTTTCTAAAATAGACCTGGTCCGCGGCTATCACCAAGTCCCCGTTCGAGCGGAAGACATTCCTAAAACGGCTGTAATAACCCCTTTTGGTCTTTTTGAATTTTTGCGAATGCCGTTCGGCCTCAAAGGCGCTGCTCAAACCTTTCAGCGTATGATGGACGCGGTATTACGCGACCTCTCCTTCGTGTTCGTCTACCTCGACGATATGCTGGTAGCCAGCCCATCAGAGGAAGAACACGAACAACACCTCACTACAGTTTTTCAGAGACTAGAAGAGCACGGGTTAATAATCAACCCAGCCAAATGCCGATTCGGCGTGTCACAAAATGATTTTTTGGGACACAGAGTTTCACCAAAGGGGGCAGTCTCATTGCCAGACAAAGTGCACGGGGTAGAAAATTTTCCACGACCACAAACGGTCAGATCGCTGCAAGAATTTTTGGGAATGGTGAATTTTTACAACCGTTTCCTCCCCCGTGCAGCTCAACTCATGCAACCCCTGTATGCCGCACTCAGAAAACAAAA
Organism: Pholidichthys leucotaenia; assembly: GCA_020510985.1. Classification (NCBI taxonomy): domain Eukaryota; kingdom Metazoa; phylum Chordata; class Actinopteri; order Cichliformes; family Pholidichthyidae; genus Pholidichthys; species Pholidichthys leucotaenia. The sequence continues at coordinate 114,783,331 of CM035842.1, read as the reverse complement.
GCCTTCCAATGCGGTCGAATGGACCCCGGAGCGCGAAAGCGCCTTCGCGGAAGTAAAGAGTGCTCTAGCGAATGCCACATTGTTGGTTCACCCTGATCCCTCGGCCCGCATAGCGCTAACCACAGACGCTTCAGACCTGGCCATAGGGGCAGTTGTGGAACAACACGTTGGCGGAACCTGGCAACCGTTAGCATTCTTTAGCAAATCTTTAAACCAAACCGAGTGCAAATACAGCACTTTTGACAGGGAGCTGCTAGCGCTTCATTTATCCATCCGCCACTTCCAGTTCTGGCTGGAAGGGCGGCGTTTCACAGCTTTTGTAGACCATAAACCACTCACTTTTGCGATGGCTAAAATTTCAGAACCATGGTCAGGCAGGCAACAAAGACAGCTAGCTGCAATTTCAGAGTTCACCATAGACATTCGACATGTGGCAGGCAAACTTAACGTAGTAGCAGACTGCCTCTCTCGCGCTGTGACATCGCCAGAGCACGAGGAGACAGATTATACTACCTCAGCCGCAGAACTCTTCGCCAACGCGGACGCGTACGCGGCCCCAATTCACGTAGGGATAGATTACGCAGCCATGGCAGAGGAACAAAGCAGTGACGCGGATGTGCGCGCGCTCCTGTCTGGACCAACAGGGTTAAGACTGGAGGAAAGGGGTTTACGTGACGGTGTACCCCCCCTAATCTGCGACGTGTCAACCGGCCGACCTCACCCGATAGTTCCAGCTGCATGGCGCCGCCGCATTTTTGACTCGGTTCACTCCCTCGCGCACCCCTGGGTGCGCGCCTCGGTTAAAATGGTCGCGGAAAAGTTTGTTTGGCCCGGCCTGCGCAAAAATGTAAAGGAATGGGCAAAGACTTGCATGTCTTGCCAACGCGCCAAAATACACAAACACACAAAAGCAAATCTAGAGCCTTTTCGAATTCCAGCCAGGAGGTTTGACCACGTTCATGTCGACCTCGTGGGACCACTACCTTCGTCTCAAGGTTTCACACACCTGTTAACAATGATAGACCGTACTACGCGCTGGCCGGAGGCGGTCCCTTTGGCGTCAACCACAGCCGCGGAAGTCGCTCGCGTTTTTTTAACAAACTGGGTGGCACGTTTCGGCGTCCCATCGGACATCACGTCCGATAGGGGGCCTCAATTTGTCTCGGAACTGTGGTCAGCCATGGCCAGCAGCTTAGGAGCGACAATTCACCGCACCACCGCGTATCACCCTCAGGCTAATGGGTTATGCGAGCGTTTTCACAGATCTTTAAAGGCCGCTCTCAGGGCCTCACTAACGGATACAGATTGGGTGAATAAACTCCCCTGGGTTTTATTAGGGTTGCGTTCTGCGCCTAAAGAGGATCTAGACGCCTCCCCAGCAGAATTAGTTTTTGCACAACCTCTCAGACTCCCAGGTGAGTTCTTACCAGAGCATCCAGAGCCTGGGCATCTTCCAGCCCTGGGGCCCTTAAGCAGCACCGGACCGGACACGCTCCCCGGACCGGCACATCACTCTTTTCCACGGGTTTTTGTCCCCCAAGCTTTAAAAAACGCCGAGTTCGTTTTTGTTAGACACGAAGCTTTAAAATCAACCCTCCGTCCACCATACGACGGACCATTCAGAGTGCTGGAACCTGGTGATAAGCATTTTGTGCTTGATTTGGGGGACAGAAAAGAAACAGTCAGCATTGACAGAGTTAAACCTGCCTTCTTGTTGAGCGACGAGCCTGCACGGGTGGTGAGAGCACCTCGGCGGGGTAGACCCCCCAAGAGAAAAAACTCAGCCCCCCTGCAGGGAACAAATAACCACCCTCCTCCCCAAGCTGCAGATTCCTTACAGGATGGTCCCACCAGGACGCCAAAGCGGACCTACAGCAGATTCGGGAGAAGATTAAAACCCAGACGGCACAGGGACTGATGCAAAATTGACAAAGAGTTGTTAACTATGTTATCAGATTGTGCCGTGACAGTTTTAAGGCTGATTTGTGACATTACTATACTGTTGTTGTTACCACTGAATTTTCTACAGGATCATGACTGCTGGAAAGATTTTTTTCCTTGTTTTCCCTGTCAAGATATTTAATAGTATAATATGTCATAGAGATTATCTTAAACTGTAAACTTAATTTGATTGTCCTTTTCTTAGTCGTTTGGGGGGGGGGGGGCTGTGGCTTATATTAATCATATATTCCATACCTACATATGTATAGACATATTAGAATGTTTAGTGATTACATATGTGGAATGACCTCACGCCTCAGAACAGGACAAGAGGTCTCAACCACCGGTGAGGATCAAAGAACAGACCGAGTCGCAGCGGTGGAGACCGGATCGAACTTCCTGACCACCCAGGGTCAGGTAGAGGAGATGGAGGACAATGGAGGGGGATTATGTTAATGCGGGATGTCAGCTTTGATATGCAATGTCTTTTGTTGAGTGTGGGTATAAGTATGAAGGTCTGACTGCACTCGACCTCTCATTCTGCTTCTGCATCGAGATGAAACATGTTAGGGAGATGAAGCTGATAATAAATCTTGATTTATGAAATCACATTGCTTCTTCATTCCAAGCTCCCTACAGAATAATAATTTTTACCACAAACTATTTCAATTTTATTAGGAAAAATATGATAAATTCAATATAAAAAGGCCTATGTTCGGGGGGGGGGGGGGGTCACAAATAAATGAGAAAAAACTAATGCATTTGCAAGAAAAAAAATATTTAAAACTGATGAGAAAAATCTCACAAATTTATGAGAATAAAGTCAAAGATGAGCAATATCCCGAAATTTACAAAGGGAAAAACAAGTTACGAGAGAAAGGCTGCAAAAAAAAAAAAAGTGGGAAAAAATTCACATTTACAAGGCAAAAGTTGCCAACTTACAAGAAAACTGTTGTAAATTTAGGAAAAACTTTGACTTTGGTTTTGTTCTCATAAATATTTATTTCATTTATTTAGAATCCTTTATTAGTCCCACAGTGGGGAAATTACAGGGCATCCACATGAGTGGATGAGGCAGCCACTTGTGTGGCTCCCAGCTCTTTCACCATTCACACACATTCACACCTGGGGCCACTTTAGAGTCTCCAATTAACCTAACTTAGATGTTTTTGGCATGACTTTATACTAGTCAGCCATCCAAACAGAGATGGACTTACCATTAGGCAAAGGTAGGCGACTGCCTTAGGCCCCGAGCTGCTAAGGGCCCTGATCTACTAGGAGCCCCAGATATTTTTTTTTAAAATGTTTACCATATTTAGCATGATGTCTGACAAAATAAAGAAACACCAGTACTTACATTAATGGCAAATCAAATCATTAACAAAACATGCTCCCCCTTCTCCTCAGACTGCTGAACTCTTCCATGTTGTCCCTGAGACATGCGTGCTGTATGTGCGCATTGTTGGTTACATTGTAAACAAACTGTACAGCATGTAGAATAGCGGCAAAATGAACAAAGTGCAGAGAAAGGTGGTGCAGAGAAATGGAGAAAAACAGAAGGGCACAGAAATTTGACTGACGATATGCTTACACGGATGCAACTTTCAGTGGGACTTTGTGATAACTGCATGTTCCGGCCCCATTTTAGGCACAGATTTTTTATGTGCTTATGGGTTGTTAGTTGATGTTGCTAATAGGCGATTAGTGGATGCAATCTCTTTCACCTCACTGCCCCATACAGCTCGGGGTGCTGGGTCAACAACACTGGCTAATGTTATAGCTTCAGGGGATAAGTACCAACAGTTACTTGCACAGTTTCCAGCACTCACGGTCCCGACTTTTTCAGCTACGGTGATGAAACACGGGGTCGAGCACTTTATAACGACTAAAGGTCTGCCAGTGTTCGCATAACCTCGGCGTTTGGACGCAGCTAAACTGGCCAGCGCGCAAGAGGAGTTTGCCAACTTAGAGCAGTTGGGCATCGTCAGGTGCTCCAACAGCCCCTGGGCATCCCCGCTACACATGGTGCATAAAGCTGATGGGTTGTGGTGACCGTGTGGTGATTTCCGGCACTTGAATAATGCCACGGAACACGATCGTTATCCCATTCCGCACATCCAGGATTTTTCCATGCACCTGGCTGGGGTGCATGTTTTTTCGAAAGTGGATACCATCAGGTCCTGGTGCGCGCGGAAGAGCGGAAGACGTTCCAAAAACAGTGGTAATAACTCCTTTCAGCCTTTTCGAGTTTTTATGCATGCCATTCGGATTAAAAGGCACGGTGCAGACTTTCCAGAGGATGATGGACGCAGTGCTTCGTGACTTGTCCTTCATCTTCGTCTACTAAGACAACATTCTGGTAGCCAGCGCATCCGAGGAGGAGCACATCACCCATCTCAAGACAATTTTCCAGGGGTGGAAGCGCACAGGCTGATAGTCAACCCGGCGAAGTGCCAGTTCGGTGTGCCAGTGATTGATTTTTTTGGGCCACTGCATTTCACTGGAGGGTGCGATCCCATTAACAGATAAGTTGCTCGCAGTGTCGGTACACTGTGTTTTATCAAGACCAAAATCAGCATAGTCGTCTATAAGGAAATTTTAGAGCACCTCATGCTTCCCTCTGCTGACAAGCTTTATGGAGAAGCTGATTTCATTTTCCAGCAGGACTTGGCACCCCCCTACACTGCCAAAAGTATCAAAACCTGGTTTAATGACCATGGCATCACTGTGTTTGATTGGCCAGCAAATTCTCCTGATCTAAACCCCATCGAGAATCTATGGAGTATTGTCAAGAGGAAGATGACAGACACCAGACCCAACAGTGCAGACGAGCTGAAGGTCACTATCAAAGCAACCTGGACCTTCATAACACCTCAGCAGTACTACAGGCTGATCACCTCCATGCCATGCCACATTGATAAAGTAATTAATCCAAAAGGAGCCCCGACCAAGTATTGAGTGTGTACATTGACATACCTTTCAGTCAGCCAACATCTCTATTAAAAAAATGTTTTTTAAAATTAATTTTATGTAATATTCTTTTCTGAGAAACTGAATCTGGGGTTTTCATGGGCTGTAAGCCATAATCATCAAAATTAAAATAAATAAACACTTGAAATATATCACTCTCTGTGTAATGACTGTATATAATATAGAAGTTTATTTTTTTAAATTGAATTACCTAAATAAATCAACTTTTTGTTGACATTCTAATTTATTGAGATGCACCTGTACATGCTGCTGGTGCACACCAGTATCTCATATTAGCTCAACAGGAGAAGAGCAACAAGGATTCAAGTGATGAGGACAGTCAGGTTTAAATCATGTCTACCAGTGTCTCTGCAAGAAAAAATGTTGGTATTGACAATATGCCTATAATGACTAAAGCATGATGTAACAGCTGAAAATTGTGTAAATACATTTATTGGAAGTTTTTAAGTTTTTATTTTTTATATTGAAATTGTAATACTGAATGTTTGTAAATCATGACTCATTTTTATGGTTGCCATAGGTAGTAGAAATGAGGTGAGAATTTTTCCTGTATAAATGCTCAAAGAATGAAGACAGAAGAGAAACTGCATTACAATGATTACTTACCAAAGTATATACTACTTATAGGTTTTCCACTCATCAAACATGAAAATAACATCAGATGTCTGATACCTGTTTATTATAGTTATTGACTCCATAAAATGGAGTCAAGAGAGGAAATAATTGTTATAATAAATAAATAGTGAAGATTAGTTAATTAGATATTACACAAAGTGCTTGCATACACATATCCCTTAAATCCACACACACACAGATATGCAAGTCAGACCCACACATTTACCATTCACATATAAACACCAGTTGTTTACACACATAATACACATATACTAAACGCACATGCACACAGTACAATAGTTTCACAGGAAAGTATTTGTTCTTGTTTCCATATATGGGCATGTGTAAGGCTGAAGAGAAAACATGGATGCTGAGTGGAAGTCATAAAGCCATAAAGGCAAGAACAGGAGAGAGAAGGCATCTGGACAGGATGGAAGTCATGAAAAGATCTTACCTACTATGAAACAATGGACATGTATTGCTGGAAAGTAACGCCCACCAACTCAGAAGCTATATGTAGGAGGGACTTCCTTTGTCCGGCGTCTTCCCAGGACAGAGCTGGGAGGATCCGTGGCCATGTTGACTCTTTGCGTGTTTCAATAAAGTTAAGCTGAGGAATAGTATTTCTTCTATGATTATTGGTTGGTTAACTGAAAAGATTCTGCTAACTGTCCAGAAAATTAATTTTTACAAGTTGTACTATCACCAGAAATGTCTTTTGCTTTGATTGTGATTCATTGACCTCCATCCTCTAAGGATACATTCTTTAATTGTCTATCAAATATACTGAAACAGTTTGACAGCAAAGAATAAATCAGTTTTAAATCAGTTTTTATTGAAATTGAAATCACCCATGATTTCAATTTAAACTGGCTTTGTAAAACACGCAGACAGAAATTAAAGGCCATCATCAATAAGTTTCTTATGAATCAGATGATCAGTAACCCACCTAGAATAGCCCGTTCATCTGAAAATCTCCTTGATTTGATTTTTACCAACAAACCTGACCGCATAACAAAAAAATACAATCTAATTACTGGCATGTCTTACCATAATCTCACTTTAGTAGTACGCAAATTGTCAAAATCACAATACAGAAAGCCTACTGATGGAGGAAAATATAGTGTCTCGTACATACCATAGAAAAACATAAGAATCATTTGAAAATGAGTTACAGCACGTAAAGTGGAATGAAATAAATTGTGATACAAACTGTGAACAGACATGAAAAAGTATGACATCAACAATCAAAGAAATTATCTCAAAACCTAAAATAGCAACACTAAGTACAAGAGAAAACAGAATCTACCTTGGCTAAATGAAAAAATTATGGAATCTCATGAAAAAAAGGGACTAAAAATGGCTAAAAACTGATTTAAGCATAGATAGACTGATTTTTAAAAGCCTCAGAAATGAAGTCACCATGCAACTCCATACAGCAAAGGCAAATTTCTTCTTAGACATAATCAAAAATGCAAAAGGGAACAACAAAAAACTCTGGAAATGTACTGATAAACTCACAGGAAAAAAAAAAATGCAAAAAAAAAAAAAGTGAAGTCATACAACTCGGATTAAATGGAAAACTTTACTCAGATAGCTTAGATATAGCCAACAATTTTAAATAGTATTTTATCAAATCAGTACAAGAACTGGGTCTGAATTTTACCCAAACATACCTGCAACAAATTAAAATATACCAAGAAACTGATCTAACTTTTAAACTCACAAATGAGGTAAAAGTTTAACAAGATGTTATCATCTCTATCAAGTTCCAGAGTTAAGGAAAGTCATGGACTAGATACTGTATTCCTGAAAAAACATAAAGATACTTTAATAATTCCAATTACAGAACTAATAAACTCAATCAATACATTGTGGCCACACATATGTGACCTACTTTGTGAATGATGTAAGGCCTCACATTTTAGATTAGAACAAAGACAGAGCTTCCTTGGAGATAACAGGAAGCTGTGAGGATGTTAGCTTTGGTATGCAGGGCTTGAGACTGTGGGGGTGATATTAGAGGATTAAAGAGGAGATGCATTGTAGACTGTGGGGGTGATATTAGAGAGAGGAGATGCATTGTTACTGGCGATTATAATGCAATGTGACCTGTGATGTAATGCGACTTGTGAACTGTGAGAGTCCTGGTATTTAAGGACGAGCGTTCCCTGTAATGTCCTCTTTCTTCTTTGAGATGTTGGCGAATGTGAATAAAGCTGCCTTGAGAGAAATCTGTCTCATCATTTTCACATTCCCACACTGGTGACCCAAGACGTAGCATGCAGCAACAGGAGAGTTCCCCGGGGCCAGCCTCGTCAGGAGCCCCCAGCCAAGCGAATGCCGCTACGGTCCAGCTACCGGACTTTTGGCAGAACAATCTGCACTCCTGGTTCCACGCGGTTGAGGCACAATTCAACCTCTGGGGAATATTGGTAGACGACACAAAATTCTACCATGTGGTCGCAAAACTGGACAACCACGCAGCTCAGCATGTGGAGAGCCTTATCGAGCAGCCGCCAGACAGCGACAAATACGGCGCGTTGAAGGCTGCACTCATCCAGCACTTCACCCCCTCCGTTGAGGAGCGAGCAGAGAGATTCCTGGCGCTGACTGAGTTGGGAGATGACACGCCCGTTAATCTGATGGAGAAGATGTTGAGGTTGAAAGGCTCAGATGACGACCACTTCATCTTCACCCACCTCTTCCTCAGGACCCTACCGTCAGCGACTAGAGCGACCCTGACCAGTTCGCCGTTGTTGGCCCAGCGGGACTACCGCGCTGGCCCGGGAGGTGCAGCGAATTGTCAACGCCAGCAGACAGCGCGCGGCCACGGCCGCAGCAGCGGAACTCGGCGCGACGACCGGAGATGGCAGGGGGCCAGGGGCAGCAGTAGCAGACCCACCGATGACGGCGGCGGCGGGAGCCAGGGAACACGGAGGAGACGTCCTTTGTTTCTACCATCACCGCTTCGCAGAGAGGGCACGCAAATGTGTACCACCGTGCCAGTTCAAGCGTTGGGGAAACGCCAAGACCGGGGGTCGGTAGCAGCCGCGGCCCTCAGGGAGGAGAACAAGCTGCTCTACTTGTTGGACGCACGCTCGGGGAAGCATTTCCTCGTGGACACAGGCTCCCAGTTGAGTTTCATCACACCTTCCTACGCGGACAGGCTAGCAGGTTCCAGAGGTCCCGGGGTGGCAGCAGCGAACGGCTCAGAGATTAAGACCTTTGGTGAGAAGACTCTGCTTCTGTCTCTACACGGCTGTACATTTGAGTGGACTTTTGTTATAGCAGCAGTGAATTTCAATATGTTGGGGCTGATTTTTTGTGCTCACATGGTTTGTTGGTTGATCTCGCCAACAGGCGCCTGGTTAATGCATTTTCTTTTGATTCTATTCCCTGTACAGCGCGAGTGGCCCCGCCAACAGCACAAGCCAACGTCACAGCTGCAAGCGGTAAGTTCCACACACTGCTCACTCAGTTCCCAGCACTCACGGTCCCCACATTTTCGGCAACCGTCGCTAAACATGGGGTGGAACATTTTATTACCACTACCGGACCGCCCGTTTTTGCAAAAGTTCGGCGCTTGGACGCAGCTAAACTGGCCATAGCGCGCGAGGAGTTCGCCAACCTGGAGAGGTTGGGCATTATCAGGCGTTCAAACAGTCCGTGGGCTTCCCCACTACACATGGTCCCGAAGGCTAACGGATCATGGCGACCTTGCGGGGATTTCCGCAGGTTAAACAACGCTACAGCGCACGACCGCTACCCAATCCCGCATATCCAAGATTTTTCCGTTCATTTGGCAGGGGCTCGTGTTTTTTCTAAGATAGATTTGGTCTGCGGTTACCACCAAGTCCCAGTGCGCGCTGAGGACATACCCAAAACAGCGGTAATAACTCCATTTGGCCTATTCGAGTTTTTGCGCATGCCATTCGGGCTTAAAGGGGCTGCACAGACGTTCCAACGCATGATGGACGCGGTGCTTCACGATCTCCCTTTCGTCTACTTGGATGATATTTTAGTAGCCAGCGCGTCCGAAGACAAACACGAAAACCACCTGGCCACAGTTTTCCAGAGGTTGGGAGACCACGGGTTAATAATCAACCCAGCGAAGTGTCAGTTCGGGGTGGCGCAGATCGATTTTTTAGGACACCGCGTCTCCCCCGAAGGAGCTGTTCCGCTTCCTGACAAAGTGCGCGCGGTAGCAGATTTTCCCCGGCCGCAGAAGGTCAGGGCGTTACAGGAGTTTTGGGGAATGGTGAATTTTTATAACCGTTTTCTCCCCCGCGCGGCGCAACTCATGCAGCCGGTGTATGCCGTGCTCAAAAAACAGAAACCCGCGGATAAGGTCGAGTGGTCCCTGGAGTGGGACCAAGCGTTCTCGGAGGTAAAAGCAGCCTTGGCAAAGGCTGCGTTGTTGGCACACCCAGACCCAACGGCCCGCATAGCGCTCACTACTGACGCGTCAGATGTGGCCATAGGGGCGGTCGTGGAGCAGCATGTAGCCGGGGTTTGGCAGCCCCTCGCCTTTTTCAGCAGGACCTTGCGCGATAGCGAACGTAAATACAGCGAGTTCGACAGGGAGCTGCTGGCTCTCCATTTGGCCATCTGCCACTTTGAGTTCTGGCTGGAAGGACGCCGTTTCACCGTGTTCGTTGACCACAAGCCGCTAACGTTGACGATGGCCAAGGTTTCCGAACCGTGGTCAGGCCAGCAGCAGAGACAGCTGGCCGCGATCTCAGAGTTTACCACTGATATTCAGCATGTGGCGGGCAAACTGAATGTAGTGGCAGACTGCCTCTCGCGCACCGTGGCGGCCCCAGTCAGCGTAGGAATAGATTACGCAGCCATGGCCACAGAGCAGGTTAGTGACGCGGATGTGCGCGCGCTCCAGTCTGGACCAACAGGGTTAAGGCTGGAGAACAGGGTGCTGCAAGACGGTATGCCCCCCCTAATCTGCGATGTCTCCACTGGATGGCCGCGTCCAGTAGTACCGGTCGCGTGGCGTCGCCGCGTTTTTGACTCGATTCATTCTTTGGCGCACCTGGGAGTGCGCGCGTCAGTCAAAATGGTAGGAGAGAAATTTGTGTGGCCGAGTCTTCGCAAACAAGTTAAGGAGTGGGCAGCAGCCTGCACGGCATGTCAACGAGCCGAAGTACACAGGCACACGAGGGCTCCTTTGGAGCCGTTTCACATTCCGGCCAAGAGGTTCGATCACGTTCATGTGGACCTCGTGGGACCCCTCCCGCCGTCACAGGGGTGCACACACCTTCTGACAATGGTGGACCACACCACGCGCTGGCCTGAAGTGGTTCCGCTGGCATCAACCACGGCCGAGGAGGTAGCGCGCGCGTTTTTAACAGCTTGGGTGGCGCGTTTCGGAGTTCCGTCGGACATTGCGTCCGACAGAGGCCCTCAATTTATGTCCGAACTTTGGTCGACAATGGCCCGCAGCCTGGGTGTCACAATTCACCGCACAACCGCGTACAATCCGCAGGCTAACGGGTTATGCGAACATTTTCATAGGTCATTGAAAGCGGCTCTCAGAGCGTCACTGACGGATGCAAATTGGGTTGACAAGTTACCGTGGATTTTATTGGGGTTGCGTTCTGCGCCTAAAGAGGACTTAGAAGCCTCCCCAGCGGAGCTTGTGTTTGCGCAACCACTTCGGCTGCCTGAGGAGTTTCTCCCAGATAACCCTGCACCAGACACCTCCTTGTCTCAGCTGTTGCGGAGTAACATAGAATCAAGCACGCTGCCCGGCCCCATGCACCACAGTTTTCCACGCGTTTTTGTGCCTAAAGCTTTGAAGAACGCAGAGTTTGTTTTTGTCAGGCATGATGCGCATCGACCCCCACTGCGACCACCTTATGACGAACGGTTCAGAGTGCTGGAAACAGGGGACAAGCAGTTTTTGCTAGATTTGGGGGGTAGGAAAGAAAAAATTGGCATAAACAGACTCAAACCTGCTTTTGTGGTGGCGGATGAGCAAGTGCTGTTGGCAAGGGCCCCGCGGCGAGGTAGACCCCCACGGGGGGCTTCACAGAGTAATGTTTCCCCAGAACACCCGCAGGGACTGACAAAAGGTTTCCACCCCCAGACGGGAAACCCCCAGCGTGACAGCGCCGCGGAGATGTTGAATCCCGGCTACAGCAGATACGGCAGGAGACTGAAGCCTAGACAGCATGCGGACTGATGTGTATTGATTCTATCACGGCATGCATGCTGTTATTCTCTTGTTTGTTCTAAAATGTTTGGAGGGGGTGGTGTGGCCACACATATGTGACCTACTTTGTGACTGATGTAAGGCCTCACATTTTAGATCAGAACAAAGACAGAGCTTCCTTGGAGATAACAGGAAGCTGCGAGGATGTTAGCTTTGGTATGCAGGGCTTGAGACTGTGGGGGTGATATTAGAGGATTAAAGAGGAGATGCATTGTAGACTGTGGGGGTGATATTAGAGAGAGGAGATGCATTGTTACTGGCGATTATAATGCAATGTGACCTGTGATGTAATGTGACTTGTGAACTGTGAGAGTCCTGGTATTTAAGAACGAGAGTTCCCTGTAATGTCCTCTTTCTTCTTTGAGATGTTGGCGAATGTGAATAAAGCTGCCTTGAGAGAAATCTGTCTCATCATTTTCACGTTCCCACAACATGAAAATATCTTCCCTGATGCATTGAAACCCACTATTGTAACCCCTATACACAAAGCCAGAGACAAACAGGAAATTAGTAATTATAGGCCAATATGTACACTTCCTGTCTTGTCAAAAGCCATTGAAAAGGTGGTAGTAGACCAACTGCTAGAACATCTCAACTCTGCCCAGCTGCTGCTGCTGCTGCTGCAGTTTGGTTTCAGGCCGAACCACTCAACGGAGACTGCATGTTGTTACTTTATTGAAACGATTAAAGAAAATGTGGAGGGGGGGGGGTAGGAGCCATCTTTTTAGACTTATGTAAAGCCTTTTGACGGTCAATCACTCAGTCCTTCTTTCTAAACTATCAGGATATAAACTGTCCATGAATACTCTTAGCTGGTTAAAATCTTATCTATCTGGACGCTCCCAGTGTGTGCGCATATACAATACTGTGTCCCAATCAACGGCATGCACCATGGGAGTACCACAAAGTTCGATTTTAGGCCCACTGCTGTTTACTTTGTATATTAACGATTTTCCATCAGTGTGAGAAAATGACATAAAAATTCAGATGTATGCAGATGACACAGTCATATACAGTTAGGCCCAGAGATATTTGGACAATGACACAATCTTCATGATTTGGGCTCTGCATGCCACCACATTGGATTTGAAATGAAACAACTACAACGGAACTGAAGTGCAGACTTTAAGGTTTAATTCAAGGGGTTGAACAAAAATATATGATTAAACATGTAGGAATTGTAGCTATTTTTATACAAACACTCCTCATTTCAGGGGCTCAAAAGTAATTGGACAAATAAACATAACCCTAAGTAAAATGTTACTTTTCAATATTTTGTTGAGAATCCTTTGCAGGCAATGACTGCCTGAAGTCTGGAACCCATGGACATCACCAAACGCTGGGTTTCCTCCTTTGTGATGCTTTGCCAGGCCTTTACTGCAGCTGTCTTCAGTTGTTGCTTGTTTGTGGGTCTTTCTGCCTTAAGTTTTGTCTTGAGCAAGTGAAATGCATGCTTGATTGGGTTGAGATCTGATGATTGACTCGGCCATTGCAGAATATTCCACTTCGCTGCTTTAAAAAACTCCTGGGTTGCTTTTGCAGTATGTTTTGGATCATTGGTGAAGCGCCGTCCAATCAACTTTGCTGCATTTGGCTGAATCTGAGCAGAAAGTATATCCCAATACACTTCAGAATTCATCCGGCTGCTTCTGTCTTTTGTCACATCATCAATAAACACAAGTGACCCAGTGCCATTGGAAACCATGCATACCCATGCCATCACACTGCCTCCACCATGTTTTACAGAAGATGTAGTGCTTTGGATCATGAGCTGTTCCAATTCTTCTCCAAACTTTCTTCTTCCCATCATTCTGGTACAGGTTGATCTTAGTCTCATCTGTCCAAAGAATGCTGTTCCAGAACTGGGCTGGCTTCTTCAGGTGTTTTTTGGCAAAGTCAATTCTGGCCTTTCTATTTTTGATTCTGATTCATGGTTTGCACCTTGTGGTGAATCCTTTGTATTTACTCTCATGAAGTCTTCTCTTTATGGTAGACTTAGATACTGATACACCTACTTCCTGGAGAGTGTTCTTCACTTGAGTGGATGTTGTGAAGGGTTGTTCTTCACCATGGAAAGGATTCTGTGATCATCCACCACTGTTGTCTTCCGTGGACGTCCAGGCCTTTTTGAGTTCCCAAGCTCACCAGTGCACTCTTTTTTCCTCAGAATGTACCAAACTGTTGATTTGGCCACTCCTAACATTTCTGCTATCTCTCTGATGGTTTTCTTCTTTTTTTTTCCGCCTCAGGATGGTCTGTTTCACCTCCATTGAGAGCTCCTTTGACCGCATGTTGTGTGTTCACAGCAACAGCTTCCAAATGCAAATGCCACACCTGGAATCAATTCCAGACCTTTTAACTGCTTAATTGATGACAGGTTAACGAGGGAAGAGCCCATGCAGCCTTGTTATTTTTTTTTTGCAGCCTTCTGAGTCAATTGTCCAATTACTTTTGGTCCCTTGAAAAAGAGGCGGCTACGTATTAAAGAGCTGTAATTCCTAAATCCTTGCTCCAATTTGGATGTGAATACTCTCAAATTACAGCTGACAGTCTGCACTTTAAGCCCATATTGATTATATAATTGTATCCTGAATATGTTTTCGTAAACAGCTAAAATAACAAAACGTGTCACTGTCCAAATATTTCTGAGCCTAACTGTATGTCATGTGTGGGTTTGGCCCTTGAGGCTTGCCGTAGCCGTCTGGGGGGATGATGTCAGGTGGGCTGCAGCCGCTGTATATAGTTTGTGCAAATTTCAATAAAGTTCAGTTCATTGCGCGGCACAACTTGACTCACATCTCACTTATTCCACACATAACATTGGTGACTGAGGATTAACTCATGGAGGCATGCGGGGTACCTCTACGGCCATTTTTAGAGCATCCAGGAGAGCCAGCAATTCTGTGGCCCCGCTGGCTGACCACATGAGAGAAGTACATTGTGGCGCTGGACCTGGGTAAACTCGATGGAGGGCGGAGGCGAGCGTTTCTGGTTCGCAATCTCGGCGTAGAAGGTCAGAAAATTTTCCACACGCTTGGGGAGATGGAGTCTTATGCAGATGCTATCAGGCTGCTTGCTGACTACTTTGCCGAACACACACGGAGCACGAAGCTGAGGGTTGAAAGGCTGTTGGCGCCAAAAGCCGCTAAGCTAGCTAGCTTGGGGGAGCTAACAGCCCAGCTAGTAGCAATGGAGAAGTTAGCCACAGATCTAGGTAGGCGCCAAACACAGAAGCTAGAAACTACAGGATACAAGCTAGATAACACAGTGGAATCAGTACCACAAGAGAGGGAGCCCGTGTCCATTGGGAATGACAAGCCATCTGAAGAGCACAGCACTAAGGGCAACCGCAGCACAGAGGGTGAGCAGCGAACCAACTTGGCTCAGTTTTCCCTGCAGCCAGAGTTGGAGCAGTGGGAGGGGGAGTGCAAGCATGTTGAGAGCCCTGAAAAGCAGCAGTGGCGACTGGACACGAACACAGTGTGCAGCGTGGAGCAGCAGAGCACCGTGGATGACAGAGAGGAGGTACCCAACTGCTTTTGTACCCGAGACTAGCAGCGGTCAAAGATGGACACTTGGAGCAAACAGTATGAAGAGCTAATGGGCGCCATGGCGGTCAAGCAGGACCAGTTTTGCCCAGGTTCAACGCAGGGGGGTCTCAGTCCCAGCGCTTGGGAAATGGCCAAGGGATCCACCGAGTGTGACAGCAAAGCACCTGCGCCGGCGAGTGGCGCCGATGTGTTAGCCCCGGATGCCTCTGGAGTTTGGCTGCAATGGGACGGGGGGTCTGCAGCTGTGATGGCGCATGCTACAATAGCCTTAGAAGAGGTCGAGGCAGGACTGAGAAGCACGGGGGATCAATGTGCCTGGCAATAACGTCTCAAGCTGAGCCGGGCCCCAGTGAGGATCCTGGATTGGGTTCGGATTCCAGGTGAGGAACGTCCGCGACGAAGATGGGCCAGGCGACAGCCTGCAAAACATCAAGGGTGTCTGCACATAGTGGCTAAGCTGGGCGCAGTGTGCTTTGGATGGTCTGATGGCTCTTCGAGGCACGCCATTCAGTTTCGACATGTCCGGGAAGACGCTCCAGGTGGCGAGGCTAGACGGGAGTTGGTGATGGTGGTGTGGGATCCAGGCCCCACCATCCAGAAGATCGGCCATCTCTCCGGGGGTCTGTGGTTTCCAGGGGCGCACTTGCTGAGGGGCTGCCCTGGACAGCCCCCATGCAAGTTCCAAGTTTTTTCCACCCCAATGACTCTGCAGCAGCACTCTATTAATAGTTCTAATGTTCATATATATATATACGTATGTTGTAAAATGGGATTATTTTATGTATTTTTGTTTAATTTAGGAACACGCCAGTGATTTTAGATTACTGATGGACTCTTTTTTTTAGTTTACCAGTAGCAGAATAATCCATTGTGCCGTGAGGGTTGTATGGCAGTTCACCCACTAACTCTATTTTAGGTTATCTCGTGTGAGTGTGACAGGCCAATTTTAGTTCCCATTATTTTTAGAGTATGATTTGGGTTCCAAATTGGGGTGGGTTTCAATTGTATGTGTGATTTTGGACATTTCTAAGGGGGAGGGGGGAGAAATGTCATGTGAGGGTTTGGCCCTTGGGGCTTGCTGTAGCCGTCTGTGGGGATGACATCAGGCGGGCTGCAGCCGCTGTATATAGTTTGTATGAATCTGAATAAAGTTCAGTTTGTTGCTCGGCACAACCTGACTCACATCTCACTTATTCCTTACATAACAATCTACACACATGGGAAGGATGCCAAACAAGTGGCTGACAAGCTAATGATAGCAATGGAGAAAGTGTCAAAATGGCTTAATCAATCATGCCTCACTCTGAACGTAGGGAAAACAGCTACCATGTACTTCATGAACAAACAAAATCATACGCACTATCCAACTATAACTGTAAATGGAGCAAATATAGAAAATGTAACAGAGTTTAAGTATTTGGGAGTCACATTAGATCCCACGCTCAGCTTTAAAATGCACATAAAACAGATAAGCCGCACTCTGAAATATAACCTTGCAAACTTTCGTTGCATCAGAAACTCACTTACTCTAAAAGGATTAAAAACCTTTCTGAATGCCATGATTTTGACACATTTCTCCTATTGCATGTCTTGCTGGTCACAAGCCAATAGTACGACTCTGAAACCTTTGGAATCCCTGTATAAACAATCCATCAAAATTCTGGATAAGAAGACATGACAGTATCGCCATTGTGGTATACGTGCCAAGCACAATATGTTAAGCTTTGAAAATATGATCATGAAAGCAAATATATGGTTGGTCTTTAAAATTATCCACGGTTCTGCACCCCCGCCCCTTAAGATTTTTGTGTACCTCACTTCTGAACAGAATACCAGAATAACAAGGACTTCCTCTAGGTGGCATTGTTGCATCCCCCTATGTAAAACTGCTTTCGGATCATCAGCCTTCTCATACAAAGCTATAATGGAATGGAACAAGCTCCCCACTGCTTTGAAGACCAGAATAAATTACAGAGACTTTTCCACAGAGACTAAAAAATGGATTTTAAGTAATCAAGCCTGTCAGCATTGACTCCCTTAAATGGGATCATGAAATTGTACTCTTAATTTTTTTTTTTTTTTTATGTGTGCCGTCTCTCTTATCTTTTTACCTTTAAACTTACTCCCTGCTTGTTTCAGGGTCAACAGTTTCTGAAACCCGACCTGAATTGCTTTCTATATGTGCTGTTTTTCCTTTAATATCTTCCTGCCTGCCCCAGGGACTACAGATGGAAATCAGTGACAATGCTATAATCTGGTACAGAGCATCTTTACCCTGTGTTTAATGTTTTTTTTTTTCTGTACATTGTCCCTGACAAATAAATCAATAAACTAAATTAAACTGGTTGTTCATTGCATGGAATGTTTGTGTTCTAAAAGTGACAAAACAAACATCAAGAATTCAATAAAACACTTGTTGAATGTAAACATGAGTTTATGAGTTAAATTAATAGTTACATGTTGAAGAAAAGCAGTGTGCTGTTTAAACATAGCCACGTGGCAATAAACTATTAAACATTTTCCTGACTTGGCCACCGCATATAAGCTCTGAGTCCGACCTTGGCCACCCCAGTAAAGACTTTCTGGATACACCACTGGACTCAGGTCCACTCCATGACCAAACGCAAGCATACTCTTAAAAATGGTCAATCATAATGTAATATTTAATTTTCTAAAATAAATTTACAAAAATCTTAAAATTCTGTTTTCACTTTATGATTATGGGGTATGGAATGTAGATTGATGAGAAAAGAATGAATGAATGAATGAATTTAAATGAGTGTAGCATCAGGCTGCATCATAATAAGCTTTTTCAAGCCTTTATGGAAGTAAAGGAGAAGGGTTTGGCTGGAGAAGCATGGGCAAAAATATGGGAATAAATATGAGCTTGTGGCTGATATGATGTGGGGTGGATCTCACACCATGAGAGATGGGTGGGGCTAGTGAAAAGGGAGAGCTCTGGCTTTACCTGTATGTTCACTTGTGTTTTTGGCTTGTGTGGAGTAAACGCTCTAAACGAACTCTCTTCCTGCTTGCCTTATTTTTCCTGTATTCCACATTGGTGACCCTGACGTTGGACACGTTTTCTGATGTTACTGGAAATGGCTAATGGGACTTGTGAAGTATTTATTCTGTGTTATCACTGTTCATATCGGAGCTCTATTTGTGTGGTACGGGATGGCGGCCCCGGTTTCCGGTTCCACCATCCCCTGTGGTTTAAGAGGGGCTGCTGGTAGAGGGGCGATCACTTCCACCTTTCCTCTGCCAAGTGGCCGCATGTTCGGTCAGGTCTACAGATCCCTATTTCCTTAATAAAGTAGTGTTCAGCTCCACTCCTGGCCTTGTCCTTGTCTACGAGTTACGACATAACATTTGGTGACGAGAGGTAAACTCATGGAGGCATGTGGAACACCAATTCGTCCATTCCTGGAGCTCCCAGGGGAGCCGCCTGTGCCGTGGCCTCGTTGGTAGGAGGCTTTCCAGATGTACATGGTAGCACTGGACCTAGGAAGAATGGAGAAACTGCGAGCTTGTGCATTATTAGTACACAACCTTGGAATGGAGGGACAAAGAATTTTGGGCATGCTTGGCGACGTGGACACGTACGAAGAAGTAGTTGAGTTAATGGCCTGCCATTTCAGAGCTCTGGACAATTTTATCGTTTGGCGGATTAAGTTCAGACAGTGCCGCTAACAGGTAGGTAAACCAATCCAGCAGTTCGTGTCGGACTTAAGGCAGTTGGTCATTGAGTGCCAGTTTGGGCCATTAGAAGAAAAAATGGTGCGCGACCAGTTGGTGGAGCACACCAACTGTGCCGCAGTCCACTCCAAGCTGCTCATGTTCCCGGGGGAGTTGACGCTGATGAGGGCTGTCGAGTTAGCGCTACAGCTAGAAGCAGCAGATAAGCTAATTCAGGAGCTAAACCAGCGCCTTTCGCCGGGAGGTTCAAGATCCCCCTTGGCCGCACAGGTAGTGGACCCGGACAGTGATGGGAGTGTCAGAGATGATGCTGAGAGCGCCAACGCTGTACGGATGAGGTCTACCCCGGAGAAGCCCAGGTGTATGGGTTGTGGGTCCACGAAGCACCGCCACAAGGCCAGAGCGTGTGTGGCAAGAGGGAAGCGCTGTGGAAATTGTGGCCATCTCCAGCATTTCGCAAGGATGTGCCAGTCAGCTGGACAAAAGAGCCCGCGCAAGACTTCAACTTCTCCCGCTCCAACGGTGGTAAACACGGTGTCCCTGAGTACCGATGGGCGCACACGCTGCACGGTGATTCTGGATGGAGTTCCGGTACCGATGCTGGTCGACACGGGAGCGGAGAGTTCTGTGTTGAATTGGGCTACAGTCAGACAGTGTTTTCCCCACTACAGGATTGGAAGTGTCACAGCGTCGCTTTGTGGCTATGGAGGATGACGGTTGACCACGGTGGGTACCATCATGTTGACGGCTCGGTACAAGTCGGCGATGATGGCCGCTGTGGAGTTCATCGTGACATCCTACAGCTCTAACATCATGGGCTGATATTTATTTTATGGCCTTGGATTCTCCATCAGGAGCGGCGCTGGGGACGAGTGGTCAGGTGGCAGACTGTGGGACCGACTGGTTTCAAGGGTCCAGGACGATGCGGTGTGGGATGAACCATTGCTAGGCACTCTGGAAAGTGGACAGTCTGTGTAGCGCTCACAGTTGCTGCAAGAGGATCACGGTGCCAGTGTCCGAGTTGCTTTGGATGTGGGCACCAGGCGGCATGGGAGAGGACCTATGGAGACGAGTGGCACCCAAACGACCGTGGCCGTGGCCATGGAGGACTGGCCGTGGCCGTGGAGGACTGGTGAACACAGGACCACAGGGGCGGGGTCAGCAGCGGATCTACAAGCTAGACCGAATGGTGCTGGAAGAGTGATTGCCAGGCGGAAACACCGCAGACCGTGCAAGGCCCCACTTGGAGTTGCAGACTGGGTTCGGGCTAGGGCGGAGGCAAGGTCCAGGCGGGTGAGACGGAAGCAGAACATGGAGTGGTACCAGGGTCGGCTGCAGGTGACGGGTGAGCGGCATGATCGATACCTGCTGCTGCTGGATGGCTCGTGGCGCCAACCCAATGAGTTACAGTGTGCTCCAAAGGAGACAGGTGGGCACAACTCCAGATGGTTGGAGCGCTCGGAGGTGTGGAGGAGAAGATGCTCTGAGGATGAGGCGACCAGCTGTGGTCTGAGAAGCAGACTGCTTCCAGGAATGGACTGATGGTGAAGGTCTGGGGGTGGGGAGGCACGGGTTGTTCTCGACGAGTCATGGGCATGTTGATATAATTGTTCATTTGCTCTGTGTTAATAGTTTGGGGATTATTTTAGTTTTGTATTTTATATAGGACACATGGTAGCATTTTTTTTTCTGTTATGGACTTTAATAGTATAGGCGGCAGAATAACCCGCCTCGCCGTATGGGGGGTAGGACGGCAGTCTACCCGTCCCCTCTAATTTTAGTTTTTAGTGTGAATGTCATAGGCCCCTTTTGGTGATTTTAGTTTGTTTATGCTTAGCGGATGAATCGGGTTCTAAATTGGGGTGGGTTGATTGTGTGTGTGTTTTGGTCTTTTGTGGGGGGGAGAGTATTTATTCTGTGTTATTATTGTTCATATCGAAGCTCTATTTGTGTAGTACACACTGTAAAAATGAAAATCTCAGTAAGATAAAATATCTTAAATTAAGGCTATATGTTAAAAGATAATTTTGACAAGACAAGAACTTCTTTTTGTTGTGCAGTTTTCTGTAAGATTTTACTTGCTTTGATTTAATTTTTACTTGTTTTAAGAAATTTAATCTTAACTTTGTTGGCAGATTTTTTTTTTCAAATTTTAACTAAAGTTATCTATTGTCATAATTTTTTGCTTATTTTAAGTAAAGTAATCTGCCAAGAGAGCAAGAAAATTTGACTTATCAAATTGCTTAAGATGAGTTAAAACTATCTGAAAATATATAAATTTTCTTACACATAAACTCCACAGCAAGAATAAATATCTTGTCAGACAAAAAGACAAGCATAAACAGCCTTAATTTATTTCAGTTTACTTATATTTGACTTTTTGCAGTGTAGTTGTGTTTTCTAGCTCACAGTTGCATTATTTCTCAAAGAGAGACAAAAATGAGGCCGTAGGAGCTCAGGAAGTAGAGCAGGTCGTCCAATAACTGGAGGGTTGGCAGTTCAAATCCCACTCTCCCCACCTTACTGTTGTGTTCTTGGGCAAGACACTTTACCCACCCTGCCTCCAGCGTGTTCGTGGTTCATGACACTGGTGTAAGAATGTGAATAAATGTTCAGTTGGCGTGGATGGCAGCCACATCTTTGTCAGTCTACCAGGGCAGCTGTAGCTGGAGGAGTAGATTATCATTGTCTGTGGAGTGAATGAATAACGGACTCATTGTAAAGTGTTGGGTGTCACGAGAAGTGCTATATAAATGCAATCCATTATTAAAAACATAGCTATTACATGTTTTTAAACTGAGATTCTGTTGGGGGGGCCTATAAAACCTCTCAGCCGAAGGGCCTAATGGCAAGTTAAGGTGGCCCTGCCTAACGTGCGTGGAAATGTAGCAAAAGAAACTGCGTCTATCAAAAGGCAATTAGCAATATTCACTAACAGTCTGTGAGCACACAAAAAATCTGCTCCAAGTATTGGTACAGGTACAGAAGCCATTACAAAATCCCATCCAAACTGCCGTCCATTAAAACACACAGTCACAAACCTGGTGCCAAAAGTACGAATGGGAGTCCTGTTATGTCGTAACTCGTAGACAAGGACGAGGCCAGGAGTAGAGCTGAACACTACTTTATTAAGGAAACAGGGCTCTGTACACCAGACCGAACGTGCAGCCACTTGGCAGAGGAAAGGCGGAAGAGACAGCCCCTCTACTAGCAGCCCCTCTTATACCACTGGGGATGGCGGAACCGGAAACCGGGGCCGCCAGCAATCTTCCAACGATTATAGTTCCGAAGAATTGGATGACAATGAAGTTTCTGGGGGCATCAGACCGTACAGGTTTGAGCCGTGCCAAGCGGGCATCGTGCCAAGCGAATCACACTCAGAGAGTGACAGACAGTGGTGAAGCACACATGCCCGCCACCACAGCAGCAGCGACAAACACATGGCAGGGGAACACCGAGGGTCATTCTTTTGTTATAGATATTGCAACAAATTATTTGTTCATAAATATAATTTATTTAAACCCGATTTTTCAATAAAATCATAGTGTAGCACCTTGTGTGAGCCAGATTATCTAGCATCTCAGACAGGAGACAGTGATAAGCTTGGGAGAACAAAGAGCAGGAGATTCCTGGTGAGATAGCAGGAAGGAGTCAGGGATGAAGGATGTTGAATGCAGTGTGATACAAATGTCATGTTGTGTGTGATGTTAATGCCATGAAACTTAAGGGGAGAGTTTCTGCTTGAGAGTTCATTCTGTTCTGTGCTTGAAAGATGTGAGTGTGTAATAAATCGTCTGAAATGAATCTGCCTGTGATTTCACACACTCCACACTGGTGACCCAAGACGTATTATGGAACACGAGGCAAGATCCCCGGAGCCGGCCCGGTCAGGAAGCTACAGCGAGGCGGCAGCCATCCCACAGACAGCCCGGACTGGAGCCTACAGCCACGCGTGTGCGGTTTCATTCAAGCTACCGGATTTCTGGCAGCACAACCCGTGCTCTTGGTTCCACCTCACCGAGGTCCAGTTCGCCCTCCGGGGAGTAACGGTAGATGATACCAGATTCTACTATGTGGTCGCAGCGCTCGACGCCCGCACTGCTCAGCAGGTAGTGAGCCTGCTCGATCAGCCACCAGCCAGCAGCAAATACGAGACGCTCAAGGCTGCGCTCATCCAGCGCTACACGCTCTCGGACCGTGAGAGAGCAGAGAGGCTCCTGACGTGGACCGAATTAGGAGATGGTTCGGCTGTAGTCCTGATGGAGAAGATGCTGGCGTTGATGGGCATGGATGACGGGCACTTTCTGTTTGCCCACCTCTTCCTCCGGAACCTTCCGACAGTAGCGAGAGCGGTTCTGGCCAATTCGCCGTGGCTGGCCGCGCGCGACTACCGTGCGCTAGCCCAGGAGTTAGACCGGATCATCATCACCACCAGGGCGATCACAGTCAACGCGGCAGCGGCGGAGCCCAGCGAGACGACCAGAGGAGGCGAGGAGCCACCGACGGTAGCAGCAGCGGGGGCCAAGGAGTGCCAGAGAGACACGCTCTGTTTCTACCACCGCCGCTTCGGAGAGAAGGCACGCAGATGTGCGCCACGGTGCCAATTCAAGCGCTCAGGAAAACGCCAAGGCCGGGGTCAGTAGCAGCCGCGACCCTCGGTGAAGAGAACAAGCTGCTCTACTTGACGGACGCACGCTCGGGAAGGCGTTTCCTCGTGGACACCAGAGCCCAGAAGAGCTTCATCCGGCTGACCTACGCTGACCAGCTGGCAGGATCTAGCGGCCCCGGGATGGTGGCAGCAAACGGCTCGGATATTAAGACCTTTGGTGAGAGGACTCTGCTCTTATCTCTACACGGCCGTATATATGAGTGGACTTTTGTCGTAGCAGCACTGAATTACCATATACTGGGGGCTGATTTTCTGTGTGCACATGGTTTACTGGTTGATGTTGCTAACAGGCGCTTGGTTAATGCACTGTCCTTTGACTCTCTCCCCTGTATAGCTCGAGTGACCCAGCCAACAGCACAAGCCAACGTCACAGCTACAGGCGGTAAGTTCCACACACTGCTCACTCAGTTCCCAGCACTCACGGTCCCGACGTTTTCCGCGGTCATCGCTAAACATGGGGTGGAGCACTTTATCACCACCACCGGGCCGCCCGTTTTTGCAAGACCTCGGCGCTTGGACGCAGCTAAACTGGCCATAGCGCGCGAAGAGTTGGCCAACCTGGAAAGGTTGGGCATCATCAGGCGCTCGAACAGCCCATGGGCATCCCCGCTACACATGGTCCCTAAGGCTGAAGGATCGTGGCGACCGTGTGGGGATTTCCGCAGGTTGAACAATGCCACAGCGCACGACCGCTACCCAATTCCCCACATACAGGATTTTTCCATTCACCTCGCCAGAGCGCGCATTTTTTCCAAAATAGACCTGGTCCGCAGTTACCACCAAGTCCCAGTGCGCGCTGAGGACATACCCAAAACAGCGGTAATAACTCCGTTCGGTTTATTCGAGTTCCTGCGCATGCCATTCGGGTTAAAAGGAGCGGCACAGACGTTCCAGCGCATGATGGATGCAGTGCTGCGCGATCTCCCGTTTGTGTTCGTCTACCTGGACGATATCCTGGTAGCCAGTGCGTCAGAAGACGAACACGAAACCCACCTCACGATGGTTTTCCGGAGGTTGGAGGAGCACGGGTTAATAATCAACCCGGCGAAATGCCAGTTCAGCGTGACGGGGATTGATTTTTTGGGGCACCGCGTCTCTCCTGAAGGAGCGATCCCGCTGCCCGACAAAGTGCGCGCCGTGGCGGATTTTCCCCGGCCTCAGACGGTCAGGGCACTGCAGGAATTTTTGGGGATGGTGAACTTTTATAACAGTTTCCTTCCCCGCGCGGTGCAGCTCATGCAACCATTGTACGCTGCGCTCAAGAAACAGAAAGCCGCGGATAGGGTCGAATGGACCCCGGAGCGAAAGCGGGCGTTCTCGGAAGTTAAAGCGGCCCTGGCAAATGCCGCACTGCTGGCACATCCAGACCCGACGGCCCGCATAGCGCTCACCACCGACGCTTCAGACGTGGCCATAGGGGCAGTCGTGGAGCAGCGCGTCGCCGGGGCTTGGCAGCCGCTCGCCTTTTTCAGCAGAACTTTGTGCGACAGTGAACGTAAATACAGCGCGTTCAACAGAGAGTTGCTGGCCCTCCATCTGGCCATACGCCACTTCCAGTTCTGGCTGGAAGGGCGCAGCTTCACCGCGTTCGTGGACCACAAGCCGCTAACATTCGCGATGGCCAAGGTTTCAGAACCGTGGTCGGGCCGGCAGCAGAGACAGCTGGCCGCGATCTCAGAGTTTACTACCGATATTCAGCATGTGTCTGGTAAACTGAATGTAGTGGCGGACTGCCTCTCACGAGCCGTGGTGGCCCCAGTCTGGTGTGGGGATAGATTACGCAGCCATGGCCGCGGAGCAGATTAGCGATGCAGACGTGCGCGCGCTCCAGTCTGGACCAACAGGGTTAAGGCTGGAGAGCAGGGTGCTGCAGGATGGCGCCCCCCCCCCCCCCAATCTGCGATGTCTCCACGGGTCGCCCGCGTCCGGTGGTCCCGGCCGCGTGGCGCTGCCGCATGTTTGAGTCGGTTCACACTCTGGCGCACCCAGGAGTGCACGCGTCGGTCAAAATGGTGGGAGAGAAGTTTGTTTGGCCGAGCCTGCGCAAACAAGTGAAGGAGTGGGCTGCAGTCTGCGTGGTGTGCCAACGAGCCAAAGTACACCGACACACGAAGGCTCCCTTGGAGCCGTTTCGTATTCCGGCTAAGAGGTTCGACCATGTTCACGTGGACCTCGTGGGCCCCCTCCCACCATCACAGGGGTGCACGCACCTCCTGACAATGGTGGACCGCACCACGCGCTGGCCAGAAGCGGTCCCGCTGGCAGCAACCCCGTCCGCGGACGTAGCGCGTGCTTTTTTAACAGCATGGGTGATGCGTTTTGGAGTCCCGTCGGACATTACGTCCGACAGGGGCCCGCAATTTGTTTCTGAACGCTGGTCCGCGATGGCCCGCAGCCTGGGTGTTACAATTCACCGCACAATCGCGTACAACCCACAGGCCAATGGGTTATGCGAGCATTTTCATAGATCACTGAAAGCGGCACTCAGGGCTTCATTGACGGATGCAAATTGAGTAGACAGGCTGCCATGGGTTTTATTGGGGTTGCGCTCCGCGCCAAAAGAAGATCTGGAAGCTTCCCCGGCAGAACTCGTTTTTGCGCAGCCACTACGGCTGCCCGGGGAATTTCTGCCAGATAATCCCGCGCCGGGCAGCTGCCCGTCTCAGCTTTTGCAGCGTAGTGCAAACACAGGCACGCTGCCGGGCCCTGCCCACCACAGTTTTCCGCGTGTTTTCGTGCCTACAACTTTGAAGAGCGCGGAGTTCGTTTTCGTCAGACACGACGCCCACCGCCCTCCATTGCGCCTACCCTATGATGGGCCATTCAGAGTGCTGGAAACAGGGGATAAGCATTTTTTGCTAGACTTGGGAGGTAGGAGGGAAAAAATTGGCATAGACAGACTCAAACCCGCTTTCGTTGTGGCGGACGAGCAAGTGCTGTTGGCTAGGGCCCCTCGGCGTGGAAGACCCCCACGGAGAGCTCCCCAGGGAGACGATTCTCCAGAGCAGCCACACGGACAGACCGAAGTGCCCCCCAGCAACAGCCCACCCAGGAGACGGAAGCCCAAGCAGCATGTGGACTGATGTCCAATTGTTCTATCACAGCATGTGGACCGTTATTCTGTTGTCCTATCTAAGATGCTGGGGGGGGGGGGGGGGGGTGTAGCACCTTGTGTGAGCCAGATTATCTAGCATCTCAGACAGGAGACAGTGATAAGCTTGGGAGAACAAAGAGCAGGAGATTCCTGGTGAGATAGCAGGAAGGAGTCAGGGATGAAGGATGTTGAATGCAGTGTGATGCAAATGTCATGTTGTGTGTGATGTAAATGCCATGAAACTTAAGGGGAGAGTTTCTGCTTGAGAGTTCATTCTGTTCTGTGCTTGAAAGATGTGAGTGTGTAATAAATCGTCTGAAATGATCTGCCTGTGATTTCACACACTCCACAATAGCAGTGTATTCTCTGTGGCTCTCGTATGTTATCAGTGATCTGTTAATGTACTTGGCAATAAATCTTTTTCTGATTTCTGATTTCTGATTTCTGATCGGGTTTATTATGGATTATATTTTGAGTTCTTGTTGTTTTTGTTTTGGACATGTGTTTTTTGTGCTTTTTGAGCCACTTTCAGGTGGGCACTGTCCAAGATTCGCCGGTCCGAACACACGCACCCTCTCTCTTTGACAGTCAGCTGTTCATGTTTCGTGTGCATCATCTACTGTGTTGTCAGCCAGCCAATATTGCCAACACTATCACGACGTGTTAGCCACTCCACACAGCTGTGGTTCTGTTGCACCCCTTGAAGTGATGTCGGCCCTGGGGCGCAACCGTGATTAACACGTCTCCTCTCCATGTTCGCTGGGCGATGTCATCCCCGAATGCCAACTGTAAGTGTTTCTGTTTATTTTTGTAAGTCTTCACCTTTTTGGGAACAGTTGTCATCATTCTTATCTTCAATACATGTTCTGTGGTGTATTCTGTGCGTAAATCCATTCATCATGACCCTCCGTGCTCTTATGCAGGGCCGACATTGCTTCAAGGACGCACAAGAACCACAGCGAACACGGAATGACTAACAGATCGTGAGAGTGCTGAAAATACTGGCAGACAAACAGCACAGATGACTGGCAAACTGCCGTGAAGTACACACACTGCTGGTGATGGTGTGATTAGAAGCACCTGGGCGAGGACTGGAAAAAATGATCATCAGTGGGAGGGGAATCAGCTGGTGATAATGAGAGAGGGGACGTGCCCGGACCGGCGTGCGATCAGAAAAAGTAGGTCAAAGCTGCGCGTAAATCCATTAATCCTTCCGCTCCTCGGGCGCTTTTATGTAGGAGGAGCACACAGGAACACACAGGAGGCTTATGACAGTTGGAGCTGAAGCGTGTGATGTGGTCTTTCACGCCTGCTGTTTATCTAAGCCTGCGACACAACGCGAAGGCATAGCCGTAAAATTAAAACAAGAAACCAGAGAAACTGTGAGCTACAAAGCTGCTGTCATTCTAGTTAACAACACTGTAATGATCAGTGTTTACCACTAGGCGTCGCTGCTACCTTGTTACCGCTTGTTGGAATGATGCACTCAGTAGAATAAGAAACGGCCAACATGGGAGCCGATGTGAAAGTGTCTGTGTGAGCAGCCGCTAAAAAAATAAAGTTACGTTGGTTCAACTGCAAGTCTCTTCTCTCCTCAACGAACACGAACACAACATGGTACCAGGAATAAACTGCATGAACTGAGCGACCACGTGAGAAGTCGTCATGGAGTTGAAGCCGCCGGAAAACCTGAAATTGGCAGGTAACGTGGATGAAAAATGGCGGGCATTCAAGCAGCAGTTCAACTTGTATGTCACGGCCATGGGACTGGACACGAAGCCGGACTTGAGAAAGGTAGCACTTTTGCTGAACTTAGCGGGGCCACAGGCCATTGAAGTGTACAACACGTTCGTGTTCGGAACGGGTGAAGACCCAAATAAGCTGGATGTCGTGCTCGCTAAGTTTGATGCTCACTCCACTCCTAAGAAAAACGAGACATATGAAAGATACATGTTTAGATCTCGTATGCAGCAACAGAGTGAGCCCTTTGACAGTTTTTTGACAGCTCTCCGTTTGAAAGCACAATCCTGCAATTTTGGGACATTGAAGGACTCAATGATCAGAGATCAAATTGTGTTTGGTGTTGAGGACAAAAAGTTACGAGAGAGACTGCTTCGTGAGACGGAGTTGACGCTGGAGATGGCTGTTAAACTCTGCCAGGCAAGCGAACTGTCCCAGAAGCACATGAAAACGTTCTGTGGCATGCCAGGCGCCACACCTCCGAGTGAAGGAGCAGCGGTCGGCGCCGTGTCATCTCAGAGCGGGAGGCGTTGCTCATGGGCCGGGACTGCACAGCGGACCGAGGATCCCACGTTCTTCTGCAAGCGTTGCGGATTACAGCACAAGCCAAAGCAATGCCCAGCGTTTGGTAAAGTATGCTCCAACTGCCATGGAAAGAATCATTTTGCAAAGCAATGCTTCACCAAAAGAAAGGAAGGAAAGAAAGGCAAAAACGTGAATGTAGTCGAAGACACAGACTTAAGTGACACTTTCTTTGTGGGCATCGTTAACTGTGAAAATGAAGGAGAAAAAGTCAACAGCATTACCAATGAGGACAAGTGGATCACTCCTCTGCTGGTTAACGGGACTATCGTCACTATGAGACTGGACACTGGTGCAAAAGCTAACCTCATTAGCATGTCTGATGTAAAGGAAATGCAGGTTAAGCCACACATATACAGAAAGAAATCAGGGTTGAAAGATTACAATGGGCAACCCATACAGTGTTTTGGTACCTGTAAACTGAATGTTGTTGTTAAAGGTAAAGTGCACAATGTAAACTTTTCTGTTGTGAATGAGAAATGTGAATCACTGTTGGGTGATAAAAGCTGTGAAGAGCTAGGGTTAGTGAAAAGAGTGTACTGCATTGAATCAGATTCCAAGTGTGACACTAACGCTATTGTGCAAAACTTTTCTGATGTGTTCAAAGGTTTTGGCACACTGCCCTTTACATATAAAATCCAGCTAAAAGAAGGCGCCCAACCAGTTGTGCACGCACCACGTAGGGTCCCAGCTCCACTGCGTGAAGCCCTCAAACGAGAACTGGACAGGATGACCAACTTGGGCGTGATCAAAAAGGTGCAGGAGCCCACAGACTGGGTCAACTCGATGGTCGTCACAAAGAAAAAGAATGGTGAGTTGAGAATGTGCATGGACCCAAAAGATCTAAATGAGAACATTAAGCGCGAGTACTACCAAATCCCCACACGTGAGGAAATAGTCAGTGAGATGGCAGGAGCTAACTACTTCACAAAGCTCGACGCTTCTCAGGGTTTCTGGCAGTTAAAACTGGATGAGAGCAGCACTAAGTACTGTACTTTTAACACACCTTTTGGTAGATACTGTTTTCTTAGGCTGCCATTTGGAATAAAATCTGCACCAGAAATATTCCACAGAGCGATGGAACAGATCATTGAAGGCCTAGAGGGAGTCAGAGTTTACATAGATGACATTATTGTATGGGGCTCGACTCTCCAAGAGCACAACCAGAGACTTAACAAAGTGATGGAGCGCATTCAGAAGTACGGGCTGAAACTCAATAGAGCCAAGTGTGAGTTTGCAGTACAAGGGATTCTCTTCCTCGGAGACAAACTCACAGCTCAAGGCATACAACCAGATGGCGATAAAGTGAAAGCAATACTGAACATGCCAAGACCAACAGACAAAACGGGCGTGTTACGCATCATGGGAATGGTAAATTTCATAGGCAAATTTATTCCCAACCTCACAGCAAAGACATCATGCATCCGAGAGCTCTTACACAACGACTGTGACTTTAAATGGGCCGAAAAACATGAGCAAGAGTGGCAAAGACTTAAGCAAACTCTTACCAGAGCACCAGCATTAGCCTACTATGACCACCGGAAAAAGCTCAAAGTGTCAACTGACGCGTCCAAAGATGGCATCGGAGCAGTGCTCCTACAGGCAGAAGGAGAGTACTGGAAACCAGTAGCCTATGCGTCAAGGGCTATGACAAAGTCTGAATGCAAATATGCCCAGATTGAAAAGGAGTGTTTAGGCGTTTCCTACGGGCTGGAGCGGTTTCACAGTTATGTCTATGGACTGCCGTCTTTTACTGTGGAAACTGACCACCGCCCACTCGTCTCCATTATCAAGAAGAATCTTAACGAAATGTCCCCACGGATCCAACGCCTAATGATGAAAATGCAAAGGTACGATTTTGAACTGGTTTATACACCGGGAAAGCACCTGATACTCGCAGATGCCTTGTCCAGAGCACCTGCTGAAAAGTGTCTGAGTTCCACAGATGAGGATATTGAAAATCACATCAACATGGTGTTGTGTGCTCTGTCAGTATCTGACACAAAGTCGAAACAAATAGCTGAGGTGACATCACAGGACACCGAGCTACAGCGTGTCATTCAGAACATGGACGAGGGATGGCCTGCAGGATCTTGCCCTCGCTATTACCATGTCAGAGGAGATCTCAGTTTTGTTGATGGACTATTACTGAAGAAAGGAAGAATAGTCATCCCTGAGGCTCTAAGACCAGATTTGTTAAACAGGATACATGAAGGACACCTTGGGATTGAAAAATGTAAAAGGAGAGCAAGGGAGTCAGTGTACTGGCTTGGACTAAACAAAGACATCGAGACGCTTGTGAGTAGTTGTGAAACGTGCCAGAAACACCGAAGTAAACAAAGCAAAGAGCCAATGGTGATATCTGAAAGTCCTGCATCCCCTTGGCACAAAGTAGGGATAGACCTGTTTCACCTTAAAGGCAAAGACTACTTAGTAGTCATGGACTACTTTTCCAACTTTCCAGAAATGGCACTACTCTCAAGCACTACATCAGCCTGTGTGATCACTCATACCAAATCCACATTTGCTCGGCATGGCATCCCACACCTTGTGGTGACAGATAATGGACCATGTTTCAGTAGCAGGGAATGGCAGCAGTTTGCAGAACAGTATGAATTTCGGCATGTGACGTCAAGCCCACACTATGCACAATCAAATGGACAAGCAGAAAAAGGCGTCCACATTCTGAAGCAACTGCTTAAGAAAGCTGCAGACAGCAACTCGGATCCATACTTTGCTCTACTCAGTTACCGCGCCTCTCCACTTCAGTGCGGACTGTCACCTGCTGAGCTACTAATGAACAGGAAGCTGCGTACACCGCTTCCCAGCTACCCAAATGCTACTTCACAAAGGGAAAGATACAAAACTCAGAAACAAGCTTGAGAAGCAGAAACTGAAACAAAAGACATTCTATGACACTTCAGCCAAACCACTCTCTCCACTGGCCAACAACGACCCAGTTAGGATCGAGGATGCATCTGGCTGGAACACTAAAGGAGTTGTATTACAGGAAGTTGCTCCAAGATCATTCACAGTGAGAACCGAGGATGGACAGGTGCTCAGGCGCAATCGCCGCAGTCTCCTCAAGACTCCACAAGCACCTGGTGGGCCCAATAATGCTCACCCAGAATCTCCCACAACCACACCTCTTATGAACTGTGAAGCAAATGTTCCACCTGACAAAGATGAACCGAGAAGATCAAAACGAGAAATAAAGAAACCAGATAGGTTGGACTTATAAGAAAAAAAAAAAAAAAAAAGCAAAAAGCAAAGAATAAGAAAAATGTAACAGATGTTAATTTCTTTGGGCATGTTGATTCAGGGAGAACTGAAATTTGTGTTTTGTATTAGTCCATTCATACTGAATACATATACAGTACACTGTTTTGCATCAATGTTTATTAATGTTTATTCACCTCAAAGAAAGGGGGATGTAATGATCAGTGTTTACCACTAGGCGTCGCTGCTACCTTGTTACCGCTTGTTGGAATGATGCACTCAGTAGAATAAGAAACGGCCAACATGGGAGCCGATGTGAAAGTGTCTGTGTGAGCAGCCGCTAAAAAAATAAAGTTACGTTGGTTCAACTGCAAGTCTCTTCTCTCCTCAACGAACACGAACACAACAAACACCGGAGTCCATTCTGCCGATTATGTCATTGGGGTGATGCCCTTAATTCGGTGGGCGGCACCACAGTCCAATCAGTGGCTGCAGTTTTTTGATGATAACTAGTTTATGCAGGCGCTGTTGTAAATATTATATTGATCACAGACAATGACTTTTGGGTTTACACAACATGCTAAAAAATGGTCAAAAACGTGTAATCAGCACTTTAAATGGGTAACCACAGCACAAAAGGCTGTGCACACTGACACCTAGAAATCTCCTACATGACCAATCTTAACATTAACAGAAGAGAGGATGAGAAAATTTGAAGCAAATTCTAAATTCATTATGGTACGCCTGGGTTAACAAGGCCAGGAGTTCCTAGCAGCGAAGGGCGAAGGACAGAGCTGCGTGGAGGAATCTGATCAGAAATGAAACAGTCACTGTTGCTCCCGACAGACTGCTATGATGATGATGATGATGAAAAAGATAAAACAGATGTTGGTCTAATAATGGGGACAGGGTATGTCACTATAGCATCACACTATAAAAGACAATACTCTCTCTGTCTAGAAGCTCAAAAAAGATGTTAAAAAGGTCATAAAAGAGCTAAAAAAGCAGCAGATGTTATAGTGTCATGCACAGCCTCCCCATTCCTGTGGGAAACATCCTGATGATGCAGGACCTGCAGGAATTAACAAAGTGTGGGGAGACCTGAATAACGAAACCGAATTGTCTTCCATTTCAGTTTATTCAAGAAATCATTCCACTGTCTGCTCTTATTCTTGAGCAGCGAACAAAGAGAGTGAACACACCAAAGTTCTCTCATTTAAACATTCTCACATCAAACATTTCCCTCGCGGGGGAAATCACACATCTATATCAAAGTCTCTTTATTCACATTCATTAGCCTTTTATTTACATAACTCCCCCTTCTCTCCTCTCGAGCCTCAGTGGTCAGGAAGTCTTCTGTCCCCTGTCCTCCGCAGGGGGTCCAGGCTCTGTGGCTCCGCACCGCAGGGGGCTGGCTCTCCTTCATCGTGGTTAAATCACATATGCAGTGTCCAACATATACATGTCTCACAACACAGCCATATAACCCCCCCCAAACGATGAAGAACAGACTAATTCCCAAAATTTAATAGCACCTTACTCACTACTGAATAATCAACACCAACATTCAGTCTGTGTGCCGCTTGGGCTTCAGCCGTCTGCCGAATCTGCTGTGCGTTGGCCCCGCCTTGCCTGCGGTGCTGTTCTGCTTCGGGTCTGTTGACTGAGGAAGAGAGTGGTTAATTGCCCTCTGCGGGGGCCTGCCTCGTCGAGGCGCCACCGCGACCGGTACAGAAACGTCCTTCATGACAAAAGCAGGTTTCAGTCTGTCAATGCTGACTGTCTCTTTTCTGTCTCCAAAATCTAGCACAAATTGCTTATCACCTGCCTCCAGCACTCGAAATGGCCCTTCGTAAGGTGGTTTGAGCGTTGCTTTAAGGGCTTCGCGCCTGACAAAAACGAAATCGGCATTTTTCAAAGCCTTGGGGACGAAAACTCGTGGAAAAGCGTGATGAACCGGACCCGGGAGCGTGTCTGCCCCCGTGCCGACTAACGGTCCCAGAGCAGAGAGAGGTGGGGGCTCTGGGTGCTCTGGTAAAAACTCGCCCGGCAGCCTCAGAGTTTGTGCGAATACCAGCTCCGCTGGGGAGGCGTCTAAGTCCTCTTTAGGCGCAGAACGCAACCCTAATAAAACCCATGGAAGTTTATTTACCCAATCTGCATCCGTGAGCGACGCTCTGAGTGCTGCCTTCAAAGACCTATGAAAACGCTCGCATAAACCATTAGCCTGAGGGTGGTAAGCCGTAGTGCGGTGAATTTTGGCTCCTAAGCCGTTGGCCATCGCTGACCACAGCTCAGAGATGAATTGAGGTCCTCTATCGGACGTAATGTCCGACGGAACCCCGAAGCGCGCCACCCAAGCCGTTAAAAAAACGCGAGCCACCTCCGCGGCCGTGGTCGTCGCAAGTGGGACCACTTCCGGCCAACGTGTGGTGCGGTCCACCATTGTCAAAAGATACGTGAACCCCTGTGATGCCGGTAGGGGGCCCACAAGGTCGACGTGCACATGGTCGAACCTTCTGGCCGGAATGCGGAACGGTTCTAACGGGGCTCTTGTGTGCCTGTGAATTTTGGCCCGTTGACAGGAAATGCAGGTTTTTGCCCATTCCTTCACGTGCTTGCGCAGGCACGGCCAAACAAACTTTTCCGCCACTAGTTTCACCGACGCGCGCACCCCTGGGTGCGCCAGTGAGTGGACCGAGTCAAAAACACGGCGGCGCCACGTGGCCGGAACCACCGGACGCGGGCGCCCCGTCGACATGTCGCAGATCAGGGGGGGCATACCGGTTTGTAAACACTTGCTCTCCAGCCTCAACCCTGTTGGTCCAGACTGGAGCGCGCGCACGTCTGCGTCCGCCCCCTGGTCCGCTGCCATGGCTGCGTAATCTATACCCACGTGCACCGGGGCTGCGCGCGCCACCGTGCCGCTCTCCTGCGGCGCGGTCACGGTGGCCCGTTCTGCCCCTGCGCGTGTTGGGGTCGTGAACGCGCGTGAGAGACAATCCGCTACTACATTGAATTTGCCCGCGACGTGCCTAATGTCAGTGGTAAATTCCGAGATTGCGGCCAGCTGCCTCTGCTGCCTGCCGGACCACGGATCTGAAATTTTGGCCATGGCGTATGTGAGCGGCTTGTGGTCCACATAAGCGGTGAAGCACCGTCCTTCCAGCCAGAACTGGAAATGACGAATAGCCAAATGCAGCGCCAACAGTTCTCTGTCAAACGCGCTGTATTTTCGTTCAGCCGCGCTTAAAGATTTGCTAAAGAAAGCCAAAGGCTGCCAAACTCCGGCTACCTGTTGCTCAATAACGGCCCCTATGGCTAAATCTGAAGTGTCTGTCGTCAGCGCGATACGTGCTGCAGGGTCTGGGTGGGCCAGGAGCGCAGCGTCAGCCAAGGCTTTTTTAACCTCTGTGAACGCGCGCTCCCGCTCCGGGGACCATTCGACCGCCTGGGCCGGCTTTTGTTTTTTGAGCGCGGCATATAACGGTTACATGATTTGAGCTGCGTGGGGCAGGAACCGGTTATAAAAATTCACCATCCCCAAGAATTCCTGTAGTGATTTGACCGTTTGTGGACGGGGAAAATCCGCTACCGCGCGTACTTTCTCTGGTAACGGAACCGCTCCCTCCGGGGAGACGCGGTGACCCAAAAAATCAATCCGCTCAACGCCGAACTGGCACTTGGCTGGGTTAACTATTAAGCCGTGCTCTCCCAGCCTCCTAAAAACTGCTGTGAGGTGCGTTTCGTGTTCGTCCTCTGAAGTACTCGCGACCAAAATGTCGTCGAGGTACACAAACACGAAAGGGAGATCGCGTAACACGGCATCCATCATCCGCTGAAATGTTTGCGCCGCCCCTTTGAGACCAAACGGCATGCGTAAAAATTCGAAAAGTCCGAACGGGGTTATTACCGCTGTTTTAGGAATGTCCTCCGGTTGGACCGGGACTTGGTGATAGCCGCGAACTAGATCAATCTTTGAAAAAATGCGCGCCCCAGCCAGGTGCACCGAAAAATCCTGAATGTGCGGGATGGGATAACGATCGTGTGCCGTAGCGTTGTTTAGCCTGCGGTAATCCCCGCACGGTCTCCAGGAGCCATCGGCTTTCGGTACCATGTGCAGCGGCGAAGCCCACGGGCTCTTCGACCTACGAACGATGCCCAGCCTCTCCAGGCTGGCGAACTCCTCGCGCGCAATGGCGAGCTTAACTGCATCCAAGCGCCGAGCTTTTGCAAACACGGGAGGACCAGAAGTGGGGATAAAGTGTTTCACCCCGTGCTTCGCGACCGTCGCTGAAAAAGTGGGCACAGTGAGCGCTGGAAATTGGGTGAGGAGTGTGTGAAACTTACCACCTGCTGTAGCGACGTGGGTCTGTACTGGTGGCGGGGACACTCGAGCTGAACAGGGGAGAGAGTAAAAAGAGAGTGCATTTACCAGCCGTCTATTAGCAAGATCAACTAACAGATTGTGTGAACACAAAAAATCCGCGCCCAACATGTTGAAACTCACCGCCGCTATTACAAACGTCCATTCATATGTGCGGCCATGTAAGCATAAAGGCAAGGTCCTTCTCCCGTAGGTGTTGATGTTCGAGCCATTTGCCGCTGTAGCTCCGTCACCGTGGGGTCCAGCTACCCGGTCCGCGTATGTTGGGGTGATGAAGCTCACTTGTGCTCCGGTGTCAATGAGGAACACTCGTCCGGAGCGCGCATCCGTGATGTAGAGCAGCTTGTTGCGTTCTCCGAGGGTCGAAGCTGCTAGCGACCCCCGGTCTTGCCGTTTCCCGAACTCCTGAAGATGCAGGGCGGCACACACCTGCGTGCCTTCTCTGCGAACCTCCGATGGTAAAAGCAGAGATCTTCTCCTCCGCTGTGTCGTGCCCGCGCCTCTGTCGCCGGGCTATTGGCTCCCCCTCGTCGCGGTCGTGTTGCCGCCGTCGTCGGCCAGTCTGGTTCTGCCGCCTCTGGCCCCCCGCTGTCTCGGGTCGCTGCTGTGGTTGCTTGCCCGCCGCAGGCGTCCAGGATCCCATCTGCCTCCTGGGCCAGCTCCCGGAACTCCTCCAGGGTGTGACACTTTTTGCCGGCCAGCGTGCTTCTCGCATGCGCCGGGAGGTTGGAGAGGAAGATGAACTGAAAAATGAAATCATCGTTGTCCAAACCTCTCAGCTGTATCATCTCCTCCATCAGGGCGCTCGGCCTGTGTCCACCTTGGTCTAGCAAAGACAGGATCCTCCTCGCCCTCACTTCAGCCGAGGGGGTGAAAAACTTGATGAGGGTGGATTTCAGCTTGCCGTACCTGTCGGTCGCGGGTGGCTGCTCCACCAAGCTTTGCACGCACCGAGCTGTGCTGTTGTCCAGTTTAGCGATGACATGGTGGAACTTAGTGTCATCCACCGTTACTCCTGCGAGCGCGAACTGCGACTCTGCTTGCAGAAACCACGACCGTGGGTTATCCTGCCAGAAATCAGGCAGCTTAACGGCCACTGCGCTCGCCAGCTCTGAGCGCTGTGAGTCCGGGACCCTGAGAATTTCTTCGTTCATTCTCAACGTCGTCAGTCACCAATGTGGGGAGACCTGAATAATGAAACCGAATTGTCTTCCATTTCAGTTTATTCAAGAAATCATTCCACTGTCTGCTCTTATTCTTGAGCAGCGAACAAAGAGAGTGAACACACCAAAGTTCTCTCATTTAAACATTCTCACATCAAACATTTCCCTCGCGGGGGAAATCACACATCTATATCAAAGTCTCTTTATTCACATTCATTAGCCTTTTATTTACATAACTCCCCCTTCTCTCCTCTCGAGCCTCAGTGGTCAGGAAGTCTTCTGTCCCCTGTCCTCCGCAGGGGGTCCAGGCTCTGTGGCTCCGCACCGCAGGGGGCTGGCTCTCCTTCATCGTGGTTAAATCACATATGCAGTGTCCAACATATACATGTCTCACAACACAGCCATAAAAGCTATAATTCTTTGTGCTCATTGTGTACCAGGATCACACACATTGTTGAATGAACTAGAACTCCAAATGCAACTTTTCACAGTAGTAGTCATTAGTAATGCATTTTTGGGATACCAGTACACCCAGATCATCAATTCTGGTTTGCACTCATATCTGAAAACAAAAAGTACACAGTCATCAGACTACCACAAGGGTACTGGGAGTCTCCTACAATTTTTTCTCAGGCAATGTCAGCAAATCTTGCACATTTTATACCTCCTAATAGGAGTCAGTTACTCCTATGACATATTGCTGGCATCTCCTGATGAAGAAATATGCAAACAAAACATATCTCTGCAGGCTGGAGTCTATAAGTGATTAAATAAATGTGCTGTCTTTAATCAAGGTTCCCAAATTTATACCAGACCAAAGGGTAAACCCATCCTCTCAGAAAAATTATTTCACTATGCTGCTACTTGAACACATGGACTTTGTTATGTGTCCAAGGGAGGGATGGGTTATTAGTTATCACAGGTTATTAGTTATCGCAGCCCCATGAAAAGCCTATGGGTTTAAAAATTTGCTACAAAATTTTGTCAATAATGTATAATTTGTGCACAAAATAATGTCAAGGGCAATGTCAAGACCAGAGAAGGGTAGATTTCCATCATCAACATAGCCATTTCAGAACATTTGCATGGACTTCATTGAGGTAACCAAATGTGAAGGGAAGAGATATTGTTTAGTTATAGTGGATATGGTTACAGATTATTTCACATTTAGGGAAAGTGTTGAATAGTGTTTTGAAATACCATGCAGCATATCACCCACAGTCTGTAGGATTTGTGGAACAACATAACTGGACCATTAAAGAAAGATTAAGAAAACAATGGCAGAAACAGGACAGAATTGGATTTCTTGTTTATTATTGATACTATTTTATATGAGAACAATACCTACAAAAGAAGGTTTATCTCCATTTGAAGTTTACATGAAAAGCTTTAATTAGTATTCCCTCTTAGACCATTCAACCCAAAAGATGAAGATATTTGGTTTCGCAGATTACATGTTAAAAATGTTGACTCTGATTCTGCTCATGCTATTCTTTCTAGGAAGGAACACACAGGAGGAATCATCACCATCAAACCCGGAGACAGACCAAGTCTTCACAAAGACTGTTAAAAGAAGACCTGGGCAGATATTGTCAATTCCAACAGCTGTAAAAGCACAAGGCAGAGACACTTGGGTACACCTTACACACTGTAAATTATTATCAAAAAATGAACAATAGAAGCTAAACATAGTGTTGCTGTTGTGGAGGAAGTCTGGGGCTACAAAGGGAGTCAGGTGTTTTAGCTGACCTGATTGTCTCAAACCTTGGTGAAGAAATTAAGAGGCCACAGCAGGTAGAATACACTCAAAATGGCTAACACTGAAAGACCCATCAGAGATTACTGACGTAGATTCCACTTTTTTGAAAGGCTCACATGAGTGTTCCTTATGCTTGTCCTTGTCGTAGTCCTCCTGATATGGTTGTTGTGCAGCTCAGTTACTATTTTAAAAGGTAACTGACAGATCAATAAACATTGACATGAAGGCTAAAAGGACATCACCCACCATAACGTGCTGTGGAAAATGTGAAAATGACGAGGCAGAGTTTATCTCACGAGTCAGGTTTATTCACATCTTCCATCATCAGCAAAAACAGAGAAAGAGGAAGAAACCCAGACATTCGTCCCTTTAAATACCTCAGAAACTTCAAAGCACACAGTCACATTGCCAAAGCACACAGTCACATTGTATTTAATCCCAAGTAACAATGCATCTTCTTTCAGATCTTAACACCTCCTCCCAGAGCCTCTGGCGGCCAGGAAACTCCCCCAGGCCGTCTCTTTGCATACCAAAGACAAAACTTTCACATCCTCCTGTTATCTCCAAAGAGACCCAGTTCTTTGTTCAATCTAAGATGTGAAGCCTAAAATGGTATACATATGCAGCATGAAGTGATATACATATGTGCATATGTGTGCCACATGACCCCTCCCAAACGTCTAAGATGGAACAACGGAATAACAGTCTGCATGTCATGATAAACCATTACACATCAGTCCACGTGCTGCTTGGGCCTCAGTCTCCTCCCGTATCTGCTGTAAGCGGGCTTTACCACTTCCGCGGCGCCATCCTGCTGGGGAACTGCTGTCTGAGGGTGAGAACTGTTAGTCAATCCCTGTGGGTGTTCTGAGGAATGTCCCCTAGGGGGTCTGCTGCGCCGAGGAGCCCTGGCCGACAGCACATCCTCGTCCGCCACCACAAAGGCGGGTTTGAGCCTGTTTATGCCAATCTTTTCTTTCCTGCCCCCCAAATCTAGCAAAAAATGCTTATCCCCTGTTTCCAGCACTCTAAATGGTCCATCATAAGGTGGTCGCAACGGTGGGCGATGAGCATCGTGTCTGACAAAAACAAACTCCGCGTTTTTTAAGGCCTTAGGCACAAAAACGTGCGGAAAACTGTGGTGAATGGGGCCAGGCAGCGTGCCCGATTCTGTGCCACTCTGCAACCGCTGAGCCGGGGAGCATTCTGGTGCAGGATTATCTGGGAGAAATTCCCCGGGTAGCCAAAGTGGCTGCGCAAAAACTAGCTCAGCCGGGGAGGCTTCTAAATCCTCTTTAGGTGCAGAATGCATCCCCAATAAAACCCACGGTAGCCTGTCTACCCAATTTGCATCCGTAAGCGACGCTCTGAGAGCCGCTTTCAATGACCTATGAAAACGTTCGCATAACCCATTAGCCTGCGGATTGTACGCGGTTGTGCGGTGGATCGTTACCCCCAGGCTGCGGGCCATTGCTGACCAAAGTTCGGAAACAAATTGAGGACCTCTATCGGACGTAATGTCCGATGGGACTCCAAAGCGCACTACCCATGCTGTTAAAAACGCGCGCACCACCTCCTCGGCTGTGGTTGACGACAGTGGGACCACTTCCGGCCAGCGCGTGGTGCGGTCTACCATTGTCAGAAGGTGTGTGCACCCCTGTGACGGCGGGAGGGGGCCTACAAGGTCCACGTGAACATGATCGAACCTCTTAGCCGGGATGTGAAACGGCTTCAAGGGAGCTCTCATGTGTCTGTGTACCTTGGCTCGTTGACAAGCCATGCAGGCTGCTGCCCACTCTCTAACTTGTTTGCGCAGGCTCGGCCAAACAAATTTCTCTCCCACCATTTTGACCAACGCCCGCACTCCCGGGTGCGCCAG
Organism: Pholidichthys leucotaenia; assembly: GCA_020510985.1. Classification (NCBI taxonomy): domain Eukaryota; kingdom Metazoa; phylum Chordata; class Actinopteri; order Cichliformes; family Pholidichthyidae; genus Pholidichthys; species Pholidichthys leucotaenia. Next base: position 114,741,813 of record CM035842.1, on the reverse strand, counting down.
AGAACGAATCGAGTCATAAACGCGGCAGCGCCACGCGGCCGGTACCACAAGACGCGGTCGCCCAGTGGAGACATCACAGATTAGGGGGGGCATACCGTCTTGTAGCACCCTGTTCTCCAGCCTTAACCCTGTTGGTCCAAACTGGAGCGCGCGCACATCCGCGTCGCTATCCTGATCCGCAGACATGGCTGCATAATCTATCCCTATGCGGACTGGGGCCGCCACGGCGCGCGAGAGACAGTCTGCCACTACATTCAGTTTACCCGCCACATGCTGAATATCGGTAGTAAACTCTGAGATTGCGGCCAGCTGCCTCTGCTGCCGGCCTGACCACGGTTCTGAAACCTTGGCCATCGCGAATGTCAGCGGCTTGTGGTCAACGAACGCGGTGAAACTGCGTCCCTCCAGCCAGAACTGGAAGTGGCGAATGGCCAAGTGGAGAGCTAACAACTCCCTGTCGAATGCGCTGTATTTTCGTTCACTATCGCGCAAAATCCTGCTGAAAAAGGCGAGCGGCTGCCAAGCCCCGGCTACATGCTGCTCCACGACCGCCCCTATGGCTACATCTGACGCGTCAGTAGTGAGCGCTATGCAGGCCGTTGGGTCTGGATGTGCTAACAACGCAGCGTTTGCCAGGGCTGTTTTGACCTCGGAGAATGCTCGCTCTCGCTCCGGAGACCATTCGATCTTATTTTTGGGTTTTTGTTTTTTTAGTGCGGCATACAATGGTTGCAAGAGCTGTGCTGCGTGGGGGAGGAAACGGTTATAAAAATTCACCATTCCCAAAAACTCCTGTAACGCCTTGACTGTTTGCGGGTGGGGAAAATTTGTTACCGCGCGCACTTTGTCAGGCAACGGAACCGCTCCTTCTGGGGAGACGCGATGCCCCAAAAAATCAATCTGCGTCACCCCGAACTGACACTTCGCTGGGTTGATTATTAACCCGTGCTCTCCCAACCTCTGGAAAACTGCCGTGAGGTGGTTTACGTGTTCGTCTTCGGACGCGCTGGCTACTAAGATGTCATCCAGGTAGACGAATACGAAGGGGAGATCGCGCAACACCGCGTCCATCATGCGTTGAAATGTCTGCGCAGCGCCTTTAAGCCCAAACGGCATGCGCAAAAACTCGAATAGGCCAAACGGAGTTATTACCGCTGTTTTGGGTATGTCCTCAGCGCGCACTGGGACTTGATGGTAACCGCGGACCAAGTCTATCTTAGAAAAAATGCGCGCCCCCGCCAAATGAACAGAAAAATCTTGGATATGCGGGATTGGGTAGCGGTCGTGCGCTGTGGCGTTGTTCAACCTGTGGAAATCTCCGCAAGGTCGCCATGAGCCATCAGCTTTTGGGACCATGTGAAGCGGGGAAGCCCATGGGCTGTTCGAACGCCTGATGATGCCCAACTTTTCCAGGTTGGCGAACTCCTCGCGCGCTATGGTCAGTTTAGCTGAATCCAAGCGCCGAGCTTTTGCAAAAACGGACGGTCTGGTGGTAGTAATAAAATGTTCCACTCCATGTTTAGCGACGGCTGCTGAAAATGTGGGAACCATGAGTGTTGGGAACTGAGTGAGCAGTGTGTGGAACTTACCGCTTGCCGTTGCGACGTTGGCTTGTGCTGTGGGCGGGGTCACTCGGGCTGCACAGGGAATAGAATAAAAAGAAAGTGCATTAACCAGGCGCCTGTTAGCAAGATCAACCAACAAACCATGTGAGCACAGAAAATCAGCCCCCAACATATTGAAACTCACTGCAGCTATAACAAAAGTCCACTCAAATGTACGGCCGTGTAGGGACAGAAGCAGGTTCCTCTCACCAAAGGTCTTAATCTCCGAGCCATTCGCTGCTGACGCCCCGTGACCTCCGGGACCCGCCAGCCGGTCAGCGGAGGTAGGCGTGATGAAACTCACTTGGGATCCTGTGTCCACGAGGAATTGTCTCCCCGAACGCGCATCCGTCAAGTAGAGCAGCTTGTTCTCTTCACCGAGGGCCGCAGCTGCTACCGACCCCCAGTCTTGGCGTTTCCTGAGCGCTTGAACTGGCACGGCGGTATACATTTGCGTGCCGAGGGTGTCTCCTCCACGATCCTTGGCCCCCGCCGCCGCCGTCGTCGGTGGGTCTGCTACCGCCATCTCTGGCCCCTCGCCATCTCCGGCCGTCGCGCCGAACTCTGTCACTGCCGCGGTGGCTGCGCGCTGTTTGCTGGTGTTGAGAATCCGGTGCGCCTCCTGGGCCAGCGCGCGGAAGTCCCGCTGGGCCAACAACGGCGAACTGGCCAGGGCCGCTCTCGTGGCCGACGGTAGGGTTCTCAGGAAAATGTGGGTGAAGATGAAGTCGTCGCCATCTGAGCCCCTCAAGCTCAGCATGTTCTCCATCAGGTCAACGGGCGTGCCATCTCCCAAGTCGTTCAGAGCCAGGAGCCTCTCCGCTCTCTCCTGGACTGAGTGAGTGAAGCGCTGTATGAGCGCAGCCTTCAACCCGCCGTATTTGTCGTTGGCCGGTGGCTGCTCCACAAGGCTCTGCACATGCCGGGCCGTGCGGTTGTCGAGCTTGGCAATCACATGGTAGAACTTCGTGTCATCTACCGTCATCCCCCGGAGGGCGAACTGTGCTTCGACCAAGTGGAACCAGGAGCGCGGGTTGTCTCGCCAAAAGTCCGGTAGCTGGATGGTAGCGGCATACGCTTGGCTGGGATCTCCTGACCCGGCTGGCTCGGGGGAATTTCTTTCACTCATGATACGTCTTAGGGTCATCAGTGTGGAAAATGTGAAAATGACGAGGCAGAGTTTATCTCACGAGTCAGGTTTATTCACATCTTCCATCATCAGCAAAAACAGAGAAAGAGGAAGAAACCCAGACATTCGTCCCTTTAAATACCTCAGGAACTTCAAAGCACACAGTCACATTGTCAAAGCACAGAGTCACATTGTATTTAATCCCAAGTAACAATGCATCTTCTTTCAGATCTTAACACCTCCTTCCAGAGCCTCTGGCGGCCAGGAAACTCCCCCCAGGCCGTCTCTTTGCATACCAAAGACAAAACTTTCACATCCTCCTGTTATCTCCAAAGAGACCCAGTTCTTTGTTCAATCTAAGATGTGAAGCCTAAAGTGGTATACATATGCAGCATGAAGTGATATACATATGTGCATATGTGTGCCACAGTGCACTGAAGAAAAAGCTTGTGTTGTCCAGTTTAACTATTGTGATATATATAATTGTGACCACTCCATGCACTATGAATCTGAGTCTGTGATATATAAAGAGTCATAAGTACATGTGCACTCCTCCATGTAACTGGACTGATGTGTTCAGTAACACAGGACCCGATGACTCTTAATACTTTAAAAACACATATACATTATATAGTCACCCTACCATGGGGAATGTGCTGCGAACACGAGCTTCACATATGGTCATAACGAATGCACAATTTGTAACCCTATTAGAATAACTAAAACATCTGACACAGTTGTCTGACACTGGACAATATTATGTTGGAGTAAATGTACTTGGAAAAAACCTTTAGAGAGCATAGGCATGGTCTACTATTCATCCTAATCCTAATTGTGAAACAATAACACTATATTCAAACACACACCGAGATATGTAGAACAGGTATTCACAACTAACTATTGGTGGGGATATGCAGAGTTCCTTGCTAGCAGGAAAAATAAAACAAATTTCTCCTGCTCAGGATGTAGGAACATTTCAAACAGTTCCTCCAAGCCATCCTCTGTAGTCCCAGTGTCAATGGCGCCGGGCCAGAACAACACCTTTGAACTAAATGGAGGATGGTGGCTCTGTGGGTATAGGGTCTACTCATACCTGCCTCTGGGAGTTGTATGCGCCCCTGTATGACTGACTGACCACACTATCACGATGTATCTGAATTAAGTCAGACAGTCAGGGTGTTGAAAGAGGGACCTGGAATACAAACCACATGATGCAGTCTGAGCAACAAATATATCAGTTGAATTTGACATTAGAGCATTGGCCGAAAGGTCACACTTGCACCATTTCCTTGGACAGGGGTTGGAAAGAATATTCTTAGGACTGTTTTGGCCAAGAAACTGAATATGAACCTGAGGTCTTCACTGCCTGGCTACAATCCTTCTTTGGACAGTGGGCAGGAGTGATAAAAAAATATATGTATATATATATATATATATATATATATATATATATATATATATATATATATATATATATATATATACAGTATATTATCCCTTATGATTGGAACTGCCATCCTTATGTTGGTAAGATGTTGCTGCATTCCCTGTTGTAGAGGCCTTACTGAAAAAAAAACAGTACATGCTGCTGGTGCACACCAGTATCTCATATTAGCTCAGCAAGAGGAGAGCGGCAAGGATTCAAGTGATGAGGACAGTCAGGTTTAAATCATGTCTACCAGTGTCTCTTGTAACGTTATATGAGTTAATAATTATGATCAGGTATAAAAATAATATAATTTATATTAATGTCTTGGAACCTGAGATGAATTCTCGGTTCATACACACAGGAAAACTTGATAACACTCGTGTAAGGGCACCAGCTTCCTTTTAGAAAGCAATTCAATCTTTAATTTTACCTTATACATCTGTTATGACCCGAGCACCAATGTTATTTGTGCTCGGGCTATTCCTGTCAGGTCTTGACAGTGGCGTTGTTATTCCGGCTCTCCGAGCTCTTATTGTGACAGCGCTCAGGGAGGCTTCCGCTCAGCTGTCAAGACCTGAACAGCTGTTCTGCATTTGCGGTCGCTAACGGCCGGCTTCTTAAACCGACGCTAGCGGCTGCATCCTTGCAGCAATGTCCGTCGCTGATCGTCGGAGCGATCGCACGTTTTGGATTAATACTACATTGCCTGTCTGTGGTGTGACCCTCTCATCCTGTGGACCCGTGAGTGAGCTTATTAGCCTTACGCCTCCCTGTGTGGAGACTTGTTGGTGTCATAGCCCCAGCGGCCTGTATTATTGTGATTTTCACCGTAATAAAGACTTTAACACAACTCTCTGGTGACGGTGTGGCATCTTATGGTGGCTCGCGAGGGCCACCGCATGACATAATCAGTCTCAAAATTTTAGTGAATCCGATACTGGGGACATTAACATTAGGTGTCTGATACTTGTTTATTTTAGTTATTGACTCCATTTTTTGGAGTCAAGAGAGGAAATAATTGTTATAATAAATAAATAGTGAAGATTAGTTAATTAGATATTACACAAAGTGCTTGCATACACATACACCGACACACAGACGTGCAAGTCAAATGCTCTCCCAACCATTCACACACAAACATCAGTTGCTTACACACATGCTATACATATACTAAACACACATGCACACACACATAATAGCTTCACAGGAAAGTCTCTGTTCTTGTTTCCATATATGGGCATGTGTTGGGCTAAAGAAGAAGACATATGGACGCTGAGAGGAAGTCATAAAGCCATAAAGGCAGGAACAGGATAGAGGAGCCATCTGGACCTGAGAAGACTGGTCTGGACAAATGGACATGTATTGTTGGAGAGTAGATGGGAACCTCCCACCAACTCAGAAGCTATATGTAGGAGAGAACTTCTTTGTTCTGGGTCCTTTCCAGGAGACAGAGCTGGGAGGAGACCTGTGGCCATGTATTATGACTCCCTGCATGGGCAAATAAAAGTTAAGATGAGAAATAGTATTTCTTCTGTGATTAAGTGTCTCTCTCTCTCTCTCTATATATATATATGTGTGTGTGTGTGTGTGTGTGTGTGTGTGTGTATATATATATATATATATATATATATATATATATATATATATATATATATATATTTATATTAATATGTACATACACTACCGTTCAAAAGTTTGGGGTCACTTAGAAATTTCCTTATTTTTGAATGAAAAGCACTGTTTTTTTCAATGAGGATAACTTTAAACTAATCAGAAATACACTCTAATATCTAATATACATTGCTAATGTGGTAAATGACTATTCTAGCTGCAAATGTCTGGTTTTTGGTGCAATATCTACATAGGTGTATAGAGGCCCATTTCCAGCAACTATCACTCCAGTGTTCTAATGGTACAATGTGTTTGCTCATTGCGTCAGAAGGCTAATGGATGATTAGAAAACCCTTGTGCAATCATGTTAGCACAGCTGTAAACAGTTTAGCTGGTTAGAGAAGCTATAAAACTGACCTTCCTTTGAGCAGGTTGAGTATCTGGAAAAAATTATTATTTCAAATACAAATCATTATTTCTAACCTTGTCAATGTCTTGACTATATTTTCTATTCATTTTACAACTCATGGTGGTAAATAAGTGTGACTTTTCATGGAAAACACAAAATAATTGTCTGGGTGACCCCAAACTTTTGAACGGTAGTGTATGTATACTAGCTGCTCTTGTTTTTTCTTGCCTTCTGATTGTTGCTCTGAGTGTTGCTATCCCTGTGCTGTTGCAATCCTGGAATTTCCCCATTGTGGCACTAATAAAGGCTCATCTTATCTTATCTTATCTTATTATTGGTTGGTTAACTGAAAAGATTCTGCCAACTGTCCAGAAAATTAATTTTTACAGTCTCCACTCCGCTAGTGTACGCGGGGCTCTACTGAGGATGACCACGTGCAGCCCAAATTTTATGACCGCACGGCCTGCCCACAATCTGAACGTGTTGACAGAGCATACGCAAGTCTGAACATCCCATTCACGAGGTGGTGCTACCAACACAGCATACAAAGACAAAGTAGACAGGGAAGACAATGAGGAGGCAGAAGACGAGAATAAACATACATGAATCCTTTTGCAGCAGCAGCAGCAGCAGCAGCTTGAGCGGAGAAGAGCACTGGAAAACAGTAATTCCTCCTTTTCCTTGAAATGATACCATTGTTGTTGCTAAAAAAAAAAAAAAAAAAGTGCATCGCTCTCGTGTTTAAAGGTGGTGAACAAACTGGCGTGTTAGCACATTTGCCCAGCCATAGGGCTGGAACGAAACTACAAATTGTGCACGTGTCAACTGCTTGGCCTAGTAGACAAAAAAAGTGAGCATGTGCAATGCCGCATGCGCGCCGGGCTCGTCCAAAGCGCATGTGGACCAAAGCAGATCAGAGGGGAAATGCAGCATAAATAAGGCTTTAGTCTATAATAAAAAGTGGCTAAACTTGCTTTTAATTGAATTTTCTAATTATCAAAATCATGACATTTTAAAAATACAGAACAGTTTAAGGTTAACTTGAATTTCATGGGGATGACAAGCAATATTTAAACACATAAGGACCGGTGGTCAGAGTAGATTTGTTTGTACATGATAAATATTCGGAGTTGCTAACATTCTGATGAATGCTGAAACACCAATGAACAAATCCATTCTGATCATGATTAATACAATGTAAAGACCAAATTTGCATGAGAAAAGCTAATCATTTCTCAGATCAGCTAAATCCTACCAGGCAGCATTTATTCAGTGGTGTAACTAGCAAACTAGCAACCAGCTAACTTCAGAGAACAATTCACCAGCTAAATCAATACAGTAATATATTTACCTTGTTTTGGACAGAGGGTTTGGTCCTTTTATTTGACAAGTTCAACCAATTTAAAATGGTTTGTTGGCCTTGTGGAGCTCATTTCATGTTCTCTCACTGAGCTGAATGCATTCCATACTAGCATCCCCATCTGCCGTCCTTACAACTGACTCCCAGTGTTGCCAGGTTTCACAAGAGAAACAAGCGACTAGCTCTATGGAAACAAGCTCAAAAAGACTCAACAGCCAGTCTATCACATTGTAAAAAAGAAGCTGCTTGATAACATATATCGATATATAGATTTATTTTTGTTTGCAGTGAATTGACTGTAAACACAGTGAGCATTGAATAACAGAATTTTATAAACTCTAATTAAAGGAAAATACATATACATTCTGCATAAGCAACAGCAAATTTGTAGTAAGATGGTTTGTGGCGGTACCTGAATGAGCTACGGTGTGCCCCGGGGAAGGCTGAGAGATGTGGCCCCAGATGTGTGGAGCGTCCGGCTGTGTGAAGGCGAAGGCGCACCGAGGTTGAGGCAACCAGCTGTGGCCCAGGAGGTGAGCCACCTCTAGGGGCGGACTGAGTAAAGGACAATCCAGGGGGCCCACGAGGTCATCTTCCCTGAGCCGTGTGTATATACGTTCTTTGTTCTGCAGGTGTTTACAGTGGGGCAAAAAAGTATTTAGTCAGCCACCAATTGTGCAAGTTCTCCCACTTAAAAGATGAGAGAGGTCTCCAATTTTCATCATAGGTATACCTCAACTATGAGACACAAAATGAGAAAAAAAAAATCCAGAAAATCACATTGAAGGATTTTTAATGAATTAATTGGTAAATTCCTCAGTAAAATAAGTATTTGGTCACCTACAAACAAGAAAGATTTCTGGCTCTCACAGACCTGTAACTTCTTCTTTAAGAGGCTCCTCTGTCCTCCACTCGTTACCTGTATTAATGGCACCTGTTTGAACTCATTATCAGTATAAAAGACACCTGTCCACAACCTCAAACAGTCAGACTCCAAACTCCACTATGGCCAAGACCAAAGAGCTGTCAAAGGACACCAGAAACAAAATTGTAGACCTGCACCAGGCTGGGAAGACTGAATCTGCAATAGGTAAGCAGCTTGGTGTGAAGAAATCAACTGTGGGAGCAATTATTAGAAAATGGAAGACATACAAGACTACTGATAATCTCCCTCAATCTGGGGTTCCACGCAAGATCTCACCCCGTGGGGTCAAAATTATCACGAGAACGGTGAGCAAAAATCCCAGAACCACTTGGGGGGACCTAGTGAATGACCTGCAGAGAGCTGGGACCAAAGTAACAAAGGCTACATCAGAAACACACTACGCCGCCAGAAACTCAAATCCTGCAGCGCCAGACGTGTCCCCCTGCTTAAGCCAGTACATGTCCAGGCCCGTCTGAAGTTTGCTAGAGAGCATTTGGATGATCCAGAAGAGGATTGGGAGAATGTCATATGGTCAGATGAAACCAAAATAGAACTTTTTGGTAAAAACTCAACTTGTCGTGTTTGGAGGAGAAAGAACACCATACCTACTGTGAAGCATGGGGGTGGAAACATCATACTTTGGGGCTGTTTTTCTGCAAAGGGACCAGGACGACTGATCCGTGTAAAGGAAAGAATGAATGGGGCCACGTATCGTGAGATTTTGAGTGAAAACCTCCTTCCACCAGCAAGGGCATTGAAGATGAAATGTGGCTGGGTCTTTCAGCATGACAATGATCCCAAACACACCGCCCGGGCAACGAAGGAGTGGCTTTGTAAGAAGCATTTCAAGGTCCTGGAGTGGCCTAGACAGTCTCCAGATCTCAACCCCATAGAAAATCTTTGGAGGGAGTTGAAAGTCTGTGTTACCCAGCGACAGCCCCAAAACATCACTGCTCTAAAGGAGATCTGCATGGAGGAATGGGCCAAAATACCAGCAACAGTGTGTGAAAACCTTGTGAAAACTTACAGAAAACGTTTGACTTCTGTCATTGCCAGCAAAGGGTATATAACAAAGTACTGAGATGAACTTTTGTTACTGACCAAATACTTATTTTACCAAGGAGTTTACCAATTAATTCATTAAAAATCCTTCAATGTGATTTTCTGGATTTTTTTTTCTTATTTTGTCTCTCATAGTTGAGGTATACCTATGATGAAAATTGGAGACCTCTCTCATCTTTTAAGTGGGAGAACTTGCACAATTGGTGGCTGACTAAATACTTTTTTGCCCCACTGTAAGTGTTTTGGTATTTTTATGTATTTATAGTTCTGGGGACTGTTTTGTGCTCTGTCTAGATTAGGAAACAAGGCAGTAATTTTTTTTAGTTTAATACATGGACTTTATTTAGTACAGGCGGCAGAATAATCTGCCTTTCCCTGTGGGGGTTAGGACGGCAGTCCACCCATCCTCCCTAATTTTAGTTGTTTTGTGTGAATGTGTTAGGCCCCTTTTGGTGTTTTCAGTTTAGTTTGTTTAGTAGAAGATTCGGGTTCCAAATTGGGGAGGGTTTTGATTGTATTTGTGTTTTGGACTTTTCTGGGGAGGGGGAGGGATTGTGATATAGTCATTTATATAGTTCATATTATGTGTATGTCCATTAAAAGGCTGTGTGATGTGTCTAGTGCATTATAGAAGTGTACACTTCTGTCCCGCCGCTAGCTAGCCTGCTGTTTACAGCAAGCGAAAAGGGAGCCAAGTGCGTAAGTCTCCTCTGCTAGTACATAGCCTCTCCACAGCAAGCCCCATGCATACCTCCTTGTGGTAATGGATGGAAACTGGGTACCGTGAGGCCCCAGGCTAAAATGCAGGGACTCGGAGGAGGTTTGGCCCCCAGACTTGCGGTACTCACGGCCCACCGGCGTGTGGACATGCCCTGATACCCATCAACCAAATTCCCAACTATGGGTTAAATAGTATACGGACTACATAGTCCGTTAGGAAAGTCCCCAATGGCAAGTAGTCTACTACTTTGGCGGATGATGGCAGTTCCTGGCGGGAAGGTGCTAGAGGGGCGGGCCTTGATAAACAAAGCACCCAGCAGCCCGTTGCAGCCAACTTCATGAAAATCGCACGTTTCGGCCTGCCGAACCGTGTTGGACATGCTGATGGCCAAGAGCGTGTGCGTGGCCCTCGCACAGCCACGACCACCCTAAACAAATTCACAAGCGATTGGCCTTCGTCTTCAACTCGGACGATGGAACTGCAAGTAACGGGGGCAGGTTTGGTATGACTGGAAGCCTCTAGCTCGCAGCCACACATTGGTGGCAGATCTAAGATGATCACCTTCCAATAAACTCTGCGGTGACATTGGATTTCGGTAGCTGGATCCGCGACTGGGCTGGCCTATTTAGGACTCCTGCAGCCCACCCCATATGGGGAGGCCCCTAGAAAAGGTGGGGCAAACATCGGACACTGCAGACTTATCTGGCTAGCATGCCGCGGCTGGCAGATTACCCATCACAGCGGTCGACCTACATATCAAAACCATAAAAACTCAAAATCAACCACTCTCGACTATCACCTGGATTCTCAACCACCGATTGGATCTCTCATTACAAAACCCTTCATCCTGGGTGCTTGGAACATCCGCAGACTGCAGGACACGAGGAGCAGTGAGCGCCCAGAACGTCGTACAGCTCTGGTATGTAAAGAACTTGCACGCTTTAACATCGACATAGCAGCTCTAAGTGAGACTAGACTTGCTGAGGAAGGCAACATCAAGGAAACTGGATCAAACTACACCATTTTCTAGAAAGGAAAGGATACAGAAGATCCACGTATCCATGGTGTAGGCTTTGCCATCCGATCCCAGCTTGTGGACCAACACAACCTTGTCTCAACTGCAATCAATGAGCGAATAATGGCCATCTGAATCCCGCTCACCCAAAAACGTTTCCTCACTCTGATCTCAGTGTATGGGCCTACACTTACATCTGAAGATGAAAGCAAGACCTCCTTCTATGAACAGCTCACACATACCATTCTGACAGTCCCAGAATCCGACAAGCTTGTTATTCTGGGCGACTTCAATGCCAGAGTTGACAGTGACCACCAGCTGTGGAAAGGCATCATAGGCCACCATGGTATGGGAAAATGCAATGCAAATGGGGAACTTTTACTGGGCCTTTGTGCCGAACACAATCTTATTGTAACAAACACTCTTTTCCAACTCCCCCATCGCCAGAAGACGACCTGGAAACACCCTCGCTCCAAAAAGTGGCACACCCTCGACTATGTCCTCACAAAAACAAGAGACCGAAATGATGTCCGCATCACGCGATCCATGCCTGGAGCAGATGACTGCTGGACAGATCACCACCTCCTGATCTCCCGACTCAATATTGCGATCCGGCGACCACCAAAGTGCATTTTGGCAAACGTTCCTCACCATCGCTTTGACTGTGAAAGCTCCGCAATCCCCAAATGTTGCAGTCCTTTAGAGAGGCCATTGGTAGAAACATGAATGAACTGAGCCTTCCAGACAATGCCTCAGTTGAAGACCGATGGACCACTCTCCGTGATGCATTGACTGCTGCCGCCAAAGAAACGATTGGTCACAAACACAAGAAAAACCAAGACTGGTTCAACAAGAATGATGAAACAATCACCAACCTCACAGAGGCTAAATGCCATGCACGTCTTGCGTTTGAAAATGAGCCGTCTGCAAAGAATCAACAGAAACACCAGCAAGAAAAAGCAGCATGCCAGAGAGGGATTCATAAAGCTCAAAACACTTGGTGGCAGCAAAAAGCAGAAGATTTGCAAAAATTTGCCGACCAACGGGATATGCGCCGTTTTTATGCTGCAACGAAGGAGATCTTTGGCCCCACCAGATCATCTGTGGGCAGCCTAAAAGATGTAAATGGCTCCACCATTATCACAGACACCAAAGGGATCCTTGACCGTTGGAAGTCCCACTTTGAGAGTCTATTTAATAGTCACTTTTGCACCCCTAGTGATCTCCTCTGCAAGACCCCACAACACCCCACTCGTGAGTGGATGTCTACACCACCTTCACTGCATGAGCTAAATAAAGCTATAAAGCACATGAAGACAGGCAAAGCACCAGGACCAGATAACATCCCGCTGGAGTTCTATCTTCATGGAGGTCCCAAGGTGAAAAACTATTTAATGCAGCTTCTACTTAAAATATGGGAAACCAAGACGTTCCCAAGTGACTTTAAAAATGCAAATATAGTCACCATTTTCAAGAAGGGAGATAGAGAGAACTGCAGTAACTACCGCGGCATCTCACTACTGAGCATTGCAAGCAAGATCTTTGCTCGTATCCTTCTCAACCATCTTCTTGTAGTAGCTGAGGATGTACTTTCTGAGTCCCAATGTGGCTTTAGACCCTCTCGTGGTACAGTAGATATGATATTCTGTGCTTGACAACTCCAGGAAAAGAGCCAAGAACAACAACAACCACTTATGTTCATCTTCTGGGACCTCAAGAAGGCCTTTGATCGAGTTCCTCGCCCTGCTATGTGGGCTGTTCTTGCTCGTTTTGGATGTCCAGATTATTTCATTGCTCTAGTTCGTGCTCTCCACGATGGCATGGTTGGTAGGGTTTGCCACCAGAATACCCTCTCAGACCCTTTTCCCATCACTAGTGGTCTCAAGCAAGGATGTGTCCTTGCCCCAACCTGCTTTTCATTGTATATGGCTGCAATGCTAAATGAAATACCACCAACAACCCCTGGTATCAATCTGCGATACCGCTTGGATGGGGGGCTTTTTAATCTTGCTCGCTTTCGCGCGAAATCCAAAACCTCAGTCACCAGTGTTCATGAATTGCATTTTGCAGACGATAATGCCACACCAGCTCAGACTGTTGATGACCTCCAGAGGATAGCTACCATTTATTTGCATTTTGGAATGGAAGTTAACACTGACAAAACCAAAATCCTCAACCAACCAGCACCTGGTCAAACTTCCTCAAGGATCAACCTTAAGATTAACGGAAATCCTATTGATGAAGTGGAGCATTTCTCTTACCTTGGTAGCATCCTCTCAAAAATACCAACTTGTGCAAAGGACATCGAAAACCGCATAAAAGCTGCACACTCCGCATATGGACGCCTTTGTCATCGAGTCTTCAATAATCATGCAGTAACCATCCGCACCAAAATCATGGTTTTTCGGGCCGTTGTTCTTTCCACCCTTCTTTACGCCTGTGAAACCTGGACCTTGTATCGTCGCGATATCAAGCGCCTTGAGAACTTCCAACAGAGGAAGCTCAGACAAATACTTGGCATTCATTGGGAGGATCGATTTTCAAACAATGAGATTCTCAAGCGTGCTCTGCTGCCTAGTGTGGAAGCTACCATCTTGCAGCACCGCCTTTGATGGACAGGACATGTCGTACGGATGGACCCCACCAGACTACCACGAATCATGCTCCAGGGGGAGCTTGAGACAGGAAAAAGACCACATGGTAGGCCAAAACTGCACTACAAGGACCAGCTAAAATGTTCCCTGAAGCAAGCTAACATAGACAAAAGATCTTGGGAACAACTTGCCACCGACAGAGCAGCCTGGAGAAGAAGAACTTGGGAAGGCACAGACTCATTTGAGAGGCACAGAAAACAACAGGATGATGATAAACACAAGCAAAGACAAGAAAAACAAAACCAACCACGTCCCCCACCCACAATAAAATGTGACTTCTGCCCACGACAGTTCTATCATAGGCTGGGCCTTCAGAGCCACATCCGCCATCAACATTGATCACAGATGGCAACGTCCTGAAAACTAAGATGAAACCAATGCTCGGACACGAACTGGAGCTGACGACGACGATTATGTGTATATGTTTGGAGATCTTATTTGTGTGGCATGGGGTGGTGGCTCCACCTTCCGGTTCCGCCAACCCTGTGGCTATAAGAAGGGCTGCAGGTAGGAGGGCGGTCTCGGCCATTTCCTCTGCTAGCGGTTTGGTGTGGCTAGGTTGCACTGCCCTGTTTTAATAAACGTGTGTTAAGGTCCACAACTGGTCTCCTCCTTTGGCTCCAGCCTCCGACATAAGAACAGCTTATAATCTTGTGCATCCGAGCTGGGAAAACTGTCACACAGACAGCAAAGCAAGCCTAAATAAGCAACTACACGTTAAAAAAAACAAGCCCAAAAACCCACAACCAGCCACTGATGAGATTTGCAAGTGACTTTAGAAAAAAACAAGCCCAAAGTCGCTTATAATAAGCGGACTTGGCAACCATGCTGACTCCTACGCAGAGAAGGTGCAAGCACCAGTTGGGCAATACCAAGTCGGCAGCAGGGGGGATACATTGTCTGATCATTAGAAATGTTACTTTTTGTTGCTTGAAAATGAAAAAAATGCCAACTTCTTCATACTTGCTTGAGTTGTAGATATTTTTTATTAATTATAATTATATGATTATTTGGGGGGGGGGGTATATTGGCTGGATTTCATTATTGGAGGGGGGGGGGTTATAACCCCTCCCCCCCATAAATTACGCCTATGGTATCTGGTAAATCTCAGTCAATCCGTTTGACTAAATGTTTTCCATGTTGTCATTTTTAAGCACATTGTCAAACATGATAACTTATTACTTACTATTTAGAAGCACAGAAAGACGTCCCAAACAGCTGTCTCATACATGCTGTCCACATTGGCTTAGCTCAGCTACGCCACTCTGTCATCTCTCAATAATGTGTAGAAACGCACAGGGCAAAATAAAATAATTTCTCCACATCCTCTCTGCTATTCCGAAAGTCTTGTGCTTATCAGGAGAAGTTTTTTTTTAAACCCAAATGCAGAAGATTACCTGGACCAGGCACTTCTGTGCGTAAAGCTGTGTTGTGGTTAACAGATAATTTGTAAAGGATAGGTATTATGAGATACTGTACTACGTAACAGAAAATTTAGTCAAAGAAATACTTTTTAGAATATTTTAACACAGTGTTCACACAGGATACTTATAGTAGAGATATATAAATACAGTAACAAAACAATGTAGCATCAACTTCTCCTCAGGCCAATCCAGGAGATCACTTTTCTTCATTTTAAAGAAATGTCACTTTTCTTCATTTTAAAGCAACTCTTTCTCAAGGTCTGGTCAAAAATGCTGTGTGTCTTCAACAGGACCCCAGTGTAAACAATTTCACTTTTGTAGAGAAACTTGATAAGGATTTGCTTTTAAAGGCTTAAGTCAGTGCTTCTCAATTATTTTTTGCAAAGCCCCCCCTAGGAAAGAGAAAATATTTTGCGCCCCCCCCCCACTCGCCGCGGTGACTATAAATAAGATCATTATCTATAAAAATTGTATAAGTATACCTAAAATTGTATCCTTTTTAACATTAACAAAAGAAAAAAGCAATATAAATCAACTTTCAACAAATATTAACTTTATTATGCCATACAGAAACCCTGTTATAGTCTAAAACAGAAAAAAAAAACTTAAAGTGCATCAAAGTGCCTGAAATAAAAAATATGTCAATCCTTATTTAAACTAGAAACATTTTTGACCAACTGAACCATTTGATGCTGAGAAAAATAATTCAATCAATAAATAATATTAAATGTAAATTGATCTGGAACATTAACACAGGAGCACCAATATATTTAACAATTGTGTGGGGGTTTTTGCACTACGCAATTTGGTGCGCCACTTTAAATGATGCTAAAAGTGCTCGCGGGTTTACTGATGTAGCGTTCACAAAGCGGGATGATTGTTGGCCGTACTCCGCACGTTTTCGCTGAAAAAAATCAAGCGGCTTATCAATGTGTTGAGGATGTAATGTCTGTAGGTGACGTCTTAATTTATTTGGCTTCATGCTGTCCGCTGCAAACATTTTCAGACACAGTGAACACACCGGTCTTTCCTCGTCTCCCACAGTAGTCAGAGTGAAGCCAAGCGCTAGATAAGCTTCGTCATATTTCCTCGTCTTAGCTTTTGGGAGACTTTCATTTGTCTCTTTACCTGTGTTGCTCTCCGCCTTTCTTTTCGTTACTGTTAAATATTTCTCCATGGTGTCTCTCGAGGGGTTTGTTGACAGCAATTTAAAAAGTTTTAAACTCCCGCACAGACTTTGACAATGAGAGCGCCACTGCACCACCTGCTGCCGTGGATGTGCAATTACACTTTACACGGCAAAAGCAAAGCCTGTTCCCCGGGGTCATACACGCACCCCACTATTTGAGAAGGACTGGCTTAAGTGGACCATAAACTATTGGAGTCAAATCCCAACTGGTCAGTTCATGCTGATAGTACCTGTTCGTACCAGGAACTGATACTCTTAAAAGTCATAAACGTCTTAAGCTGGCAGATATATGCCCCCCCTTTTTTTAGACATATTCCAGAACCCTCTAGGTCCCCCTGCTGACACTCCAAAGACCTAAAAATTATCTACAGCTCAACAGTACCTCCTAGTGGACATCTACGGAATATGTTTCATTGTGTAATCTAAGACTGTTAATTCTGACTAAACATTAAGCTTTTCTTCCAGTTCACATTTCCCAGGATTCTAAGCACACTGTGAAGATAATCGCCAATAGTGGTTTGCCATGATTCATTAATCCTTGATTTAAATGTGAGTGCATGTCTTAGGAATGTTTTATTTTCATGAATATTATTCAAATGAATGTTAAAATTATTAATAATGGTATAAACGCATGGTCACTGAATATTAGCCTTGAGTCACTTGAATTAGTTAGATTTTATATTGAGTATATAATTCCATAAGAACGTTGTTATCAATCTCTGTCCGTCTTCCTTCTCGTGATAACCCATCACCAGGCTGCCTCTCTGCTGGATAACGTCCTGGCATTTGATTAGCTGTTCACAAACAAAGGAATATTCCCTCATTGGACAAAAGCCCATTCATACTCCTCTTTATGGAAGATGATTGGTTCGCCTTGTGGCCGGTCCAGTTTTGTGACCCAGCAGCACGCTTCAGTTAAATGTGTCAGAGCCGCTCTGTATACTCAGAGTTTTTTTGTTTTCGCTTCTTCTAGAGATTTCTTCAGAGTTCTTTGTACTTCCTTGCAGTTTTATTTTGTCTAAATTGTTCTGTGAGTTTTAAGAAGTCTTTTGTGTGTGTGAACCTTGTCAACTCCTGCGTTAACTTTCCTAAATCGTCTTTTGATAAGTTTTACTTGTTTTCTGGTTTACTGAGGAGAAATCATCCTTTTCGTTATGAGCTTGTGTCATGACTCACCGCTCATCAGCGGCGCCAGCTGCGCGCACACCTGCTTCTCATCAGCGGCGAGGTATTTAATCCACTCTGCCCTGGGCTTCGGCCTGAAGCCGTCTCTCTACTTCGGCATCGCTTGCTACTACGGAACTCTCGCCTACGAGCAAGACAATCTGGGTAAGCTCCCCTTACCTCCTTTCCTCCAGCCTTCTCCCCTGTGCACAGGTGGATTCCCCGGCGGTGGACTTCCTCATCTCGCCGCTGCCTCCGTGTTGCTGCTACAGGCACTCCAGGTCGCTGTCTCCCGGGCTCCGCCCTTGTCGACGCCAGCCACCTGTCCTAACCAAGTAAGCCAGCAAGACTGTAATTATCCTCTGTGTTGGTGTGGTGCCCGTTACCCTTCTCCCTCTGCTTCCTCCCATAGGGTTGTCCGGCTGAACGGCTTCCTGCCCCCGTGCCTGACGCAGACGCCACCACCAACACATCCTTATTCTACAGACACGCAGTCACACATCCCTGTTGTCAATAAAGCTATTAAATCTACCCTGAGCCTGCGTGTGTGTCTCCTGAGCCGTGCATTATGTCAGCTTGCCTTAAAGAGAATTAAACTCTCAAATCTTTTTTTTTTCTTCTTTCACCTCAGAAACCATTCTTATCCTATTTAAACGTGTTTTTCTTGGACTTTTTGACTTTTCCTGCAGTTAAAGTGGACTTTTTAATTTTTCTATTTTAAAGTGAACTGATAGAGATTTTTGAACATTTCTTTTCCGGCCTCATCCCCGTCTGACCCCGTAAAGAAACTAGGAGCTCGTGGGTGAAACTGACAAACATTCTTCCTTCAGTCTTTGATTGTATTCTGCGGGCCGGAGACATCCTAAATTCGGACTGGTTGCCAAAGGACTCCACGCCTGCTTCGGGGCCAGCCTTCACTCTGTCGCTGGCTCCTCACTGCCTGCCCCGTGGAAGCCCCCAGCCGAGTCTATGCTTCTCACAGCTGTGAACGATCTGAAAGCCGACCAGCAGTCACTTTCCTCTGGTGTTCTGAACGCTGTCTGGAAGAGCCACTGAGCCTTCCTGATCTTATACCACTGGCTGGCGCTGACCACCACTGAACACCTGGACCTACAGCTGTTCGTAAGTGAGACTCCCATTTTCCTATCTGCTGGGTTTAAATGAGATGTCCTAATATCAATTACAATTGAGCATAAACAATATTTCATGGTACAATTAGTCCCTCAGCCATAGGACAAAGCTATAAACTGAAGGAAAATTCTTATTCAATTTTAAGTAACCTCTTTTCATTTTTGTAGATTAATTCAGAAGTTCCTTTTTAAATTTTACGGAATCTTCCCCATAAAATTGCATTCTGATTTTGTTAGATACTTCAGCCTTCCATTACATTTGAAACATAAAATCTGGTTTCCTCTTGGTTCCACAAAGGTTTAACAATAGATTTTATGCTCAGGAATCCACTAACAGTTGATGTGATATTGAGCACCTGTTTATCATTTGAATCTGTTTATCCATCATTTGAATGTCATGCCATGTAACCTGAATGAGTTTCATTTAATAAAATTGTAAACGAGATAAGCTGAAGCGTTTTTCCTTTGCATATATGTTTTCTGGGTCAAGGCAGTAAAAGAACTCACTAAATTTTGAGACTGATTCATTAAGTAATTGAAGGTACAGAAATAAATTAATTGAAATTAATTCATTAACAAGTTGTTCTTTTAGAACTGGTGCCCCCTTTTTACGAGTGCTTTCCTATTTTATTTAGTGAATGTTGGGGTGACGGTTTAACTCCCCTCGCACACCCACTAGTAAATAAAATAAATAATTCCTGTACCTTATTACACTATATTTTATTAAATATCACTACTGCAACAACTGAAAAACCCTGCAGCTCAATTGCAAAAATTTTTCAGAAACTAAATTCAGTTTTATACATTCCATCAAATAACTACTTTAAAAAAAATGGGATTAAATCTGTTTTAATATTGGCTGCAGTAACATAAATACAGCTAAAACATTTAGAATAACAGCAGCCAATTTAGTCTTTAAAAATCATCAAATCTCTCATCTAAATATAACACAAGGAAAAGATGTCTCCTGAAAGGTTGCGCTGCTCATTATAATTTCATATGATGAAATAATGCGGGCAGCACGGTGGCGCAGTGGTTAGCACAGTGGCAGCACAGCAAGAAGGTCATGGGATCGATTCCACCCTTGACCATCGTGGGTTCGATCCCACCCCCAGACCATCGGTGATCCTTCTGTGTGGAGTTTGCATGTTCTCCCCGTGTCTGCGTGGGTTTACTCCGGGCACTCCGGCTTCCTCCCACATGCCAAAAACATGCAAGTTAGGTTAATTGGCATCAAAACTGGGGATTCTAAATTGTCCTTAGGTATGGATGTGAGAGTGAATGGTTGTCTGTCTCTCTGTGTTGGCCCTGCGATGGACTGGCGATCTGTCCAGGGTGTACCCTGCCTCTCGCCCAAAGATGCTGGGATCGGCTCCAGCCCCCCCGCGACCCGAAAGGATTAAGCGGTAGAAGATGGATGGATGGATGGAAATAATTCTCCCACACAGCAGGTTTCTCTGCTGCACGGGAGTCTACAAAGACTTGAAAATTTGTGTACCCCAGCTCAGAGCTGATGTGAGATTTGAACGCCTGGTATCACGTTCAGATTGATAAATACCGATCTGTCTATTGAAATGATTGTACAACCACTTTTCTATCATACACACATTTGATAAATGAGGGCCACTAAACATTTTGTGGGAGGTAAAGATGTTTTTATTATATACAGTAACTAGTGCATTGCCTATAGAACATAAGTATTCCTGTCTGAAACAGATATCCCGATTAGACTTTACAGGTCCAAATGTAGGCTGTTTGAAAGTGGAATACAAAGAGGTGTAGCCTATATGTTGGCAATCACGTTAGACTTTGACAAATATAAAAGGGAGTAAATGGCACTAAGACTTATTTGATTGTGTGAATATTAATTACAGAATGCCTAAATATTGAAAATGAATGGGACATCCAATATTAGCAACTGTTTCAGATCCCTTGTTTACACCGTGTTCCGAATTATTATGCAACTGATATTTATCTCTGATTTTCATAAACAGTCAGTGCAAATGACAGTCAGTATAATTTTCAAGTCATCAACTGTTGGAGCATAATTCAAATTTAATTGAACAAACCCCCCAATGATAACTTTTTTTTTTTTGCAAAAATAAACTCAAAATGTGCTGTTCCAAATTATTATGCACAACAGAGTTTCAAAACATTTTGTTGGTTGTAAAGAACTGAAAATGGTCATTTGTTGAATTTGCAGCATTAGGAGGTCATATTTACTGAAATCAAAAGCTATTTCAGTCAAAAACATCTTAACAGACCAAGTTACACGTTAACTTAGGACCCATTCTTGATATAACCTTCACAATGCTTGCATCCATTGAAATGAGTTTTTGGAGAGTTTCTGCTTAAATTTCTTTGCAAGATGTCAGAATAGCCTCCCACAGCTGCTGTTTTGATGTGATCTGCCTCCCACCCTCATAGATCTTTTGCTTGAGGATGCTCCAAAGGTTCTCAACAGGGTTGAGGTCAGGGGAGGATGGGGGCCACACCATGAGTTTCTCTCCTTTTATGCCCATAGCAGCCAATGACACAGTGGTATTCTTTGCAGCATAAGATTGTAAGATTGATCATAAGAAGACATTGTCAGGCATGAAGATAATTTTGCTACAGAAGGCACAGTTCTTGTTTTTGTACCAAAGAAGAAAGTGGTCAGTCAGAAACTCTATATACTTTGCCAAGGTCATTTTCACACCTTCAGGGACCCTAAAGGGGCCTACCAGCTCTCTCCCCATGATTCCGGCCCAAAACATGACTCAACCACCTCCTTGCTGACTTTGCAGCCTTGTTGGGACATGGTGACCATCTACCAACCATCCACTACTCTATCCAGCTGGACCATCTAGGTTGCACGACACTCATCATTAAACAAGACTATTTAAAAATTAGTCTTCATGTACTGTATTTCTGAGCCCACTGCAACCATTTCTGCTTGTGAGCATCGGGTAGGGGTGGCTGAATAGTAGGTTTATGCACAACTGCAAGCCTCTGGAGGATCCTACATCTTGAGGTTCATGGGACTCCAGAGGCACCAGCAGCTTCAATTACCTGTTTGCTGCTTTGTAATGACATTTTAGCAGCTGCTCTCTTAATCCGATGAATTTGTCTGGCAGAAATTTTCCTCATTATGCCTTTATCTGCACAAACCTGTCTGTGTTCTGAATCAGCCACAAATTTCTTCACAGTATTATGATCATGTTTCAGTTTTTATGAAATATCTAAGGTTTTCATACCTTTTCCAAGGCACTGCACAATTTGATGCTTTTCAGCAGCAGAGAAATCCTTTTTGTTTCCCATATTGCTTGAAACCTGTGGCATGCTTAATAATGTGGAACATCCTTCTTAAATAGCTTTCCTTTAATTGGGCTCACCTGGCAAACTAATTATGACAGGTGTCTGAGATTGATATCAGTGATCCAAAGAGCCCTGAGACACAATACCATCCACAAGTTTAATTGAAAAACAAAAAATTGAACGTTTATGACACTAAAATCCTGTTTGCATAATAAGTTGGAACGCGGTGTATTTGTTTGTCAGATCACTTATTTGTCTGATCTTTTATCACTTATATTCATAACTGTGTATCTTACACTTTGGGGAATGGGAGTTGTTCAGACATCATTATAATTATTTTAGTTTACATCACTGTTCAGTGATGGAGTTCAGTGTAATATTGAATTTCTTCAGTGTATCGTCAAGAAACTCATGTAGTACTATAACAGGATGTGCTTACAAATATTTGACACCCATTGTAGCGCTTCATTTTATATTTTAGCAATATTTTGTTATTAAAAGTTTTTTTTTAACTTTAATGCTAAGATTGAAGTGGTGCTCATGTCGTCACGCTGGGGCAATACTGAGGTCAAATAATGATCTGAACCTTGAGGGCGTGACTTGTTATGTATGTAAAATACCTGGGTGAAGGATGAGGCAAGATGGCTGGACGAACACAGCTTTATTGAACAGCGGTAACATGGTAGGCACCAGGCAGAGGGCACTGGTTGAAGAGGCCGCAATATGGGCGCTCTCCACCTTATATAGGGCGGTGCAGTTACGTGGCAAGAAGTGCACATCACTACACCACACTCCACAATAATGTGCTCCAAAACACTATACAACATCCCCCCCCCCGACCCTTTAGAAAGGTCCAAAACCACACACACAATTGAGACCAGAATCACGCACTAACATAACAAAAACTGGTGTACTAAAATGGCCTAACACATTCACACAGCAGAACCTAAAATAGGGCTGAAGGGTGGACTACCGTGCAGCCCACAGGGCACGGTGGATTATTCTGCCACAGGATAAACTAAAGAAAAAGAGTCCATTATTAAACTAAAATCACTGCTGTGACTTCCGGTTATGGCTGCCACTTAAGACGGACGTGTCTCACTCTGCTCTGCTCCTGGAGAAAAAAAATCGGCAAATAACTCTCTCATTTGGGACAGAACGTATCCCAGCGTTTGGGCGAGGATATGTCGGCGAAGCCTAAGGCTGGAAAACCAGGTAGAGGAAAAAGCGAGCCGCCGAAACAGTCCAAATTAACGGACTTTCAGGTCTGTGACGCAGCAAATAAAACTCCATATATGGCGGAGGAGGCTGGCAACGGTGCGATGTCTGCGGGGAGTGGCGCAGATGCGCTGATGGCTGCCATGAGTTCAATGAGAGCGGACTTTTCCTCTAGATTTGATGGGATTATGACAGCGTTGGAAGGAATAAGAAAGGAATTGGGTGACTGTGTAGAACGAACGGCGCAGATGGAGCTCCGTCTCGCTAGTGCTGAAGATGACGTCACCCGTCTTCAATTAAAGGTGCGCACTTTGGAAAAAAAAAAAAAATATCTGGAAGATAATATTTTGGATTTGGAATCTCGGTCGAGACAGAATAACTTGAGGCTGGTGGGTCTTCCAGAGGAATCAGAAGGTCGGGACGTATGTTCCTTTCTGGAAAAGTGGATTCTGGAGGTGCTGGGCAGTGAGGAGTTGCAATCAGCAGTGGTTCTGGAAAATGCACATCGTATTGGCCCACGGAGAGATAAGGGACCGCCGAGGACCTTAATTATGAAGTTTCTTAGCAACAGAGACAGGATGAAGATCTTCAACGCTGCACGAGCTAAAGGAGAGATTAAACACCAGGATCAGCAGGTGCGGTTCTACCCAGATTTGGCCACAGGAATCCAACAATTGAGGAAGCAGTTTGATCCCATACGTAAGGAGCTGCGCAACCTTGGGATTCGCCATGGTGTAATCTATCCTGCGAGACTGCTGACCACGTATGAGGGCAGAACCCACATCTTCAAGACCCCAGAGGAGGCGCAGGAGTTCATCAAGAAGATCAAAGAAGAAGAAGAGACTGGTGGGAGCTAAGCATGAACAAAATATAAGGTAGAATAATTAAGCATTTGCACAGGCATCTGACTGACTTGAAGTAAATAGTAAGTTTACAAAATATAGATTGTATTATATATTAAAAAAACAAAACAAAAACAAAACAAACAAAAAAAACTATGATGTACAAAGTTGTTAAAAATTTTGGAGTTAAGTTGGAAAACTACAGAGGAGAGTTAATGTTACGTCATTAAAAGCAGTAGAGTTAGGGTGATTGGGAGGATGAAGAAGGAGTGGCTTAGGCTGTTCCCCGTGGGTGTGGAGCGGTCGATGGCTATATCGGGAGACGGAATTTTTCTTTTGATTTTGGGGGGTTTGCCACAAGTGTGGGAAGGGGATATTTGTTTGTGTGTAGTTTGCAGGATGAATGTTCAACCACTCATGTTTTTGCTTCTCTGTATGAGCATGTTTACACTGCAAGGTAATCCCAAACTCTCTATTGATCATAAACCAAAGTGTTAATCTTAATTTAACTTCATGGAATTGCAGAGGTCTACAAAATTTAAAAAAAAACTTAAACAAGTTATGAATAAAATAAAAGACATGGGTTCAAAAATTGTGTTTTTACAAGAAACTCATTTAATAGAGGAGGATATAAAAAGAATTAGGAGTAGATGGCAAAGAAGTGTTTTCACCTCATCATTCTCACCCCGGGCCAGGGGAGTTATGACTCTCATACATAAATCAGTTCCTTTTCAAGTGAAAAATGTAATTGGAGACAAATTTGGAAGATATGTAATCATTCAAGGTTCTTTGCTATTAGAAAATATAAATCTTGTGAACTTATATGGTCCCAATATAGATGATCAAAAGTTCTTTGCTAATTTATTTCTTATCATCACTTACAGGGCAACATATAATAGCAGGGGATTTTAATTGTACATTGAATCCAGGTATAGATAGATCAACAGGACTGGATTGTACGCACAATGGATGTAGGATGACTATTAATCATTTTATGAAAGAATTGAGATTGTTAGATATATGGAGAGAAATGAAACCACAAGTTAAAGCCTATTCTTGTTATTCCAGTACTTACAAGACATTCTCACGTATTGATTATTTTTTGATTTCCACAGAATTAAGGTCCAAGATTCAAAACTGCTTTTATGATAACATCGTGATCTCTAATCATGCACCCTGTTGTCTAATATATGTAGATAAAAAATTGACAAAGGAATCAGGTAGATGGCAATTTCAGCATAAATGGCTTCAGGATGAGGAATTTGTCAAGTATATAGAAAAACAGATAGACGAGTTCTTTGACATCAATACTACACAAACATCAGCATGTGTAAAGTGGGAGGCTTTCAAAGCTTTTATTAGGGGACATATTATTAGTTATACAGGATCAAAATCTAAGAAGACTCGAGAGGAGAGAGCTAAATTGGAACATAAAATAAAAAGTCTTCAGGAAAAAGTGTATGCAGGAAGTGACCCAAGGTTGGAGAATGAATTACTGATTTTGAGAGCTGAATACGACAAAAAATCAGCGAATAGAGCTGCCTCGAGTCTTCTCAGATTGAAACAATGTTTTTATGAACAAGGTGAAAAATCAGGAAAATTATTGGCATGGCAGATTAAACAATTAGAAATTAAAACACCAACTACCAGTAGTATAAGTAACGGACAGGTAGTTATAGATCCTTTAGAAATTAACAGAGCCTTTAGAGATTACTATGAAAAATTATATGATACCAAAAATGAATTTGATTTAACAAAACTAAATGGGTTTTTGAACGAACTATCTATACCGTGTATTCCAAATGAAAACAGGGAGATATTGGAGTCTAAAATTAGTCAAGAAGAAGTTGGGCTAGCCATTGATAATATGAAATCAGGAAAAAGTGCAGGACCAGATGGTCTTCCAGTTGACCTTTATAAAAAATTTAAGAATAAATTAATAAAACCTTTTTTGGAAATGGTTTTAGAAGCATTTCAAAATAATAATTTACCATCATACATAAATAATGCCTTAATTATACTGCTGCCAAAACCAGGTAAGCCCTCTAATAAATGTGAAAATATGAGACCAATAAGCCTATTAAACGCCGACCTTAAGATAATCTGTAAAATTTTAGCAAGACGAATACAAGAAATTTTACCAAATATTATTAATCGAGATCAGAATGGCTTTATAAAGGGAAGACAAGGCTTCCATAATGTAAGAAGACTATTTAATATTATTTATTTTAATAAAGAAGCACCGGATACAGCTCTCCTATCACTGGACGCCGAAAAGGCCTTTGATAGAGTTGAATGGCCCTTTCTTTTTGAAGTCCTACAAAGGTTTGGACTTGGAAATAATTTCATAAAATGGGTTCAAATAATATACAATAATGCTACAGCAGAAATCCTAACAAATAACAATATTTCAAAACCAATAAAAATCAATAGAGGATGTCGACAAGGCTGTCCACTTTCACCTTTACTGTTTACTATGGCAATTGAACCTTTAGCGATAGCGATACGTTTACATTCACAAATATATGGAATTAAAGTTGGACCAACAGAACATAAAATCTCCCTGTACGCCGATGACATAATTTTGTTTATGTCGAATCTAAAAAAATCAATTCCAACCTTGTTGAATTTAATAAAGAATTTTGGGGAAATATCAGGATATAAAATAAATAAAACTAAATCTTCAATATTAATGCTAAATGAGACCCAGAGAAATTACCCAGCCCCTGAGGTAAATCAATTCAATGTTGTAAATCAGTTTAAATATTTAGGAATCCAAATTGTGCCTAAGCTAGAATCAGTCGCCAGTGTCAACTATGAAGCCTTAATGTCAGATATCAATGGGTTAACTCAGAGATGGATGTCACTACCAATGTCGATGATCGGGAGAATCAATATACTTAAAAGTAATATTTTACCTAAAATACTTTATTTATTTCAATACATTCCCTTATCACCACCTTTAGATTTATTCTCAAGAATAAAAAAAAAGTTAGTGGAATTTATATGGAACAACAGGAGGGCTAGATTACGTCTGTCTTTATTATATTTACCATTTGATCGTGGAGGTCTGAAATGTCCAAATTTTATGTTGTATTATTGGTCGGCACAACTGAGGTCTATGACATATTATTTTTCATCAAATGATCTCCCTCACTGGACTGAAATGGAATCATACAATTTACCTTTACCTCTTCCCATATTCATATACTCAGATTTGGCAAAAAAATTAGAAAAACAAGTTAAAAATCCATTTGTAAAGCATATGATCAAAATATGGTGTGAAGCTAAAAACTATTTAAAAGAACCACAGTTATTGTCACAATTTAGTCCAATATGGGGTAATCAATATTTTAAACCAGGGAGAGCGGACGCTGTATTTAAAGTATGGAATTTAAAAGGGATACAAAAGATTCAGGATTTATATTTGCCATGTGCAGATAACATAATGTCTTTTGAAGAGCTGAGGATCAAATTTAATCTCAATAGAACACATTTTTTTTAAATATCTTCAACTTAGAAACTTTATTCGATCAAATCAAAATAAAGCTCTCACTCGACCTATTTATTCATCCTTGGAAAAAATGATGATGAAAGATAGTAAAAGAAAGGGTATTATTTCAGAGTTTTATAACTCATTGACACTATCTTCAAGTGAAAATTCACTGAAAAGATTAAACTACTGGAAAGAAGATCTGCAAACTGAAATTTCAGAGGAACAATGGGAATTGGCTTGTACAGAAGCTCAAACCAAATCAATAAACGTACGCCTTAAATTGATACATTTCAAATGGTTAATGCGGATGTATGTTACACCGGAGGAGTTAAATAGATATAACAAAAATATACCAGATACATGCACAAAATGCATGGAAAGTAAAGGAACCCTATTTCATTGTGTATGGGAATGTAGATTAATAAGAATGTTTTGGGAAGAGGTGAGGGTAACAATTGAAAAAATAATCTCAAAACAAATCATATTGAATCCTAAACTGTTTCTGTTGGGTCTGTACCCAGAAAAGCATAATTTTAATAAAAGTGAAAGAACATTCATAGACCTCAGTTTGCTTAATGCCAAAAAATATATTGCACTATTATGGAAAAAGACTCATAGACCAGATGTGACTCAGTGGTTAAGACAGATGTTAACAAACCTTCCATTAGAAAGAATAACATATATACTGAAATCAAAGGAAATTGTGTTTGAGAATATATGGAGACCTTTTATTGATTATGTAAAAAATTTAAACATAACTCTTGAAGAAGAAGGTGAATGATGTGTGTGGACCTTGTAAATTCCAAACTGGTGAACATAATATGTATACTTATGTATTGGATTGTCTAGACTAAACAGAGGAGCATTGTTGAAGATTTGATTTTGTTGGTGGTTGTTGGTGTTTTTAGTGCATTTTTTTGTAGTACTTTAGTGTTAGTGTTTGATTGTTTGTATCATGTTTGTTAAAAAAAAAGGTTCAATAAAGATATTGTGGAAAAAAAAATCACTGCTGTGTTCCTAAACTAAACAATAATACACAAAATAAATCCATTTTGCAACATACCTATATACATGAACAACAGAACTATTAACACACATATTTATAGCACTGTTCCTTGGGCAGGAGGAGCAAAACCGGCATGGGGGGGGGGCCGAGGGCAGCCCCTCAGCAAGCGCAACCCTGGAAGCATCAGGCCCTCCGGACGGCTGATCTTCCCGATGAAAGCGCCTCTCCTCTTCACCACCGACTCCCGCTCTCGTCCAGCACCGTCACCTGAAGCCTCTTCCCGGAGACACCAAAGCTGATTGGCATACCTCACTGAGCCACTGGACAGCTAGAAGTATGCTGCGCCTAGCTTAACCACTATGTGCAGACACTTATGATGTTTCGCTGGCTGTCGTCTGGCCCATCTTCGCCGTGGATGTTCTTCACCCCGAACATGAACCAAGTCCATAACCCTCAATGGGGCTTGGCTCGGCCTGAAATGGTGATGTTGAGCATGCGGTTTCACCGTGCTTGTTGGTCTGGCCCCGACCTCTTCTAAAGTTGTCGTAGCAGTCCCCATTGTAGCTGCAGACCCTCCATCCCCCTGTGGCCAAGCTCCGGAGGCATCTGGGGCTAGCACATTGGTGTCACTCGCCGGCGCAGGCGCCTCACTGCCATGCTCGGTACCACCTTCTACCTTCAAGCGCCGGCACTGAGACCCTCCTGCACCGAATCTGAGTGAGGCTGGTCCTGCTTGACCACCGTAATGTCCGTTAGCTCTTCGTCCCACACAACGTCCTCATCAACCACCAGAACCAGAGGGTTCCACTGGCCACAACTCGACCATTCTTCCCCAGCGTCGTTTTTAATGGCGAAACCCAGTCCGTACAACAAGTCACAGCCCATGATGTTATCGCCTTGAGCCGTCACGTGGAACGTGAAGTCAACCATCATCGTAGACTTGTATCGAACTGTTAACTCCAAAGTCCCAACCGGTAACACGGTAAACCACACTGTCCTATTGTAAAAGTTAAAAGACCTCAAGATTTCAACTGAGGCAATACAGTGGTTTAGGTCATACCTGGAGGGGAGAGAACAATGTGTCAAGGTCAATGGGGAGAAATCTGGGTTGCTCACCAATAACATGGGAGTACCACAAGGATCTATACTAGGGCCATTGTTGTTCACAATATACATCAACGACTTGCCCAATAGTTGCTCAGGTGCCAACTGCCAGATGTATGCTGATGACACCGTAATCTATCTGTCTGCCAAAATGGCTACAAAATGGCTCTGTTTTACAGAACATCTCTAAATGGCTTGTGTTGTCGCATTTAACCTTGAATGTCAAAAAAACCTGTTGCTATGTGTATCTCTATTAGAAACAGGCCCATGAATGATGTTTTTGATGTTAAAATTGGAAATGAGGTGCTTACTGAAGTGAATGAGGTCAAGTATTTGATGGGGCTGCACGGTGGCGCAGTGGTTTAGCACTGTGGCAGCACAGTTTTACCCTCGGCCGGGGGATTGCGGGGATCATGAGATCGTGGGTTCGATCCCAGCCCCCGACCAACAGTGAGCTGTGTGGAGTTTGCATGTTCTCCCCATGTTGCGCGGGTTTACTCCGGGATTTCTCCGGTTTCCTCCCGCACACCAAAAACATGTAGGTTTAGGGCGCTCGCGCACGCAGCGACCAGCAGCCGGTGGCTTGTCACCAGACTGCAAACCAAATCTACCTACAGGTACAAATAAGTAACAAAAAAAAAAAAAAAAAAAAAAAAAAAAAAAAAAGTATTTAGGGATCATTCTAGACAGGACCCTGCGATTCGACAAGCAGGTGCATTACATTTATAAGAAGGTCAAACCCAATTTAAATTGCTTCCGTCTCATTAGAAGGGATTTGTCATTCAGAACTGCTCATACACATATGCACGCGATGATTCTTTCACATCTGTCATACTGTATCACATCTTGGTCACAAACATCTCAAATTACACTAAAACCCATAACCGCAATATATAAACAGGCTATAAAAATCTTGGACCGCAAACCAATGCGGTGGTATCACTGTGGTATTTTAGTCAAGCACAATCTTTTTACTTTTGAAAATTTTATTATCTTCTGTAATATCAGACTGGTTTTCAAATGTCTATACAATCTTGTTTCACCTCCTTTTTCTGGTTTGGTGGCTAGACGTTCGAGCTCTAGCAGAGCATGCACACGAGCTTCCATCAACGGTGACTGCATTGTCACCATGTCTAGAACTTCATTTGGTCAGTCTGCTTTCTCCATAAAAGGGGCAAACTTATGGAACTCTCTGCCAACTCACTTAAAATTGGAGACAAATGCCAACCTCTTCAACAGAGGTGTTAAAGATTGGCCAAAATCCCACCAGCAATGTGTGCATGTCTAGTCTGAATTGTTGTTTGTTGTGATCATGGCTCTCTTGCTCTATTTATAATCTGTAATGTATTTGTAATTTTAATTAGCTTATAAATTTTGTATGTACAGCCTAATTTATGACCTATATAAGCCACCTATGGACTGGTGTTGAGAATTAGCACTTGTGCTATATACACCTATGCAAAACATCTGGTCTCTCCTTGTGATTGTACTAATGTAATTTGTTATGTCCATATTAAATAAAGAAAGAAAAAAAAAACGTGCACAGCCTGCCACCTCCATAACCATAAAGCGATGCTGGGTTACCTCTAATCCTGTAGTGGGGGAAAAACTTCTTTACTGTGGCCCAATTCAGCAACAACCCCTCCGCCCCCATGTCGAGCAACAGCGGTACCTCCACGCTGTCTAACTCCACTGTGTAAAACATGTACTGGTTGGTACTGGGGGACACTGTATGGATGGTTGTCGGGGGTGGGCGGAGTGATTTCTTTCATGGGCTCTCCGGCTCAGATACACGGCACACTCTAGCATAATGGTTCAAGCATCCACATCTGCTATGCTTCCCTCTAGTCAGGCAGTCTTTAGCCTTGTTGCGGTGTCTCACGGACCCACAACCCTTGCAAAGGGGTTTTCCCGGGGCAGGCCTTTGGCTGGCAGCACTGGTTTCCATAGTATCGTCATCCAAGCTATCCTCACTATCCGGGTCTGCAACATTTGCCATGGCAGGAGGCTCCAGTGGCCACTGTGACTGGTGCCAGTTCAGCTCCGAAGCTAGCTTGTCTGCGGCCTCCAACTGGAGAGCTAG
Source organism: Pholidichthys leucotaenia (assembly GCA_020510985.1). Taxonomy (NCBI): domain Eukaryota; kingdom Metazoa; phylum Chordata; class Actinopteri; order Cichliformes; family Pholidichthyidae; genus Pholidichthys; species Pholidichthys leucotaenia. The sequence goes on along the minus strand of CM035842.1, from coordinate 114,709,941 downwards.
CTCGACAGTTCTGGCTAATGTTAAATCACTGGGCGCCGTGAGTAAACTAGCCCACAATGCGGCACTACATGTGTGCTCTGCAAGCTGGTCACGTACCAATTCATCTTCCAATGGCCCAAAGCGACACTCGCTAGCTAGCTGCTTTAAATTGGCGACAAACTGATGAACAGGCTCACAAACTCGCTGATGTCACTGCCGAAAGCGAATCCTCCAAACAGTCATGCTATTGGTGAAAGTGGTTTGATAGCAGCTCCACAATGTCTTCAGAAGAGTCCAAAGCTCCGAGTGTGCTCAGGACTTGCTAGCCCTCATTACCCAGGTTGTGAACAAGTAGTGCACATGCTCTCAACTTGTCGAGCTTACCCAAGTCCAGCGCGGTGATGTACGTCTAGAAAGCCTCAAACCACATCAGCCAAGGCACCTGTGGCTTGCCCGGGAGCTCGAGGAATGGGCAGAATTGTGTAATGTGTGCCTCCATGAGTTAATCCTCGATTGCCAAATGTTATGTATGCAAAATACCTGGGTGAAGGATGAGGCAAGATGGCTGAATGAACACAGCTTTACTGAACAGCGGTAACATGGTAGGCACCAGCCAGAGGGCACCAGTTGAAGAGGCTGCAATATAGGCGCTCTCCGCCTTATATAGGGCGGTGCAGTGATGTGATGGGAAGCACACGTCACTAGACCGCATTTCACAATAATGTGCCCCAAAACACTATACAACATGACTGGCAAAGACTAACAATGTGAGCACCGTGCCTCTATTGTAAACGGTTTGTTTTTTATTGATACAATTACATGATTTATTATTGTTATTATTATTCCGCCTAAACAATCTCATTCTTGACCCTCTAAACGTCAACCAAAACACAATTTTTTTTTAGCACACACCTCATACTCGGTGATAAATTTTATAAACTGGAAGAAATATGTGCCCCATGCTGAAAATTTTCCGACGTATCCAGTGTATGGTTGATGTGTCCCACATTTGTGGATTAAAGGTTGTAGGGTTGTAGGACCTTCCTCCCATGTTTTTTTTTTTTTTTTTATCTTTGCAGTCTGTACCATCAGCTGTCCAGTGCTGTTCTGATAAATATGTCAAAATGTCAGAACACTGGAGGAGGTAGATCCAATCAGCTGATCACTCAAACCACAGAGCTCAGCTGTTTTCCATGATAAATCAGCCTCAAGGCAAAAGCACACTCCATGCATTATCTTTTTTTCACTTTATTGAAAATAACTTTTTTTTTTTTAAATCGCCATCAGGCAGCACGGTGGCGCGGTGGTTAGCACAGCGGCAGCACAGCAAGAAGGTCATGGGATCGATTCCACCCTTGACCATCGTGGGTTCGATCCCACCCCCAGACCATCGGTGACCCTTCTGTGTGGAGTTTGCATGTTCTCCCCGTGTCTGCGTGGGTTTACTCCGGGCACTCCGGTTTCCTCCCACATGCCAAAAACATGCAAGTTAGGTTAACTGGCATCAAAACTGGGGATTCTAAATTGTCCTTAGGTATGTATGTGAGAGTGAATGGTTGTCTGTCTCTCTGTGTTGGCCCTGCGATGGACTGGCGATCTGTCCAGGGTGTACCCTGCCTCTCGCCCAAAGATGCTGGGATAGGCTCCAGCCCCCCCCGCGACCTGAAAGGATTAAGCGGTAGAAGATGGATAAATCGCCATCAGTTAGTGTGCTTTTGAGCCAAGTTGTGCCTGGCCGCTGCTTCTCCTAGTATGGTCTGTCTTGATTTGTCAGATCCAGTCCCCGCTAATGCTCCACCCAGTCTGCTGCGCACCTCATGTTCTCCACATTTGCCGAATAATCCTTTAGACCTATGCAATCACGGCAACTTTATGGTGTAATTTTTTTAAGCATTAAATCTTCAGTATTATCTTTTCTAGTCAAATTTGTCGTTTTTCACTTTCTTGTTTTGTCTAGGGAACACTGTGGTGACTGATAGGTCGTGATGCTGCATATTATCCAATGAGCATGGTCGTGGTGCTGTATATTATCCAATCAGCATGGGCGTGATGCCGTGTATTATCCAATCAGTACGGAGTCAATCCAAAGCCCCGCCCACACTTGTTGAAGCCAGGCATGAAGAGACAGAGTGGTGACAGAGCGGTGGCTAAAATTTTATTGACAAAAATTACATATTTTGACTGAGCGACTCCATACTCGGGATGCACACCCTCGCAACCTCAGCAAAATATGTTTAAAACCTTAGGTCAGTCTGACGAATGGTTCAAGAGATATGCATGGAACCGATACACAAACACACACACAGACAGAGATATGCTGCATTTATAGATAGACTAGTGCATACCCGTGCATGCACGTAGAAACCAATCATAAGCAAGCATTTCTGCATACCAGTAGAAAGTTACCATTACCATGGCAACAGTAACCATGGTGATGCCTGCCTTTGATCTTTGGCATGGTTACCATGGTAACAGAAACCATGGTGAAACCTGCCTTTGATCTTTGACGTCACCACTCAACCAGTGATGCCTGCCTTTGATCTTTGATGATGTGTCTGCCTGGCAACAGTAACCATGGCAACATCTGTGCATCTATGTCATAGCTATGAACACCCATAGCTCCCCTAAGGACGTTCATTAAAGATTTCCCCTCCTAAACTTCCCCATATCCGGGGAGGCTGAAATTCGGGAATGCACACCCTCGTAACCTCAGCACAGCACGTATAAAATCTGAGGCCAGTCCAACGAGCACAGAATACAGAGACAGACAGACAGACAGAGATTCCATCCATCCATCTTCTTCCGCTTAATCTTTTTCAGGTCGCGGGGGGGCTGGAGCCTATCCCAGCATCTTTGGGCGAGAGGCAGGGTACACCCTGGCCAGATCACCAGTCCATCACAGGGCCAACACAGAGAGACAGACAACCATTCACTCTCACAGTCATACCTAAGGACAATTTAGAATCCCCAGTGTGATGCCAATTAACCTAACTTGCATGTTTTTGGCATGTGGGAGGAAACCGGAGAAATCCCGGAGTAAACCCACGCAAACACGGGGAGAACATGCAAACTCCACACAGATCACTGTTGGTTGGGGGCTGGGATCGAACCCAGGATCCCCCGGCCAAGGGTGAGTTGCTGTGCTGCCGCAGTGCTAACCACTCCGCCACCGCGCTGCCCCAGACAGAGATTCCTTGCATTATAATATGATGATACGCTGGCGTACATCGAATCAGTTATGGCTAAGTTTTATCTAAGTTAAGAGCATGCTGAAGCACCCTGAAGCACCCTGAAGTATGCTGGTATACGGCATAGTTCAGCGAGCTCCTCTGAAAATTTTCAGCAGAAAAAACTAACGGAAAAAGGTGGATTGTCCTCTACGGGTTGGGGACAGGCTCCTGCCCCAAGGAGCCTGCCCCAAGTTTAAGTATCTTGGGGTCTTGTTCACGAGTGAGGGGAAAATGGAGCGAGAGATCAACAGACGGATTGGAGCAGCATCTACAGTGATGCGGACGTTGTGCCGGTCTGTTGTGGTGAAGAGGGAGCTGAGTTCTAAGGCAAAGCTGTCGATTTACCAGTCAATCTACGTTCCTACTCTCACCTATGGTCATGAGCTTTGGGTAATGACCGAAAGAACGAGATCGCGGATACAAGCGGCTGAAATGAGCTTTCTCCGTAGGATTGCTGGACTCACCCTCAGAGACAGGGTGAGGAGCTCAGTCATCCGGGAGAGGCTCAGAGTAGAACCGCTGCTCCTCCACACTGAAAGGAGTCAGTTGAGGCGGTATGGGCATCTGATTAGGATGCCTCCTGGACGCCTCCCACTTGAGGTGTTTCAGGTACGTCCCACTGGGAGGAGACCCCGGGGCAGACCCAGGACTCGGTGGAGAGACTATGTCTCCCAGCTGGTCTGGGAACGCCTTGGTATCCCCTCTGAAGAGCTGGAGCAGGTGGCTGGGGAGAGGGAAGTCTGGGCTTCTCTGCTTGAACTGCTGCCTCCGCAACACGGACCTCCGGAAAAGCGGTAGAAGATGGATGGATGGATGGATGGAAAAACTAACGGCATTGTATTTGAGCCCTGAACGATTGAGGGGGACAGAACTTCTTCACCTTGATGCAGTGCAGCAAAATAAAATGTTAAAATCATTTAGAAATGATTATGCACAAAAATAAAGGAGACCAGCTTAATTCCACTACAGGCCAGATGACCGCTGTGATCAGTTCTGCTTTAACAGAACTGATCGATTAAACAGCTCTCTTGAAAATGAGACCTCATGTCTCAATGGGATTACCTGTATAAATAAGGTTAATAAATAAATAATCCTAGTGATTACAATAGGGCTCTCACCCACTGATGTCGTCAGTATCTTGGGCCCTAATACACAGCGTGGCTAGTACCAGTGGCACCAGTACCCCACAGGAAGGAAAAGCCACCATAGACTTGCTTCTCCTGAACTGTGGGTCCTCTGGTCATTCCGCTTAGGGATGGGCAATACCAGCATTTTTCCTTTTGATACGATTACGATGCATTAATTTATGGGACTTTTTCTTCAATACTGAGACCGATACTTTTTGCCCAAAATCACATGATTGCAGTTTCATTAACAACTTTATTGCAAGTGCAATATGAAATATGAATAAAACTCATGAACATAAACAGCTGAAAGAAATGCTTATAAAATGATAATAAAATAGAACATTGAGCAAAGTAAAAAAAATAAAATGGCTTTTTTCAATTGTAATAAAAATAATTAAGACTTAAAATGAATGCAAAATTATTTCAATTTCTTGCTTTGATGATTCTCATCTGGATTCAAGTATTTTTTACTACTGAAATGTTTCACCATTCCTTATACAGTACGTGTAATTTTTTTCACAGTGCAACTTTTTATTTATTTATTTATTTATTTTTACACTATTATTTTACAAACTTAAATAGTGTTTACTTTGTTTATTTTCAGATTTTATGCTGCTTGGTATCACCATAGAATTTGGATGAATGGTGTAAAATTTCTGTCGCCTCCGACGCTGCTGAGCTCACTCTGTATGGGAGTGCTTCGCTGCGCAGTGCGCAGAGTCTGATAGGCTGCCAATATGCAACGGGTAATAATTGCACAGCGGGTATGATTCATGTGTTTATACGGGCCACCAGTTATTCAGCTATGATGTATATAGGCTTTTATGGTAGTGTTAGTTTTACTTTCCATGGGTAATCCCTTTGTCTGCCATGCATGTGTTTCTGTCGTTTGGTTGTCTACTGTCATGCTGCTGTTACACTGCAATTTCCCAGTTTGGGATCAATAAAGTACATCTATCTATCTATCTATCTATCTATCTAATATGCTTGGGCTGGTTTTTCACCGGTTTTCACACATAAATTTAATGCCTAAAATGTTGTGTGTGAGTATGTGTGTGTATGAGAGACAGTGCCCACCCCCAGGGTGACGTGAGGTTGGCACGGCCCACTTGTATATAAACCCAAGTTCATGTAATAAAGTTCACTTGTTAGCTGCATGAAGACTTGCCTCCTGCTCCCTTATTTCAAGACAAGACATTTGGCGACGAGGAAAATTGGAGATATTTATATATATATGGAAGCGTGCTGGCTACCTCCGCCACTGCTGCCGTTTCTGGAACAAACTGGAGAACCGGTGAACCTGTTGCCGAACTGAAGAGCTGAGTTTGAGGATTACGTTAGGGTGCTGGGCCTGCATGGGCTGGACGGAAAACGACGGCGGGCACTCCTGGCTTACAACCTTGGCGCAGAAGGTCAGAGAATCCTCGGTGCTCTGGGTGCAACAGATGTGTTATGAGGATGCCGTCGAGCGACTGGGTGAATACTTCGAGGAGCATACGTGGTCCATGAAACAGCAGGTGCTGGAAATAACGACACCAGAAGCGTCCGAGCTAGTTAGCTTCAGGAAGCTAATGGCCCAGTCTAGGTCAATGGACGGGCTAGCAGACAAGCTAACTGTGTGCCAAGACGAGGCTAAGGGTGCCAAACTGGACCTCGAGGCAGAACCGGGACCAAGAGTGGAAGAGTCCCCGGTCACTGAGGATGGCGAGCCTGCCATGGAGCCCAGCCTGACGCAGGACCACAGCACTGACGGGTCGGACAGCACAGTGAGCGAGAATGGCGGAGAGGAGGAGCAGCAGGAGTCGGCCCCGCTGCTGGAAGCTACACAGCGGGTGAGCGAGACCGTGCAGGCTGAGGGCCCCGGGGAAGAGCAGCAGCCGCAGGACACAGAGTCGGTGCAGCGGGACACCTGGAGCGAGGGTACCAACAGCAGCGATGAGGCATCCGCGTCGGAGGATGTTACCGATATGAGCGGTGCTGAGAACCCAGAGGGAGAACAGCTGCAGCCGGACTTGGTGATAGCATAGCAGAGTGCCCTGGAGGAGGGTGCTGGGTGTTATGACAAGGTGCCCAAGGCAGCGGACAATGCCGAGGAGCGAGCTTTGGGTCTACCTGAGGTGCGGCCACTGGGCACTGGAGTGTCTGGAGCCATGGTGGCAGTGAGGAAGATGGTCATGAACAGTTTGGCAGGCACAAAGAGACGGCGCACCAGAAAATGGCACGGCAAGCCGAAGGGGAAGAAGCTTGGCTGGAAAGGACATTTTTGTCAGGGAGGGGGACTTCGACCCTAGGGGCAGTCAATGTCCAGGGGCACATATGCTGTGGGGCTGCCCAGGTCCTCCCGGGCAGTGTAGAAGATGGTGGTTGCCCAGAGACATTGGGGTCACTTGAAACTTGTATTTAGTGTAAATATCTGTGTACATTTTTGTGAAAATGTGCACTTTGTGTATATTTGATGCTGATGTGTATGTGAATGAGTGAATGTATGTATAATATGGGATTATTTACTAGGCGAGGAAGGCGTCGGGACCGGACGGCATCAGCGCAAAGCTCCTCAAGTCCTGTGCAGACCAGCTGTGTGGGATTGTGGAGTACATCTTCAACCTGAGCCTGAAGCTGGGGAGGGTACCACAGCTGTGGAAAACATCTTGTGTGGTACCTGTACCAAAGACTTCCCACCCCAAAGACCTGAACAGCTACAGACCAGTGGCCTTGACGTCCCACATGATGAAGACCCTGGAGAGACTGCTCCTTGCTCACCTCCGCCCCCTGGTGGGACCAGCGATGGATCCACTCCAGTTCGCCTACCAGCATGGCATTGGGGTGGAGGATGCGGTGATCTTCCTCCTTCACCATTCTCTGTCCCACCTGGAGAAGCCCGGGAATGCGGTGAGGATCATGTTCTTTGACTTCTCCAGTGCTTTCAACATCATCCAACCGATGATCCTGAAGGACAAGCTGCTCTGCGCAGGGTTGGACCAGCACCTGTCATCATGGATCCTGGACTACCTCACTAACCGGCCACAGTTTGTGAGAACCCGGGACTGTGTGTCCAACACGATCATCGGTAGCACGGGGGCCCCCTAGGGAACAGTTTTGGCTCCCTTCCTGTTCACCCTTTATACTGCGGACTTCTCACACAACACAACACACTGCCATCTACAGAAGTTCTCTGATGACTCTGCGATCGTCGGCCTCATCTCCAATGGAGATGAAGCTGAGTACAGAGGGCTTATCCAGGACTTTGTGGACTGGTGCCATCGGAACTGCCTCCAGATCAACGCGAGGAAAACTAAGGAGCTGGTGGTGGACTGCCGCAGGCAAGGACAACCCCTCACAGCACCAGTAAATATACAGGGAACAGACATTGAGATGGTGACATCCTATAAGTACCTGGGTGTTCATCTGAACAATAAATTAGACTGGTCACACAATACTGACATACTCTACAAGAAGGGACAGCGCAGGCTGTTGCTACTGAGAAGACTCAGGTCTTTTGGTGTACAAGGGGCGCTGCTGAAGACATTCTATGACACGGTGGTGGCATCAGCCATCACTTTTGGAGTGGTCTGCTGGGGCAGTGGCATTACGGCAGCCGATAAGAAGAGACTGAACAAACTGATCAAGAAAGCTAGCTCTGTCCTGGGGCAGCCCCTTGACCCAGTGGAGGAGATAGGAGAGAGAAGGACGGTGGCTAAACTGTCATCTCTGCCAGAGTCCGGGTTCCACCCTATGCAGGACATACTGAATGCACTGAGGAGCTCATTTAGCAGCAGACTACATCATCCTAGGTGCACAACCGAGAGGTTTCGCAGGTCCTTCCTACCAACGGCTGTCAGACTGTACAACCTAAGCAGGGCTGCTCGCAGAGATAGCAAAAAGACGTGACAACCTAATAGTTTTGAATGCAAAAGACGCAATAGGCTTATACAATGGTCCCCTCCGGCATACAACTAGGAAAATACCGGTCGCTATGGAGGGTGAGAATATGTATGGGTACATAATCATACCATGTAGGATAACTAAGTAGACTGTTGTGCTGTTTCATCCCATCTAGCTACAATGCTCCGCACTGTGTGTTTATATACTCATATATTTATGCCATCCAGCTACAATGCTCCGCACTGTGTGTCTATATATATATATATATATATATATATATATATATATATATATATTTATATGTACATATGTATACTTGCTGCTCTTGTTTCTTTTTTTTCTCTTGCCTTCTGATTGTTGCTCTGAGTGTTGCTATCCCTGTGCTGTTGCAATCCTGGAATTTCCCCATTGTGGGACTAAAAAAGGCTTATCTTATCTTATCTCATCTTATTTTGTATTCTAAAGAGACATGGTCTGATTTTGAGTTATTTTGTGTGAATGTGATAGGTTTATTTTAATGCAATATGTTATTCCCCATGTTCTTAGCGTGTGATTGGGGTTTTAAATTTGGGAGGTTTTCAAAGGTGTGCATAACTTTCCATTTTCTAAGGGGGGAGAGAATGTTTTGTGTGAGTATGTGTGTGTATGAGAGGCAGTGCCCACCCCCAGGGTGACGTGATGTTGGCACAGCCCACTTGTATATAAACCCAAGTTCATGTAATAAAGTTCACTTGTTTGCTGCATGAAGACTCACCTCCTGCTCCCTCATTTCAAGACATAACATAAAACTCTCAGAAGTGAAAACAAATTGCACTTTTTGTATTAACATAGTGGCATCGCAATATTTTAGAAAGTATCGACTCCAAAGTATCAACCAGATGGTATCAAAGTATCGATACTTGAGTATTGATATGCCCATCCCTAATTGCGCTCCAGTCATGTCGGTATTAACTTTACATTTTAGATATTACAGCAGTCAGGACTCATGGTGTGCCGTTTAAAGGGAAAAAGAATTTGCAGCATCCAGTAAATGTGCCGTTACTGCGTGTCTGCCTCGACCCCCCCCCCCCCGAAATTTTGAAGTTGTTGTACAGTAGGAGCTCACAAAATTATGATCCAGTGATAAATGGAATAATTGAACAGGATTCTGAACGGGGTAGGGGAGCTACCCTATAATGGCATATTTGCAGTGTTTGTTCACAGGAAAAACCTGTACAGAGCTCACACACGCGCACACACACACACACGCACACACACACAGAGCTAGACCCCGCCCACACTTCAGTGTATGAAGAGACAGAGCGGTGTCAGAGTGCTGGCTAAACTTTTATTGATAATAACTACATATACTGACTGAGCAACTCCACATTCAGGGATGCACACCTCAGGAAACCACATTTAAAATCTGAGGCCAGTCTGACAAACGGTTCAAGAGATATGCGTGGAACTGACACACACAAACACACAGACAAAGATTTGCAGAATTTATAGATATGTCCTAGTATTCCAGGCCTAACTTGATATTAAACATGTACATGGGTGTTTACTACCCACTTTTGCAGACATCAATGTTTTTTTAAAAATAAAATTTAACATAATTCTGCTAGAATTATTTTTTTTTTACAATGTTATATGTTAAGTTATTCCCATGCCAATGACGTTTGGCGTAAGGTAACGCACATCTCCGTTTCGAGACCCTAGGCCACGCAGCTACTGAAAGCTAAAGTGGGGGGTCAGTCCTCTGGTAGCTCTGTGTGTTAACTTTCCTTTCCTCATTCTATTATACTGAGCACCAGGCTAGAAGGTGGAAAGTACCATTTTTACCTGGTCTTTGGTATGACGCGGCCGGGATTTGAACCCCGGCCTCCCGGTTGTGGGGCGGATGCTTTAGTTGTGTAATGTTATATACTGTATAAAATATTTGGATATGCAGACAGAACTTACCTTGGCTGTAATGAGCACAAGAGACTTGTCACGATGTTGCCTTAAATCTACAACAAAGCCAGCAAAGTACTGTATTCATTTAGACTTTTGCATACTTCCATAGTTTCTGCTGTATGAACTGATTTTGAGTTAATTAGATAGTTGTCAATATCACAATAGAGCAGTTCCAGGTTGCCACTAGCATCTTGACATGATGTAAACAAATGATCGACCATAAGTTAAGAATCACGTTTCAGACCATTCACAGATAATTTCTCAATATACCGATGCTCGTGCAGTTGTCATATGCTCCAACAAAGTGACACAACCCAATTTTTAGAAGTTTTGCTGGCTGGATCATGCTAAAATGTCATTTTAATAATGCATTGGTGTGTATGGGGTAGCCATAGCAACATGAAATTTTTCACTCCTGAGGACCAGATCACTGCTGGAGGTCAAGTAACTGCAAAACCTCAATAGGTTGGGGGGTTCAGACAGGGATGGGGAGGAATCTTTAAAACGGATGGAGATGAAGCTCATTCTAATGATAGTCACAACCACAGCCAAATCAGAACAGCACAGTGAACAAAGCCGTTTCCCATAACAAAGTCACAGGGTTGTGTGTTTTTCTTGATAGCCATGCACTCCAGTTACGTATCCAAATTCATATGCAAAAGAACAATAAAAGTGACATTTTTTTAGCTCATGTCCCCTTTCAGAGAAATAAAGTCTCAAATGTTAAAATAGCAAAATTAAGAAAAAAAATCTAAATTTATAGCACATAGACGTAAATTTCCCCCCCAAAAAAAGCAAGTTGGAAATTCCTGACAGAAAAGTTGCATTGTAAGATAAAACTTGCCTGTTACTAATGTTACACATCAGCTCATATTTATCACTGCTGTTTCACCTTAATTTTTTTCTTAAATGTGTTTGGTGTCTCAATGCATTTTTTGACAAAAAAAAAAAAAAACAGTTAAAGTTTGTAGAGGTAATATAATGGTAGAGATTGGTGACACCTGGCCAAGTTTACCTGAGGTGGTCTGAGTGCATGTGGCTGATGTAGATGAGGTCAGCTGCACACAGTCAGTGAAGGCATCTGCTGGAGACTCATGGAGCAGCCATCACCACCGGGGCAGATGCTGGTCCCTTCAACTAGGGGTCAAAAATAAAGTGCTGCTTAAGTCCAGCTGCAGCTCCATGCAGGCATGGGTGAAGTTCGTCACTTGACAGCAAGTTACTAGGTAGCAGATGAATAGTTATTGTTACTGAAGAGTTTTGACAAAGTTCATGGAATGTAAACTGAGCCTGGAGGAGGATTTCTTTTATTTAAAAATAAATGACTTTTTAAATGCATTATCACTGTGCAGCTTAAACAGGCAAATTTCCTGCTGAAAGTTGAGATTGATTAAATACAGCAGCATACATGTTTGCATCTTTCTTCAGGTGTCATGTCCTTTTGAGACATTCACAATCATGGATGTCCTTTTACTCTTGCCAGCAGCATCATGGGTAAATTCATTCATAGGTTTTTCCAGCTCTGCACCAGTACTTTTAAGATTCTCTTATCATTGCCAAACAATTTTTTCTGGTGACTGTTTTCTCTATTCCATCTTTATGGATCACATGGCCCACTAACGTCAATTCTTGTACCCAGACTGTAGGCAGTAAGGTCCTTGTATGTTGACTCCCTATTTATCCTCAAACTCATGTTTACATAGATAGCCCAGCCACCCACTTTTCTTGTGCCCTCCCCTTGAAATCTTTGGCCCATGTCTGTTTCTTGACAACGTGCTGTTATGTGCCATTGTGCTATAAAGGCTAATGTGTTGTTTACTGAAGTTATTAAATACTTACTCATTCTAAATAACACTGCATGGGCTCTAATGACCTTGTAAATCACATTGAAACATATCTTACTTCCAGTTGTTATGTGGCTTATTTTATTATTAACTTAATTGCACAGCAATGGTCAATGTTGCTATGCTTAGCTTAGCCCAGATATTGTACTGTTTCTGTCATTTGACTGTTCCTTAAATAACCAAAGAGGCTACTATTACCAAAGAGGGGAAAAAAAACTAATATTCTAAATACTGGACAATATTACTGTTAAAAGCAAGATACAAACCTTCACCTCTCCCTCCTGTAGCTCCTGGGGTTCTTGAGGATCAGTCAGCCGGGGTCAATGGGACACAACTCCACTAGCTGAAGGCCCCCATCATCCAACATCACCACTGTCCAAGGGAGGAATGGCCAGGGTTCTCTGGATTCACAGCACCATTGTCGTGGGCCGCAGCTATGCTTTTGTGCAGTTTTTTCATAAAACGCTTCTAAACATGTCTCACAATGCAGGATATTGATCTCCAGGAATTATCTCTTAGCTGACAGATGTCAATACTCACACATTCTTTATATTTTATTAGGAAAATTGGGAATAGGTGCAGTAATTTATTGAAACATGCAAACATAAAGGGAAACAGTATTTAAGGCAAAAAAAAAAAAACGGAATTTGTACGATTCTTGAAAGTCAGTGGGCCATGTTATGATGGTCTATTCAAATGTTTCGGTTGCAAAGCTCAATAATGGGTGTGTCCAACTCAATTTTACTATTACGGCAGCTGTCGAAAAAATAGATGATGTGCCAGTGAAAAGTGCAAAAGAGCTATCCTAATGCTCTTAATTTTTCAGAGATGTGTTTTTGGTGAAACATGCAATAACCCAATCAGAATGTCTCCTGTCCTCACCTTTAGAACACAAGGGTACATGATCTAAGGTGGTTTGCTATTATGATGATGTATTTACCTCAGAGGGAAGATCGATTTTGCGCCGGTGCAAGGACGTGCTCGTTCATAAATTGAAAATACACGTGAATATCATCAGTCTGCGCTGCTTGGCATTGAGCCAGGCATTAATTACGATTAAACCCCAAGCAATTAATTTATGGAAGAAGAGGAGGAGAAGAAAATGACTGGTGGACTAAAGTTAAATAATTTCATGTTTAGCTGATCAGTATGCAGACATGGCAGCTGTGGCGCAGGTGTAGTGTGGCCAACTACTGATTGGAGGGTCAGGGGTTTGACTCCCGGTCTGTCTGCAGTCTGCATGTCAAAGTGTCCTTGAGCAAGACACTGAACCCCCATTTGCTCCTGGTGGGTCAGGTCAGCGCCTGTGTATGGCAGCTCTGCCGCCATCAGTGTGTGAATGTGTGTGTGAATGGGTGGATAGCAGGATTTCTAAAGCACTTTAGTCATCTAGAGATGAGAAAAATCTCTATATAATTGAACGCCATTTACCCTTTACCATTCCTTCTGCTCACATACTGACTGTGACATCATAGGGACATGCTTGCTTTCATTGGTCCTCTGTGCATTTTGTGTATGTGTCTTGTCCAGTCACCGGTTTTCATGTTCTTTATTTAGCTACAATTTATCTACAGTTGGTATTAGGGCTGGGTGATACAATGAATATACTTGTTATATCGATACATTCTACTATGCGCGATACAAAAAATGTCTTTATCGCCGATCTTGAGCATTTTTGCAACAGTATAAGCTGACAGCTTCTCTCTTCTCTCCTCTCACACAGCTGCACTCAGCACCCCCCCCCACACACACACACGCACCCCGTGTTTTATTTCAGGGTCGTTGCCAGGTCTGTTTTTTCCTGCAATTTTTTTCTTTAGAAACTGCTTCTTTTGAGCCTGTTTTCGTGGAGCAGAGACACTATGCACAATCTGGCAACACTGGCAGAGCACGGGGAAAGGGGGGGAAATGAAATGACACACACATACTGGCTGCAGTGCAGCAGAAGGAGAAAAAAGCCCCAGCTCCGTTCTCTGGAGGATGGGACTTCAGAAGGTAAAAATTGAACAAAATACAGTTTTGTGCAAATTATGTTGTATTACCACTAATTTGTTTCACCTCTTGAGATGTCATCCACTATAATATGAAGAATGTATTTAAATCTGCTCTCAACATCCCAGGTAGCCCCTACAAAAATAAATAAATAAATAAAATAAAATAAAGGAACCAGCCCTAAGAAATGACTATATGGTATCTTCATTTGGAAAATTTATCCAATACAACAAAAGTGCAAAATAGAAAGACATCACAACTGCGGTCACAAATTATACTGTCAAAGACATGGCCCCTATTGTTAAAAACATGACCAAACAGAAAAAGTAAACTTTAATTTATAGGGTTTTAAAATATCTTTCTATAGAATTCTTGCTTAATGCACAATCAGTTATGGCTCAGTTTTGTCTAAGTTAAGAGTACACTGAAACACGCTGGTATACAGCATTGTTCGCTGAGCTCCTCTGAAAATTAATTTTCAGCATGCTGAAAATTTTCTGACGTGTCCAGCATATGGCTGATAACGTCCCGCAAATGGCATATTTGCAGCGCTGGTTCACAGGAAAAACCCATACAGAGCTCTCTGCCTGCAGCGCATGCGCGCGCACACACACACACACACACACACACACACACACACACACACACGAGACCTATCTGTCATGTTCTGGTGATCGCACTCTCCCCCTCCCATCCTGTTCAACTTTCCCCTACTCTGCGAGCAATCATCCTCACCTGCGTGATGAGATGCACCTGCTACCTCTACCTCGCCAGCGCTTAAATAGACATTCACTTCTATGCTTCGGCACTGGCTCGTTGGGTATACTACCAGTTTCAGCAACTAAGTTTAATTCTTCCTCTAAAAGAAAACCCCATTAATATTTTGTCTTCTCCTCCTCAGGTTGCTACCTCCTTCATGGTGCATCTCTGGGGTTGTTGTGCGCTCACCTGCCTCATCACCATCACCACGTCAGCAGCCATCTTCACCCGGTCAGACACCTCACCCAGCTCTACTCCTGCCTTCCAGCAACTCCACCTGGTTCGCTGTAAGTGCTGTGTTTCTCTGCCGGGCTCTCTCTTCCTCCCACGTGAGTGTTGTCCTATTTTTCCCTTTTCAGTCTCCCTCCTAATCCAACCTGCTCTCGTCTCTCCCTACAGGCTGGGTCTTCCTCTGGCGAGGGGCGCTTTTTCTTTGCGAAGCTTTCCTTTTTGCATTAATAAAATTCAAATCAAATTTGCTTCTCTGTGTCATCGTGTGTTTTCTCTGGTGTCACTCCCTGCACGTGAGCTGTCAGTCATTACCAATCATGACACTGTCGGGGTTTTTCACATTTAACTGAAGTCTTTAGGATCATCTGTCCTGTGTTGTTCTGATAGACATGCCAAAATGTCAGAACACCGGAGGAGGAGGATTCAATCAGCTGATCGCCTGAAACACAGAGCGCAGCTGTTTACTTTGCTGTTGGCTGCGCCTCCCAGCAAAAGCACACTCCATGCATTATCTTGGTTTTATTTTTTTTCCACTTCATTGAAAATAAACTTTTTTATCGCCATCAGTTTGTGTGCCTTAAAGCTAGGTTGTGACAACTGTCATCTGATGTTCCTGAGGTTTCACATCAGCTGTTTTAGGCGTGGCTGACCTAACAGAATTGACAGCTCTGCCAGGTCGGTCACACCCCCTGCCATGGTCTTTGGAGGTGAGAATCATCTCGGTTGAACAGAGATGATCTCTCCCACACCAAGGATTCATGGATCGGGAGGCAATGGCAGTTTGGCATGACTGTGTGATGCAGAAGCTAGACTATTGTTGCACATGAGTTGTCAATGTCGGCAACATGCTAAGCATTAGTTGGTTTAAGTTACTATTACTTAATTATTTGTCCAGGTCATTATGGATACATGATGCATACAGACAAAAGTGAAAATTTAGGCGTATCCCAGCATTTTAGACCAATTTTTGTACGTTTGGTGAACGCTGCCTAAATCATCATGGTGTGACAGCAGACAGCTCAAGTTTGCAAATCCTGTCCTGCTCCAAGTATCTACTTGATCAGTTGCAAACAACAGGCATTCCCAGCAAGATAATTTGCAGCACTCCTCGGTGCCTGTAATCCAAGGATACCACTCGTTGCTAATATGGAAGGGACAGACAAATTCTTTCCCTGGCTGAGACAGGCCTGCTAGCTTCGGGGTTGGCCGACCTCTCTTCACAATGACCAGCTTTCCTTAAAAAGCCCATTTGGAAAATTGATTTTTTAAAATATCAGCGACCAAATCATTTCCTTCTCTCCTGCCAGGCATTGTGGGTGGAAAAACAGCTATTATATTTAAACAGATATAATATATTGTAGCTGCTTAAGCAAGTCCTTGCACTGGTGTTTTGCTAGCTAGGATCCTCTGTATTGTGGGTGGATGAGTCTAACCATCCAATCAAAATATGTAAAAATGCCGACGTTCAGACAGAACGTCGGCGCATGCAGGCGCATGCGCACGCAGCGACCAGCAGCTTGATGATATAGTGCGTGTGTGCGTGTGTGTGTTTTTTGTACTTTTTTACATTTTTAGAAAATCCTCTGTGTCGTTTCTGCCCTGGATCGTTTGTGGAATATATAGCGAAGAGTTCCCTGGTATCTGCAACATGGATTTCCTCTCCTCTCTCGCACTGCTGCTATCTGTGCTGTGGCTCTTTGTCTCTGAGGTAAACGCGTTCGGCTCCATGGCGAGCAGAATAGCGGGCAGAATACAATATTCCAGGGACGTGTTGCTACGCTTTAACACAGCTGATGCAGCGTCTGTGATTGAGCCCAAACTTGAACTGCCGGACTTTATTTTGAGAGACAGACACAGCGGTGAAAAAAGAAGCGGCAGGAGGAAGCGTGGAAGACGTGGAGGTGTGAAATTGCGCCTTAGGAGACGTCAGTTTGGTAACATTCCTCTTCCTTCGATCATTTTTGGGAATGCACAGTCTGTGAGAAACAAGGTGGAGGAAATTCAAGGCAACGTACGTTACCAGAAGGATTTTAAGAACTGCTGCGTCATGGCTTTCACTGAATCTTGGCTTACTGCGCATGATCAAGATGCAGACCTGTGGATTGACGGCTTTGGAGCTCCGCTGCGCTCGGATCGGCAGGAAGAGGTAACTGGGAAGCGTCAGGGGGGCGGCGTATGTTTATACATTAATAAGCAGTACTGCACATCTGTCACGGTCAGAGAGCGCATCTGTACACCCGATGTGGAGCTGCTGTCTGTGTCGCTTCGCCCCTTTTATTTGCCTCGAGAGTTTCCCCAACTTTTCATCACAGTTGTGTACATTCATCCGAGGGCAGACGCTGACTCCGCCTCCAGCACCATCTCTGATGTGGTGCAGCGGCTGCAGTCAATTTCGCCAGAGGCGCCAAACTTCATTCTTGGGGATTTTAACCATGTTTCTTTAAAGAAGACACTTAAAAACTTTCATCAGTATGTCTCCTGCCCAACCAGGCGAAAAAAGACATTGGACCTGTGCTATGGATCCATAGAGAGGGCCTATAAATCACTCCCCCTTCCTCCTTTAGGATCATCAGATCACAACTGTGTTCATTTGCTGCCCACATATAAAACTGCTCTCAGAAGAGGCAAGGTGGAGATGAGAGACATTGATGTGTGGACAGAAGATTCAGAGCACAGCCTCCAGGAATGCTTTGACTGTACAGACTGGAAGATGTTCATAATGGCCTGCGGGGATGATTTGGACTCTCTGGCTGAGCTCACATGCTCATACATGGCTTACTGTCAAAATAAGATTGTTCCGAGGTGTGCTGGCAATGGAGTAGGTGTGTGCGTTGCTGGCTCCTGCTATATTTTTTTTTCTTTACTTTTTAAACCCTATTTTGCTGTAAGCTGTTAATGTTTTGGACATTTAATACGTGCAGAATCTGTTTTGAAATATGTCTAAAACAAGAAAGCAGACTGAAAAGGAGGCAGCAGGGAACAATATTAACACCAGCTTAGCTGAGGATGCTAGTATCAGCCTTAACCCTGCACTTGTTGCCTTGCCAGAGCAACACAGAATGTCCATAGCTGCTGACTTCAAAGCTTCATTTGAACTTATTAATGGTAAGCTGGACAAAATTCAAGCAGATGTGGCGAACCAGGAGCAACGCATTGGCGACCTTGAAAACAACGCGGAGGACGTCAGCCAGCGCCTAGCGGCGCTTGAAGTTACATGCGAGTCAATACAGGAGGAGAACAAACTTTTGAAAAACAAACTTTCTGACCTGGAGGGAAGAAGCAGGAGGCTGAATATTCGTCTGGTGGGTCTGCCGGAGTCCTTTGATGTGGGTCCACGGCCATCTGAATTTTTTTCTCGGCTGTTGGTGGACGTCTTTGGCGCACAAACTTTGCCATCTCCCCCAGAGCTGGATAGAGCCCACCGCAGCCTCATGTCCAAGCCGAGTCCGAATGGGAAGCCGCGCGCTGTCATTATTTGTTTCCACCGGTTTCGGACCAAAGACTTGGTGATGAGAGAAGCGCGGAGACGCCGTGGGACTTTGGAATATCGTGGGCATAAACTTCAGTTCTACGAGGATTATAACGCCGACGTTCAGAAGCAACAAGCCGAATATAAGGAGGTTATGTCCGAGTTGTACAAGAGAGGTTTTCGTCCTTCTCTTCTTTTCCCCGCCAGGCTCCGGATAACTCTTCCAGACGGCAAAAACCAGTGGCTGGCGTCCGTCTCAGAGGCCACCCGCTTCATGCAAACCATGGAGAGAAACCAGCAATTTTCGCCTTGAACTGGACATTTCTGGGTTGACCAGCTGCCGCGCTGGGCTGCTTGTTACTTCATTGAAGCTGCACTGACTGGACATTGATGCATTTTCAGATGTTTAAAAACAAGGTAAAATTGGCTCCTTATACGTTGTTGTTTACTTAATTCTTTTTTTTAATTTTATCTTATTTATTTATTTATTTTTTTTTAGGGTAAAACGTTCATATTATGCAGGATTGAAGCCAGTTGTATGGGAGCATTCTGTTAGGATGAAAATAGAGCTGGAGATGGAGCGGTTGCTGTTTTTTTGCAACCGGCTGGAGTGTTGTTATAGGTTTGGTTGTTGGATTTTTTTATTTATTTATTTATTTATTTTTTTTTTTTTTTTTTATTTTTTTTTTTGTTTTGTTTTTTTGTTATGGTTTTATTTACACCCCCCTTACCCCTTCCTTTTTTTTTTTTTTTTACCCGTACCTCACTTTATTCTTCTTTGGGCTACACAACATAATATATAAATTTTACTCTTTGAATGAATAGTAATCTTACTTTGGTAAGCTGGAATGTGAAGGGGTTGAACCATCCAATTAAACGAAAGAGAGTCATGTCACGTCTAAAGCAATTTAAGCCTGGGGTATTGTTTTTGCAGGAAACCCATTTGCAGGATTCCGACCACTTGCGTTTGTCAAAATGTTGGTCAGGACAATTTTTTCATTCAAATTTTAAAGCTAAGGCCAGGGGCGCTGCTATTCTTATTGATCGAAATATCCCATTTATTCCCTCTAATGTTGTATCAGATAAAAATGGACGATTTGTAATAGTATCAGGTAAACTTGGCGATAAACATGTCACTTTGGCTAATCTGTATGCACCGAATTTTGATGATGTGCACTTTTTTCGCAACCTTTTTTCGCAACTTCTAGATTTAAATACTCATTCTCTAATTCTTGGGGGTGACTTTAATTTGTATATGGATCCGATCTTAGATCGCTCATCTTCAAAACCTGCTAGTCTTAATAAATCTGCAACTTATGTTAAGTCTTTTCTTGAGGAATATAGCCTTACAGATCCTTGGCGTTTTTTACATCCTAACGGCAGGGACTATTCTTTTTTCTCTAACGTACACCATACTTATACCAGAATAGATTATTTTTTTGTTGACAATTTATTAATTAATAACCTTTGCTCTTGCAGTTATGATAGCATCTCGGTTTCTGATCATGCCCCTCTTGTACTTAAAATGATCCTCCATGGATGTGACTCCATGAGAAAGCATTGGAGATTGGATCCATTATTACTTACAGATGAAAAATTGATTGCGAATATTTCTTCTAAAATTAATTTTTTTTTGAAAGAAAATAAAACTCCTGGTATGTCAAATAAAACGATATGGGAGGCCATGAAGGCATTTCTTTGGGGGGAATTTATTTCATTGGCAGCATTTAAAAGACGATCCTTAATACAGGAACAGAAGGTTATTTTAGATCAAATCCTGGACATTGACAGACAATATGCTCAATCTCCATCACCCGCTCTGTACAAGGAACGTATGACATTACAAACTAAATTTAATTTATTTTCTACTCGACAAATTGAAGGTTGTTTAATAAGGAACCAGAATGAATTTTATGAACATGGCGAAAAAACCAGTAAACTTCTAGCTAATCAACTACGTGGTATTAGAGCTAAGCAAATTATTACTGGAGTTAGGACAGATAAAGGAGAGGTGACATCTGACCAACAAGCGATTAATGATATTTTCAGGTCATTTTATTCCAAATTATATACCTCAGAATATACAACAAACTTAAAGGATTTGGAAATTTTTTTTGATTCTATTGATATTCCTTCGATTTCTTCAGAATCTCGGCAAATTTTAGAAGCTCCCATCACAAAAGAAGAAATTCAGCTGGCAATATCATCCATGCAATCAGGAAAATCTCCAGGACCTGATGGGTTTTCCGCTGATTTTTTCAAAAAATTCTCTGATGACCTCGCCCCTTTCCTTTGTCAAGTTTTTACAGAGTCGCTTGACTCTGGTACACTTCCTCCTTCATGCTATCAGGCCTGTATCACTGTGTTGCTTAAAAAGGATAAGGATCCTGTTGATTGTGCTTCTTACAGGCCTATTTCCTTGTTAAATACCGATGTTAAAATTTTGTCAAAGTTGTTAGCTTCAAGGTTGGAAAAGATTCTTCCTTTTATAATTTCACAGGACCAAACCGGTTTCATTAAAAATCGCCATTCTTTTTTTAACTTGCGGCGGTTGTTTAATATTATTTATACTCCTCACCACAACATACCTGAATGTCTTATTAGTTTGGACGCTGAAAAGGCATTCGATAGGGTTGAGTGGGAGTATTTGTTTTTTACTTTGGAGAGGTTCGGTTATGGTCCTTCCTTCTGTTCCTGGATTAAACTTCTCTATGCTAGTCCTTTAGCTTCAGTGTTAACTAATTGTCGCTATTCTGACTATTTTAGACTTTACCGTGGTACGAGGCAAGGCTGTCCTTTGAGCCCGTTGCTCTTTGCCTTGGCAGTTGAGCCGTTAGCTATTGCAATCTGTGGGAGCCGGGACTTTCTAGGCATTCGTAGGGGTGGCATTGAGCATAGGGTTTCACTCTATGCTGATGATCTTTTAATATTTCTCTCCAATCCACTTACTTCATTACCCGCTATACTTAATATTTTGGATAGTTTTAGTAGGTTTTCTGGTTATAAAATTAATCTTAATAAGAGTGAACTGTTTCTGATTAATGAAAAGATTCAAGTTCAGGATTTTGAAAATTTTCCTTTCAAGGTTGTTACTGATCATTTTAATTATCTTGGGATATGTGTCACTAAACAATTTAATTACTTGTTTAAAAATAATTTTCTCCCCTTACTTGACCAGTGCAAGTTAATACTTTCCAAATGGTCCCCATTATCCTTGTCTTTAATTGGCAGAATCAATTCTGTAAAAATGATGTTACTTCCAAAGTTTTTATATTTGTTTCAATGTCTCCCCATTTTTATTCCTAAATCCTTTTTTAAGTCTTTGGACTCTCTGATTACCTCATTTATTTGGAATGGTAAACATCCGAGATTGAGGAAAGTTTTTCTTCAAAGACCCAAATCAGTGGGTGGCATGGCTCTGCCTAACTTTCAATATTACTACTGGGCAGCAAATATCAGGTGCATGTTATATTGGAAACATTTTTATCTGGAACCCAAATCACCTATTTGGATCCTTATGGAGTCACATGTGGACAATCAAACTTCCCTACCGGCAATTTTAGGTTCACCACTTCCCCTTGCTTTGTCTACACTGGGTAATAATAAAGTAGTTCGTCAGTCTCTTAGAATTTGGTCTCAATTCAGGAAAAATTTCGGTCTTCAGTTTTTTTCCATTAGAAGTCCAATTGCCGCAAATCATTTATTTACCCCATCAACTATTGATAGTGCATTTCATATATGGCACAGAAAAGGTTTAAAATCTTTTGCGGATTTATATTTTGATGGTCAATTTGCAAGTTTTTCTCAACTTTCCACCAAATTCGACATCACTTCTACACACTTTTTCCGCTTCCTCCAGGTCAGACATTATGTGCAAACCATGACAAAACAATTCCCTCAAAAACCTTCTGATAATCCTCTAGATGATTTTTTATTAGTTAAACCAACTTCTAAGGGGGTAATGTCAGTTTTATATAATTTAATTTCAAATTTACAATCTTCTTCTCTGGCCGCTATCAAATTGAACTGGGAACAAGATCTTAATTTTACTTTTACTGATGAACTGTGGGACTCTATTCTTGGCCAGGTTCACACTGTATCAATGTGTGCTCGTCACGCTCTTATTCAATTTAAGATTGTACACCGGATGCACCTGTCCAAGGTTAAGTTAGCACGTATTTACTCGGATATAGACCCAACTTGTGAAAAGTGTGGTAGCGCTCCTGGCACTTTGCTTCACATGTATTGGTCCTGCCCTGCATTGATGAATTTTTGGCATTCTGTTTTTATCACTATGTCTGAAGTCCTGCAATATCAAATTAAACCTGATCCATTATGCGCCATTTTTGGTGTGGCTCCAGAACTTGTCTTGCCAAGTTCCAAATTAAAAGTATTCAAATTTTCATTATTATTGGCCAGACGTGCTGTATTACTGAAGTGGAAAGACTCTTCGCCCCCTTCACATTTACAGTGGATAAAAGATATAATGTCCTGTTTGGATTTAGAAAAAATCAGATATACAGTCTGTGGCTCTGAAAACAAATTCTATAAATTATGGCGCCCGTTTCTTGATTTCTTTGAAAGACCCACGATTATAGTTTCTGAGTAGCTCATATCCCCTTTACCCCACCCCCACTTCACACACATAATTTTTCTTTGTATTTTTTTTTTTTTATTATTGTTTATTTAAAGGTTTTTGTGCTTTGAAGCATTTACATTTGTTGGCTTTAAGTTCTAGTTTTTTACTGTTTGGTTGAAACAAAAATGAAAATTTCTAATACTTTGTATTGTATTGATACTTCAATTAATAATAATAAAAAGACCTTTGAAAGAAAATAAGATTGTTCCACATAAACGTGTCAAAATATACCCCAACAACAAACCATGGGTAACTAAATCAGTTAAATCCTGCTTACAGAGGAAAGCTCTTGCCTTTAAACAGGGGTCTGTTTCTGAGCTACAGGTTGCCACCAAGGAGCTGAAGGCCGAAATTTTAAGAGCAAAACAGAATTATAAATCAGAGTTGGAAAGCAAGATGGCAGCAAATAAACTTGGTTCGGGCTGGGCCAGTATGAAAATTATTGCAGGCCTTCAGAGCACAGAGCGCAGTAATCGTGTGTTTTTAGATGGTTTTAGTTCAGACACAGAGCTGGCTAATGCTCTTAACTGTTTTTATGGTCGTTTTGACTCCTTTGATTTTAGCACAGAAATCCAAGATTTGAAACAGAAACTCAAAAACAATCAGCACTTTAATATTGAGATGCAGGATGTTAAAAGGGAGTTCCGCGCTGTAAACGTGAACAAAAGTCAGGGCCCTGATAATATATGTGGACGCCTGGTAAAGTCCTGTGCACATGAACTGAGTCCTATATTTCATTATATTTTCAATAAGTCCTTACAGACACAACATGTGCCTAAGATCTGGAAAGATGCCGTGGTTGTTCCCGTTCCAAAATCCAGCTGTCCTAAAACGGTAAATGACTTTAGACCAGTTGCTTTGACTTCAATTTTAATGAAAATTTTTGAAAAACTGGTCAGATGTGAGGTCCTAAGGCAGACTGAACATGCATTGGATCCTCTGCAGTTTGCCTATAGGCCTCACAGAGGAGTGGAGGATGCCACTGTCACTCTGTTTGACATGCTTTTTAAACATCTGGATTTTAATGGGACACACGCCAGGCTTTTATTTGTGGACTTTTCTTCTGCCTTTAATACAATCCAACCTCATATTTTAGTTGAAAGGCTCCTGCAACAATTTGATTTAAGCAATAATCTGGTGGGTTGGATTCTGGATTTCTTAACCAACAGGACGCAGAGAGTAAGGGTCAATGGCACATTGTCTGACCTAAGGTGCTCTTCTACTGGCTCTCCTCAGGGGTGTGTGTTGTCACCACTACTCTTCATCCTGTACACAAACATGTGTCGGAGCAGACATGACAACAGACACATTATAAAGTATGCTGATGACTCAGTCAGTCAGTCTCCTCCAGGATGGTGAGAGTGGCCACGGCCCAGTAGTTGATGACTTTGTTCACTGGTGTGAGGATTCCTACCTGCAGCTGAATACAACAAAAACGAAAGATATGATTATTGACTTTAGGAGGAAAACTCCCAGGCACAAAGTCACCATACTAAAAGGCCAGACCACCAAATGTGTACAATCGTACAAATATCTTGGGACGATTATTGATAGTGGATTGAACTTTGAGGTGAACTGTGAAAGGGTGTGCAAAAAGGGTCAGCAAAATTTGCATTGTTTGAGGAAACTTGCACGCTTCCAAATTGACCGAACCATAATGACTATGTTTTATCGGGCTTTTATTGAATCTGTTTTATCCTTTTCTTTAATGTCATGGTTTAGTCAGATAAAACTGAAACAGAGGAAATCCTTGGATCAGGTAGTCAGATGGTCCAGTCGTTTGCTTGGTGAGTCACAGCTGAGCCTGACATCCCTGTACACCAGACAAGTACAGAGGATGGCCGACTCGATTTTAAATGATGACTCCCACCCTTTGCACTGCAACTTTCAGCTTCTTCCCTCCAGACGGAGGTTTGCTGTCCCAAAAAGTAGAACCCAGCGCTACAAAAACAGCTTTGTCCCTGCTGCTGTCAAAGAGTTGAACAAGCTATAAAAATTATATTGTACATATTTTATATTTACCTATTTGTAAGATGTGTGCCTGTGTTTGTGTCTATGTTGAATGTAATTAGTGGCTTGTAAATATGGATGTCACCAACTGCAAAACAAATCTACCTACGGGTACAAATAAAGTAACCTGAACCTGAACCTGAACCTGTTCTCAGATGCCTTCTATGTGTACCCCTGGATGTACAGAAGACATCTGATTGGTTAAAGCGACAGGATAAGTTGAACAGTTAATTAAACCTACAGAACCGCACTGTTACTTCCTGAAGGCCCAAGGCATATTTGCTTGACCCTGGCAACACAGATGGCTGAAATATGATTGGACAAAAAAACTCTAACATGCATTACACTACTGGAAGGAGTGCAACCAAGAGAAAAGTGACAAAATGAAGAGAATAGACTACTGGGAAGAATTTAATACATCCTCATGGAACAAATATGTTGTAAAGGTTGTAAATGTAACTCTGATAGTGTTTAGGCCAGCAGAGAAGGCTTTGCTGGCCCTGAGGTTCCACTACTGGTACCCAGACAGTACATTTCGCTTTTGAATCAACAGTGTTGTTGCCACCCTCAGTAATGATCGTTATTGTCCTAGTTGTGTATTGGAGGGGATGATCTCCATTGTGCAAAGTTGTTACAGGGCATCCAGAAAGTATTCAGAATGCTTCACTTTTTCCACATTTTGTTATGTTACAGCCTTATTCCAAAACGAACTGAATTGATTTTTTTCCACAAAATTCTACACACAATACCCCATGATGGCAATGTGAAAAAAGTGGGGTTTTTTTTTTAGATTTTTGCAAAATAAGGCAGCGTGGTGGCGGAGTGGTTAGCACTGTGGCAGCACAGCAACTCACCCTTGGACAGGGGATCCTGGGTTCGATCCCAGCCCCCAACCAAAAGTGATTTTGCATGTTCTCCCCGTTATGTGTGGGATTTCTCCGGTTTCCTGCCACGTGCCAAAAACATGCAAGTTAGGTTAATTGGCCTCAAAACTGGGGATTCTAAATTGTCCTTAGGTATGACTGTGAGAGTGAATGATTGTCTGTCTCTCTGTGTTGGCCCTGCGATGGACTGGCGATCTGTCCAGGGTGTACCCTGCCTCTCGCCCAAAGATGCTGGGATAGGCTCCAGCCCCCCCACAACCTGAAAAGGATTAAGCGGAAGAAGATGGATGAATGGATGGATGGATGGATGGATGGATATTAAAAATAAAAAAACCAAGAGATCACATGTACATAAGTATTTACAGCCTTTGCTCAATACTTTGTTGATGCACCTTTGACAGCAATTACAGCCTCAAGTCTTTGAAAATGATACCACAAGCTTGATGCCACAAGCTTGGCACACCTGTCTTTGGGCAGTTTCACCCATTCCTCTTTGCAGTACCTCTCAAGCTCCATCAGGTTGGATGGGAAGCGTCGGTACACGGCCATTTTCAGATCTCTCCAGAGATGTTCAATTGGATTTAAGTCTAGGCTCTGGCTGGGCCACTCAAGGACATTTACAGAGTTGTCCTGAAGCCGCCCCTTTGATGTCTTGGCTGTGTGCTTAGGGTCGTTGTCCTGCTGAAAGATGAACCGTTGCCCCAGTCTGAGGTCAAGAGCACTCTGGAGCAGGTTTTCTTCCAGCATGTCTCTGTACATTGCTACATTCATCTTACCCTCTATCCTGACTAGTCTCCCAGTTTCTGCCACCGAAAAACATCACCACAGCATGATGCTCCCACCAGCATGCTTCACTGTAGGGATGGTATTGGCCTGGTGATGATCGGTGCCTGATTTTCTCCAAACATGACGCCTGGCATTCACGCCAAAGAGCTCAATTTTTGTCTCATCAGACCAGAGAATTTTGTTTCTCATGGTCTGAGAGTCCTTCAATTGCCTTTTGGCAAACTCCAGGCAGGCTGCCATGTGCCTTTGACTGTGTGTTAACTGAGTGGCTTCCGTCTGGTCACTCAGCTATACAGAATCAGAATCAGAATCAGAATCAGAATCAGAATCAGCTTTATTGGCCAAGTATGCACAACACATACAAGGAATTTGACTTTGGCTAAAAACTTGCTCTCGTTGTTCAGGTGAAGGATTTAAATAAGGATTCAATGACAACCAGAGTATGTACAGTAAATTACAGTCTGTCCACGTTTCTATAAAAGGATGCAAATATATACAGGAATATATGCAGTTATTTACTCGGACTAACCACACTTTGCAGAAATATATGAAAAAATATACAATCACACAGTATTTCAATGTGGACTCAGATTCAGTGATATAATGTGAATGAAGTAAAAAGCAGTGTGAGAGTTATGTGCAATGTAATAATGGATGAAAAGTCATGAGTACAGCAACAGGTAGGACTAGGTGAATGTTAGGAGTTCATCAGAGTGATGGCTTGAGGAAAGAAACTGTTCCTGTGACGGGTGGTTTTGACCTTCAGTGATCTGTAACGACGACCAGAAGATAGAAGTTCAAACAGTTTGTGGCCGGGGTGTGATGGGTCAGCACAGATGTTTCCCGCCCGTTTCCTGGTTATGGACCGATATAAGTTCTCAATGGAGGGTAGGTCGGTACCAATGATCCTCTCCGCAGACTTAATGATCCGCTGCAGTCTGGTCTTGTCCTGTTTAGTGGCAGATCCAAACCAGACAGTGATGGAAAAGCAGAGGACAGATTGGATGATGGCGGTGTAGAAGACAACCAGCAGCTCCTGAGGCAAATCAAACTTCTTGAGCTGACGCAGAAAAAACAACCTCTGCTGGGCCTTTTTCCGGACAGTGTCAATATGGGAGGACCACTTCAGGTTCCGGGAGATTGTGGTACCCAGAAACTTGAAGGAGTCCACAGTGGACACTGTGCTGTTGAGGATGGTGAGTGGGGGGAATGAAGGGGGGTGTCGCCTGAAATCCACAGTCATCTCCACCGTTTTGGCTGGGTTAAGTTCAAGATGGTTCTGGCTGCACCAGAGGATCAGCTGCTCCACCTCCCGCCTGTATGCAGACTCATCATCATCCCGGATCAAACCGATGACTGTGGTGTCGTCCGCAAACTTCAGGAGCTTCACCGAAGGGTCCTCTGAGGTGCAGTCGTTGGAGTAGAGGGAGAAGAGCAGTGGGGAAAGGACACATCCTTGGGGGGCGCCAGTACTAATTTTTCGGGAGCTGGATGTAAATCTCCCTAGCTTCACCTGTTGCCACCTGTCAGTCAGAAAGCTGGAGATCCACTGGCAGGTGGAGGGGGGCACCTTGAGCTGGAGGAGTTTCTGATGAAGAATGCCTGGGATGATGGTGTTGAACGCTGAGCTGAAGTCAACAAACAGGATCCTGGCGTACGTCCCTGGGGAGTCGAGGTGTTGCAGGATGTAATGTAGTCCCATATTCACTGCATCATCCACTGACCTGTTTGACCGGTAGGCAAACTGCAGTGGGTCCATCAGGGGGCCTGTGATGACCTTCAGGTGGTTCAGCACCAATCTCTCCAAGGATTTCATGACCACAGAGGTCGGGGCAACAGGTCTGTAGTCGTTTAATCCTGTAATAGAGGGTTTCTTGGGAACTGGAATGATGATGGAGCGTTTGAAGCAGGAAGGCACTTCACGCAGCTCCAGTGATCTGTTAAAGATCCGGGTGAAGATGGGGGCCAACTCGTTGGAGCAGACTCTCAGGCAGGACGGAGACACACCATCAGGTCCTGCAGCCTTCTTGATCTTTTGTCTCTGAAAGACCCGGCGCACCTCCTCTTCACAGATCATTAGTGCTGGTGGGTGGTCAGAGTGGAGGAGGGATGGAGTTCCTGGGGCTGCAGATAATCCTTTTGTGTGGGTGGGAGGTGAGAACTGTAGGTTCTTTTCAAACCTGCAGTAAAAGCTGTTTAGGTCATTAGCCAGCTGGAGGTTTTCCGCAGGGTGGGGGGATGGTCTCCTGTAGTTGGTGATATTCCGTAGGCCTCTCCAGACAGAAGCAGAGTTGTTAGCTGAGAAGTTTTTTTGTAACTTCACACTGTAGCTCCTCTTAGCAAGCCTGGTCTCCTTTGTCAGCATGTTTCTGGCCCGCTTGTACAGAGTCCAGTCACCAGTCCTGTAGGCCTCCTCCTTGGTCTGACGTAGCTGCTTCAGTTTAGGAATGAACCAGGGTTTATTGTTGTTGTATATGCAGAAGGTCTTGGTCTGCACACACATGTCCTCGCAGAAACAGGTGTATGACGTCACAGTGTCAGTGAGTTCATTTAGGTTAATGGCTGCAGCTTCAAAAACACTCCAATCTGTGCAGTCAAAGCAGGCTTGTAACTTCAGCTTTGATTCCTCAGTCCATTTCTTCACAGTCCTTACAACAGGCTTGGAAGTTTTTAGTTTCTGTCTGTATGTTGGAATAAGATGGAGCAGGCAGTGGTCAGAAAAACCCAGAGCTGCACGGGGGACGGCATGATAGGCATTTCTTTAAACTGTGTAACAGTGGTCAAGTGTATTTGTGTCCCTGGTGGGACATTTAATATGCTGTCTGTATTTAGGAAGCTCATTTGTGAGATTGTGAGATACAGGCTGCAGAGATGGTTGTCCTTCTGGAAGGTTCTCCTCTCTCCGCAGGCATTCCAAGCACCAGACTTTGAACCACTGGAACGGGTGCTCACGGAAGATCTTGCCAAACTGGACCAGTTCTGCAAAATCTGGCGCCTAAAACCAAACCCAGCAAAAACCGTCTCCAGTGTATTCCATCTCCACAATGCAAAAGCTGCCAGAGAACTAAACATCCACCTGAGTGGACTCAAGCTTAAGCATGCCCCAAATCCAACTTATCTTGGAGTGACCCTTGATAGGACCTTATCCTTCAAGGAACATCTAAAGGGGACGGCTGCTAAGGTGAAGGTACGAAACAACCTGCTCTGCAAGCTCGCTGGTGCAAAATGGGGGGTGGCAGTCTCCACCTTGCGCACCTCAGCACTGGCCCTTTCATACTCTGTAGCAGAATATTGTGCCCCTGTCTGGTCCAGGCCATCTTACACACACCATGTAGACACCCAGCTCAACTCAACCATGAGAACTATAACTGGAACAATCCGCTCAACACCACTCCCCTGGCTCTCTGTACTGTCAAACATAGCCCCTCCACACATCCGGCGAGCAGCATTAACTCAAAGGATGCTCCAAAAAGTTAAAGATTTTCCTCACTTGCCAATCCATGCAGATATCTACACCCCACCCACTGCCCGACTTTCATCCAGACGGCCGATTTGGAAAAACCCTCCCCCAGCTGACTTTACCATCCAGACAGCTTGGCAAGAGGAATGGGAGACCAAGGAGGTCCCAAACAAACAGCTGGTGATAAACCCCAACCAACAGGTCCCGGGCACCAACCTCCCAAGGAGACAGTGGTCTACACTCAATCGCTTCAGGACTGGACATGGCCCATGCTTGGCCAGCCTTCACAGATGGGGCAGTAGCCCTAGCCCACTGTGCGCATGTGGAGAGGAGCAAACAATGGAACACATCATAGAGGTTTGCCCGCTCCAAAGACTGGAAGGATGATTACACACCCTCCATACAGCAAACCAGGAGGCAACTGCTTGGCTTAAGGACTTTGCATTCGCTAAATAAATAAATAAAATCTCCGCAGAGGAACGCTGGAACTCTGACAGTGACCATCGGGTTCTTGGTCACCTCCCTGACTAAGGCCTTTATCTCCCGATCGCTCAGTTTCGACGGTCGGCAAGCTCTAGTGGTTCCAAACTTCTTCCATTTACGGATGATGGAGGCCACTGTAAAGAGGGAGAGGGGTACGTATCAACACACATTCTCTCGTTTGACAGGTGCCACGCCCCCTGACATGACCCCGCCCCCTGACCCGTGTAATTAGGCTGTCAACAAGAAGTGTTTTGAAAACATGACCTTTGACTGGAACTTCTTGTCAAAGTAACAGCTTGTGTTTTTAATCTGTTGACCATATATGTTTTAGCGTGAGAATGGGTTAATGACAGAAAACTTCTCATCAAAGGTGGCATGTTTAGGGCCTTCAAATTGCAAAAAACACACACATCAGAGTGTCTCTAAAACGATTTAAAAACACAGCCAACACCATTGTCTTAGCCAAAACAGATGGGCTCAAAGGTGACATGTTTTTTTACTAGAAGCGCTTCCATTTGCAAAAAAAACACACGCACACACACAAAGGAAGGGATCTTACAGCAGAGATTCTACTCTGTGTTTCATACACATTCAGAATACTTGCTTTCTACAGACATGGACTAGCCTCCACAAATTACAGAAAAAGTAGTCCAGACTCACACAGGATTGACAGACGTGGAGACTGGTTTTAAGAGCAGGATAGATAGCAGAAATTTGGCCAGACGCTTGTAACGCTCCCTGAGGAGTGAAAATCAAATGTCAAATCACACACACACACACACACACACACACACACACACACACACACACACACACACACACACACACACACACACACACACCATTGTTTTTACACTGTGGTTCAGCCACACTCCAAAGCCTTTTTTTCAGCAGGGGGGTCTCCTTCCAGTGTAACATAAGGTATGGCTTGTATTCGGGGAAACAGCAACCCCCCTTTCCCCTCTCCTCTCCCCACACACATGCACACACGTGCGCATACACACACACACACACACACACACACACACACACACATTGACCCACGGAGCAAAAGATTGTTTCTTCAAATTAGACTTTCACAGATGTGGCTAACAAATGTGGCTGACAAAAAAAACAGGTAAACATCCTTGCATGGCTAAATCAGAAATCAGACTTAAACCACATTGAAAATCTGAGGAATAGGGTCTTAGTAGACAAGTTGAAGGCTTGGATGAGGAAATTATTTTATCTAACTCTATAAAGTCGATTGGAGTAAACTCATCCAAACAGATATCAATAGAAGGAGTTGTAGTAGTTACTGTATCTCTTGAGTGTGACTGTCGCTGAATTGCGACATAACCCCTAGTGGTCAAGAGTGGTAAATATTTTTTGACAATAAAATAGTTCAGATTTCCAAGGCTATAACTTGAAAGTGATGAGAGATAATGGCTTACTGTTAATTAGAAAGATGTAAAATATGATCCAAAGTTTCAGATAGGAACAAATTTACGAATCTAATTTGCATAATGTCGCAGCAGCTTGTTAAATTCCATAACTCAGTCAAAATTGGACTTTGGACATATTTACACAAAGAATAGTTCAGTTTTTTGACACCGTTGTCTCTACAGGGGTATGTTGTTATCTTATCTTCAAAGTTCATGAACCAGAAAATCAGTACAATGAAAAAAAAAAAAGAAAGAAATTTGTCACTTACCGGCAGCTAACAGGACTCGCTTGCTGCCGTGGTCACTGCATTTTCACCCATCGTGGTCATTATTTTGCGTTCTGTTGTTCATTTACGCTCTCTACCACATCTACAAAGTCTTATGATTATCCCACATCAATTTTGCTTGTATCCCACGGCTATTTTCCATGTACAAAGCCGTCTAAGTGACGGTGCACGATGATGGATCATAACAGTGATCATAACAGTGTCTCCTGGAATCAGAAGGCCACTTGCATTTTTCAGCGTTGGTCGACATTTTTTAAAAGTCCGACTTAGCAACTCGGAAAAGAAAGTAAAAGCCATCACCTTATTTTTTTAAAGATAAAGTTGTTTTTTTTAATTACAATTTACCGCGGTAAATACATTTGCACATGATAAAGTTTTGAAATAAATTGAATAGAATAATTTACCCGTTGGTAAATATCGCGTACAATGTTTTATCATCCAGAAGCCCTTTCTTATATTTTTATGTGTTATGAAACCAAACCGAAAATCGTGAATATTTGTTCTCAACTTACTTTAGTCTGATTTATTGATCAATCGCTTTTACATTTATCGACTGTAGAGTGAAAAAATATTGTTTGTATCGTTGGGAAAAACTGAATGGAATGTTAAAAAAAAAATGTCTGTGTTACCAGAAAAAAAAAACTTTTAAATAACACGAAATTGAATGACCGACTGACGCTGAAAAATGCAAGTGGCCTTCTGACTCCAGGAGACACTGTTATAATGCTGCTGAGAGACGGAAGGGAGGGGAGGCTTTGTTAGTGGTGTGAGATTTGAAAATTATTAAACAGCGCACATAGAATTGATGTATTTTAAGTCGATAAAATACATAGACAGGAGTACTTTTTGGAAGAGCCAAGATGCTGATCCGTTAAAGCGTTCATTTTTAGTTGTTTAAAGCTTATACTAGTTAAACTGGTATTTTCAGAATTCAGTTTGCGTTTTTCTCTGAACCAAAATGTGTTGGTAACACAATTCTTAAAGCAGAAGGATCCTTAACCGCTTTATAGACAACTTCGGGCCTTAGGTCCCCAGTCTGAGAAATTGTTGAGCCCGAGGTAGAGACAAAGTTGGTCGTGCAATATTTTATTTCTGTAGGAAAAAACCTCAACAACAAACTATAAATATGATGCCCGATCTAAAAGCTAAATCAAGTTTTGCTTTTGTTTCACACTTGATAATTTAATATCATTCCATTTTATTTGTTCATGCTCCTCATAATACAGACAGAATGAAAAAGAAATTTAAATTGCGAAGCTTAGCCCTCTGTGAAACGTGGTGTTGTCAAAGAGGCCAGTCCATGTCGTCGGTCAACCTCGGGCGTTAGGTCCCCAGTCTGAGAAATTGTTGAGCCCAAGGTAGAGACAAAATCTCATGACATTTGAGTTGCTGGCAGAGAAAAAAGTTTGCAACTTCAGGAGCCAAAAATGTCAACTTCATGGTTGGAAGTACTAGAAATACAGTCCTAAATCAGATTTGCCTCAACAAAAGGAATGCACTATTCAAATAGAATGAATGGGGTTACAGCCCGCTGAGTGAAAAACATGATGTCACTAAAAGCCAAAGTTTCCAAATCTTCCACACAGTACCTTTAGTCTTCAGCATCATTTCAAGTACACAATGATAATACTCACAGTCGTAGCATTTGGTGAAAAATTGGCCTTTATTTTCTTTTGATATTTTTCTTTTACGTGTAACACTGATACAAACAATACTTTCCCCTGCAGGATGACAAACACTGAAACATCCGTTGTAAATGAAGTTCTGTTTTGTCTTCATCACTATATAAATTCATGAAAGCTCTGTGTGTGTGTGTGTGTGTGTGTCACAATCACAGGACATCATAGGATGGCCTAGGATGTGCCTATGATGTCCCTATGATGTCTGCTTCATAGGAGAGCCTATGATGTTCCTATGATGTCTGCATCATAGGACATCAAGCCTGCCTTCATGTCTTTATGATGTCATATACAGTGATGCCTGCCTGACAGCATATGATGTGATGCTGTCCTTGATGTCTAGAAATTCAAGAAATCTGTGTGTGTGTGTGTGTGTGTGTGTCTGTCTGTCTGTCTGTCTGTGTCACAATCATAGGACGGCCTAGGATGTCCCTATGATGCCTGCATCATAGGACATCAAGCCTGCCTTCATGTCTTTATGATGTCATGTACATCAAGACTGCCTTCATGTCTTTATGATGTCATATGAAGTCATATGGATGTCATATGAAGTCATTTACAGTGATGTCTGTCTGACAGTATATGATATGATGCTGTCTTGATGTTTTTATGATGTCATATACAGTGAACCGTCATATAGACAAAAAGGACCATGCCGTCATATACACAATAGGACACGGCACTTTAAACCACACCCATTCGAAGCAGTAAATCTGGAAATCTTAAAAAATATCACTCAATAAATTCAAGAAATCTTTGTCAGTTTGTGTGTAAATCTGGAAATCTTACACTCAGTCGAAGCAGTACATCATCGCTATGCCATCATCAAAGATCACAGGATGCAGGACATCTTCAAAGATCAGACACAGACATGACTCAATCATAGCACTCGCTATGACATCATCAAAAATGATAGGACTTATGGCGGATGATAAAATAAAGGCAGCGAAGTGAGGTTTTAAGCAGGTTTATTAAATCATACCGCCATCATAGGAACACCACCCCAGCCCTTGTGCAAGCAGGCTGGTGTGTGTGTCTTCCGGCTCTCAACCAAGAGACACAGAGTGTGTGTGTCAGCAGCAGCAGTTGAAGAGAGAGAGCATTCACAGCAGTAGGTATGGCATTTGCATTTGAGAGACACAGTGAGAACAGGAAGCATGAACACAATGCATGAATGGGACATTAACATCACAGTACTGAGCCGGAACAAGCCAGAAGGAGCGGGGCTGCCTGTAGACATTAATACACACATTTCACTGTTCTGTTATTTGCTCTAGCCGAGCGCTGTGTCTGTCTCAGTCTGTTGTGGGGGTTATCTCAAACCGCCACACGCTCCCCCCCAGAGGGCTCGGCAGGGGGCCGAGACCTCAATAGTTCAGCTTTGGCAGCGAGCAGGAAAAGCTCTGTGCAGGCGAAGGTGGAGGGGGGTGGGGGGTAGTAAATGCCGGCCGGGGACGGTGAAATTGTCCGGGCCGCGCAAAAATTGCTTGTTGTTCCACAATGTCGAGGGGCTGTCCCATTGAACGTGCGGAGATCACAAGAAGAAAAATTAGTCACTGGCTCCTCTTGCGATTAAGTCCTGCAAGGATTAATAGCAGCCGTGAAGAAAAGACGAGGCTGCGTGGCGGCTGTATTAAGAGCAGATGGACTGACGTGTTGACTTCAGGTGCGGGCACAACCTTAAAGCTCTCGAGAACCGCAAACCGCTGAATTCCCATTGTGTGCCGTGGCAGAGACCATTAGCAAATCCTTCGTGCATGCTGCGTGCGTGCTTCAGGTGTGGGAGCAGCCCTGAAGGCTCTGTGTGCAGCGGCGAAGGAGGGAGGCGGTCAGTGGAGCCGTATGTGTCCCGTGCGTGATGCGCCGTCCTCGTAACTCCCCGGTGCGTGTGCCGGGGCTCCGTGCGTGGGTGGGCCAGCTGGAGAGGAGACAGGGTCAGGGAGCTTAATCATCCCTGTTCAATGTGTTGGAGCGGTGAAAGGAAATAGACGATCTTTGTCCCTAGGGCTCGTGCAGATGCGTTGGAGCGGTGAGAGGGAGGAGACGATCTTTGTCACTCGCTCGGCCATGGTGCGTTCAGGTCCACGCGCTGCATTCTCCATTGGCCATGGAGGTCGCCGTCGTGGAGAGGGGACGAGGTGCATGCGCTCTCGTGTGGAGGAGCTGTGAGCGCGGCCGGTCCAGCGTGGATGTGCCGATCTAGGCGTGCAGATCCCACCATGGAGTTTGCTGCGGCTTTCCTGGTCGTGGGTGATGTCCTGAGAGTTCACTGGAGCAGAAGGCAGCTGCTGCGTTCGCTTGTCGTCGGAGCATCACCGCCGGATGCTGCATTTGTCGGCAGCGTGTTTTTTTCAGCGTTGGGTCACCAATATGGCGGATGATAAAATAAAGGCAGTGAAGTGAGGTTTTAAGCAGGTTTATTAAATCATACCGCCATCATAGGAACACCACCCCAGCCCTTGTGCAAGCAGGCTGGTGTGTGTGTCCTCCGGCTCTCAGCCAAGAGACACAGAGTGTGTGTGTCAGCAGCAGCAGTTGAAGAGAGAGAGCATTCACAGCAGTAGGTATGGCATTTGCATTTGAGAGACACAGTGAGAACAGGAAGCATGAACACAATGCATGAATGGGACATTAACATCACAGTACTGAGCCGGAACAAGCCAGAAGGAGCGGAGCTGCCTGTAGACATTAATACACACATTTCACTGTTCTGTTATTTGCTCTAGCCGAGCGCTGTGTCTGTCTCAGTCTGTTGTGGGGGTTATCTCAAACCGCCACAGGACTCACTAATATGACACCATCAAAGATCAAAGGCAGGCATCACTGAATGAGTGCTGACGATAAATTCAAGAAATCTCTATCAGTTTGTATGTAAATCTAGAAATCTTACACCCATTCGAAGCAGTACATCATCGCTATGCCATCATCACAGATCAAAGGACATAGGACATTTTCAAAGATCAAACACAGGCATGAATCACAATCATAGCACTCGCTATGACATCATCAAAGATCATTGGACTCAATAAGACACCATCAAAGATCAATGGCATCACTGAATGAGTGCTGACGTGCTTGCTTACCCCCCCCCCCCCTTGCTTACACCTCCTTTCTACGGGCATGCAGAAATACTTGCTTATACTTGGTTTCTATGGGCATGCACGGGTATGTACTAGTATCTAAAAGCAAATTTAACAAGAGGTTCCTCTTTTCAAGGCTCTGCAATAGTGGCAAAAAAAAGGTATCTCAACTCAGCTAAAAGCTTCTTTGGACTACAACTTAAAATGCATTTGTCACTGACAAAATCAATTTTAAATCAAGCAGCAAGATACATCCATTGTCAATGGCGAAGTCTCAGCTGTGTTGTTTACCCTGAAACCCTACATTGCCACAGCAAATGTTAAAGCCAACTTGAAACTACCGTGTGTGTGTGTGTGTGTAGGAACAAGTTATTATTCTGCATTAATAGAAGAGAAGAGAAGATAAGATAAGCCTTTATTAGTCCCACAACGGGGAAATTCCAGGATTGCAACAGCACAGGGATAGCAACACTCAGAGCAACAATCAGAAGGCAAGAAAAAAAACAAAAAACAAAAAACAAGCAAGCAAGAGCAGCTAATATACAGTACATATGTACATATTACTATAAAATATATATATACACACACACAGACACACAGTGCAGAGCATTGTAGCTGGGTGGAATAAATATATGAATATATAAACACAGTGCAGAGCATTGTAGCTAGATGGAATAAATATGTAAATATATAAACACCCACAGTACGGAGCACTGCAGCTAGGTGGAATAAATATGTAAGTATATAAACACACACAGTGCGGAGCATTGTAGCTAGATGGAATAAATATATAGATATATAAAAACACAGTGCTGAGCATTGTAGCTAGATGGAATAAATATATAGATATATAAATATGAACACACCCAGTGCGGAGCATTGTAGCTAGATGGAATAAATATGTAAATATATAAACACACACAGTGCAGAGCATTGTTGCTAGATGGGATGAAACAGCATAACCCTCTACTTAGTTATCCTACATGGTATGATTATGTGCCCATACATATTCTCACCCTCCATAGCGACCTGTATTTTCCTAGTTGTATGCCGGAGGGGACCATTGTGTAAGTCTATTGCATCTTTTGCATTTAAAAACTATTAGTTTGTTATGTCTTTTTGCTATCTCTGCGAGCAGCCCTGCTTAGGTTGTACAGTCTGACAGCCGTTGGTAGGAAGGACCTACGAAACCTCTCGGTTGTGCACCTGGGATGATGTAGTCTGCTGCTAAATGAGCTCCTCAGTGCATTCAGTACGTCCTGCATAGGGTGGAACTCGGACTCCAGCAGAGATGACAGTTTAGCCACCGTCCTTCTCTCTCCTATCTCCTCCACCGGATCAAGGCGCTGCCCCAGGACAGAGCTAGCTTTCTTAATCAGTTTGTTCAGTCTCTTCCTATCGGCTGCTGTAATGCCACTGCCCCAGCAGACCACTCCAAAAGTGATGGCTGATGCCACCACCGTGTCATAGAATGTCTTCAGCAGCGCCCCTTGTACACCAAAAGACCTGAGTCTCCTCAGCAGGAACAGCCTGCGCTGTCCCTTCTTGTAGAGTGCGTCAGTATTGTGTGACCAGTCTAGTTTATTGTTCAGATGAACACCCAGGTACTTATAGGATGTCACCATCTCGATGTCTGTTCCCTGTATATTTACTGGTGCTGTGAGGGGCTGCCCATGCCTGCGGCAGTCCACCACCAGCTCCTTAGTTTTCCTTGCGTTGATCTGGAGGCAGTTCCGATGGCACCAGTCTACAAAGTCCTGGATAAGCCCTCTGTACTCAGCTTCATCTCCATTGGAGATGAGGCCAACGATCGCAGAGTCATCAGAGAACTTCTGTAGATGGCAGTGTGTTGTGTTGTGTGAGAAGTCCGCAGTATAAAGAGTGAACAGGAAGGGAGCCAGCACCGTTCCCTGGGGGGCCCCCGTGCTACTGATGATCGTGTCGGACACACAGTCCCGGGTTCTCACAAACTGAGGCCGGTTCGTGAGGTAGTCCAGGATCCATGATGACAGGTGCTGGTCCACCCCTGCGCGCAGCAGCTTGTCCTTCAGGATCATCGGTTGGATGGTGTTGAAAGCACTGGAGAAGTCAAAGAACATGATCCTCACCATATTCCCGGGCTTCTCCAGGTGGGACAGAGAACGGTGAAGGAGGAAGATCACCGCATCCTCCACCCCAATGCCATGCTGGTAGGCGAACTGGAGTGGATCCATCGCTGGTTCCACCAGGGGGCGGAGGTGAGCAAGGAGCAGTCTCTCCAGGGTCTTCATCAAGTGGGACGTCAAGGCCACCGGTCTGTAGCTGTTCAGGTCTTTGGGGTGGGAAGTCTTTGGTACAGGTACCACACAAGATGTTTTCCACAGCTGTGGTACCCTCCCCAGC
Organism: Pholidichthys leucotaenia; assembly: GCA_020510985.1. Lineage (NCBI taxonomy): Eukaryota > Metazoa > Chordata > Actinopteri > Cichliformes > Pholidichthyidae > Pholidichthys > Pholidichthys leucotaenia. The sequence continues at coordinate 114,670,376 of CM035842.1, read as the reverse complement.
TTCAGGCTCAGGTTGAAGATGTACGTCACAATCCCACACAGCTGGTCTGCACAGGACTTGAGGAGCTTTCCGCTGATGCCGTCCGGTCCCAGAACAAGAATAATCCCAGGTTTCTTTTCAGCACTGTAGCCAGGCTGACAAAGAGTCAGGACTCTGTCAATCCTAGCATTTCCTTAGAGCTTACTAGTCAGGACTTTATGAACTTTTTCAGTAATAAAATTTCATCTATCAGAGATAAAATCAGTCAGATTCTTCCCCCCGTTAACTTAAATACAGTAACTCCTTCAATTGATAAGATAAGATAAGATAAGATAAGCCTTTATTAGTCCCACAACGGGGAAATTCCAGGATTGCAACAGCACAGGGATAGCAACACTCAGAGCAACAATCAGAAGGCAAGAAAAAAACAAGCAAGCAAGAGCAGCTAATATACATATGTACATATTACTATAAAATATATATATATACACACACACACAGGCACACAGTGCAGAGCATTGTAGCTGGATGGAATAAATATATGAATATATGAACACAGTGCAGAGCATTGTAGCTAGATGGAATAAATATGTAAATATATAAACACCCACAGTACGGAGCATTGCAGCTAGGTGGAATAAATATGCAAGTATATAAACACACACAGTGCGGAGCAATGTAGCTAGATGGAATAATATGTAGATATATAAATATAAACACACCCAGTGCTGAGCATTGTAGCTAGATGGAATAAATATGTAAATATATAAACACACACAGTGCAGAGCATTGTTGCTAGATGGAATGAAACAGCATAACCGTCTACTTAGTTATCCTACATGGTATGATTATGTGCCCATACATATTCTCACCCTCCATAGCGACCGGTATGTTCCTAGTTGTATGCCGGAGGGGACCATTGTGTAAGTCTATTGCATCTTTTGCATTCAAAAAACTATTAGTTTGTTACGTCTTTTTGCTATCTCTGCGAGCAGCCCTGCTTAGGTTGTACAGTCTGACAGCCGTTGGTAGGAAGGACCTACGAAACCTCTCGGTTGTGCACCTGGGATGATGTAGTCTGCTGCTAAATGAGCTCCTCAGTGCATTCAGTATGTCCTACATAGGGTGGAACTCGGACTCCAGCAGAGATGACAGTTTAGCCACCGTCCTTCTCTCTCCTATCTCCTCCATCGGATCAAGGCGCTGCCCCAGGACAGAGCTAGCTTTCTTAATCAGTTTGTTCAGTCTCTTCCTATCGGCTGCAGTAATGCCACTGCCCCAGCAGACCACTCCAAAAGTGATGGCTGATGCCACCACCGTGTCATAGAATGTCTTCAGCAGCGCCCCTTGTACACCAAAAGACCTGAGTCTCCTCAGCAGGAACAGCCTGCGCTGTCCCTTCTTGTAGAGTGCATCAGTATTGTGTGACCAGTCTAGTTTATTGTTCAGATGAACACCCAGGTACTTATAGGATGTCACCATCTCGATGTCTGTTCCCTGTATATTTACTGGTACTGTGAGGGGCTGCCCATGCCTGCGGCAGTCCACCACCAGCTCCTTAGTTTTCCTCGCGTTGATCTGGAGGCAGTTCCGATGGCACCAGTCCACGAAGTCCTGGATAAGCCCTCTGTACTCAGCTTCATCTCCATTGGAGATGAGGCCAACGATCGCAGAGTCATCAGAGAACTTCTGTAGATGGCAGTGTGTTGTGTTGTGTGAGAAGTCCGCAGTATAAAGAGTGAACAGGAAGGGAGCCAGCACCGTTCCCTGGGGGGCCCCCGTGCTACTGATGATCGTGTCGGACACACAGTCCCGGGTTCTCACAAACTGAGGCCGGTTCGTGAGGTAGTCCAGGATCCATGATGACAGGTGCTGGTCCACCCCTGCGCGAAGCAGCTTGTCCTTCAGGATCATCGGTTGGATGGTGTTGAAAGCACTGGAGAAGTCAAAGAACATGATCCTCACCATATTCCCGGGCTTCTCCAGGTGGGACAGAGAACGGTGAAGGAGGAAGATCACCGCATCCTCCACCCCAATGCCATGCTGGTAGGTGAACTGGAGTGGATCCATCGCTGGTTCCACCAGGGGGCGGAGGTGAGCAAGGAGCAGTCTCTCCAGGGTCTTCATCAAGTGGGACGTCAAGGCCACCGGTCTGTAGCTGTTCAGGTCTTTGGGGTGGGAAGTTTTTGGTACAGGTACCACACAAGATGTTTTCCACAGTTGTGGTACCCTCCCCAGTTTCAGGCTCATGTTGAAGATATACGTCACAATCCCACACAGCTGGTCTGCACAGGACTTGAGGAGCTTTGCGCTGATATCTGTTTGGATGAGTTTATGGGCAGTGCGGTGGCACAGTGGTTAGCACTGCACCAGCACAGCAACTCACCCTTGGCCATGGGATCCCTGGTTCGATCCCAGCCCCTGACCAACAGTGATCTATGTGGAGTTTGCATGTTCTCCCCATATCTGCATGGGTTTACTCCGGGATTTCTCCGGTTTCCTCCCACAGGCCAAAAAAACCCATGCAGGTTAGGTTAATTGGAGACTCTAAAGTGGCCCTAGGTGTGAATGTGTGTGTGAATGGTTAAGGGATAGCGCCGTACCATGGCTGCTTCATCCATCCAGGTGGATGCCCTCAGTTTCCCCTCTGGGGATCAATAAAGTATACAAAATCAAAAAAAAAAAATCAAATCAAATTTACTCCAATTGACCTTATAGAGTTAGATAAAATAATTTCCTCATCCAAGCCTTCAACTTGTCTACTAGACCCTATTCCTCAGATTTTCAATGTGGTTTAAGTCTGAGTTCTGATTTAGCCATGTGAGGATGTTTACCTGTTTTTTTGTAAGCCACATTTGTAAGTCACATCTATGAAAGTTTTCTCTATCCCCTCACCCCCCAGCCAGTCGCAGCAGATGGCTGCCCCTCCCTGAGCCTGGTTCTGCTGGAGGTTTGTTCCTGTTAAAAGGGAGTTTTTCCTCTCCACCGTCACCAAGCGCTTGCTCAGAGGGGGATCGCCTGATTGCTGGGGTCTTTCTGCAATTGTGGGGTTTCCCCTACATTTGAAAGTGCCATGAGATGACTGTTGTTGTGATATGGCGCTATATAAATAAAGTTGAATTGAATTGAATTAATGTGAAGAAACAGTCTTTTGCTCCGTGGGTCAGTGTGTGTGTGTGTGTGTGTGTGTGTGCGCGCGTGTGCATGTGTGTGGGGAGAGGAAAGGGGAAACGGGGGTTGCTGTTTCCCCGAATACAAGCCATACCTTACGTTACACTGGAAGGAGACCCCCCTGTTGAAAAAAAGGCTTTGGAGTGTGGATGAACTACAGCGTGAAAACAATGGTGTGTGTGTGTGTGTGTGTGTGTGTGTGTGTGTGTGTGTGTGTGTGTGTGTGTGTGTGTGTGTGTGTGTGTGTGTGAGAGAGAGAGAGAGAGAGAAACATAATTGACATTCAATTCTCACTCCTCAGGGAGTGTTGCAGGTGTCTGGCCAGACTTCTGCTATCTATCCTGCTCTTAACCCTTTAATTGCCCAGATTAAATGGACGGGTTGCATGCCCCCAGTGGCACAGTGCAGCAGCTGCACGTGTCAACTTATTGACTAAGTTATGCAATTTATTTAGCTGCCATGACATTATGCAAATTAGATGTGTAAATTTATTCCTATCTGAAACTTTGGATCATATTCTACGTCTTTCTAATTGACAGTAAGCCATTGTCTCTTGTAACTTTCAAGTTATAGCCTAGGAAATCTGAACTATTTTATTGACAATTTTTTTTACTATTCTTGACCACTAGGGGGGGCCTTGAGTTGCCTTGCATTACCCCAGGTACCACATGGCACCTAGAGCAGTTAAAGGGTTAAAACCAGTCTCCACGTCTGTCAACCCTGCTGCGTGAGTCTGGACTATTTTTTCTGTAATTTGTGGAGGCTAGTCCATGTCTGTAGAAAGCAAGTATTCTGAATGTGGATGAAACACGGAATAGAATCTCTGCTGTAACATTCCTTCCTTCGTATGTGTGCGTGTTTTTTGCAAATTGAAGCGCTTCTTGTAAAAAAACATGTCACCTTTGAGCCCATCTGTTTTGGCTAAGACAATAGTGGTGGCTGTGTTTTTAAATTGTTTTAGAGACACTCTGATGTGTGTGTGTTTTTTGCAAATTTAAGCCACGATAAACATGTCACCTTTGACGAGAAGCTTTCTGTCATTAACCCATTCTCATGCTAAAAAACATATGGTCAATAGATTAAAAACACAAGTTGTCACTTTGATGAGAAGTTCTGGTCAAAGGTCATGTTTTCAAAACACTTCTTATTGACAGCCTAATTACACGGGTCAGGTCAGGGGGCGGGATCAGGGTCAGGCCATGGGTGTGGTACCTAGTGATGGCAAAATCGAAACAGTGTTTTGGAACATACCAGAACCTAGGCGGAACTTGTGATTCGAAACGCTGTTCCGAGGTCTGTATCAGAAGGACGGTGTCACGTGACTGTTCCATAGCGCGTTCCATTCCGCCCCAATTGTTTTGAAATGTCACAGTCGTTTTTGTTTCAGCAAGTGAATACAAATCCCTGTGTGGTTCCTTCATTTGTAATTCCAATTCAAAATAAAATCAGAAAAAACAAATTTTTGGTCTCATTTTTGTTTTGTCCTTTTCCAAACTTAGGTAGAAAAAAAATATCAAATTTTTGGACATACCTGTGTTTAATTTTGCTCTTATTGTTTTATAGTCAAAACAAAAATATTAAGTTGGGGGAATGTGCAATTGATGAGGCAGGTTTGTCTCAAGGCAGCTTTATTACACATTCACCATCATCTCAAAGTAGAAAGAGAACAACTCAGAAAAACTCGCTCCATATATACCCCAGTCCCCCACAGTTCACAAGTCACATTCATTTACATCACAAGTAACAATGCATTTCCTCTTAAATCTTTTAGCATCCTCCCTCACAGACTTTGGCCCCCAAAGGCTCTTCCAAGCAGTCTCTCAGCACACAAAGGATTACGCTTTCACAGCTTTCTGTTATCTCCGAGGGAACTCTGCACTCCGTTCAATCTAAGATGTGGAGTACACTGTAAGGCATTAAGTAAGACACATGTGTGGCTAGTGTGGCTACACGACCCCCCCCCCCAAACATTTTAGAATGAACAAGAGAATAACAGTATGCATGCCGTGATAGAATCAATACACATCAGTCCACATGTTGTTTAGGCTTCAGTCTCCTGCCGTATCTGCTGTAACCAGGCTTCAACGTCTCCGCGGCGCTGTCATGCTGGGGAGCTGCCGTCTGGGGGTAAAAACCTTTTGTCAGTCCCTGCGGGTGTTCTGGGGAAATATTACTCTGTGAAGCTCCCCGTGGGGGTCTTCCTCGCCGCGGGGCCCTTGCCAACAGCACTTGCTCATCCGCCACCACAAAAGCGGGTTTGAGTCTGTTTATGCCAACTTTTTCTTTCCTACCCCCCAAATCTAGTAAAAAATGCTTGTCCCCTGTTTCCAACACTCTGAACGGTCCATCATAAGGTGGTCGCAGTGGGGGTCGATGTGCATCGTGTCTGACAAAAACAAACTCGTTTTTCAAAGTTTTAGGCACAAAAACGTGCAGAAAACTGTGGTGAACGGGGCCGGGCAGCGTGCTTGATTCTATGCTACTCTGCAAAAGCTGAGACGGGGAGCTGTCCGGCGCAGGGTTATTTGGGAGAAACTCCCCGGGCAGCCGAAGTGGTTGCGCAAAAAAGGAGTTCAGCCGGGGAGGCTTCTAAGTCCTTCTAAGTCCTCTTTAGGCGCAGAACATAACCCCAATAAAATCCACGGTAGCTTGTCTACCCAATTTGCATCCGTCAGTGACGCCCTGAGAGCCGCTTTCAATGATCTATGAAAACGTTCGCATAACCCATTAGCCTGCGGATTGTACGCGGTTGTGCAGTGAATTGTGACACCCAGGTTGCGGGCCATTGTCGGCCAAAGTTCGGACACAAATTGAGGGCCTCTGTCGGAAGTAATGTCCGACGGGACTCCAAAACGCGCCACCCATGCTGTTAAAAACGCGCGCGCCACCTCCTCGGCCGTGGTTGACGCCAGCGGAACCACTTCCGGCCAGCGCGTGGTGCGGTCCACCATTGTCAGAAGGTGTGTGCACCCCTGTGATGGCAGAAGGGGGCCCACGAAGTCCACATGAACGTGATCGAACCTCTTGGCCGGGATGTGAAACGGCTCCAAGGAAGCTCTCGTGTGCCTGTGTACTTTGGCTAGTTGACACGCCATGCAGGCTGCTGCCCACTCTTTAACTTGTTTGCGGAGGTTCGGCCACACAAATTTCTCTCCTGCCATTTTGACCGACGCGCGCACTCCCGGGTGTGCCAAAGAATGAATCGAGTCAAAAACGCGGTGGCGCTACGCGGCCGGTACTACCGGATGCGGTTGTCCAGTGGAGACATCGCAGATTAGGGGGGGCATACCGTCTTGCAGCACCCTGTTCTCCAGCCTTAACCCTGTTGGTCCAGACTGGAGCGCGCGCACATCCGCGTCACTAACCTGCTCCGCGGCCATGGCTGCGTAATCTATTCCTACGCTGACTGGGGCCGCCACGTCGCGCGAGAGGCAATCTGCCACTACATTCAATTTGCCCGCCACATGCTGAATATCAGTGGTAAACTCTGAGATGGCGGCCAGCTGTCTCTGCTGCCGGCCTGACCACAGTTCAGAAACCTTGGCCATCGCGAATGTTAGTGGCTTGTGGTCAACGAACGTGGTGAAACAGCGTCCTTCCAGCCAGAACTGAAAGTGGCGGATGGCCAAATGGAGATCCAGCAGCTCCCTGTCAAACGCACTGTATCGCGCAAGGTCCTGCTGAAAAAGGCGAGGGGCTGCCAAACCCCGGCTACATGCTGCTCCACGACCGCCCCTATGGTCACATCTGACGCGTCAGTAGTGAGCGCTATGCGGGCCGTTGGGTCTGGGTGTGCCAACAACGCAGCATTTGCCAAGGCTGCTTTTACCTCCGAGAACGCTCGCTCCCGCTCCGAGGACCACTCAACCTTATTCGCTGGTTTCTGTTTTTTGAGTGCGGCATAAAGCGGTTGCATGAGTTGCGCTGCGTGGGGGAGGAAACGGTTATAAAAATTCACCATTCCCAAAAACTCCTGTAACACTCTGACCGTCTGCGGCCGGGGGAAATTTGCTACCGCGCGCACTTTGTCAGGAAGCGGAACCGCTCCTTCGGGGGGGACGCGGTGTCCTAAAAAATCGATCTGCGCCACCCCGAACTGACACTTCGCTGGGTTGATTATTAACCCGTGATCTCCCAACCTCCGGAAAACTGTCGCTAGGTGGTTTTTGTGTTCGTCTTCGGACGCGCTGGCTACCAAAATATCATCCAAGTAGACGAACACGAAAGGGAGATCGCGCAGCACCGTGTCCATCATGCGTTGGAACGTCTGTGCAGCCCCTTTAAGCCCGAATGGCATGCGCAAAAACTCGAATAGGCCAAATGGAGTTATTACCGCTGTTTTGGGTATGTCCTCAGCGCGCACTGGAACTTGGTGGTAACCACGGACCAAATCTATCTTAGAAAAAACACGCGTCCCTCTCAAATGAACGGAAAAATCTTGGATATGCGGGATTGGGTAGCGGTCATGCGCTGTGGCGTTATTTAACCTGCGAAAATCCCTGCAAGGTCGCCACGAGCCGTCAGCCTTCGGGACCATGTGTAGCGGGGAAGCCCATGGGCTGTTCGAACGCCTGATGATGCCCAACCTCTCCAGGTTGGCAAACTCCTCGCACGCTATGGCCAGTTTAGCTGCGTCCAAGCGCCGAGCTTTTGCAAAAACGGGCGGTCCGGTAGTGGTAATAAAATGTTCCACCCCGTGTTTAGCGACGGTTGCCGGAAATGTGGGGACCGTGAGTGCTGGGAACTGAGTGAGCAGTGTGTGGAACTTACCGCTTGCAGCTCTGACGTTGGCTTGTGCTGTTGGCGGGGCCAACAGCACAAGGGAATAGAATCAAAAGAAAGTGCATTAACCAGGCGCCTGTTAGCGAGATCAACCAACAAACTATGTGAGCACAAAAAATCAGCCCCCAACATATTGAAATTCACTGCTGCTATAACAAAAGTCCACTCAAATGTACGGCCGTGTAGAGACAGAAGTAGAGTCCTCTCACCAAAGGTCTTAATCTCCGAGCCGTTCGCTGCTGCCACCCCTGGACCTCTGGAACCTGCCAGCCTGTCCGCGTAGGAAGGTGTGATGAAACTCAACTGGGAGCCTGTGTCCACGAGGAAATTCCTCCCCGAGTGTGCGTCCAACAAGTAGAGCAGCTTATTCTCCTCCCCAAGGGTCGCGGCTGCTACCGACCCCCAGTCTTGGCGTTTCCCGAACGCTTGAACTGCCACGGTGGTACACATTTGCGTGCCCTCTCTGCGAAACGGCGGTGGTAGAAGCAAAGGGTGTCTCCTCCGCGTTCCCTGGCCCCCGCCGCCGCCGTCGTCGGTGGTTCTGCTACCGCTGCCCATGGCCCCCTGCCATCTCCGGCCATCACGCCGAGTTCCGTTGCTGCAGCCGTGGCCGCGCGTTGTCTGCTGGCGTTGACAATTCGATGCGCCTCCCGGGCCAGCGCGCGGTAGTCCTGCTGGTCCTGCTGGGCCAACAACGGCGAACTGGCCAGGGTCGCTCTCGTCGCTGACGGTAGGGTCCTGAGGAGGAGGTGGGTAAAGATGAAGTGGTCATCGTCCGAGCCTTTCAACCTCAACATCTCTTCCATAAGGTCAACGGGCGTGCCATCTCCCAACTCGGTCAGCGCCAGGAGTCTCTCTGCTCTCTCCTCCACTGAGAGAGTGAAGTGCTGGATGAGTGCAGCCTTCAACGCGCCGTATTTGTCGCTGGCTGGTGGCTGCTCCAGAAGGATCTCCACATGCTGAGCCGTGTGGTTATCAAGTTTTGCAACCACATGGTAGAATTTTGTGTCATCTACCGATATCCCCCGGAGGTTGAACTGTTGCCTCAACCGAGTGGAACCAGGAGCGTGGATTGTTCTGCCAAAAGTCCGGTAGCTGGACCGTAGCCGCATTCGCTTCGCTGGGGGCTCCTGACGAGGCTGGCCCCGGGGAATTCTCCTCTTGCTGCATGCTACGTCTTGGGTCACCAGTGTGGGAATGTGCAATTGATGAGGCAGGTTTGTCTCAAGGCAGCTTTATTACACATTCACCATCATCTCAAAGTGGAAAGAGAACAACTCAGAAAAACTCGCCCCATATATACCCCAGTCCCCCACAGTTCACAAGTCACATTCATTTACATCACAAGTAACAATGCATTTCCTCTTAAATCTTTTAGCATCCTCCCTCACAGACTTTGGCCCCCAAAGGCTCTTCCAAGCAGTCTCTCAGCACACAAAGGATTACGCTTTCACAGCTTCCTGTTATCTCCGAGGGAACTCTGCACTCCGTTCAATCTAAGATGTGGAGTACACTGTAAGGCATTAAGTAAGACGTGTGGCTAGTGTGGCTACACAGTTATTATTTTGGTTTATTATTTTGCGACACCGGAAGTGTTAGTGTTAGTGTAGGTGATGAGTTTAATCAGTTATTTAAAGTGTCTCTAGTTTTATCTATGATGTCTGACCTCCATTACACAAAATTAAAATGCCTATTATATGAAAACTAGTGATGGCAAAGTCAAAACAGTGTTTTAGTGCATTACCGAAACCTAGGTGGAACTTCTGAATTGAATCAATATAAGCAATTGAATTGCAATATAAGCTGCAGCTTCAGCCATCACCCATTTTGGATAACTTATGCTGAAGTGTATAATCAGAGGAGTTATTGTTTAATTTGACCTTGTTGGATTTTTTCCCCTTTGTTATATTATTCTGTTTCTTTTTAATCTTTACTTTTAATCTATCCAAAATAAATAAATAAAAATCATTGTTCCGAGGTCTTTATCAGAAAGAGGATGTCACGTGACTGTTCCATTTCGCATTCCATTACGTTACCAACTGTTTTCAAACTTCACCGTTGTTTTATGCAGTGATTGTGTTATCCCGTTTCTCAAATGGAATAATAAAATGCTGCCACTACACAATATTAAATTGTCTATTCTATGCACAATTTATGTATTATATAAATACTTTATATGTAAAATACTAATTTCTCGTGTCCTTGCCTGACTGGCTGCTGGTTCATCAGCCCACATGCCTGAAACATTTAAAAGCTCCTCTGAAGTGCAGTTTGTTTGTGAAGTCTTGCCTCTCTGAGTGTCTTGTACTGAGCTGCTTTTGGATTTACATTATTTGGAAATGGATGGGGGTAGAAAGCGTCCCAGGTCAGCTGTTTGGGATCACTATGACCTTCTTGAGGGGAAAAAAAAGTTAAATGTATGCACTGTATGCAACATCTTGCATTTTGTAACAATACAACAAGTAGGTGGAGACACCTATGGACAAAACATCCTGACGCCTGCATTCCTAGCACAACACAACCGAGTGCTGAATCAAGCCACAGCCAGTGTAATGTTTATGGTGTGGGTGAAGCGGCATGGAAAAATAAGCAGCAGTGCTGTGGTTTTAAGCAGGTTTTATTATATCATGTCGCCTTCACGGGATCCCCTCTCCGGTGCATAGTGGAGCAGCCCGGAGCGGGATCCCTAGGCTCTCAGAGAAGGAGAGGAGGACACGTGTGTGTCTACCAGTTGCAGGATCAGAGTGAGAGAAGAAGAGAGAGATTGCGTTACAGAGTTGCACCTTAAATACTTGATCATAACAATACATCAAAAAGACATACCCCACAGTCTAGAATGATCAAAGGGACAACAGAACAGGCAGGAGGTATTTGCATTTGTAAGCCATACATCACAATGGGCAGATTAGCTAGACCTCGCTCTAAGTGCAAGACAAAGAGGCTAACAAGCACATCTACATATTGATCTGAGTCTCTAGGTCACAGTAAGGACAGGACGCATGAGTACAAAGGATGAAAGGCATCGATTAACATCACATAGGTGAGACAGAAGAAACTCGTCTACCTGTAGACATTAATACACCAAAGCACATCTAAGATGCTCAGAAAAAGCACAGTAAGGACAAGCCATATGCACACTATACCGAATGGCGCATTACATCACAACACATGCATGTTTGCATCACAAATACATGAATGGCACATTGCTTCTCAGTAATGCAGCAGAAAAACAGAGAAAAGAGGGCTGAGTGTCCTTAGTCTGTTGTGGGGTTAAAACGAACCGCCACACACGCTCCCCCCCAGAGGACGCGGCAGGGGGTCGCGACCTCGATAATCCATCTGTGTGAGCGAGCTGTGGGAGAAGCTCGCTGCAGGCGGAGGGGGAGGGAGGGGAGGGGTAGTAAGTGCCGGCAGGAGCTGTGAAATCGTCCTGAGCCGTGCAAAAATTGCTTGCTGCTCCGTGACGTCGAGGGCTTGTCCCGTTGCACGTGCGGAGATCACAAGAAGAAAAATTAGTCTCTGACTCCTCTTGTGGCCATGAAGAAAAGCAGGAGCGGCTGTAAGAGAAAAAGTAAACAAAGCATAGGGACTGTTGGCTTTGGGTGCTGAAGCAACCCCAAAGCTCCTGGGAACAGCTGACGGCTGAAATCCCGTTGTGCCGTGGCTAAGACCATTAAAAAATCCAGTGGCGAGCTGCGTGCTTGCTTCAGGTGAACGAGCAACCCTGAAGGTTCTGTGGGCAGCGGCGGAGGACGATGGCGGTCTGTGGCGTGGCTGAGACTGTTAACAAATCCTTCCAGTATGCTGCATGCGTGCCTCAGGTGAGCGAGCAGCCCTGAAAGGCAGCGGCGAAGGAGGAAGGCAGTCCGTGGAGCCATTACTTGTCCCATGCGTGATGCGCCGTCCTTGTAACTCCCCGATGCGTGCGCGGGGGTTCAGTGCGTGGGTGGGCCGCTGGAGTGGTGAGTCAGGGTGCAGAAACTTGGCGGAGATCAGCGCAGACGGCGCCAATAAAATCCAGGTTGAGCTGTTGCTGTAGATTTGGCCATGGTGCGTTGGAGCGTTGAGAGGAAATAGACGATCTTTAGTCCCTCAGGCCCGTGCAGAGGCGTTGGAGCGGCGGGAGGGAATAGACGATCTTTTGTTCCTCAGGCTCATGCAGCTGCGTTGGAGCGGTGTGAGGAAGTAGACGATCTCCGTCCCTCGGGCTCGTGGAGGCGCGTTGGAGCGGTGCGAGGCAATAGACGATCTTTGTGCCCCGGGCTCGTGCAGCTGCTTTGGAGCGGTGAGAGGGAGGAGACGATCGTTGTCGCTCGTGCGGCCATGGTGCGTTCAGTTCCACGCGCTGCGCTCCCCGTCGGCCCTGGAGGTTGCCGTCGTGGAGAGAGGACGAGGTGCGTGCGCTCTCAGTGAGAGCGGCCGGTCCAGCGTGGTTGTGCAGATCTCAGGCGACGGAGCATTCATGCCCGGGTGTTGCGTTCGCTGGCCGCTCGTTTTTTTCAGCGTCGGTTCGCCAGCGTGGCCATCCAAAACAGAAGGCTGCGTTGCACAAAACGTGTGCGTCTTCAAGGGGCCACCAACGCAGCTGTGTGGTTGTCCAGCTCGGAAGGTTGCTTTCGCACAAAACGTGTGCGTGTTCGAGGGGTCACCAGTGAAGCGGCATGGAAAAATAAGCAGCAGTGCTGTGGTTTTAAGCAGGTTTTATTATATCATGTCGCCTTCACGGGATCCCCTCTCCGGTGCATAGTGGAGCAGCCCGGAGCGGGATCCCTAGGCTCTCAGAGAAGGAGAGGAGGACACGTGTGTGTCTACCAGTTGCAGGATCAGAGTGAGAGAAGAAGAGAGAGATTGCGTTACAGAGTTGCACCTTAAATACTTGATCATAACAATACATCAAAAAGACATACCCCACAGTCTAGAATGATCAAAGGGACAACAGAACAGGCAGGAGGTATTTGCATTTGTAAGCCATACATCACAATGGGCAGATTAGCTAGACCTCGCTCTAAGTGCAAGACAAAGAGGCTAACAAGCACATCTACATATTGATCTGAGTCTCTAGGTCACAGTAAGGACAGGACGCATGAGTACAAAGGATGAAAGGCATCGATTAACATCACATAGGTGAGACAGAAGAAACTCGTCTACCTGTAGACATTAATACACCAAAGCACATCTAAGATGCTCAGAAAAAGCACAGTAAGGACAAGCCATATGCACACTATACCGAATGGCGCATTACATCACAACACATGCATGTTTGCATCACAAATACATGAATGGCACATTGCTTCTCAGTAATGCAGCAGAAAAACAGAGAAAAGAGGGCTGAGTGTCCTTAGTCTGTTGTGGGGTTAAAACGAACCGCCACATGGGCACATATGTGGTTTCCATATGCTTCACATGCTTGTTACTGTATGGTTATTGTTTACTGCACGTCTCAGAGGAACAAAAGGTCTGAACCTCCTAGGGGTTGCAGGAGGATGTGAAGTCTGGCCTTTTGCATTCAGGGAGACGGCCATGAAGGATTTCCTGACCACCAGGACTGCAAGAGGAGACCACCAGGACTTCAGGTGGAGACAGGAGACCTGAAGGGGGGCGCGTTGTGATTTGGGATGTAAAGACAATGCGACTGTTGACTTTGATGTCCTGGGGTATAAAGGGGCAGCTGTGGGGGCATGTCTCTCTCTTCTGCTTTTGGATGTTGGAGAATGTGTTGTGAATAAAACTGATTTTGAGTAATAAACTCAGCCTCGCCTTTCCACACAATCTCCACACTGGTGACCCTACGACGTATAATGAGCGGAGACGAATCTCCCGAGCCAAACTCGCCAGGAGCCAGCCAGACGAGTGCAGCCACAGTCCACCTACCGGACTTCTGGCCGAACAATCCGCGCTCCTGGTTTAGCGCAGTCGAGGCACAGTTCCACCTCCGGAGGACTTCGGTGGACGACACAAAGTTCTACCATGTGGTTGCAAAGCTGAACAACCACACAGCCCAGTGGGTGGTGAACCTGATCAACCATCCGCCGGACAGCGACAAGTACAGCACGTTGAAGGCTGTGCTCATTCACCACTTCACCCCTTTGGTGCAGGAGCGAGCAGAGAGGCTCCTAGCACTGACTGAATTTGAGGGCGACAGACCTGCAGACCTCATGGGGAAGATGTTGAGTTTGAGAGACTCCGAAGATGATAACTTCATTTTCACCCACCTCTTCCTCAGAACCCTGCCGTCAGAGGTGAGAGTGACCCTGGCCAGTTCACCACTGCTGGCCCGACGAGACTACCACGAGCTGGGCCAGGAGGCGCAACGACTCGTCGACGCCAGTAAATGACACGCGGCTGCAGCAGCGGGGCCAGGCGCAACGTCCGGAGACGGCAGGGGGCCAGAGGCTGCAGCACCAGACACACCGACGACGGCAGCGGCAAGGGCCGGGAGGCACGGAGCAGACGATGTCCTTTGCTTCTATCATCGCCATTTCGCAGAGAGGGCACGCAAGTGCATTCCACCGTGCCATTTCAAGCGCTCGGGAAACGCCAAGACCGGGGGTCGGTAGCGGCTGCGGCCCTCGGAGAGGAGAACAAGCTGCTCTACTTGAAGGATGCGCGCTCGGGGAGGCACTTCCTCGTGGACACGGGCTCCCAGCTGAGTTTCATCATACCCTCCTACGCTGACCAACTGGCGCCTTCCAGCGGTCCCCGGGTGTCAGCAGCGAATGGCTCGGTGATTAAGACCTTCGGTGAGAGGACTCTGCTTCTGTCTTTACACGGCCGCACTTTCGAATGGACTTTCGTCATAGCGGCAGTCAATTTCAACATGTTAGGGGCTGATTTTTTGTGCTCACATAGTTTGTTGGTCGATCTTGCTAACAGACGCCTGGTTAATGCACTCTCTTTTTATTCTATTCCCTGTACAGCTCAAGTGGCCCCGCCAACAGCACAAGCCAACGTCACAGCTGCAGGTGGTAAGTTCCACACACTCCTCACTCAGTTCCCAGCACTCACGGTCCCAACATTTTCGGTGACAGTGGCTAAACACGGGGTGGAACATTTTATTACTACCACCGGACTGCCCGTTTTCGCAAAAGCTCGGCGCTTGGACTCAGCTAAACTGACCATAGCGCGCGAGGAGTTCGCCAACCTGGAGAGGTAGGGCATCATCAGGCGTTTGAAGAGCCCTTGGGCTTCACCGCTGCACATGGTCCCGAAAGCTGATGGCTCGTGGTGGCCTTGTGGTGATTTCCGCAGGCTGAACAACGCTACAGCGCACGACCGCTACCCGATCCCGCACATCCAAGATTTTTCAGTTCATTTGGCGGGGCCGCACGTTTTTCTAAAATAGACTTGGTACGCGGTTATCACCAGGTCCCAGTGCGTGCTGAGGACATACCCAAAACAGCGGTAATAACTCCCTTCGGGCTTTTCGAATTTTTACGCATGCCCTTTGGGCTTAAGGGCGCTGCGCAGACGTTCCAACGTATGATGGACGCGGTTCTGCGCGATCTCCCTTTCGTGTTCGTCTACCTGGACGACATATTGGTAGCCAGCGCGTCCAAAGACGAACACGAAAACCACCTCACAGCAGTTTTCTGGAGGTTGGCAGAACACGGGTTAATAATTAACTCGGCAAAGTGTCAGTTCGGGGTGACGCAGATTGATTTTTTGGGCCATCGCGTCTCCCCAGAGGGAGTGGTCCCTCTGCCTGACAAAGTGCGCGCAGTAACAAATTTTCCCCAGCCACAAACGGTCAAAGCGTTACAGGAGTTTTTGGGAATGGTAAATTTTTATAACCGTTTCCTCCCCCGCGCAGCGCAGCTCATGCAACCATTGTATGCTGCACTTAAAAAACAAAAACCCACAAATAAAGTGGAATGGTCTCCGGAGCGAGAGCGCGCATTTTCCGAAGTCGAAACAGCTCTGGCAAATGCTGCATTGTTAGCACATCCAGTCCCAGCGGCCCGCATGGCGCTCACTACTGACGCGTCAGATGTGGCCATAGGGGCGGTCGTGGAACAGTTTGTAGCTGGAGCCTGGCAACCGCTTGCCTTTTTCAGTAAGACCCTGCTCGACAGCGAGCGAAAATACAGCGCATTCGACAGGGAGTTGTTAGCTCTCCACTTGGCCATTCGCCACTTCCAGTTCTGGCTGGAAGGACGCCGTTTCACCGCGTTCGTTGACCACAAGCCGCTGACTTTCATGATGGCCAAGATTTCAGAACCTTGGTCGGGCCGGCAGCAGAGACAGCTGGCTGCGATATTGGAGTTTACTACCGATATCCAGCATGTGGCGGGTAAACTTAATGTAGTGGCGGACTGCCTCTCGCGCACCGTGGGGGCTCCCGCACGCGCGGAGGTAGATCCTGCAGCCATGGCCGTGGAGCAGGTTAGCGATGCGGAAGTGCGCGCAGCCCCAGTCCGCGTGGGGATAGATTATGCAGCCATGGCCGCGGAGCAGGGTAGCGACGCCGACGTGCGCGCGCTCCAGTCTGGACCCTGGACCAACAGGGTTAAGGCTGGAGAGCAGGGTGCTGCAAGACGGTATGCCCCCCCCTAATCTGCGATGTCTCCACGGGGCGGCCACACCCGGTGGTTCCAGCTGCGTGGCGCCACCGCGTTTTTGACTCGATCCATTCTCTGGCGCACCCGGGAGCGCGCGCGTCGTTCAAAGTGGTAGGAGAGAAATTTGTGTGGCCGAGCCTGCGCAAACAAGTTAGAGAGTGGGCGGCAGCTTGCACAGCCTGCCAGCGGGCCAAGGTTCATAGACACATGAGAGCTCCTTTGGAGCCGTTTCACATCCCGGCTAAAAGGTTTGATCATGTCCACGTGGACCTCGTAGGCCCCTTCCCGCCCTCACAAGGGTGCACACATCTTCTGACAATGGTTGACCGCACCACGCGCTGGCCAGAAGTGGTCCCGCTGTCGTCAACCACAGCTGAGGAGGTGGCGCGCGCGTTTTTAACGGCGTGGGTAGCGCGTTTTGGGGTCCCGTCGGACATTACGTCTGACAGAGGCCCTCAATTTGTTTCTGAACTTTGGTCAGCGATGTCCCGCAGCCTGGGGGCAACGATCCAACGCACTACCGCGTACAACCCGCAGGCTAACGGGCTGTGCGAACGTTTTCACAGGTCATTGAAGGCGGCTCTCAGAGCGTCGCTTACGGATACAAATTGGGTGGACAAGCTACCATGGGTTTTATTGGGGTTGCGTTCTGCACCTAAAGAGGATTTAAAAGCCTCCCCAGCTGAGTTAGTGTTTGCGCAGCCACTCCGGCTGCCCGGGGAGTTTCTCCCGGATAATCCTGTGCCAGAGTGCCCCCCCCGCTCAGCGGTTGCAGAGCGACACGGGATCGAGCACGCTTCCTGGCCCAGTTCATCACAGCTTCCCGTGCGTTTTTGTGCCTAAAGCTTTAAAAAATGCAGAGTTTGTTTTTGTCAGACATGATGCCCATTGCCCAAACTTACGACCGCCTTATGATGGACCATTTAGAGTGCTGGAAACAGGAGAGAAGCATTTTTTGCTAGATTTGGGAGGCAGAAAGGAAGTGATTGGCATAAACAGGCTCAAACCCGCTTTTGTGATGGCTGACGAAGCTGTGCAGTTGGCGAGGGCCCCCCGGCGCGGCAGACCCCCTAGAGGGCATTCCCCAGAACACCCACAGAGATTGACTAACAGTTCTTCTAACCCACAGGCAGCCCCACAGCAGGAGGACACTGCGGAGGCAGTAAAGCCGGCTTACAGCAAATACGGCAGAAGACTAAGGCCTAAGCGGCATGTGGACTGATATGTAGTGATTTTATTATGACATGCATCTTTAGTTATGATTGGTCCATCTTAGACGTTTGGGGGGGGGGGGGTCATGTGGGGCACATACGTTGGTTTCATATGCTCCACAGATATATTACTGTATGTTTATTGTGTGCTTCCCGTCTCAAGGGAACAAAGGGACTGAGCCTCCTAGAGGTAACAGGAGGGTGTGAGATTTGGCCTTTTGTTTCAAGGAGATGGCCTTGAGAGATTTCCTGACCACCGGAGACTAGGGGGTGGATGGTGTTAAGATCGGGGGAAGTTACATTGTGACTGGGATTAAGTACCATGTGACTGTATGTTTGATTAAACACCATGTGACTGTAGGTTTGATGTCCTGGGTATAAAAGGACAGATGTGAGAAGATTCATCCTCTTTTTCTGCTTTGGAATGTTGGAATATGTGATTGTGAATAAAGCGGAACCTGAGGAATAAACTCAGTCTCGTCCTTCAACACATCTCCACATCATGTTCTTTTACTACACATACGAGTATACATTTATTATTTATACTGAAGAGTCACATGGGGAAAGCATAATGTGTAACATCTTAGATAAGAACAAAGAGCAGAGGTTCCCTGGTGAGATAACAGGGAGGTGTGAAGGATGAATGCAGTGTGATCTTTTGTGTATCAGCAACTTCTAGGAGGATGGTAAAGGATTAAGGAAGTGAATGCAATGTGACCTTTTGTGTGTTAGAAGCTTCTGGAGGAATGCCATTG
This sequence comes from Pholidichthys leucotaenia, assembly GCA_020510985.1. NCBI lineage: Eukaryota > Metazoa > Chordata > Actinopteri > Cichliformes > Pholidichthyidae > Pholidichthys > Pholidichthys leucotaenia. The sequence continues at coordinate 114,651,920 of CM035842.1, read as the reverse complement.
TATTTAAGAGAAGAGTCTTGGCTGAGATGTCCTCTTTCTGACTATGCTTCTGTGTGAGATGTGTAATAAACTGTCTGAGTCAAATCCGCCTCGTTATTTACACGCTCCACACTGGTGACCCAAGACGAATCATGCAACACGACGAAAGATCCCCGGAGCCAGCCTCGTTGGGAGCCCCCAGCCAAGCATATGCTGTTGCAATCAAGCTACCGGATTTTTGGCAGCACAATCCGTGCTCCTGGTTCCACCTAGTTGAGGCGCAGTTCGCCCTCCGGGGGACATCGGCGGATGACACGAAGTTCCACTATGTGGTCGCAACGCTCGACGCCCACACGGCTCAGCATGTGGAGAGCAAGCTTGATCAGCCACCAACCAGCGACAAGTACGGCGCGCTGAAGGCTGCACTCATCCAGCACTACACACTCTCGGATGGTGAGAGAGCAGAGAGACTCCTGACGCGGACTGGGTTAGGAGATGGGTCGGCTATTGACCTGATGGAGATGCTGAGATTAAAGGGCTCGGACGACAACCATTTCATTTTTACTCACCTCTTCCTCCGGAACCTTCCGTCAGTGACGAGAGCGACCCTGGCCAATTTGCCGTTGCTGGCCAAGCAGGACTATCGTGCGCTGGCCCGAGAAGCAAACCGGATCATCATCGCCAGCAGAGAGTTCACGACCATGGCGGCAGCGACGGAGCTCGGCGCGATGGCCGGAGGAGGCGAGGAGCCATCGACGGCAGCAGCAGAGCCACCGACGACAGCAGCAGCGGGGGCCAAAGAACGCGGAGGAGACACCCTTTGTTTCTACCACCGCCGCTTCGCAGAGAAGGCACGCAAATGTATACCACCGTGCCAGTTCAAGTGCTCGGGAAATGCCAAGACCGGGGGTCGGTAGCAGCTGCGACCCTCGGGGAGGAGAACAAGCTGCTCTACTTGACGGACGCACACTCGGGGAGGCATTTCCTCATGGACACCGGCGCCCAGATGAGTTTCATCATGCCGTCCTACGCCGACCGGCTGGCAGGATCTAGCGGCCCCGAGATGGCAACAGCAAACGGCTCGGAGATTAAGACCTTTGGTGAGAGGACTCTACTCCTGTCTCTACACGGCCGTACATTTGAGTGGACTTTTGTCATAGCGGCATTGAATTTCAATATACTGGGGGCTGATTTTTTGTGCACACATGGTTTGTTGGTTGATGTCGCTAACAGGTGCCTAGTTAATGCACTGTCCTTTGATTCTATCCCCTGTATAGCTCGAGCATCCTGGCCAACAGCACAAGCCACCGTCACAGCTGCATGCGGTAAGTTTCACACACTGCTCACTCAGTTCCCAGCACTCACTGTCCCGACATTTTCGGCAGCTGTCGCTAAACACCGGGTGGAGCATTTTATCACCACCACCGGGCCGCCCGTTTTTGCAAAACCTCGGCTCTTGCATGCAGCTAAACTGGTCATAGCGCGCGAGGAGTTCGCCAACCTGTAGAGGCTGGGCATCATCAGGCGTTCAAACAGCCCATGGGCTTCCCCGCTACACATGGTCCCTAAAGCTGAGGGATCGTGGCGACCTTGCGGGCATTTCCGCAGGTTGAACAACGCCACAGCGCACGACCGCTACCCAATTCCTCACATCCAGGATTTTTCCGTTCACCTGGCAGGAGCGTGCGTTTTTTCTAAAATAGACCTGGTCCGCAGTTACCACCAAATCTCAGTGCGCGCTGAGGACATACCCAAAACAGCGGTGATAACTCCGTTCGGTTTATTCGAGTTTTTGCACATGCCATTCGGGCTTAAAGGGGCTGCACAGACGTTCCAACGCATGATGGATGCAGTGCTGCGTGATCTCCCTTTCGTATTCGTCTACTTGGACGATATCTTGGTAGCCAGCGCGTCCGAAGACAAACAAGAAACCCACCTCATGGCGGTTTTCCGGAGGTTGGAAGAGCACGGGTTAATAATCAACCCAGCGAAATGTTAGTTCGGGGTGACGCAGATTGATTTTTTGGGGCACCGCGTCTCTCCCGAAGGAGCAGTTCCGCTGCCTGACAAAGTGCGCGTGGTAGCAGATTTTCCCCGGCCGCAAACAGTCAGGGCATTACAGGAATTTTTGGGAATGGTGAATTTTTATAACCGTTTCCTTCCCCGCGCAGCGCAGCTCATGCAACCACTGTACGCCGCGCTCAAAAAACAGAAACCCGCGGATAAGATCGAATGGTCCCCAGAACGAGAGCGGGCGTTCTCGGAAGTCAAAGCAGCCCTGGCAAACGCTGCGTTGCTGGCACATCCAGACCCAACGGCCCGCATAGCGCTCACCACTGACGCGTCAGATGTGGCCATAGGGGCGGTCGTGGAGCAGCGTGTAGCCGGGGCTTGGCAGCCGCTCGCCTTTTTCAGCAGGACTTTGCGCGACAGTGAACGTAAATATAGCGCGTTCGACAGGGAGTTGCTGGCTCTCCACTTGGCCATTCGCCACTTCCAGTTCTGGCTGGAAGGGCGCTGTTTCACCGCATTTGTTGACCACAAGCCACTAACATTCGTGATGGCCACGGTTTCAGAACCGTGGTCGGGCCGGCAGCAGAGACAGCTGGCCGTAATCTCAGAGTTTACTACCGATATTCAGCATGTGTCGGGTAAACTGAATGTAGTGGCAGACTGCCTCTCGCGCGCCGTGGCTGCCCCGGTCCGCATGGGGATAGATTACACAGCCATGGCCGCGGAGCAGGTTAGTGACATGGACTTGCGCGCGCTCCAGTCTGGACCAACAGGATTAAGGCTGGAGAGCAGGGTGCTGCAAGACGGCATGCCCCCCCTAATCTGCGATGTCTCCACGGGGCGCCCGCGTCCCATGGTCCCGGCCGCGTGGCGTCGCCGCGTGTTTGACTCGGTTCATTCTTTGGCGCACCCGGGAGTGCGCACGTCGGTCAAAATGGTAGGGGAGAAATTCGTGTGGCCGAGCCTGCGTAAACAGGTGAAAGAGTGGGCGGTAGCCTGTGTGCCGTGCCAACGAGCCAAAGTACACAGACACACGAAGGCTCCCTTGGAGCCGTTTCATATTCCGGCTAAGAGGTTCGACCATGTCCACGTGGACCTCGTGGGCCCCCTCCCGCCATCACAGGGGTGCACGCATCTCCTGACAATGGTGGACCGCACCACGCGCTGTCCGGAACCGGTTCCGCTGGCCACAACCACAGCCGAGGACGTGGCGCACGCGTTTTTAACAGCATGGGTGGCGCGTTTTGGAGTCCCGACGGACATTACATCCGACAGAGGCCCTCAATTTGTTTCCGAACTCTGGTCAACAATGGCCCGCAGCCTGGGTGTCTCAATTCACCGCACTACCGCGTACAATCCACAGGCTAATGGGTTATGCAAACGTTTTCATAGATCACTGAAAGCGGCTCTCAGGGCTTCACTGATGGATGCAAATTGGGTAGACAGGCTACCGTGGGTTTTATTGGGGTTACGTTCTGCGCCTAAAGAGGATTTGGAAGCTTCCCCAGCTGAACTCGTTTTTGCACAACCACTTCGGCTGCCCGGGGAGTTTCTGCCAGATAATCCCACGCCGGGCATTTCCCCACCGCAGCTGTTGCAGCGTAGCATAGACACAAGCACGCTGCCGGGCCCTGCCCACCACAGTTTTCAGCGTGTTTCTGTACCTAAAACTTTGAAAAACGTGGAGTTCGTGTTTGTCAGACACGACGCCCACCGCCCGCCATTGCGACCACCCTATGATGGACCGTTCAGAGTGCTGGAAACAGGGGATAAGCATTTTTTGCTAGATTTGGGGGGTAGGAGGGAAAAGGTTGGCTTTAACAGACTCAAACCTGCTTTTGTGGTGGCGGACGAGCAAGTGCTGTTGGCGAGAGCCCCTCGGCGTGGAAGACCCCCACAGGGAGCTTCCCAGAGAAAAGTTTCCCCATAACACCCACAGGGACAGACAAAAAGTTTTCACCCCCAAACATTAGCCCCCCAGCATGACAGCGCCGCGGAGGCGGTGAATCCTGGTTACAGCAGATACGGGAGAAGACTGAAGCCCAAGCAGCATGTGGATTGATGTTTAATGGTTCTGTCACAGCATACGGACTGTTATTCTTTTGTTCTATCCAATATGCTCGGGGGGGGGGGGTGTAGAGTCACATGGGGAAAGCATAATGTGTAACATCTTAGATAAGAACAAAGAGCAGAGGTTCCCTGGTGAGATAACAGGGAGGTGTGAAGGATGAATGCAGTGTGATCTTTTGTGTATCAGAAACTTCTAGGAGGATGGTAAAGGATTAAGGAAGTGAATGCAATGTGACCTTTTGTGTGTTAGAAGCTTCTGGAGGAATGCCATAGTATTTAAGAGAAGAGTCTTGGCTGAGATGTCCTCTTTCTGACTATGCTTCTGTGTGAGATGTGTAATAAACTGTCTGAGTCAAATCCGCCTCGTTATTTACACGCTCCACAATACACCTTGATCTTACCAAGATGGCTGCCACCGGAGTGAGGAGTGGTTTGATGGGCTCCACTTCTAGCCACTTTCTGCTTATCTACTTCTTCTTATCATTGTCTTTGTGTGTCTGGACCTGCAACAAGAAGGGTTTTCCGGCCAACTCAACTAAAGGTGAAGCTAAAAAGTTTTATTTATATGGATATGGACATGGTCATTTCACCCTGTACTCTATCTGGTCTTCAAAAGCCCTGAGAAAAAGCTTCCAAAACAAGGCAAACATGGCTGTTAAGCAAATATCACAATATGGCAGAGGCTATACAATTAAAGTACTGTTAGTACTGCTACTTCTGGCAGGGGATATTCACCTTAACCCTGGACCTGCCACTATTAAACAGCAGACCACTGGGTTAGCACAAACATCTGAGCCGGTGGATTGGTTGTTGCTATCTACGGCCCGGCTAACATCTGAACCGGCTGATCGCCCGCTGCTATCAACGACCCTACTAACATCTGAACCGGCTGATCGCCCGCTGCTATCAACGACCCTACTAACATCTGAACCGGCTGGTCGCCCGCTGCTATCTACGGCCCTGCTAACATCTGAACCGGCTGGTCGCCCGCTGCTATCAACGGCCCTGCTAACATCTGAACCGGCTGGTCGCCCGCTGCCATCAACGGCCATGCTAACATCTGAACCGGCTGGTCGCCCGCTGCTATCAACGGCCACGCTAACATCTGAATCGGCTGATCGCCCGCTGCCATCAACGGCCATGCTAACATCTGAACCGGCTGGTTGCCCACTGCTATCAACGGCCATGCTAACATCTGAATCGGCTGATCGCCCGCTGCTATCATCGGCACTGCTAACATCTGAACTAGCTGGTTGCCCGCTGCTATCAACGGCCATGCTAACATCTGAACCGGCTGGTCGCCCGCTGCTATCAACGGCCTGGCTAACATCTGAACCGGTTGATCGCCCGCTACGGCCAACGGCCCCGCTAACATCTGAACTGGTGGAGCAGCATAATGCCGGTCTTCGCCCCAGTACAGCTGAACATAGCGAGTCGGGTGAGTCGAATTGCACTGAACAGACTCACATATCTGATCGTGCTGTAAACAGCTGTGCTACGTCCAAACTTTTGGAAACAGGAGCGGTTAAACAAAATGCAAATGAGGCGAGATCCGAAAACCGAGCTGTACAAAAGCAAAAACAACATTTATTTTTCCAAACTGTTAATCATGCACGAGTTCTTTGGGACACAAAGGCTAAACAAAAGGGGATCCTCGGCGGACATTTAAACATACGGAGCATAATCCCCAAAAGAGATGAGATTTCGGTGTTGCTGTTGGACTCAAATCTGGACTATCTTTGTCTTTCAGAAAGCTGGCTACACAGGAACATAAACACTAATATGATCGATATTGTGGGCTATCAGTGTTTTAGAAAAGACAGGCAGGTAGGGAGGGGAGGAGGTGTTTTAATTTACATCAAAGAGAAATTTAAATGTCAATTGGTTGATTTGAATACTTCACTTGAATGTTTAGCTGTTAATGTATGTCTCTCACCGGTAATGAATTTCAACATTGCAGTATTGTACAACCCACTGTCACACAATTCTTCTTTTTATAATGAATTAAGTGATCTGGTTAAACAACTTGAGAGGAGCAGAGAAGCAATATTTTATGGTGACTTTAATATTAACTGGTCTGATAAAAAGGACAAACAGAAACTGAAAAGCCTCATGACTAAATTTAATTACCAACAAATGATCAAAGGACCCACCAGGATAACCAAACAATCCAGAACACTTATTGACATGGTATTTGCTAATAAACCAGAACGAATAACCAGAACCTATAATCTTGTAACTGGTCTCTCAGATCATAACATGGTTCTTGCTGTCAGAAAACTTACTAAAAAGCAACTACAGTATTTTGGGGGAGTCGATATTGACAAATTAAATTTTATTATGTATTCCCAAATCAAAAAATGAGGAGTTTGAACATTACTTAGAGAATCAAAATTGGGAGCAGCTCATGTCAATATATGAAGTAGATGATTGTTGTAATTTTATAACTGCAACAATTACAAAGTCTATAGAAAAATTTACAAAGCAAATTAAAAGTAGACAACAGAAGATTAACCTACCATGGTTAAATAATGAAATAAGAAAACTTATGAAGAGGCGAGACTCTGCATTGAAAACATCATTAACCTCTAAACTACAAAATGATCACCTTGTGTACAAAAGTTTAAGAAATAAAGTGGTACAAGAGCTGCGAAAATCAAAAGTATCTTATTACAATAAACTGATAGATCATGCAAAGGGTAACAACAGTTCCCTATGGAGGCATTTAAATAACTTAACTAATAAAAAAAATGTTCAGAAGGGGGTAAAGGAACTTAGAATCAATGGCAAGACCATCAGTGACAAGGCTACATTGGCAAATGAATTTAATTCATATTTTGTGGACTCTGTGGAAGACTTAACAAAAAACTTTGTGCTGCCAAATGTGCTCAACAACACAAAATCAATACTTTCAACAGATTCTTTTCACATCGATGAGGTAAATGAGGAGTTAATTGCTGGTATTATTAAAACACTGTCAAACTCAAAAACTAATGATATCTACAATATGAGCACTTCCTTTCTCAAAACGCACAGCAAAATATTAATCAAACCACTGACTCATCTCATTAATCTCTCCATTAGGTCTAGTACATTTCCATCTGGTTGGAAAAAAGCTGTCGTCATACCAGTTCATAAATCAGGCAGTAAAGACGATATATGCAATTACCGCACAATCTCTATTTTACCAGTCCTGTCTAAGGTTCTTGAAAAAGTTGTAGTTACACAGCTGATAGACTATTTACAAGACAGTCAACTTCTTCATCCACATCAATTTGGTTTTAGACCAGGATACTCAACAGAAACAGCAAATTGTTGCCTTATTGAAAATGTCAAACAGTCCTTGGACAGGGGTAATGTGGTAGGGGCTGTTTTTCTAGATCTCAAAAAGGCTTTTGATACTGTAAACCACAGTTTGCTTTTATCCAAAATGGTATCTTTTAACTTCTCTCCAGATACATTAGAATGGTTTGCATCTTATCTCCAGAATAGAGAACAGTGTGTAAAAGTTCACCAGGATAAATCCTCATTTTTAAACAACCGTATGGGTATCCCACAAGGGTCCATTCTTGGTCCTTTACTTTTCAGCATTTTTATTAATGACTTGCCGCTACACTGCTCAGCTGCAACATGTCAACTTTATGCAGATGATGCAGTTATTTACACAGCTGCCAAGACTCCAGCACAGGCTGCAGATGTACTGTCCACAAGTATGGTTGATGTCCAAGAGTGGCTCTTCCAGAACCATCTATTGCTGAACCTTCAGAAAACAGTTTCAATGTGCTTTTCAATCAAAAAATGTAACCTGCGACATTTTAAAGTTAATATACATGATCAAGACATCAGTTTAGTTACAGAATTCAAATACCTTGGCATTGTACTAGATCCTCAATTCAAATTTAATCTTCATATAAAGAAAATTTCTAAAACAGTAAAAAAAAAATCTGAACTGCTTTAAATTAATTAGATATTACATACCATACGAAGCAGCTGTACTGTATATGCATTCTATGGTTTTTTCTCATATATCATACTGTTTGACAGTCTGGGCTCAAGCAGCCCCTTCCACAATAAGACATATAGGTTCATTATATAATCAAACTCTAAAAATCTTGGACAAAAAGCCCATTAGGTGGCATCACTGTTATATTTAAAAAAAAAATACAATCTATTGAGTTCTGAGAGTTTCATTGACCTCTGTTTTCTGAAATTAATTTTCAAATGTTTCCATAAATCAGCGCATGAGCCACTTGCTGGTTTCATCCAAAGACAGGACAGCAGCAGAGCCACCAGGAGTTCTGTTAACAATAACTGTAAAATATTCCACCGCAGAACCACATTTGGACAAACAGCTTTCTCTATAAAGGGCAGTCACATCTGGAACACAATGCCAAATGAAATTAAAATAATAACAGACTTTAAAACATTCACTAAAAAGGTTAAAAACTGGCTGAAAAATAAACAAGAATGTACCCATGTATGAAATGATTGTCTGCAGGGTGAGAGTGAATGAAGGGAAGGAATGAATGTGTTTGTTTATAGTGAGTGACGAAGGGAGGGAGGCCTGAAATAGGCAAACGTGAGTCAGGTTGTTATATTGTGTATTTATAATATTTATAATCTTTATAATATTTATAATATTTATAATTGTGTATTTATAATGTATTTATAATCTTTTTTGCATTGATGTATGTGGTTATTGTTTATTCTGTTTTCATTTTTTTCCTTTCCTTATCCTTTTTTCTTTTTACTTGTTTCTCCTTTCTAAAGCCCAACCAGGGACAAGAGTTGCAAATTAGCTAATAGCTATACACTCTTTGTGCAACACATCAGATTGATTGTCATTTGATTAATTGTCTATGTTTATTGCACTGTCCCTGTCAAATAAACAAATAATCTAATCTAATCTATTATTATTTACAATAATTATGCATTTGATCACTAAAAGAAGCCATATTGTTGTACATTTACATATAGTTACATATATTTACAATATATGAAGTTGCATGGCAGCATTCCTCCTAACTCAGTCTTTTTGTTGTTCCTTGACAGGAAGGCAAAAAGAACTGAATGTACACAAGCACCCCCTAAAAACAGGGACTGATGTCTATTTTGTAAACAAGCACCCCAGACAAATAATACTAGAAACCCAAACAAAACACGAAACGTTGAGATTTTTGTTTTTCTGTTGCATTATCAACTGCACTGTGGTACCCCATATTATCTGCTACTTGCTAATTTATTTAAAACTGCCTTGACTAGTATTACTCATTATTACTATTATTATTATTATTACTTATTTTTCTACACTTATTGCATGTTTTTAGTCCTTTAGTTTTTTAGTTTATCTCTTTATCTCATCATGTTTTTAATGTTGCAGCATGGCACCTAGACAAATTCCTAGTTTGTGTACTACATGAACAATGGCAATAAATCTGATTCTGATTCTGATTCAGATAAAGACCCGAAAACACTTGACTGGTTCAGTGTAGTATTATAACATTTGGCCACCAGATGTCACTGTGGGGAGATGTTTCAAATGTTCCAAAACATCAATTCTTTTTCTGAATCAATTGTTCCAAATGATTCGATCTCTCAATCGTTCCATTTCTACCATCACTAGTGGTACCTGTCAAACAAGAGAATGTGTGTTGATAAGTACCCCCCTCCCTCGCTCACTGTGCTCATTGGGACCTTCAATGCAGCAGAAATTTTTCTGTACCCTTCCCCAGATTTGTGCCTCTAGACCAGGGGTGTCAAACTCATTCCATGGAGGGCCAAGACCCTGCAGGTTTTACTTCCACCCAGTCTCTTCAGCAGGTGTTTTCACTGATCAGCAATCAGTGGGAAGAAATTCAGAGAAAACACCTGTTGAAGCCACTGGGTGGAGGTAAAACCTGCAGGGTCTTGGCCCTCCATGGAATGAGTTTGACACCTGTGCTCTAGACAATCCTGTCTCGGAGGCCTACAGACAATTGCTTTGACTTCATGCTTAGTTTGTGCTCTGACATGCACCGTCAACTGTGGGACCTTATATAGACAGGTATGTGCCTTTCCAAATCATGTCCAATCAACTGAATTTACCACAGGTGGACTCCAGTTAAGCTGTAGAAACATCTCAAAGATGATCAGTGGAAACACGATGCACCTGAGCTCAGTTTTGAGCCTCATGGCAAAGGCTGTGAATACTTCTATACATGTGTTGTTTTTTTTTTTAAATAAATTTGAAAAAATCTCCAAAAAAATAAAAAGCTTTTTTCATGTTGTCATTATGGGGTATTGTGTGTAGAATTTTGAGGGAAAAAAAATGAATTATTCCATTTTGGAATAAGGCTGTAACATAAAATGTGGAAAAAGCGAAGGGCTGTGAATACTTTCCAGATGCACTGTACGTATTTTGTATGCAATTTTAAAACATGCAGTACATGGGTATGTTTCTATCATTCTGGTGTCATTTTATGCAAAGGCTTTACATTTATACAGTGGTCTGAAGCTCTCAACGTACCGTGATATATATCATGTATCGCAATAAAACCCTATATGTATCAAAATACATGTTAAAAGCCATATTGCCCAGCCCTACTTAGTATAATTATGTGTCAGCATGTCTTTTTTTTTTTTTTCAACTGGCTCAAGAAATATGTCATTTATTCCTGAATTTGTGTTTAATTTTCCTCCGATTAAGGCATTTAAGGCAAAACCAGCCGCTGGGTGTGAGGCTTTTCAGTAAAGACGCGCACACACGTACGCACAGGCTCTCCGCCGCGGCTCGCAGCTGCATTGACGGCAAACAGTGAGATGTAGCGCATGGGCAGCCAGCAGGGAATTATTCCACATCGCATCACATCCCTGAGCATACATGGCGCCCTCACACACCCAGCCATGAATTTGGTCTGCATGCAATCGGGGTAGTCGCGAGTTCCCCTTCCCTCCCCCCACTGCAGCCGTCATTCTCTGCAGCTGGGAAGGATTCAGCGCACGTCGCCCATACTAGGTATCACATTTTCTCCGGACATTAGGACGATGGATACGGGCTCATCCGCTACTACTGCTGCAAAAACAACACGGCGCACGGGCTCCGTTTTCTCATCCCAAACGCGTCCGCATCTCCTCTGTGTCGCTGCAAGGTGCTTTTGAGAAGGATGCGGACCTCTGGAGGAAATGGGGAAAGCGCTTTATGTTGAATTACGCCCGTCTCCATGGTGAGTAAAAGGCATTTTTTTTTTCACCCTTATCTCACCACACACAGCCGGGTTTTTAAAGGCTGCCTGATGTCAAGCAAACCCCGTCATTGAGGGCAGATGTTTGCCGAAAAATCTCATATTTCCCTTTGTTTGGCCACGCGCTACATTTGACATTTTGATTGCGCCAGATAGCTAAAACGATGTTGAGGTTTTTCGTTTCGTCTGGCTCTGCATACATTCGTTACTGCGGTCAAGGTGTCACATTTTCCAGTGAACCACCAACTTCAATGCAGTGTCACGCCACAAGACAACCATTTTAAAGAGTGGCTCCACGGCAGCATCACGTTTTAAAATGACCTTCAGTGCGCAGGATTCTCACCTGAGATGAAGGCTCTCTGCAGATCACGCCTAAGTCATAGTTGGAGCTGAAGAGATTCTGGGCTGGGAATTGGTGCACCTCTATGTATGATGCTACCAAAAATGTTTCCCTCTTTCTAGTCGTTTTAAATGTACTCTATGATGCCAAATGTTGAATCTGAAATTACCTGCAGGACAGACGAGGCGAAGTGGGTAAGAAAAAACCCCCACAGCTTTATTATATCGCTCACACTGACAGCTTGTATGAGCTACTGACAGCTTGACCGCTAGACTCCAGGCGAGATAAGAGTACTGTACTCCTCTGCAGACTACTCACCCAGGCAGTGATCTTTGCAGTGTCCCAAATACATCACAAGGCATCTACCAAAATCCCTGGTATGCATTTTAAAATGTGACTGAATAATGGAGCTACACGGGTCTCACTGAGGTCTCATTCTGCTGGTGTAGATATCGTTTAAAAAAAATGGGCTTCATGCAAGAGCAATGCATACTAACAAATTTGGTAGTAAACAGTGACATAAGTAAAGTGAACTTGTGGCATTCTGTTATCTTTTTGTATCCTGAAATTTCGTACAGGACTAAAACTTTACAAGTTCAGTTCAACTTTATTTATTTAGCGCCATTTCACAACAACAGTCATCTCATAGAACTTTCAGACTGTAGGGGAAAACTCCACAATTGCAGAAAGACCCAGCAATAAGGCCATCCCGTGAGCAAGTACTTGGCGATGGTGGAGAGGAAAAACTCCCTTTTTGCAGGAAGAAACCTCCAGCAGAACCAGGCTCAGGGAGGGGCAGTCATCTGCTGCGACCAGCTGGGGGGTGAGGGGATAGAGAAGAAGAGGAAAAGAACAGACGTGATCAAGACCAGTTTAAAGAGTTATGTGCAAATAGTTTGCTGTTATTCTAGCCATAGTTTTCACTAAATGGCTCTATATTACATTCATCTGAATTGGGTTTTATGAGTGAAAACCCTATATGTAATAATCTGTTTACAGGATTTTATACTTTGATTCAAATTATAAGTCTAAATGTATTTATATGGCATCCTAATGAGTTTTAACTAGATAGGGATGCCCTTGCATAATGAATATGGTACTCATCAGTTGTGCAAATCTTTAATTCTTGTGAGCACATGTTCACTTACACACGGGTTGAACTGATCATTTTTATGTGGGCTGTGTACACAGCTTTGTTGGCCATAGGAGTGCTCTCTCCCAGCACAAATTGTCTGAAAAAATGTTGAAAAGATGGCTTTGCTAAAAAAATGTGTGGATTTGGTTGAAAGGTGAAAAGCCATCTTTTTAAGGTTGTTGAAAAGACGTCTTCAAATAGATGTCTCTGTATAGTCTAAATTTGGTTGAAAAGTGAAAGATGGAAAAATCACCATTTTCAGGTTGTTGAAAAAACATCAACCAACTTTTGTTAGACCAGTATCGTTAATTTTCTTAGCCCTGTTCAGGTTGGAGCCTAGCCCAGCATCTTTGAGCAAGAGGTAGAGCACTAGTCCATCACAGCACCTAGTATACCCAAGCAGATTCTTATCCAAGTACTGACCAAGCCAGACCCTGCTTAACTTCAGAGATCAGAAAAGACCAGAGGTGTCAGAGGACACCTGGAGCCCACGGTGTGCACATCAATAAAGAGACACCACACAAAGGGAAATTCACAAAACACACTTGTATTCAAACAATGCCTACAACAATTACTTTCTGGTCAAATATAGTCTATAGATAGATAGATAGATAGATGTACTTTATTGATCCCAAACTGGGAAATTACAGTGTACAGTGTTTTTTTTTAATAGGTTTGACCAGTCGCCCTCCCCCCCCGACTGCACAACAACCACTGCTGCCTCTAAAGCACAGGTGTCAAACTCATTCCATGGAGGGCCAAGACCCTGCAGGTTTTACCTCCACCCAGTGTCTTCACCAGGTGATTTCTCTGAATTTGTTCCCACTGACTGCTGATCAGTGAAAACACCTGTTGAAGAGACAGGGTGGAAGTAAAACCTGCAGGGTCTTGGCCCTCCATGGAATGAGTTTGACACCCCTGCTCTAAAGTCATCGAAACCTGCTGTCCACACCTCACTCCACTAACACCCCCCCACTCCCAGCACACAGCCCCCCAACCTGACCCTCACTAGGAACCAGGTGAGGACGGAGCTGAGGAAGATCAAGGCGAGGAAGGGCGCGGGACCGGACGGCATCAGCGCGAAGCTCCTCAAGTCCTGTGCAGACCAGCTGTGTGGGATTGTGGAGCATATCTTCAACCTGAGCCTGAAGCTGGGGAGGGTACCACAGTTGTGGAAAACATCTTGTGTGGTGCCTGTACCAAAGACTTCCCACCCCAAAGATCTGAACAGCTACAGACCAGTGGCCCTGACGTCTCACATGATGAAGACCCTGGAGAGACTGCTCCTTGCTCACCTCCGCCCCCTGGTGGGACTAGCGATGGATCCACTCCAGTTCGCCTATCAGCATGGCATTGGGGTGGAGGATGCAGGAAGTGGAAGGATGCATTGGGCTGCACGGTGGCGCAGTGGTTAGCACTGCGGCAGCACAGTTTACCCTTGGCCGGGGGATTGTGGGGATCGTGGGATCGTGGGATCGTGGGTTCGATCCCAGCCCCCGACCAACAGTGATCTGTGTGGAGTTTGCATGTTCTCCCCGTATTTGCGTAGGTTTACTCCGGGATTTCTCCGGTTTCCTCCCACATGCCAAAAACATGCAGGTTAGGTTAATTGGAGACTCTAAAGTGGCCCTAGGTGTGAGTGTGTGTGAATGGTTAAGGGATAGCGCCGTATCGTGGCTGCTTCATCCATCCAGGTGGTGGATGCCCTCAATTTCCCCTCTGGGGATCAATAAAGTATACTAAATCTAAATCTAAAATCTTCCTCCTTCACCGTTCTCTGTCCCACCTGGAGAAGCCCGGGAATGTGGTGAGGAGCATGTTCTTTGACTTCTCCAGTGCTTTCAACACCATTCAACCAATGATCCTGAAGGACAAGCTGCTGTGTGCAGGGGTGGACCAGCACCTGTCATCATGGATCCTGGACTACCTCACAAACCGGCCACAGTTTGTGAGAACCCGAGATTGTGTGTCTGACACGATCATCGGTAGCACGGGGGCCCCCCAGGGAATGGTTTTGGCTCCCTACCTGTTCACCCTTTATACTGCGGACTTCTCACACAACACAACACACTGCCATCTACAGAAGTTCTCTGACGACTCTGCGATCGTTGGCCTCATCTCCAACGGAGATGAAGCTGAGTACAGAGGACTTATCCAGGACTTTGTGGACTGGTGCCATCGGAACTGCCTCCAGATCAACGCGAGGAAAACTAAGGAGCTGGTGGTGGACTGCCGCAGGCAAGGACAACCCCTCACAGCACCAGTAAACATACAGGGAACAGACATTGAGATGGTGACATCCTACAAGTACCTTGGTGTTCATCTGAACAATAAATAGACTGGTCACACAATACTGATGCAGTCTACAAGAAGGGACAGCGCAGGCTGTTCCTACTGAGGAGACTCAGGTCTTTTGGTGTACAAGGGGCACTGCTGAAGACATTCTATGACACAGTGGTGGCATCAGCCATCACTTTTGGAGTGGTCTGCTGGGGCAACGGCATTACAGCAGCCGATAGGAAGAGACTGAACAAACTGACCAAGAAAGCTAGCTCTGACCTGGGACAACGCCTTGACCCAGTGGAAGAGATAGGAGAGAGAAGGATGGTGGCTAAATTGTCATCTCTGCTGGAGTCCGAGTCCCACCCTATGCAGGACATACTGAACGCACTAAGGAGCTTATTTAGCAGTAGACTACATCATCCTAGGTGCACAACCGAGAGGTTTCGCAGGTCCTTCCTACCTACGGCTGTCAGACTGTATAACCTAAGCAGGGCTGCTCGCAGAGATAGCAAAAAAAAACGTGACGACTTAGTAGTATTGAATGCAAAAGACGCAACAGACTTGCACAAATGGTCCCCTCCAGTATACAACTAGGACAATATCAGTCGCTACGGAGGGTGACAATATGTATGGGTACATATTAATACTATGTAGGATAATTAAGTAGACGGTTATGCTGTTTATTCCATCTTGCTACAATGCTCCGCACTTTGTATATACTGTATATTTATATATTTATGTGTACGTATGTATTTCCACTGCTCTTATTTATATTTTTCGTATCTTCTTAATTATTGCTCTGAGTGTTGCTATCCCTGTGCTGTTGCAATCCTGGAATTTCCCCATTGTGGGACTAATAAAGGCTTAGCTTATCTTATCTTATCTTAACAGCAGCATGATGGTTGATAGCCAAACAACAGAAACACATGACAGACAAAGGGATTACCCATGGAAAGTAAAAACTAACACAACTATAGAACCTATATACATCATAGCTTAATATATGATGGCCCGTATAAACACATGAATCATCCCATTGCACAAAGAAGGACTATCAGGAGCAGAGTGAAAAGTGATGTACCAATTAGTCTGTAAGATGCAGTGTGGCAGCATAGCTATGACCAGAATACAACATCATAGTGAGTTATCGTACAGTGAAATTGCATGTGGCAGGAAAGATTTCCTGTACCTGGCCGTTCGACAACGAAGCTGTAGTAGTCTACTGGAGAAAGTGCCTCGCTGTCTATCTAGTGTGTGGTGGAGGGGATGATCAGGATTGTCCATGATGGATCGCAGTTTATTTAGTGTTGTCCTGTATTAGACTAAACGCAACCCAATTTTCAACGTCCATTTTTGGGCTAAATTAAGGCTTGGACTGATGGACCTGATTTAGCCCATAACACAATGTCTAAATTACAGTTTGTGCTGGGGGGTGGTGGGGGGGGGGGGGTGTTGAATCTGGAGTGCCTCGTTTGTACTAACTAGTAGGGGTGTACTATATCATATTGTTCACGATAATACCACTATCAATTTTGATACTGGTGTAAAAATGAATATTGCGATATTTGGGGCGCAGTGCATGATGATGTCACACTTACACTGCTGAAGGAAGTTGCGTGCTACCATAGAAACAGCAAAACAAGCATGCCACGGGAAGCTACTGCTCCGTTGTCAGAGTGTCTGCATCTAGTTGTGTTGAAATAGTTTAGTTTTAAGGCAGTTTCTGACTGCTGCCATGTTTAAAAAAGGGGGCAGCAATGCAGATAATCTGCCCGCATACTGTATTATTTTCCTGCACATACAACACGTCAGCAATGCCACTCGCCTTGGAGCAGTGTTGATGTCATGTGTGGAGTTTTATTTTTGTTCCGTTTCGGTTGCTTCAGCTAGATTTTATTCAACTACCCGAAAAAAAACCCCAAACAAACAAAAAAAACATCCCTTCAGTGTGACGAGAGCCAAAAAGTCCCAGGGGATATCCATGCAATGGAGACTACTGATGCAGGTAGACTCCATCCATCCATCCATCTTCTTCCGCTTAATCCTTTTCGGGTTGCGGGGGGCTGGAGCCTATCCCATTCAGCATAAAACCCCGACTACATATATGTATATATTATTTTCTGTTACTTCAAGTTTGATAGCCTTACAGTTTCAACAGGAGAAACATATTTCTACTTTAAGCTTTATTGGTGAAGCGGTTAAACTTCCATGTGGAGGGGGTGATTTGAATTCTTTACTCCTTAAAAGGGAATCTTTTAGGTTTCATACCCTGTGTACACTGGCTCCAAAGGGTTTAAATTAAGAGTTTGATATTAGGCCTTTTTTATAAAGCTCCTCATCTCAGCAATATATACATATTTTTTGCAGATCAATGTGATATATTATTGTTTAGTTTTAGTTGTAGTGGTCTATTTGTATTCCTAATTATTATAAGGGGCTGTCTTATTATGAGGATGTCGCCTGTGACATTTTAATGGTATTGTTGGTTTGGTAATCATTTGAATCTTTTTGGATGATAGTTTTAAAGATCTGTGATACTTAAAACATGGCCATGTTTGTAAATGAGAATTGGTTCTCAAACATTTTACCTTGTAAAATAAAGGTCAAATTAAAAAAAAAAAAAAAAATCCCTATATTTTATAGTGTGCATTGTTTGATGACCATTTATTATTGATATGCATTTGTTATTTTTGATATTTCAACGTTATCATGAGATGTTTTCTGTAGGGGATATTATGATTATGGCTATTGTTTTGAAGGTCTCTCTATATCCTTTTTTAGATAATTACTTTTTCTATCTGTGAATGTTTGATTTTCAATCTATGAATTTTTTAATGTTATTTCTTCAATCTGTGAATTTTTGAGGATATTTAATCATGTGGTTAATTAGATGGGATTGTGGGTATTTAAGATGGCGACTATCCTGTTGTATGTTGATAGAAGTCTGAGGAAGGCCAGGTGGCCCGAAACGTTACCGACAAATAAACTAATGGGAGCTTTTCAATGCGCGTATCTTCATTGATTTTTCGTATATTATTTTCTTGTCATATTTGACACAGAACAAAAAAAATACCTGAAATGCAACCTGAGCTGCTGTTTATAAACTGGAGAAATAAGAGTTTTTGTTTTGTTTTTACTAAACTAGTGCATGCCCGTGCATCACTTAACCTATGATGTGCCTTCTTTTAGTTTTGATTGGCGGTTGGCAACCAGCTTACAGGTGTATTACCACCACATACTTCACTCTGTATCATCACTCTATATCTCCCTATGATGTGCCTTCTTCTCTTTCTTTTAGATTTGATTGGCAGTTGGCAGCCAGCTTACAGGTGCATTAGTGCCACTGACCTGATTGCACATTAGAAAGTCTTAAATAATCGGCCAACTACACAGTGCCAATCAAATCTAAAAGAAGAAGAAGAAGATTTGATTGGCGGTTGGCAACCAGCTTACAGGTGCATTACTGCCACTGACTTAATTATCATCACTCTATATCTTCGTCTTCTTCTTCTAATGACGCAGATGGTGTCTGATATAGTGCTGTGTTGATGGATCCCTCTTGATCCTCAAACATGTTATTAATCATTATGTTGAATAAAACTGGGCTTATCACACTCCCCTGAGGAACATCATTTTCAATTTCAAAGTCAATAGAAACTTCTGATCCTACTTTAACTTTAATTGTCCTGTGTTAAAAAAAATCCATTATCCAATTATACATCCTACCACCAATGCCCATTTTATTCAGTTTGATAAGAAGTCCATCTCTCCACAGTGAGTTATAAGCCTTTTCAGTATCCAGATAAACTATAACCATAACTTCTTTCATTTTGAGTCTTTTCAATATCATTACTTACCCTAACTAGCACATCCACTGTGGATCTTCCTCTTCTAAAACCATTCTGTTAGTTGTTTATTCATCGTCTTTGCTCTAGTACATATGAGAGTCTGTAAACTAACACCTTCTCCATCCATTTCCCTAAGTGTGACGTTAATGCTATTGGCCTGTAGTTGCCTGGATGAGCTGGATCTTTCCCTGGCTTATTAAATGGTAAAATTACAGCCTTTTTCCACCCACTTGGGATAACCCCCTCCTTCTCAGTCTGCTTGTATTGCCTTTATGAAAAATGTAGGTGTGCTGAGCCTCAGAAAGCTGGAGAGGGTAGGGGACTTTCTCCCTTTCTCAACCTTAAGATGGCAGCACTCTCCTATACTACCTATGATGCATGCCAACAGCTGATAACACCTGGAAGTTTTCATCTGTGTTTAAATGGCAAATTTAAAGTAATATCTATAAGTAAATGGATTTTGTTGGAATATCTTTGAAGCTTATCTATACATGCATTAAATATAAAGCAATATAGCTTTTCTTGCTATAAAGCTATAAAGCTTTTCTTGCTTTGTGTTTTCGCCGTCTCCTAGCCTAATTGATTCTGATTTTCTCTTTTTGTTCATGTAAAGGAGGCATCATTAAGAAGACCTGCACATTCAAGATCGAACACACCTCGTTAAGACTATTAATGATCATTATTAGGAGCAGTAACCCTGTCTAAGCTGGGTTCTTAATTCTTTCTTCTATGAGCTCTGAATCACAAAGGAGGGTGATCCAAACATCGAGTCGATGTAGGAACTGTTCCTTCATAATCCCCAAACCTCTGCCATTGCTTGGATTTCAGCACTCAGTAAAATCCACAAGGTTTGTATCGCAATGTAATCTTGGATCTCATTTGACCTTTGAGTACTGATCCATATTCTGCAGATTCTCACAGCTGTATTTAACTGAATCACAATTCATTGATATAGTAGACATTGTTAATGCAGGATGGTAATTTGCAGAATTTTTACAGGATTTGATTAATCTTTATTAATCATGACTTTACTCTGGGTTTTCTTAATGTTTACACTCTCTAGGAATGAGTATGCCATCTGCACCTTTCCACAGGATCCTACGACCCCTTCTGCTCGGCACTTTCATTTTGGGATGCTTTGCCACATTGTTTTTGATGTATTTTAAACCATCCACCAGCTGGTTATCAGGTCCCGTTGAGTCAACAGTATCTACAGACCGGGTCAAAAACCTCTTCTCCACAAGGAGCGATAAAAACGTAACTACCATCCTGATCTGGCTCTGGCCCTTTGGGCAGACTTACGACCTAGGAGTCTGCAGCTCTCTCTTTAACATTGAGGGCTGCTTCATCACAGCAGACAGAAACCTCTACAACAAGTCGGATGGGGTCATCATTCATCACAGAGACATCTGCACAGACTTGTCAAATCTGCCGCCTCTTCAGCGACCGTCTTTCCAAAAGTGGATATGGATGAACTTGGAGTCACCATCACACTCATCCCAGTTGCCTGGGATAGAGAACTTGTTCAATTTGACTCTTAATTATCGTCAGGATGCTGACATTGAAGTGCCTTATGGGTCCATAATACCAGTGG
Organism: Pholidichthys leucotaenia; assembly: GCA_020510985.1. Classification (NCBI taxonomy): domain Eukaryota; kingdom Metazoa; phylum Chordata; class Actinopteri; order Cichliformes; family Pholidichthyidae; genus Pholidichthys; species Pholidichthys leucotaenia. The sequence continues at coordinate 114,631,438 of CM035842.1, read as the reverse complement.
ACAGTGAGGAGGACTTTGTACCACCCAGCAAAAATAAGCTGATCTGCTGGATTGTGAGCAACTGGAATCAGGACCACGTGCGAGTGAAATATTACAATGAGTTGTACAAACACATTGAGGTGAATGCATATGGACAAGCCTTTGGGGAGTACATTTCTGACCAAGATTACTTCCCTACCATCGCCAGCTGTAAGTTCTATCTGGCCTTTGAAAACTCCATCCACAAGGACTACATCACTGAGAAACTGTACAACCCGCTCTCTGTCGGGACAGTGCCAGTAGTTCTCGGCCCGCCCAGGCAGAACTATGAGAACTTTATCCAGGGGGATGCCTTCATCCATGTGGATGACTTCACTTCACCTAAGGAGCTGGCCGACTACCTGCTGCTCCTGGACAAGAATGAGGAGATGTACCTTGGGTACTTTGAGTGGCGGCGACACTTCAAAGTAAAGAAGGCCTATTTCTGGGCAGAGCACACATGCCTGGCTTGTGATTACCTGCGGAGGCACAAGGAGTACAAGGCATTCAATAACCTTGACAAGTGGTACTGGGGGGGATAGTGCTTAGAAGGGCTCTGCAGTCCTTGTTATTGTTTTTGTTATTAAAGGCAGTGCTTTAAGATTTTTGTCCTTTGGTTACCATGAAGGGGAATTACTGTTCTGTCCAGAGCAGGTGAGTGGTGTTTTTCTATTAGTTCAGTGGCCCAATGGCACGTCCAGCTTACTTTTATTTTATTTATTTTTTTCTTGATCATGACTTATAGGCTTAGCCTTACTTTTGCCTTTTGATTAATTCAGCTATTTATTTTATTTTTGATTTACAAATGCACTTCTTTTTTATTGCTATTTGCTTTGCTTAATATGACCCTGCTGCTGTGTTTGTTTGTTTTTGTTTTTGTTTTTTTTCATATGATTGTAAAAATCTAAGAGGTAACGTTCGTGTTGAAAATGTCTTTTTAAAAAATATCAAATGTTCACAAAATTACACAGTCAAATTGCTGGCTGGCTGGAAAAAGACAAACATATAATTGAAATATTTATGTAATATTTATTCAAGTGAGGCATTATGACAAAAAGAATCAGTCTCATCTGTGCTAGTGATGCAGTCATCTATGCAGTGTTTACTGAACTCAAATGTGAAAGTAGTCCAATAGTGTCCTGTACATTTTGTGTATTTTTGGAATTATGTAGCTGTAATTTTTTTCCATATTTTTGTAAATTTTGCATTTGCACTGCTATCTTTACACATGTACAGTAAAACAGGCAGCCTTTGGAGGATGAGGTTGTAAAAGGTATTTGGCTATCAGTAGCGCAGTTTCTCTGACTGAATATATGACACTCATCTGTGAGAGAGATGATGCTGTTTAATCAGAATTGTTCACTGTCTCATGCAATATTTTCACGGTGCATTTGGATCCCATGTGGCTGACTATAGTGCAGTACAGAGCTGCTGCAGTACAATATGAAAGACGCACACTTCACTGTGTTATACTTTAGATTTTATTGAATGAAAAACTAATGCATAACACACAAAGCTAACTTATTTTGGGCTGTACCATCATCACAGCTCATGATCTCAAATAGTTATAGTGAGCAGAATTTTTCACATGGGTAGCATGATCGTGGACTGTGATTAAAGTAGATGGATTCACAAGTTTGGGATGTATAGTGAAAGATGTGTGATCTTCATGGTTACTGCAAGAATATCCATATTTATGTGTTTGACCGTCCATAACTCAGTGCTGTTTGAAGGTAAGTGGTTGCACGTGAAAGACGTATTTTTATTTTTCAAATTTTTTCACTCATTCTGTCGGAACAACGGGCATGTGCCATATCACTGTGTCCATCTGCTTTTTCGTTCACCATTTGTGAAAATCACTACTCCTAGATAACTACCGGGACAATCACTAAACTTATGGGCCTTTTCCACTAGCATCTACTCAGCCCGACTTGCCTCGACTCTACTCGGTTTGTAGGGTTTTCCATTAGTACCTAGTACTTGGTACTTTTTTAGTACCTACTCGGCCAAGGTTCCAAGCAAGCCGAGTCGAGCTGAAAATGTGACTTCAACAGACTGCAGGCCAGGGCGTAACATCACTGGATGAGTCATGAGAGCAATGTCTTCACAAGAATCAAAACTGCCATTTGTAAATTTGGCAACAACAACCATGAGTTTTTGTTATTATGATAATCAACGAGATAAATGGCTACACACAAATCAACACCATGGTCCAACGATGAGGTGTGGACTCTTCTGTGCTTGGTGGCTGATGAGAGAATCCAGAGGGAGCTATGGGGCTGGAAAGTACATAGTGGTCAAATTTGACCAAATGTGGTTTATTTTTCCAAGTCTTCCCTTCAGTCCACACACTTCTTCCATCGGTGTTGCAGTGCTTGGATCCCTGCGGTTGAAAAATAAACCACATTTGGTCAAATTTAACCACTATGAACTTGTCAGCCCCATTGACGGAGCGACCCCAAATGAAAAATACCAAGAGGTCTCCAAGCTGATGGCTGCTCATGGGTACCACCAGACATTAAAAGCTCATTACCGGACCATCAAGGACCACAACGGCTGAAGTGGGTCGAACAGAAAAGGCTGGAAGTGGTTCAACCATTACAGGCACTGACTGGCACGCAACAGCAGGGAGAGTGGCCTTGACATCATTGAAAACTTCGGTCACAGCATAGTTGGAAACTGTAATAGAAGATGGTGAGTGTTTTGTAATTTTAAGCATCTTTTATGTTATTTATCCCATTGGTGGCAAGCTCACATTGAACAAACAAGGATATCACCGTTGTCTCCTGTATGCAGACTAGCAAAACATCAGCATGTCAACAACAATGGGCCGCTATAATGAACCCACCCACTTTGGTGGTACTCAGTTGTAATGGAAAATGACCTAAACCATGTCAGGGCGAGTAGAGTCGCAGCGAGTCGAGCTGACGAGGTGGTTGTGGAAAAGTGGCTTAAGACAATGATCCTCATCTTAGTCTGCATCAAAACTGTGGTCAGAGTAAAAGTTCAGGATATCTGCACACTTTTGTGATTTTACTAGACTCGCTACTCCCCCTGGAAAACTGCCAGGATGCTCAATGAAGACGCACGCTAAGATTGGATTTTGCGCAAGGCCAAGGCCACAGGTCTCCTTTCAGTAAGATTATGTGTATGTTTTTGTTTTAACAGCACTACAGCAGAAACATTACAAAACTACTGCTGAATCTGTAGATATCATCACCTTACATTTAGATGTCAAAACAGCAGCCAATTCACTGGACAATGCATTTCAAAGCACTAAGCAGCTATTGACATGAGTTTTCATTAAAAACTGAACCTACTGTGCTAAATCATGTCAATATTTTATGCAAGATGAGCCTTCGGCTTCTTGGTCAGACATGTATTAGGTCATCGTTTTTATATTTCTTCACTGTTAAAGGGACCATTGATGTAAATTATGAGGAATTCAATTATTTTCATAGGAAATTTGGTTCCCAATGCTATGGTGAAATCTGTATATAAGATGTTTAGTGAACACAGTATCAAATGGTTCAAGTCAGGCCACTAACGCAGATCATTCCTCTACATCTAATAAACTCTTACAAGTAAAAATGGCATTTATTCTTATGGGGAAAAAGTGTAAATATTTTCTGTTCTTGTTCTCTTTCTAACATGCAAGTGTTGTTGGGATGTCAGTGACTTTGCTGCTCCTGAGTAAGTCATACTTGGTGTTACTTGGTGTTTTGAGCAGCTGAGTTGTGGTGAAAGAAGAGAGAGACTGGAACAGGATAGACTTGCACCAGAGATGATGCATTCAGTGTTGCAATGAGGACGCTTTTCATCATGGGAGTCAATTTTTATGTCCAATAATTATTTTATTTTTTTTAAATATTTGGTGGTAATCCTGCTGGCATGACCGAAATGGAAAAAGTTGTGCCAAAATGCAGCAGAAATTATAGCACTCTTATTCTCGTGGAGTTGTGTGACTCACTGTGCTGGTGGCTGTTTTAGATGCAGCTGTACAAGACTTTGGCCCTGTCCTACTGATTTACTATGAAACTGCCACTCATGGCTTCATATTGTACAGTCCAATCTAATGTATGAAAACAATTTTTTCTTGTACAGTGTGGCTGGTGACTTTAATGTGAAATAGTTTTTTTTATATATACATCTGTCTCTTCCATCTTATCTTTTTTGCACAAAAAGAGCAGGAGCTGCGTCTCCTCGTCTGAATCTTTGAGTCTGATTCTCTTAATACTGGATGATTCTGCACTGACATTGCTGGTGTCCTTAAAAGTCATGTACACAGAGCAGGATGACATCATTATGTGGTATTTCTCCAGAAATGCTCATTTTCTACCAGTTTACAGAAATAATGAGTCTTTTTTTTTTTGCCAAATAATTGTATTTTGCCAAAATGGTGTGTTTTAATTGTAAATGTCTGATGGTGTCAAAAAGAAAATAAAGATAAGAACAAATGAGCAGGTTTTTTTTCTTTTTTGTGTGTGAAGAGGGTTCTAAAAAGGTTTGAAGTGCAATGGTAACTGTAATAATGCTAAACTAGGAGTGTTACTACACCTGCAAAGATGATGATGATCATTAGAGATTATGTCCAAAATGATCATATTATGTAATAATATGAATGCTAAACTGATATATAATTGTTGCAATTGCTCCATTCTCCCCCATTCACTTGTATTTTTAGGATTGCTGTGCACTGATTAAAAAAATTAATTGCACACTTTTCTCTAATTGTGATTAATCACTAAACTTGCATAAAAGAATAAATGAAAAAGAAGTATAATTTAGCAACTTTTAATTACATTTTCATTCATTGAACATAGTGGTAACTCATATTCAACAAAAAAAAAAACTGCTAGAGGAACACAAACTGCTTGATACTCATGAATGTACGTATATTCAAATTTATTTTTTTTTACAATTCATGATACCAATTTTTAATATTCTTTTCCAGTTCATTATAAAGAAGGGGTCTCCTCTGCAAAATTACTAATTTTATCCCCTGCCGGTTGAAGCCCAAAGAGGGATTATGTTATGTGTCAGTCCGTCTGTCCCACTATTGTGAAATCAACTCCTCCTACAGTTTTGTTCTGTTTTGAAAATTGATATCAGGGTTTGATATATACTGCTGATGCGCATATTGCAATTTGGTTCTGATTGGATGATTTTTGCAGGAATTGTAGCCCCTGACCTATGACCTCCTGTTTCACCTCACTTTATAGACAGTGTCTTATGGAATCAACTCCTACAGTTTTCTTCCAAATGTTTTGAAACTTGGTTGGTCTGATGATGATTGTCTGATGATGTGCATATTGCAATTTCACCCTCACTGGAGGACAATGAGATCAGATGTCAGAGGTTAGATTTCCCTAAATCTTCTAAACACAATAACTACTGAAAGAAATTATGTTGGCTTTTCAAATCGATACAGTAGTTGTATCCAATACACATCTTGGATGACTTACACCCTGACCTGACTGTGGCTTTGGGGTCAAGGGGTCAAAGATTAAAGTTAAAGGGGAAATCTATTGATTTTTAATTAGGCCGAATTTGGTATGTTTACGCAGGAAATGATATAATTTCCTCGAATATCACCATTTTTTGGAGTAAACTATGATCCGGACAGAGAAAAAAGTCTGCGAAAGTGACAGTTTCAGATGACTGAAAATCACTGAGAATGTTGGCTTGAAATGTGTGATGTCACTGATTGAACAATGAATAACTAGTTTTGTTACAATCTGAGAATGATGAGATCGCTTTCATATTTTGAGGAAAATGGAAGAAAGCATTCTCAATCTGAGTTTCGAAGTGGATACCAATGAAGAGGAAGAGAAGGTGAAGAGAGTGATTTAGCAGACAGCAATAGTGATGACGGAGATTTGGGAAATTTTGACCCTGAAGCAGATGACAAAAACCAAGCTAGTGCTAACACTGCAGCTGCAGTCCCTGCAGCTTACCTGCATGAACTGGGTTCAAGACAGCTGGACGGTGAGTTCCTCTTTAATCTGTCCCAGAGGTTTTTTTTTTTCCACCGTTCAGCTGCTCCCCGGTCCTCCTGCCTGGCTGCTTCTCCCTCATTGTCCCGCTGCTGCCATTGGCCGAAGCGGCTTTTCCACCAAACCGATGTCCGAGTCACCTCCAAGCCACAGCGATGTGAGCCCCGGGGCAGCTGTTCGGTCCTGTGTGAGCCGCTGGATCACAGGGAAGACACACGGGGGTTGGTGCACTTCCTCTGGGCTGAAGCTCCGTGATGGTGATGATGAACCGAGGAGAAATTGGCATGAGTTGCACTTGACCCTAACAACACTGTGAACTGGTACATGTAAATGTATTACTAATGTGTCTTGTCTTACTTTTATAATATAGAAAATTTAGAAATCCACTTTGTGATTGTCTTTTTGCTAAATAAATAAATAAATAAAAAAAAACGTGTAAAAGTTGTCCAGCTGAAATTATTCAGCAGATTTTAGAGAAACTAGAGTGTTTCTTATTTTAATACCAAATTATATTTTTAGCAAGGGTAGACCTTATTCTTCAAATATATGTGCTTTATTAATTGGGATGATTTTTTGACAAGTCTTGACCATCATTTTTGCTTCATATCTTCACCCTCTCCTTGCAAGTTGCATGCTTGCAGTGAGAATAGCGATCTCGCCACTGAGTGACTGAGCGATCAAAATCTTCACAAAGTCTGCAATATTCATTTATTTCGATAAGTTAGATGCATAATCAAGAGTGCGGGTTCTATCCGCTGGAGCCATTGAGCTTTTAGTTTGTTACCAATTGAACAAAGGGGAGAATGTGGCTAGACAGCATTGGATGGTAGTGTGTAGAATGACTTTGGACAGCAAGAAGAGGAAGAGATTGAAGACAGAGCCAAAGATTAATTGGGGGAATTTACAGAAGGAAGAAGGTCACACAGAGTTCAGAAAGGAGTTGATACAGGCTCTGGGTGGTAGGAAGAATTACCAGATGACTGGGAAAGTACAGCAAAAGCATTGAGGGAAATGGGTAGAAAGGTACGTGGTGTATCCCGTGGACAGAGGAAGGAAGACAAGGAGACTTGGTGGTGGAATGAGGAGGTACAGGAAAGCATTCACAGGAAGAGGTTAGCAAAGAAAAAGTGGGACAGTCAGGGAGATGAAGAAAGAAGACAGGAGTATTAGGAATCTAGGCGCATGGCAAAGAGAGAGGTAGCAAAGGCATATAGTGAGTTGTATGAGAGGCTGGACACTAAAGAAGGAGAAGAAGACTTGGATCAACTGGCTAGACAGAGAGATTGAGCTGGAAAGGATATACAGTGCATCCGGAAAGTATTCACAGCCCTTCACTTTTTCCACATTTTGTTATATTACAGCGTCATTCCAAAAGGGAATAAATTCATTTTTTCCATCAAAATTCTACACACAATACCCTATAATGTCAATGTGAATTTTTTTTTAGATTTTTGCAAATTTATTAAAAATAAAAAAAATAAGAAATCACATGTACATAAGTATTCACAGCCTTTACAATGTAGCTCAAAATTGAGCTCAGATGCATCCTGTTTCCACTGATCATCCTTGAGATGTTTCTACAGCTTAACTGGAGTCCACCTGTGGTAAATTCAGTTGATTGGACATGATCTGGAAAGGCACACACCTGTCTATATAAGGTCCCACAGTTGACAGTGCATGTCAGAGCACAAACCAAGCATGAAGTCAAAGGAATTGTCTGTAGACCTCCGAGACAGGATTGTCTCTAGGCCAAAACCTGGGGAAGGGTACAGAAAAATTTCTGCTGCTTTGAAGGTCCCAAAGTGCACAGTGGCCTCCATCATCTGTAAATGGAAGAAGTTTGGAACCCCCAGGACTCTTCTTAGAGCTGGCCGGCCATCTAAACTGCGCAATCGGGGAAGAAGGGCCTTAGTCAGGGAGGTGACCAAGAACCCGATGGTCACTCTGTCAGAGCTACAGTGTTTCTGTGTGGCGAGAGGAGAACCTACCAGAAGGACAACCATCTCTGCAGCAATCCACCAATCAGGCCTGTATGGTAGAGTAGCCAGACGGAAGCCACTCCTCAGTAAAAGACACATGGCAGCTCACCTGGAGTTTGTCAAAAGGCACCTGAAGGACTCTCAGACCATGAGAAACAAAATTCTCTGGTCTGATGAGACAAAGATTGAACTCTTTGGCGTGAATGCCAAGCGTCATGTTTAGAGGAAACCAGGCACCGCTCATAACCATGCCAATGGTGGTTGCAGCATCATGCTGTGGGAATGTTTTTCAGCAGATGGAACTGGGAGACTAGTCAGGATAGAGGGAAAGATGGATGCAGCAATGTACAGAGAAATCGTGAATGAAAACCTGCTCCAGAGTGCTCTTGACCTCAGACTGGGGTGACAGTTCATCTTTCAGCAGGACAAGAACCCTAAGCACACAGCCAAGATATCGAAGGAGTGGCTTCAGGACAACTCTGTGAATGTACTTGAGTGGCCCAGCCAGAGCCCAGACTTGAATCCAGTTGAACATCTCTGGAGAGATCTGAAACTGCTGTGCACTGATGGAGATTGAGAGGTGCTGCAAAGAAGAATGGGCAAAACTGCCCAAAGATAGGTGTGCCAAGCTTGTGACATCATATTAAAAAAAAACTTGAGGCTGTAATTGCTGCCAAATGTGCATCAACAAAGTATTGAGCAAAGGGTGTGAATACTTATGTACATGTGATTTCTTAGTTTGTTATTTTTAATAAATTTGCAAAAATCTCAAGAAAACTTTTTTCACATTGTCATTATGGGGTATTGTGTGTAGAACTTTGAGGAAAAAAATGAATTTAATCCCTTTTGGAATAAAGCTGTAACATAACAAAATGTGGAAAAAGTGAAGCGCTGTGAATACTTTCCGGATGCACTGTACAGCAGGTCAGGTTGATTAATGACAGAAATGGTATTGTACTAACGGGTGATGAGAGTGTGTTGAGAAGGTGAAAGGAGTACTTTGAAGAGCTGATGAATAAAGAAAATGAGAGAGAGAGGAGGATGGATGAAGAAAAGATGGTGAACAAGGCTGTCCCAAGGATAAGCAAGGTGGAATTGAGGGCAGCTTTGAAGAGGATGAAGAATGGAAAGGCGGTTGGTCCAGATGCCATACCTGTGGAGGTATGGAAATGTTTAGGAGAGATGGCAGTGGACTTTTTAACTCAATTGTTTAACACAATCTTGGAGAGTGAGAGGATGCCTGAGGAGTGGAGAAGAAGTGTTTTGGTACCAGTTTTCAAGAACAAAGGTGATGCTCAGAGCTGTAGTAACTACAGAGGCATAAAGTTGATGAGCCACACTACGAAGACATGGGAAAGAGTTGTTGAAGCCAGGTTAAGAGGAGAAGTGACAATCAGTGAGCAGCAGTGCAGTTTCATGCCAAGAAAGAGTACTACGGATGAATACAATCATGGATGAATCATACAATCCTTCCTGTATTCATTCCTTCCTCATTTAATAATGGAAGTGTATTTGGTCAAATTGAAGCTGAAACCTTTGTAAATACTGAACAGCAACCACAAGATATTTTAGGTGATATTGACCCAGATAACAACTACTTTAATCATATTAACAATAAGTGTACTTATTATGATGAACAACAATTAAATGGAATTATGAATTCGGATCAGACATTAACAATAATACATATTAATAGTAGGAGTGTCGATGCCAACTTTGATAGTATTAAGGAGTTTTTAAATCAATTTAAGACCCCATTTAGGATTATAGCAATAACTGAAACATGGATTAATGAAGAAAAAGATGTAAATTTTGAATTACATGGATATGAGATATATACACAAAATAGGAAATGTAAAAGTGGTGGTGGGGGGGGGGGTAGCACTGTATGTTGATAGAAATTTAAAAAGTAAAAAAGTGGACAGCATGACATCAACAGTGAATGAAATTATGGAATATTTAACAATTGAAATTACGATGGAAAATAGAAAAAACATAATAGTAAGTTGTATATATAGAGCACTGGGATCTGATATGGAAAAATTTAGAAATAGTATGGAAAAGATATATACAAAAATAAGACAAAAAATATCTTTATTTGTGGTGACTTTAATATAGATTTAATGAAAACAAAACAACATAAACCAACTGAAGATTTCTTAGATACAATGTATAGCTTAACCTTATTTCCAAAGATTACAAAACCTACGAGAATAACGACACACTGTGCTACCTTGATAGACAACATTTTTACCAATGTTATTGGATATAATATGGTGAGTGGTATACTAATAGCACTGCGGCAGCACAGCAACTCACCCTTGGCCGGGGGATCCTGGATTCGATCCCAGCCCCCGACCAACAGTGATCTGTGTGGAGTTTGCATGTTCTCCCCGTGTCTGCGTGGGTTTACTCCGGGATTTCTCCGGTTTCCTCCCACATGCCAAAAACATGCAAGTTAGGTTAATTGGCATCAAACTGGGGATTCTAAATTGTTCTTAGGTATGACTGTGAGAGTGAATGGTTGTCTGTCTCTCTGTGTTGGCCCTGCGATGGACTGGCGATCTGTCCAGAGTGTACCCTGCCTCTCGCCCAAAGATGCTGGGATAGGCTTCAGCTCCCCCGCGACCCGAAAAGGATTAAGCGGAAGAAGATGGATGGATGGATGGATGGATGGATGGATGGATGGATGGTATACTAATAAATGACATTAGTGACCACTTGCCTGTATTTGTTTCTTTAGATGTTAATTATGGAGTTAATGAGAGTAAGAACAATAATAAGCCATGTAAAAAGGTTATTTATAAAAGAACACGGACAGAAGATACAATCAGTGCTTTAAAAGATGACTTAATGTTACAGAATTGGGATGTTGTCTATAGAGAGAAAGAAGTGTACATGGCATATGATAAATTTATTGATATATTTAAATAATTATATTATTAAACTGTCCAATTAAAGAAATTAAAAAAAATATACACTACCGTTCCAAAGTTTGGGGTCACCTCAGACAATTTTGTGTTTTCCATGAAAAGTCACACTTTTATTTACCACCATGAGTTGTAAAATGAATAGAAAATATAGTCAAGACATTGACAAGGTTAGAAATAATGATTTGTATTTGAAATAATAATTTTTTCCTTCAAACTTTGCTTTCGTCAAAGAATCCTCCATTTGCAGCAATTACAGCATTGCAGACCTAACATGATTGCACAAGGGTTTTCTAATCATCCATTAGCCTTCTGATGCAATGAGCAAACACACTGTACCATTAGAACACTGGAGTTCTATCAGTTCCATACCAGTTCTACCAGTTCCATCAGTTGCTGGAAATGGGCCTCTATACACCTATGTAGATATTGCACCAAAAACCAGACATTTGCAGCTAGAATAGTCATTTACCACATTAGCAATGTATAGAGGGTATTTCTGATTAGTTTAAAGTTATCTTCATTGAATAAAGTGCTTTTCTTTCAAAAATAAGGAAATTTCTAAGTGACCCCAAACTTTTGAACGGTAGTGTATATAAATACAAAAATTGCCCATGGTTAACCAGGGGCTACAAAATGATTGTAAAAAGAAAAATTATCTCTATAAAAATTTTATTAAATTAAGAACTAAAGGATATAAAACATAAAAATAAATTAAGTGAAATAATATAATCTGGTCTTGGCGCTTGCAGAAATTTGCAGTTGTATGTAGAGAAATGTTCCTAGGCTCTTGGGCCGTTTACCCTGTACCCCAGTTCCTGTCAACCTGCTGTCAACCTGCAGTCAGATCCTGTCAGTTGGTGGATTTCTGTATTTTGGTGCTCAGTTTTTGACTACTTTTTTTGGCTTTTGAGAACCGAATTTGGATTACGGACTGGACATCTTAGTTTCGACCCCTGTCTGACTTAAGACGCCAATAACGGCATCTACGGACTGGGAAACGAGAGAGGAGCAGAGTGGAGCGGCCTGCCATTCAGCTAACTAAACAGCTGTTCATTAGCTGTTTAGTCAACGTACATCGTCCGGGATCATGGGTCCCAAGAAAGCTCAGCAGACTGAGGAGGTGGACGATATTAAAAGATCGCTCGATTTCTTGGCTAAGAGATTTCTCTTGTTAAGCTGCAGCAAAAAACATCCTGGGCCTGCTCGAGGAGGTGAAAGCGCTGCGGATCCAGAACGCCGAGAAGGACAAGAGGCTGGCGTATCTGGAGAGCAGAGTGTCGGACCTGGAGCAGTACACCTGGGTGAACGACGTGATCATCACTGGGCTCCACATTAAACCTCGATCATATGCTCGGGCGGTGGCCGGGGACAGTGGAGGGAGGCTCGACGCGCTGGAAGACAAATCCACGGAACAACAAGTGGCGGCCTTCCTGCAGTCCTCAGGAATCCAGCTGGACTGTAACACCATTGAGGCCTGCCACCCTCTGCCCAGGAAAAACAGCGACAAACCGGCTGTAATCATGAGGTTTGTGAATAGAAAACACAAGACTGTGCTGCTAAAACAAGGTAGGAAACTGAAAGGAACGAACATTTATATAAACGAGCACCTCACAAAAGAAAACGCAGAAATAGCCAGAAAAGCAAGATACCTGAGAAAGCAGAAAAAGATTCAAAACACCTGGACATCAAACTGTAAAATATACATAAAATTAAATGGATCACCTAAAGAAGCCAAGGTTATCAACATCCGAAATATTATGGAACTGGACAAATATCAATGAACATTATGTACTGGAGTCGACAGCAACAAGAGACAACTGTAGGACACTGAAGGATCACACTCATCTGCATCAGGACATTTAATTTCATGAAACAAAAGATCAACAAACAGGAACAACAGGAACTGAAAGTTTTCGAATATACGGATCACAACCCACAGGACGTAGAATATAACATAGACCCTGATAATTTATTTAGCTCCATCAATAATGACTGTAGTTACTACACGGATGAACAGTTTAACACAGTGGTCACATCTGATTTCAATATTTCTATGATCCACTTCAACAGCAGAAGTCTCTATGCCAACTTTAATAACATTAAAGATTATTTACATCAGTTTAAAGAGCCATTCAATATTGTGACAATATCAGAGACGTGGCTCAGTGGAGAGAAAGGAGTGGATTTTACCATGGATGGCTATGAATTAAATTATATAAATAGAAAAGTGAAAAAAGGAGGAGGAGTTGCAATTTATGTTGACAAGAGCTTGCAATACAAGGTTGTTGAAAATTTGTCAGTAACTGTGGATGATTTATTTGAATGTATTACAATAGAAATCTATCTGGACAATGTGAAGAATATGGTCGTGAGCTGTGTACGTATATAGAACACCTGGATCAAACATTGACTTATTTAAGGACTGGATGGAAAAAATGTATGCAAAACTAACTCAAAGTTATGTTCATCTGTGGGGATTTCAATATAGATCTGATGAATTCAAAACAACATAGTTTGACAGAAGAATTTATCAACACAATGTACAGTATGGGCTTACATCCAACAATTACCAGACCTAGCAGAATCACGTCACACAGTGCCACACTAATAGATAACATATTCACAAACATTATGGAAAATAATATCATGAGTGGGCTTTTATTGAATGATATCAGTGACCACCTGCCGATTTTTGTTGTCTATCAATGTGATTATAGGAAGAAAAAGTATATCAAAAATATTAAATATAAAAGAATAAGAACTGAAGAACCTATGTATTTACTGGCAAAGGAATTATTAATACAAGACTGGAAGATAGTTTGTGATGAAAATGATATAAATAAAGCATATGATAAATTTTTACAAATATTTCAATCATTGTGCAATAAAAACTGTCCTATAAAACAATACAGTGACAGACAACAAAACAAAAATATTCCTTGGGTCACCAAGAGGTTACTAAATGCATGTAAAAAGAAGAATACATTATATAAACAATTCATTAAGTGCAGAAAGGTGGAGGCTGAGTTCAAATATAAAAGGTATAAAAATAAGCTTACTAATATAATGAGGACTTGTAAGAAAGAATATTACAACAGAATATTAGAGGACAATAAAAATAACTTAAGAGGAATATGGCAAGTACTCAATGGGATTATTAGTAATCGACCTAAGAATGCTAATTATCCAGAATATTTTATTGAAAATGGCAATTTGATAAATAATATGGAGGATGTGGTCAGTGGTTTCAATAAATTCTTTGTAAACGTTGGTCCTGAATTAGCAAAATCAATAGTGACACCAGAAACAAACAACAGCTGCACGGTGGCGCAGTGGTTAGCACTGCAGCAGCACCGTTTACCCTCGGCTGGGGGATCGCGGGGATCATGAGATCATGGGTTCGATCCCTGCCCCCGGCCAACAGTGATCTGTGTGGAGTTTGCATGTTCTCCCCGTGTTGTGTGGGTTTACTCCGGGATTTCTCCGGTTTCCTCCCACATGCCAAAAACATGCAGGCTAGGGATATGGGGCGCTTGCGCACGCAGCGACAGGCAGCTGGTGGCTTGTCACCAGACTGCAAAACAAATCTACCTGCGGGTACAAAATAAGTCCAAAAAAAAAAAAAAAAAAGAAACAAACAACAGTGGTTCTGTAAATGAAATAGAAGATAGAAATCCAAACACAATCTTTCTGGGTGCAGTTACTGAAAAGGAAATTATCGAGACTGTGAGTAAATTTAAGAACAAAAAAATCAACGGACTGGAATGAAATTGACATGACAATAGTGAAAAAAGTAATTGAAGGAATTGTTAAACCACTCACCCACATCTGTAACCTGTCATTTCAAATGGTAAATTTCCAAACAAAATGAAAATAGCAAAAGTAATACCACTATACAAAACAGGAGACAGTCATTATTTCACAAATTACAGGCCAGTCTCTTTACTCTCACAATTCTCCAAAATACTTGAAAAAATCTTCACTAAGAGACTGGATGATTTCATTGAAAAACACAACCTCCTTACAGACAGCCAGTATGGTTTTAGAGCAGATAAATCTACATCTTTGGCATTGATCGAACTTATAGAAGAAATTACTAGTTGTATAGATTAAAAAAAAAGTTTGCTGTAGGAGTATTTATAGATTTAAAGAAAGCATTTGACACCACTGACCACAGAATTCTACTGAGGAAACTGGAAAGGTATGGGATAAGAGGGGTCGGACTGAGTTGGGTGGAAAGTTATTTAAGTAACAGACAACAATGTGTACAAATTGGTGAGCACAAATCACCCTTCATGGACATCACTTGTGGTGTGCCCCAAGGGTCAGTTTTGGGACCCAAACTCTTTATCTTGTATATAAATGACATATGCCAAATATCAAAATTCTGAAATTTATTTTGTTTGCAGATGACACAAATATCCTTTGCACTGGTGAGAATTTGCAGCAGGTTTTAGAGGTGGTCACAACTGAAATGAAAAAGTTAATGCAGTGGTTCAACAAAAATAATCTCTAAATCTGAAAAAAACAAAGATTATGTTGTTTGGAAATTATAAAATAAATCATGAAATAATGGTAACGATAGATGATACCAGAATAGAAACAGCACAGGAAAATAAGTTTCTGGGGGTGACGCTAGACAATAAAATCTGCTGGAAACCTCACATCAGTCACATCCGGGCCAAGTTGGCAAAATGTATAGGGATACTGGGGAAGACAAGACACATCTTGGACTATAAATCATTGTTCTTACTGTACAATTCACTGTTTCTACCTTATCTTAACTACTGTGTAGAAGTCTGGGGAAACACCTACAGGACCAACCTACAGCCAATCTGCACATTACAAAAAAAAGCTATAAGGATAATAAATAATGTAGGATATAGAGACCATACCAATTCGTTGTTTTTAAAGTCACATGTCATAAAGTTCATGGATTTAGTTAAATTTAAGACAGCACAAGTCATGTACAGGGCAATTAATAATCAACTCCCAACTAATATACAAAAAATATTCAAAAAAGAGACAATGATTATAATTTGAGAGGAGACTTAAACTTTACAAAACCCAAGACACGAACAACCAAGAAAAGTATGTGCATATCTGTCTGTGGGGTGGATTTGTGGAACAGTCTGGAGCCGGAACTGAAACTATGTACAAACAGAAATCAATTCAAAAATAGGTATAAACATTATATGCTGAAAGAATATATGTTAGAAGGGTAGTATTTATATGTACGATTCACTATGCTCACTCTGGGACACTATGGAATGGTAGGTGGGACAGTGCTGTGTATATCTGTGTTGTTTGGGGCTGGTTTTGATGTATGGACTGTATGTATGTTGGGATGGATCGGTGTTAATGTTGATATGTACAAAATATAGTTAATTGTTTACTTTGGGTCTTAAATGTGGTAATTTGTATATATTTCACATGGGTTGTATTTACGGAAAAGAGGAGTTGGAATTAATAAGTATTCACTTCTTCCTTCTCCCTTTCGAACAGAGTATACTGTTACTTTATTGCACTTGTCATTTGTTTTGTTTTTGTTTTACTTTTTTGTTCGAAATAAAGTATCTATCTATCTATCTATCTATCTATCTATCTATCTATCTAATATGAACTAGTAAAAAATCATACTATAGGAAAATGTTAAATGAAAATAAGAATACTATAAAAGGAGTCTGGAACATATTAAATAAATTAAAGAAAAATGGAAACAAGAAAACAATATATCCAGAGTATTTTACTGAAAATTGTGGTGATAATTCTGATAAGAACATGGCAGTAAATAGAACAAATAATTTTTTTGTAAATGTTGGACCAGAGTTGGCAGCAAAAATTACAAACCAAGGCAGAGACACTGAGTGAAACATTGAATGGAAATAACCCTCGGTCAATCTTTCTCTCAGCGGTGGATGAACTAAAGGAAAAATCTGTTGTTGAAAAGTGTAAAAATAAATGATCTACTGATTTGTGAAGGTACTGATATGGCACTAGTAAAAAGAACTGTTGATGGCATATTTAAAACCATTTACATATATTTGTAATCTATCATTTCAAACTGGCTCATTCCCACAGAAAATGAAAATAGCAAAAGCAATACCATTATTCAAGCAAGGAAATAAACACCACTACACAAACTACAGACCAGTATTGCTCCTCCCATAATTTTCAAAGATTCTGGAAAAACTTTTCAACAACAGAATAGAAAACTTTTTAAATAAACATGAGCTGCTTAATCAGAATCAATTTGGATTTAGAGCAACAAGTACAACATCATTAGCAATAATGGAAGCAACAGAGGAAATAATAAATGCATTAGATCAAGGAAAATATGCAATTGGTGTATTTATAGATTTTAGAAATGCATTTGAAACAATTCATTCAATACTTCTTGATAAACTGCAAATTGTATGGTATTAGGGGAGTGGCACTGAATTGGGTTACAAGTTATTTATCTGAGAGACAACAGTATGTGAAGATGGGAGAATATCTGTCTGGATGTACGGGAATTGCCTGTGGGGTCCCCCAGGGGTCAGTATTGGGCCCCAAATTATTTAACATATATATAAATGATATATTCCAAGTTTCTAAATTATTAAAAATAATATTATTTGCTGATGATACTAATATATTTTATTCTGGAAATAATTTTAAGGAACTAATCCATACTCTAAATAATGAATTAAATAAGCTTAAAAGACGGATGGATAGTAATAGATTATCACTAAATATAGATAAAACTAAGATAATGATATTTGGTAATTGTAAAAATAAAGAAGATATACATATTCATATAGATAATGTAATTATTGAAAATGTTAAGGAGATCAAATTTTTGGGTGTAATACTAGATGATAAATTTAGTTGGAAACCACACATCAGATACATACAAAACAAAATGGCAAAAAACATTGCAATTATAAGTAAAATTAAGCAAGTCTTAGATTACAAATTCCTTCATATCTTGTATTGCTCATTAGTACTTCCACACTTGACCTATTGTATAGAGGTCTGGGGTAACAATTATAAAAGTACACTTAATTCATTGCTAATATTACAAAAAAGGGCAGTCCATGTTATACACAAAGTCGGGTATCTTGAACATACTAATTTATTGTTTTTACATTCAAAGTTATTGAAATTACATGATCTAGTTGATTATTATACAGCACAGTTAATGTTTAAAGTCAGTAAAAACTTTTTTTCACACAATATATAAAATCTTTTTAGTCAGAGAGACGGGAAATACAATTTACGGGGAAATACAAAATTTAAAATGCACCTAGTAAGATCTACTAGGAAAATTTTTTGTGTGTCTGTGTGTGGGGTAAAATTATGGAATGGGTTGGGGGAGAAACACAGGCAATGTCCAAACATCCATATATTTAAATCAACATAAATAAATGATTTTTGAACAATATAAAAATAAAGGACAGTAATATTACAATGTATCTTCAATGAGGAAAGTTTGTTATTGTTGTTATTGTTGAATACATATATATACTGTATATATATATATATATATATATATATATATATATATATATATGTATATATGTGTGTGTGTGTGTGTGTGTGTGTGTGTGTGTGTGTGTGTGTGTGTGTGTGTGTGTGTGTGTGTGTTGAGTTATTGTTGAATATATATGCTGAGTACTACGATTGATATCATTATTACTAGAACATTACAACGGTATTATAGTATTATGATTGTTGTTTAGGATGGAATTATTTAAAGTATTATATAGGCCAGGTGGTATTATTATTATTATTATTATTATTATTATTATTATATTATTATTATTGCTGTTATTGTAACTACTATATGGCTACCTATTTTTATGGTTATTATTATATGGTTACTTATTGCACCTAGGTATTGTAAGCCATGTGGGGGTATATGGTGGTATATATGGTGATTATGACGATGATAATATTGTCTATAATTATATTAAACATACCAGAAGTATTTTCTTATTATTATTACAATTATTAGCTTCTTCCCCTCTGCCATCAGAGGACAGACTCACGTCAATCATCACTGCTTCTGTTGCATTACCGACTGCACTATGTGGTACTCCACAATATCTGCTGCTCGCTAATATATTTAAAATCTGCTTTGACTAGTATTACTCATTCTTATTCTACACTTATTGCATGTATAGTTTTTTTTTTATTTCTTTTATCTTATCATGTTTAATGTTGCAGCATTGCACAGAGACAAATTCCTAGTTTGTGTACTACAAGAACAATGGCAATAAATCTGATTCTGATTCTGATTCTATTATTAGATGTTGGTATTATTGTTGCTATAAACTATCATTGTTGTATTATTTTTTCATTCATTCATTCATCTTCTTCCGCTTAATCCTTTTCGGGTCGCGGGGGGGGGGGTGGCTGTAGCCTATCCCAGCATCTTTGGCCGAGAGGCAGGGTACACCCTGGACAGATCGCCAGTCCATCGCAGGGCCAACACAGAGAGACAGACAACTATTCACTTTCACAGTCATACCCAAGGACAATTTAGAATCCCCAGTTTTGATGCCAATTCCTAACTTGCATGTTTTTGGCGTGTGGGAGGAAACCGGTGAAATCCCGGAGTAAGCCAGACAACGCTGCAAAATCTACATGCAAGCAAATATTCTTGCACGCAGATTTGGTTTTTGTTCAGATGAGGTGAAACTGGTTCTTTTTAAAACCTATTGTACACCTTTATACACTGCTCATTTATGGATAAATTATAGGAAACTAAGTATGCAGAAATTACAGGTTGCCTACAATGATGCCTTAAGAATTTTACTTAAAAAGCCTCGATGGTGCAGTGCTTCCGAGTTATTTGTCTCATCACGTGTAAATACTCTGCATGCAGTAATAAGCAATTTTATGTATAAATTCATCTGTCGGCTTGATGTATCTAGAAATGAAATCATTCAAGTCATGTCTAGCATTAAGCTCAGTTCTATTCGCTGTCAGTCACAGTTTAGAAGGCACTGGTACAGTTGTCTTTTTAAGTCTTTTTAAAGTCTGTACTGTCTGTGTACTTCTTTAAGCAGTTATGTCTTAGTGTTTCTTGTAACTTTTTGATTCATCTGTCTTGTTTTTTTTACTTTTTTTACTTGTTTACTTTTCTCTTGATGGACCTTGAGTCTGGAATAAAGTCTTTGATTGATTGATTGATTGATTGATAAGCCCATGCAGACACGGGGAGAACATGCAAACTCCACACAGATCACTGTTGGTCGGGGGCTGGGATCAAACCCAGGATACCCCGGCCAAGGGTGAGCTGTTGTGCTGCCGCAGTGCTAACCACTCCGCCACCGCGCTGCCCTTGTTGTAGAAATAGTACAACAATGCTGCCCTTGTTGTTGTATTATTTCTATTGCGTAATTCAATTATAATTCAATTATGTTATTATTGTATAATGAATGTAATTATGGGCTGGATAATGACTAGAATAATATTATAATTTATTAGTATGAAGAAAGGATGGGACTATATAAGTGTTGGCTTCTTCCCACTCCTTTTGAACAAGGCTTTTTTTTTTTGTTATGTTTATTTTTTGGTTTTGATTCTTTGTTTTTATTTTTTTTTGTTTTGATGTTCAAATAAATCAATAAATAAAATAAATAAATAAAGAGGAATGAAAGTCAGTAGAAGCAAGACAGAATACATGAGTGTGAATGAGAGGGGGCAGGTGTAATGATGAAAATGGAAGGAGTAGAGGAAGTGAAAGTAGATGAGTTTAAATACCTGGGGTCAATCATCCAAAGCAATGGAAAATGCACGAGCAGTGAAGAAGAGAGTGCAGGCAAGGTGGAGACAAGTGTCAGGAGTGATTTGTGACAGAAGGGTAGCAGCAAGAGTGAAAGGGAAGATTTACAAGACGGTAATGAGACCTGCTATGATGTATGGTTTGGAGACGGTGGTGCTGACAAAAAGACAGGAGCTGGCTGAGTTGAAGATGCTAAGATTTTCATTGGGAGTGACTAGGAGGGACAAGATTTGAAATGAGTATATCAGAGGGACAGCTCAGGTTGAGCGATTTGGAGACAAAGTAAGAGTCAAGGCTGAGATGGTTTGGACATGTGCAGAGGAGGGATAGTGGATATATTGGACAAAGGATGTTGAAGATGGAGCTGCCAGGCAAGAGGAAAAGAGGAAGACCACAGAGAAGATTCATGGATGTAGTGAAGGAGGACACGGAGAGGGTTTGTGTTACAGAGGAAGATGCAAAGGATAGGATGAGATGGAGGCAGATGATCTGCTGTGGTGACCCCTAGAGGGAGCAGTCAAAAGAGGAAGAAGAATAGGTGACGTCACCAAATTCAGTTGGCAAATACGGAAGTCAGAGCCTCGACGTGGGTGCATAGAATCAATGGGAAAAAATTCAATTTCTTTTCTTTCTACACAAAATTAAGGCTACAAAAGTGCTATAGCCATGTTTATTATGTTGTCGGCTTTCGGTAGAGGTGTAATATGCTTACTTTAGGATTCTCAATGAGTATTCCCTTTAACAGTCTAGTTGCTCTATACG
Source organism: Pholidichthys leucotaenia (assembly GCA_020510985.1). Classification (NCBI taxonomy): domain Eukaryota; kingdom Metazoa; phylum Chordata; class Actinopteri; order Cichliformes; family Pholidichthyidae; genus Pholidichthys; species Pholidichthys leucotaenia. The sequence goes on along the minus strand of CM035842.1, from coordinate 114,609,975 downwards.
TAAATGCTAAATTTACTATTACTATAAATCGAGTAAAGCTAAGGCCACCAAACCTGGTACACAGGTTCACCTTGGGATCCTGACCTCTGACTACGGGTTTGGGGTCAAAAGGTCAAAGGTCAGCTTTAACATTCCTTATGCCTTATTATTGTACAACAAGTTATTATGGTTTGTATACTTGGTTGTATAGTCATGGATGATGGGCTTATCATAATATGGTTCTGCCACTGTAATTATATTGAAAAGTTGAAAAATGCTGTCCATCAGTAAGTATTAGGATCTTCAAAGAAAAGGGAGGCGAGGGATACTGCACTCCCCTCAGAGTGCTCTTGTTAATATTGTTGTCACATTTCTTGTTTTATTTTGAAACATCAAAGAGGAAGTGAGTGCTTCTACTTAAGGTAACTTTCATTATTATCTCAAGCCTTAAAAGGACAATCAAATGGAGCAATTCTTAACTGATTTTCGGAGCGCCTGACCTTAGTGATGAGTTTGAAGCTTTTATTCACTTTAAATTGGAGTGCATATTTTCCTCCACTCACTTGGACAGAAACACTCTCTCTTATGTTTTAGCAAGCAGCCCCAGTCAATAATGCCTTGGTCAGATGTGTATGTGTGCGTGCTTTAAGTAGGGTGTGTGCGCAGGATGAGGTTGCCCCGAGTACCGGAGGATCGTTTTTTTTTGTGGTGTAAATTAAAATACTCAATAACAAAGCCTACCCTTGTTTCAAGCTGAACCAGCTGCTAGAACAAACCAGTCATCACTGTCGACATCTCCTCAGGGAGTGACCTGACACCATAAATTTTTTTTTTAATGCACTAACTGGGTCACATTAATCAAAAAAAGTTAATGTGTTAATTACCCCAGCCCAAATTTTCAGTTAAATGTATTTGTTTAGGAAGAGAAAACAAAATTACTGGTGTATTTGAAAGCGCATATGCTATAATTTCTTTAAATTTTCTATAGATATTTTAAATAGTGATACCATTACATAATAGCATGTACAAACAGTAACATCTGCACATGAACCCAGGTTTCTAATTACCCTTGTAATGAGCCATGTATAGAGATTAGTAAAGCAAATGTGCAACCCTACTGTAAAATCTAAATAAAATCAGACTACAATGTTACAAATTTCATAAAGCACCATTTATTTCACAATTGAACATAGAAAGCATAAAATGTTGAAAGTAAGAAATTTTCCCATCCATGAAAAAATTTGCTCATCTTAAATTTAATAGCAACATTTTGTCTCAAAAGAGTTGAGAGAGGCAGGGCAATCACTGTGCAGCATCCCCCACCTTTCATCAACAGCCCAGAAACACCTGGGAACCGAGGAGATCAGTTTCTGGACGTTGGTGAGAGGAATGCTGTCCAATTATTGTCTGACACTGGATTCTAGCTGTTCAACAGTCATGTGTCATTTTTGTTGTATTTTGCATTTCATGATGTACCAATTTTTTTTATTTGATAAAAAGTCTGAACTGCAGGCAGGCCAGTTCAGCACCCAGACTCTTCAACGACAAAACCATGCTGTTGTGACAGATGTGACTATATGCAAGACTTTTCATAGAAAAGACATTACCTGGATCAGAGTATCTTTGTATATACCTTTCAGCATTGATGGTGCCTTTCCAAATATGAAAGTTGTCAATTCTAAAGGTACTAATGTACCCCCATACCATCAGAGATGCAGAATTTTGACCTTAGCACTGTTAACAAGCCCTCTCTCCTCTTTAGTCCAAAGGATGCAGTGTTCATAATCAGGGTCTGTTCCCTGGTCGTTTTGGCGCCCTAGGCAGAATTAGGATACGGCATCATCCCCGCCCCCCCCCCCCCACGTCCCTTCCCCAGCGGGCACACACACATGCACACACCCGCACACATCACTTTTGGGGCCTCACAATAAAGTTAAGAACTTTGCTCTACACAGAACATTCACAACATGAAGCAATTGCATCTTAAAACCGCTAAATGACCTTAACATGCATGTCCACACATCACAGTTTACAATGGCATATCTCCTGCTGCTGCAGCTTTAACCATACCAGCAGAGACCCAGCAGCTGATTACAAGATTTTATCACTGTGCAACCAACATTCACTGAATCTGAGCCAGCACACAAAGACAAAAAAAACTCCACTTTATACAGCCATCACCACAATAAATTTATCCTACCATTGCTGTTTTGTCAACTAATCCAGAGGACTGTTGATAGTGTCAACTTGATACTTCTCTGTGGGCTTGCTTCGAAAATGATGACGTAATGTCAGTCTGCACTTGTAATCTTTTCAATATACTGTACATATTTTACCTTATATACTTTAACAGTTTTCATAGAAAAAAAAAAACATTACCTGAATCAGAGTATCTTTGTATATGCCTTTCAGCATTGAAAGATTTGCCAAGACCAAAGAAAGGTCCCTCTGCATGGTTATCCGATGAAGTTGGTAAACTAGCAGATGAAAGAGGATTGATAAAAGCAAAGGGACTGCTATCTGAAGAGGACAGAAGACTGTACAAAGATCTGTCTAGGAAAACCCAATAGAAGGTTTGGCAAGACAGGCAGACATTCATTGAAAGGAAACGCAAGGAGATAGAATCGCAATCATCTTCCAACCACTCAAGAGGCCTTTACAAAGTGGTGAAAGAAATCACAGGGAATAAAACACCAAAGTTGAATGTAATAAAGGATGAAGCCCAAGAAATTATAATTGAGGGAGATTAGATCAAGCAAAGGTGGAAAAAGGACTGCCAAGGGCTATATGCTAGCAAAGATGGACTTGGAGGTACATCAGCCCCAATTGAAATACAGGAGGAAGAACGTTTTATTCTAGCATCAGAAGTGGCACAGGCAATTCAGAAACTCTGAACTGGCAAAGCACCAGCCCAAGATGACATTCCAGCTGAGCTTACCAAGGAAATAGGAGAAGATGGAATTAGCGTGATACAAAAGTTATGCAATCTGATTTGGAAAGATAATAACTGGCCAAAAGACCGGACAAGATCTGTTTTCTTAACACTTCTCAAGAAAGGTGATACCTAGGAATGTAAGAACAACAGGACTATTTCCCTAAGCTCACATGCAAGCAAGATCCTGCTCTACATTATTGTTGGGAGAATAAAGCAATTCATGTGTTGTGAGATCCCTCCCAGAGCAAGCTGGCTTTGTGGAAGGAAGGGGCACAAGAGACCAGATAGCAAACATTAGAAACATCATGGAGAAAGCTTTGGAATTTAACTTCACAGTCTACAAGTGCTTCATAGACTACAGCAAAGCTTTTGACACTGTCCAACACCAAAAACTATGGACAATTTTGATAGTGATGGGACTCCCAGAACATGTTGTAGAACTGCTCCGAACACTCTATGACCATCAGGAGATCACAGTAAGAATGGCATGTGGAGATACAGATTGGTTCAATGTTGAACAAGGAGTGCGACAGGGTTGTATGCTCTCGCCTTATCTGTTTAATACATAAGCAGAATATATCATTCAAATAGCCCTTGAAAATTTTGCTGGTGGAATAAGAATTGGAGGCAGAACAATTAACAACCTGAGATATGCTGATGATACAACCCTGTTGGCAAGCAGTGTAGAAGATCTGGAGACACTGATAGAAAGAGTAAGAGCTGAAAGTGAAAAATATGGTCTCTTTCTCAATGTTAGTAAGACAAAGGTGATGGTAGTGAACAAAAATGAAGAGAATCCATCCATCAAGGTAGGAAAAGAATTAACTGAAGTCATCGACCAATTCAATTTCCTTGGCTCAATGATATCTAACCAAGGTGGTTGTTCCACTGAGATAAAATGTGGAATTGCAATGGCAAAAACATCTATGTGTTCAATGAATAAGATATGGAAGAACAGAATTAACAGAACACCCAGAATCAGGCTCGTCTCTACCTTGATCTTCCCAGTTGCAACATATGCCTGTGAGACCTGGTCTATCAATGCTGCAGATCGAAGGAGGATTGAAGCATTTGAAATGTGGTGCTGGAGAAAGCTTTGAACATTACTTAGAGAATCAAAATTGGGAGCAGCTCATGGCAACATGTGAAGTAGATGATTGTTGTAATTTTATAACTGCAACAATCACAAAGTCTATAGAAAAATTTTCAAAGCAAATTAAAAGTAGACAACAGAAGATTAGCCTACCATGGTTAAATAATGAAATAAGAAAACTTATGAAGAGGCGAGACTATGCACTGAAAACATCACTAACCTCCAAACTACAAAATGATCACCTTGTGTACAAAAGTTTAAGAAATAAAGTGGTACATGAGCTGCGAAAATCAAAAATATCTTATTACAATAAACTGATAGATCATGCAAAGGGTAACAACAGTTCCCTATGGAGGCATTTAAATAACTTAACTAATAAAAAAAACGATCAGAAGGGGGTAAAGGAACTTAGAATCAATGGCAAGACCGTCAGTGACAAGGCTACTTTGGCAAATGAATTTAATTCACACTTTGTGGGCTCTGTGGAAGACTTAACAAAAATTTTTGTGCTGACAAATGTGCTCAACAACACAAATTCCATACTCCCAACAGATACTTTTCACATCGATGAGGTAAATGAGAAGTTAATTGCTGGTATTGTTAAAACACTGTCAAACTCAAAAACTAATGATATCTACAATATGAGCACCTCCTTTCTCAAAATGCACAGCAAAATATTAATCAAACCACTGACTCATCTCATTAATCTCTCCATTAGGTCTAGTACATTTCCATCTGGCTGGAAAAAAGCTGTCGTCATACCAGTTCATAAATCAGGCAGTAAAGACGATATATGCAATTACCGCCCAATCTCTATCTTACCAGTCCTATCTAAGGTTCTTGAAAAAGTTGTAGTTACACAGCTGATAGACTACTTACAAGACAGTCAACTTCTTCATCCACATCAATTTGGTTTTAGACCAGGATACTCAACAGAAACAGCAAATTGTTGCCTTATTGAAAACGTCAAACAGTCCTTGGACAGGGGTAATGTGGTAGGAGCTGTTTTTCTAGATCTCAAAAAGGCTTTCGATACTGTAAACCACAGTTTGCTTTTATCCAAAATGGTATCTTTTAACTTCTCCCCAAATACATTAGAATGGTTTGCATCTTATCTCCAGAATAGAGAACAGTGTGTAAAAGTTCACCAGGATAAATCCTCATTTTTAAACAACCGCATGGGTATCCCACAAGGGTCCATTCTTGGTCCTTTACTTTTCAGCATTTTTATTAATGACTTGCCGTTACACTGCTCAGCTGCAACATGCCAACTTTATGCAGATGATGCAGTTATTTACACAGCTGCCAAGACTCCAGCACAGGCTGCAGATGTACTGTCTACAAGTATGGTTGATGTCCAAGAGTGGCTCCTCAAGAACCATCTATTGCTGAACCTTCAGAAAACAGTCTCAATGTGCTTTTCAATCAAAAAATGTAACCTGCAACATTTTAAAGTTAATATACATGATCATGACATCAGTTTAGCTACAGAATTCAAATACCTTGGCATTGTACTAGATCCTCAACTCAAATTTAATCTTCATATAAAGAAAATTTCAAAAACAGTAAAAAAAAATCTGAACTGCTTTAAATTAATTAGATATTACATACCTTACGAAGCAGCTGCACTGTATATGCATTCTATGGTTTTTTCTCATATATCATACTGTTTGACAGTCTGGGCTCAAGCAGCCCCTTCCACAATAAGACATATAGGTTCATTATATAATCAAACCCTAAAAATCTTGGACAAAAAGCCCATTAGGTGGCATCACTGTAATGTTTTAAAAAAATACAACCTATTGAGTTTTGAGAGCTTCATTGACCTCTGTCTTCTGAAATTAACGTTCAAATGTTTCCATAAATCAGCACCCGAGCCACTTGCTGGTTTCGTCCAAAGACAGGACAGCAGCAGAGCCACCAGGAGTTCTGTTAACAATAACTGTAAAATATTCCACCGCAGAACCACATTTGGACAAACAGCTTTCTCTATAAAGGGCAGTCACATCTGGAACACAATGCCAAATGAAATTAAAATAATAATGGACTTTAAAACATTCACTAAAAATGTTAAAAACTGGCTGAAAAATAAACAAGAATGTACTCATGTATGAATTATTTGTCTGCAAAGTGAGAGTGAATGAAGGGAAGGAATAAATGTGTTTGTTTATAGTGAGTGACGGAGGGAGGAAGGCCTGAAATAGGCAAATGTGAGTTATGTTATATGTGTTAAATGTGAGTCAGGCTGTTATATTTGTGTATTTATAATATTTATAATATTTATGTTAAATGTGAGTCAGGCTGTTATATTTGTGTATTTATAATATTTATAATATTTATAATTGTGTATTTATAATTTTTCTGCATTGATGTATGTGGTTATTGTGTATATTTTTTATCTTGATTCTTTTTTCTAAAGCCCATCCAGGGACAAGAGTTGCAAATTAGCTAATAGCTATACACTCTATGTGCAACACATCAGATTGATTGTCTTTGATTAATTGTCTATGTTTATTGCACTGTCCCTGTCAAATAAACTAATCTACTACTACTACTACTACATTCCTTGGACAGCCAAAAGAACCAATGAGAGTGTCCTTCATGAAACTGGTGGTGGGATCAATCTCTTCAATGCAATCTCAAAACAAAAATTACAAAATTTTGGACACATTGCCAGATGAGAAGGAGAAAATCTGGAGAAGTTAATTATGTTTGGGATAGCTGAAGGGAAAAGGAGCAGAGGGAGACAAAAACTACAGTGGACAGATGGAACTGTATCACTCTCCAAGAAGTCTATCTACACCTGTTACAGCATGGCCCAAAACTGACACTACTGGAGAAACTATTATTGAGGTCAAAAATGCTCAGACATGAGTAGAACGACGACTTTAACAGTTAGGCAACAACCTACACCATTATTTATGTGGAAAATTACCTTTTAAATTGACAAACATATGTGAAACTCCTGGAAAAATTTGGTTGGGTTAAAAAAATTATTTTTCCAAAGCCCCACGTGCATAAGTAGAGGGGGTGTCACTCTACTCACGGGGTGTGTTATGTTTTTTTATGCATGATTATTGAACATTCTATTGTTTACTATCTCATGACAGGGACTATAATAGTAATGCGCATTAGATTGCGCGCTGCTATGCCTCTTTAAAATGAGGAACGTACTGTCTACTGGTAATTTGACGATGTGACGCAAAGCATAAAAAACAGACAAACTGGCATACAGCGAAAAGTCTGACGGAAAAGTCCGCATAAGGCCCAAAGAGTAGAAATTAATCAGAAGATCATCTGTCATTATTCTAACAGATTATATTAGTTTCAAAGCTGCAATAGACAACTGTGTATGCGCACACAAACATACAGAAGAAGAGCAAAAACGAACAATCACTACAATAAATTTTGTTCTACCTTTGCTGTTTTGTAGTTATAAATCATATTTGAGAGGCAACACACAGGACAGGACTGTAGTTGGAGCTAATAGCAGCCGGAGATTGAATCCACAGGATCGGCCAGTCGGATGTGGAATCACCACTGACAGAACTCCCGCTGGTTCTGCTGTTAAAGCAGAGTTTGTCACAGTGGTCATCTGGCAGGTGGAGGATAAGCGAAGCTGGACTCTTCTGTCTTTAGTCAGCTTGCATATTTATTTAATTTTACAAATCTCAACAATGTCCTCTCTGTAGCTTGTTTACATAAGAGGCATAAGTAGCGTGAGTAGGGCCACTTTTTTTTTTTTTTTTTTTTTTTTTTTTGCCACCACACCAAGCTGCATTGCTGAAGAAGTGATTCAGAGTTGGTCAGCCCTCGAAGGCCCCCTACTGGCCTGGGGCTGTAAGCATCTGTCAGCTGTCACAGCGCCTCTGACTATTAGGAATTTTAGTTTATTAATTTTTTAAAAAGTGCGGAAGTGAGGGCAGCTTTGAAGAGGATGACGAATGGAAAGGTGGCTGGTCCAGATGACATACATATGGAGATGTTTAGGAGAGATGGCAGTGGATTTTTTAACTCAAATGTTTAACACAACCGTGAAGAGTGAGAGGATGCCTGAGGAGTGGAGAAGAAGTGTTTTGGTACCAGTTTTCAAGAACAAAGGTGATGCTCAGAGCTGTAGTAACTACAGAGGCATAAAGTTGATCATCCACACTATGAAGATATGGGAAAGAGTTGTTGAAGACAGGTTAAGAGGAGAGGTGACAACCAGCGAGCAGCAGTATGGTTTCATGCCAAGAAAGAGTACTACTGTGAACAGGTGAACATAAAACTAAAAAAAAAAAAAACAAACAAAAAAAAAAAACTTAAAAAAGGACTCAAAGCTTAATTACATTCATCTTGCTTAAGCTATACAAAATGCAGCACACCAACTTCTGGAAATCAATCTCCAAACAGTTTTTTAAAAACTCATGCTAAGCAGACCAGCTGCTTGCTGTAGCTGCATACTGTATTTACTCTAAGAAATCACACATGAGCATTCTCAAATCTCCAAGGAGTTAAATCAATTTTCCTAGGTCTGACAGACTGAAATAGGTAACTTTGGTAGGTTATTTCGGTAACTCTGAAGTAAGCCAACACTGTTCTTATTCTGGTGTTTTTTTAGTTTGCTTTTAAATTCTTATGTATTCCCTTTGCAACTTGCTGTAATGTTTTATGTAAAGCAATTTGAATTGTCTTGTACACGAAACATGCTATACAAATAAACTTGCCTTGCCTTGCCTAATGATGCTTCTCAATGTTCTTGCATTCATATCAAATGTAGTTTCCACAGTAGTTGCCCACATAGTGCCATGTAATGCTGGCAGGGGTATAAATAGCTATTCAAAAGCCTTGATAAGTGATTGATGTGAGGAGGGAGAGTGTGTTGTGGTAGTTACGCCTCAATCTTCTGGCTGTTTGTTAGTTACCCCATATCCTCACTACCACTCTGGTATGTGCAGTCAGCCCATCCGCCACATGGAGATGACACATCTTTGTCAAGGGCCTCCACTCAATGCTACAGGTGTGATAAGTGTGTGCTGCCGGGATCACTGGCAAAAATAATCCTTGAATGTCAATCGGGGATTAACGTAAAAGTTCAGATGGTGGGTGGATTGTCCCTCCTGCTTGTAGGACTCAAGATTGTGCTACAAAGGAGGTCATTGTCCTTAAAAGTGTTTTTTTTTTTTTTACTTTGTTACATGCAGTATCATCACTCTTCAGTCTCACAGTTGTTTGGTAGCATTGTTACAACACCCATGGATCCAATGGCAAGATATAATTTTTAAAGGATGAAAAATGAACCAAACTAGAATGCACTTAATCGAGATGCAGACCCATGTCTTTTTGCAGCCCTATAGATTTAAAACCTTAACCTTTGATCTTTTGACCCCAAACCCATAATCAGAGGTCAGGGTGAACCAGTGTACAGTACCTAGTTTGGTGACCCTAACTTTTATTGTTCCTGAGATATGGCTTATATGGCATTTTGACCTCAATCTTTGACTCTGCAATCCCAAAACCATAGCCACAGTCCAAGGCTGTAAGGTGACCCTGTATACAAAGCCTCATTCCCTGTCAAGTTAGAGCACGGACAGAGCTAGATAGCTGGCCGCAGACGGTACTGTCCACTCTACCCACACGATTTGTTGCCATGATAAGCATAAACAAGCTATTGCCACACTGCATTTGCCCCAATGAACTGTTATTTTGAATTCCAATGTTCAACTTAGATTGAAGTACAGCTACAACTATGGCAAAAAAAACTATGGATGGGCATTTCAATTAAAAAAATATTGTATAATCATGGAGAACTGTTCAAATTATGATTGCTTACTGTGAGTTTAAAATTTAGCTATTAGCTGACTTACTTCAGTGATGTTTCAGGCTCTGACCATATATGGTAGCAACTGTGAGCAGTGGCGTAGCCAGGAATTTGTGAAGGGGGGGCTGAACTTCAACCACCACCATCATTCTGAATGCCCGGGGCGTTCGCCAGGGGCAAAGCTTTAGCTTCAGCCCCCTGTCAACTACAGATTTCTTAACATTTTCAATGCAAACTACTCAAAACCTGCTCTTTATTTCCATTTTTCTTTTCTTTTTTTCTCCCTTTTTTTCTTCTTTTTTTTTGGGGGGGGGGTCTGCAGCTCCCTCAGCCCCGCCCCCCCCCCCCAAGCTAAGCCCCTGACTGTGACATCACCCATAAGGTTATAAGGTCCCAATGTAAAGCCCCAAGCAGTGCACTTTCACCTTTATTTTTGTGGGTTGAAAATCCACCTGACTAGTGGGAAACTGCATTGGACAAGTGGCTAGACAAACCAATGGTAGGAGCAACTCACAGTTACTGTTTTATGATGATAAAACAGACCATAATTTATTAAAAAAAAATATTTAAAAATCCAATCGATTCATTCAATATAATGCTTGACTTGTGATTAAAGGGATAAACTCAAACCCCCGCATATCTCACACAGCAGCAAATGCTGGTGAACGTTATGATTTTTGGGTCTCATCAGGGTTTGTAAAAGGTTGTCAAACAGTTTGCATATAGTCTGCTATTACAATTTCGAATATATTTTTTCATAATTAAAAAAAAATCTTGAAATATCCAAAAATCATTCTCACCCCTTTCAAAAGCCTATTCTAATCTAGCTTTATCACTAGCAAAACATCAGCAGAATTAGATGCATTAACACACTTCATACAGTGGGGCAAAAAAGTATTTAGTCAGCCACCAATTGTGCAAGTTCTCCCACTTAAATGATGAGAGAGGTCTCCAATTTTCATCATAGGTATACCTCAACTATGAGAGACAAAATGAGAAAAAAAAATCCAGAAAATCACATTGAAGGATTTTTAATGAATTAATTGGTAAATTCCTTGGTAAAATAAGTATTTGGTCACCTACAAACAAGCAAGATTTCTGGCTCTCACAGACCTGTAACTTCTTCTTTAAGAGGCTCCTCTGTCCTCCACTCATTACCTGTATTAATGGCACCTGTTTGAACTCGTTATCAGTATAAAAGACACCTGTCCACAACCTCAAACAGTCAGACTCCAAACTCCACTATGGCCAAGACCAAAGAGCTGTCAAAGGACACCAGAAACAAAATTGTAGACCTGCACCAGGCTGGGAAGACTGAATCTGCAATAGGTAAGCAGCTTGGTGTGAAGAAATCAACTGTGGGAGCAATTATTAGAAAATGGAAGACATACAAGACCACTGATAATCTCCCTCGATCTGGGGCTCCACGCAAGATCTCACCCTGTAGGGTCAAAATGATCATGAGTACGGTGAGCAAAAATCCCAGAACCACACGGGGGGACCTAGTGAATGACCTGCAGAGAGCTGGGACCAAAGTAACAAAGGCTACCATCAGTAACACATTACGCCGCCAGGGACTCAAATCCTGCAGTGCCAGACGTGTCCCCCTGCTTAAGCCAGTACACGTCCAGGCCCGTCTGAAGTTTGCTAGAGAGCATTTGGATGATCCAGAAGAGGACTGGGAGAATGTCATATGGTCAGATGAAACCAAAATAGAACTTTTTGGTAAAAACTCAACTTGTCGTGTTTGGAGGAGAAAAAACACCATACCTACTGTGAAGCATGGGAGTGGAAACATCATGCTTTGGGGCTGTTTTTCTGCAAAGGGACAAGGACAACTGATCCGTGTAAAGGAAAGAATGAATGGGGCCATGTATCGTGAGATTTTGAGTGAAAACCTCCTTCCATCAGCAAGGGCATTGAAGATGAAACGTTGCTGGGTCTTTCAGCATGACAATGATCCCAAACACACCGCCCGGGCAATGAAGGAGTGGCTTCGTAAGAAGCATTTCAAGGTCCTGGAGTGGCCTAGTCAACTCCAGATCTCAACCCCATAGAAAATCTTTGGAGGGAGTTGAAAGTCCGTGTTGCCCAGCGACAGCCCCAAAACATCACTGCTCTCGAGTTGATCTGCATGGAGGAATGGGCCAAAATACCAGCAACAGTGTGTGAAAACCTTGTGAAGACTTACAGAAAACATTTGACCTCTGTCATTGCCAACAAAGGGTATATAACAAAGTACTGAGATGAACTTTTGTTATTGACCAAATACTTATTTTTCACCATAATTTGCAAATAAATTCTTTAAAAATCCTTCAATGTGATTTTCTGGATTTTTTTTTTTTTTTCATTTTGTCTCTCATAGTTGAGGTATACCTATGATGAAAATTGGAGACCTCTCTCATCTTTTAAGTGGGAGAACTTGCACAATTGGTGGCTGACTAAATACTTTTTTGCCCCAATGTATATGTAAAGTTAATGATACAGGTTCTGTTTTAATCTTCTCTTGCCCCCAAAATATATAAATTGACAGTATGGAACAATTAATTCTCAGTCAGATCTTCAGAATGACAAAGATTTAGCTAAAATTTTAGGTGAACTCACACCGATCTCAGTCATAACATTTTCTATTAATCATATTATAACTGTCACTAACGGATGCTTATGAACCAACCCCAGTTCAATAGCAGATAAAAGCACAAAGCTGATACTGCACAAAAAAATAGTAAATTTTAGTTTTTCCAATTATTGTATTCTTGTGTTAACGTCCATTTCTCATTGCTGCAGAGATTCTTATAAAACATTAGCATTCTGCTAATGCATGTTGAGTGAGCTGTCAATGGTTTCAGGAAAAGAGTTTACGCTCTGAGATCATGCAGATCATGATCATGTGAATACTTTTTTTGGTGATATATTAAAGTAATCTGACTTTTTGTGGATATTATGCAAAGGTAATTACTTTGTCTACAGGCAATCCAAACACCCTAAAATGAAGCCAAAGATCATAGAGAACATATTATTGGATTTACATACCAGGGAGTCGACAGCTCAGTCTCCTCTTTAGTTGTCCAGATCATATATCTGGGCTATGTGACATGTCTTGTCACCCACTCATGCCATGACTCATTTTGGTGAGAATCATGGCGGGTGTGTGGGGGCAGACTTGGTGAAGACATTACCTGGGTAGTTACAGGGCCTCCCTGAAGGGGTGTAATGTTTTGCGTGGTTGTAGACTAAGTAGATTGTATCTCCTCACCCCCCTGCAACCCCCCATGTGGCTATCCTGTTCAGCTGAAAATACTGTGATGAAAGCAGCCCCGCCACAAGGCAGAAGCACACAGAGGCCTGCTCAATAGGACAGGTCTGTTTGAGTCCTCTTATTAACTCATAGGGCAGCTCCTCATCTCAGCCTAATGGATCCCACTTATGCTGTCATCACCATGCCAACCAGCTGTCAGCTTTGGTGCAGCAAGGCTTTTGTGCTTCTGAGAGATGCAACTGTGTCGTGTTGAACTGCCTACAACAAGTCCCCACCTCAAAGGAGACACCAAAGTAAATGCTTCTCTTCTTCTGAGATCATTTGATTAAGGGCTAAAAACAACCAGCTACTGACACCTTATTGTAAAGCCTGAATACATTAAGATAAGAGGACATCTGAGCCCGGGTCAAATAAAGGCCTGTTTATTGGGACTAGACAGGCTGCGTACAAAATCTGTTGGCAGCTGCTCACGGGCTGACTTCAGAGGATTAAGCGGGCAAAAAGGAATATGCAAGATCAGCAAGCTTTTTGCTCAACGGAGTTGGCGCTGTCTGTTGCAGAAGCTAATAATCCGGGAGGCAAGGGCTAGCACCTGTTATCTATCAGATTCAAATCAAAACAGCTCTAATAAAATTACAGCAGGAATGCAGATTAATGGATATAAAACAGAGTAAACATTAATCTCTGCTTTAATATCAGGTGAAAGACACCAGCTGATGGCATGCGATTTCCACTGAATGACTTTCATAGTATACCAACAGGCTGAGATGAGTTTTTGTTAGTGGGCGAATATAGGTCACCGCTTCCCTGCCTGGATGCCACATGATGACAGACATGTAATAATATTAGAAGCTTTTGAGGGGGAGTGACTACATTTGTGATACAGATGTGGGTTTGTGCAGTCAAGAGTGGTAATTTAATTCCGTGACACAGATCATACAGCATTATTTGTGAGACCGAAATGGAAAAAAAAGCTGAAGGATAAATATCTTGAAATCATGAATATTTAACAAATACCTTGGTAAAGCCTGACTTACTGATATGTTGCACTTATTATATGCTTAAAGCAGAGCAGAACACATACTGCGTAGGACAGAAATAGCCTTATATATCCCTGAGAGGTTTGTAGATACCCACCTACATTGCACTGCAAAACCCTGTTCCAAAATCATCTGCTGATCCCAAAATGGATTTAGCACCAGAATGTAATGCTAGATGAATTTCTTCACAAGGAGTGGTGCTGAAGTGAATGCAGAGGCAAGACAAAGGGAAACAAAAGTGTATTTGTCCATAGCTGCATTCCTCTCAGCTTCATCACTGTGAATGACCTTTGTGTGTGTGTGTGTGTGTGTGTGTGTGTGTGTGTGTGTGTGTGTGTGTGTGTGTGTGTGTGTGTTAGATCTGTGAGCTGGACTGGTGGTCTTCCCAGGCTATTTTTATGGAGACGTCTACCCCTCTGATCCCGTAGAAAACTGATAGGAGCACATGTTCCGAGACTTAAGGCTTAATTAGTCGACTGTCATTCAAGGGCGATGGTGAATTTGACCAGGTAGACAAAGTTTTAAATGATGTCACAAGAGTAGCGCCATTAGTGAGGCAGTCACTATTTAAATCTTCATTTCAGCTCCTCCTCTTTTATTTTCCCAAGGACAGATTGAGCAGCTTCCACCTTCTGAAGTGATGCCAAAATGCTCTCAATAGCGACAGAGAGGTCCTGGCAGTATAGTTCGGTACCTGGCAGCTACAAAGCTGCTGGCACCTATCTCTCATAAGCCATCTGCAACTGTTCGTGTGTTTAGGAGGTGCTGACAGAGGCCACAAATGTGTCCAGACATTTCACTGCATCCAAACGACCAACTATCTCCATCCAAACTGATTAGTGATGATAAAAGATAATGGTGAAAAGTGAAAATATTTTTGCAAATTTATGAGCAAATCTTTTTTTCCCCCCCAATTTCTTTGTGTATTTAAAATTGTGGAGCATTTGGAAACTGTCATACAGTAGCTTACATAGTGAGCAGCCGTGTTTCCCCAACAATAATCTTCTTAGGTTGCAGCTCCCTTTGCTTTACATGATTAATTCAGTATAAAGGCTTTGTGATCTGTACACCATCAGCTCCCTTAAAAGGTGTAGAATGATGCAGCAAAGTATGCCCATTCTCCCCCGTGGTTACTCCTAATAAGAGGGTCTGTATTTATAGCAGATCCCCCCACTGGATACGCCATAATCCTGCCTCACCCCTCTTCATCCCCGTGCCTCTCTGCAGTCCCAGACTTCAGTCTCATCCTCACTCAGTATCAACTGAGGTATTATAGAGAACTCTTTAATACAACACATCTTCTTTCTTTTTGTTCCAGATTTATTTGGAAAGCAGCGGAAATTGCTTGGCCTCTTTAAACGCTTGAGAAGAAGGAGAAGAAAGTGTCCGACCTATTACATTTTCCATCTGTCCTATTCTTCTTTATTGTTCAATTTTCCTTCCTCTACTTTCTTCAGCAAGCAGCTAAGAAAGGCCAACAAAATGCCCACCAGTGAGCGCTTCGACTGCCATTACTGCAAAGACTCCCTACTGGGGAAGAAGTACATAATGAAAGAGGACACACAGTACTGCACTAAGTGCTACGAAAACCTGTTTGCCAACTGCTGTGAGGGATGCTCCTCACCAATTGGCTGTAACAGCAAGGTAAGAAATCACCAGTGATGCCTGGAGAGTAATGCCATTTACAGGAATGTATTAAGAATGTAAACATCAGAATACCTACTAGTTTAAGGGTAAGGACAGAAGAGTGTATTTCATTTAAAAATGTGCATACTATTTGCAGGATTTGTCCTACAAAGATCGCCACTGGCATGAGCAGTGCTTCAACTGTGCAAAATGCAGCCGCTCTCTGGTGGAAAAGGCTTTTGCAGCTAAGGATGATTTGCTGCTCTGCACTGAGTGCTATGCCCATGATTACTCCTCTAAGTGCAGCACCTGCAAGAAAACCATCATGCCAGGTACATGCAGGACAGGACAAGTCACCCTAAATGCAGAACATTCATTGATAACTGAGAGGAAAAAACATGCTGAAATAGTATTATTTGGTTTGAAAGTGTATTCCCACAGGGTCCATTTAAGCTGTATCAAAATGAGAACCTGAATATTCAGAATGATTTGGGAGTCATAGAGATAAGCAAACGAAAGTTATCTTTAGTCACATCTAATGCAGAAAGAAAAGATTCCACACAAGCCTACACGCAAAGAGATGTAACGAAGTTCAAAAATTTCTCAACTAAAAATCAAAAAGGTAAATTCAGCCCCAAGAACAGGATGTGAAATCACCTAAAAGTGCTACACCTGGTCAATGCTGTCCTTCATAAACTGTTGTATGTTCATGCCAGTTGTGCCATCTTGGCATAAGTCAGCCCCTTGGTATAAACCAGGATAAATATACATAAAACCCACTTTATACCTCCACATCACGGCGGTGGACCCAACGCAGAAGCAATGTTGTGGCCCACTGTATTGCCCGATGTGCACCTCTCCAGAAGCGTAACTGCATGTCGAGGCAACATAGACCGCAAGAGCCCTTATTGGTCTGCTTTTCTCCTTCACATTTTCTGGTTCTAGTCTCTGCTCTTTCAACTGTGCCACTTCCAGTGAGTCAGATAAACATCGGTCCAAATTCAAAATATTGCGGAAGTTAGCAGATACAGAACATTTGTATGACTCGTCCTAACCCCATTAATTAATAATAATAATAATGCATCAGATTTATATAGCGCTTTATCATAAACACTCAAAGACGCTTTACAAGTAGATACATTATTCATTCACTCCAGACAGACAATGGTAGTGGCAAGCTACTACTGTAGCCACAGCTGCCCTGGGGCAGGCTGACGGAAATGTGGCTGCCAATCCGCACCAACAACCTCTCCGGCCACCACCGAACATTTATACACATTCATACCCAGTGTTATGGGCACTGGAGGCAATGCGGGTGAAGTGTCTTGCCCAGGGACACAACGGCAGGATATCTGGGGAGAGCGGGATTCGAACCGCCAACCATCGGGTTATTAGATGACCTGCTCTACCTCCTGAGCCACTGCCGCCCCTAATTACACAGATGAATGATGGCAGCAGTTGCAGTAGTACATATTGTTTCCTCTAACGTCTTCCCTTTTTCCTCTGTTGCAGTGATCGTGTGAAAAGTTTTTTGTTTTTTTTTTAAAAAACATTTATTAGCCCCAACTCCATCACAACCTGCTCTTGTCCATCGCTATCTAATAAATAAAAACACACCATGAACACAAATCACTCTACACATCAGCTCAAACTCGATCAAAGCATTCAAAGCAGAGCACAAGTAGAAATTGCTGACAATGGCGCAGGCCAAACAAAAAAAGTAGACTGTGAGCTCTGTGAGCTCCATGGAGAACCATAGATCAGGCTTTGCACAAATCCACAAACTAATGGATAAAAATACATTGTGTCTTCCTGATCTCCAAATATGACCAAATGTCCCACGTTGAACAAGGTGATATCACCGTTTCAGAGCACTAAAACCCCCACGAAGGTTGGAAGGCAATGGCGGAGAGGATAAAAAGTTCTTTCACACTCGAGTCCCGTGTTTGCATCCTGTCTTGCCATTTTGTCACCATCTCTTTACTTTTACTGCATAGTTTGTGTCTCATTTCCAGTCTTGCAATGCCCTTTCTTTATGGAATAAATACACATTAAACCTTAACTTGGATAATGACTGTGGACAGGCACTAAAAATACCTGATTAAGGTAAGGGTTTGGAAATGTTGAAGGTGTACTTTACACAGACTGTACCGACAACTGTGCACCATGTCAGTTCATGACGTTATTTACACCCACACTAGACGTTGCTTAACCTCTTAAAATTCTGTTGTTCTGCCCACAGGACGTTTCAAATTTTCTACTGCCACTCAGTGAAGAAAGAATTTGGTTTACTTTGTGTATGTCAACTTTAGGGATTTTTGAGGAATTGGCTGGAATGCTAAGGAGTTAAAGCAAAAACATGCATATACAGTAGGTCTTCATACATGCTAAGACAACAAAATAGGGTGTTTTCTGTTGGAGGATTGTCTCATATTACACCTAGATGGTGTGTCATTTCTATATGGCTTATAACATTATAACAAACATGTAGCAATGTGGCAAGTCAAGCACAGGTTTACAACAACCAGACTATTAGACGGAGTGGTCAGAAACAATTGACTGACATCACTGAGGAGCTAATTTAAAGGCTGTGAATCTATCCATCCATCCATCCATCCATCTTCTACCGCTTTTCCGGAGGTCCGGGTCGCAGAGGCAGCAGTTCAAGCAGAGAAGCCCAGACTTCCTTCTCCCCAGCCACCTGCTCCAGCTCTTCAGAGAGGATACCAAGGCGTTCCCAGACCAGCTGGGAGACATAGTCTCTCCACCGAGTCCTGGGTCTACCCCGGGGTCTCCTCCCAGAGGGACGTGCCTGAAACACCTCAAGAGGTTGTGAATCTCTCGCAGATATTTACTTAAACCTACAAAAGAGCCTACACCAGATTTGCAGTTAGTGTCAGGGCATAACCCTGCAACAAGTCAGCAACTTATGTTCCAACAAAACCAGTGAAAACAAGTAAATGTTCTCTCCAAACAGAAAACTTAACAATCAACACCCATGTGTTCTAGGAGGACAACATTCCTGTTGGATTTTTCCCCCCATCAAAAAGGCTGAAGTGTTTCTATTTTGTCCTTTCAATATTTTTGAAGGAAATTATTTATTACAATCAGCTGATTCATCATCATAATTTGTACAGGTCTATTGATGATTTTATTACACATAACTCACAAAAAGTTAGGGATATTCAACTTTCGGGTGAAATTTCAGGCTGCACCTAAAATGCACTATAACCTTTACAGGTGAACTTAATTTGACCTTCTCTAACCCTTTGAATGCACATTTCCAACTGTTCAGTGTTTCAGTACTTTTGCATGATTTGCTGTTCTCAAACAAGATGCTTAACAGCAAAATTCACAACAGGTGTTTGATCCATGACTCGACCAATAAATTTTCTGGTTTAATTAGAATTGGTATTTAAACAGTCCTCTTCATCATGCTGTTCACATTTTGACATCATGAGACCAAGATGACACCTCACAATTGATCAACAGTACCTCACCAATGCAAGGCTTCAAACAGGATATCCTCAGAGGGAAGTGGCCACTGAGCTTAGAGTGTCATGGAGTGTCATCAGCAGGTGGCAACAGAGATACAGAGAGACTGGAAGAGTCACAAAGGCACAGAGGTGGATGTCCTTTGGCCACATCCCACGCTGATGAACGCTTCATTGTGAACAGTGCCTTGCGGAACCGGATCACGAATGCCACTCAACTCCAGGCATATTTAAGGAAGGTGAGAGGTACCCAAGTGTCACATCAGACCATTCAAAACCATTTAAATCAGCGTGGTCTGCGTGCTAGATGACCTGACCACACCACCAGGCATAGTCATTGTCTTGCATGGGCCAGGGAGCATTTGCGCCAGCCAAGGAACCAGTGGGCCTAAGTGCTGTTCTCTGATGAAAGTCGATTCACACTGAGTAGAAATGATGGCCGCCAACGATGCTGGAGACGTCAAGGACAGCACTATGCATCAGCCACTATTGTCACCAAACAAGCCTTTGGTGGTGGTGGTGTTACAGTCTGGTCAGGTGTGTCTAGTCAATATAGAACTGTCCTACACCTTGTGAATGGTACAGTGACAAGTGGATACTACCTGAATTACATTTTTAATCCAGTCATTGTGCCCCTGCATGAACAACACAGGCCTAATTTCATTTTCATGGACGACAATGCTCCAGCTCATCAAGGTTGCATCATTAGGGACTGGCTGCTGGAGGCTGGGGTACCTCAAATAGAGTGGCCTGCACTTTATCCAGACCTGAATCCCATAGAAAACCTAAAAGATCAGCTGAGTCACCATGTAGAGGCTCGTAACCCTGCACCCCATAACTTCAATGACCTGAGGGCTGCCCTTCAAGAAGAGTGGAATGCCATCTCTCAGCAGACAATAAGTCGACTTGTGAACAGCATGAGACGTCGTTGTCAAGCTGTAATTGATGCTCAAGGGCACCGGAGAAATTATTGAGATATTGTGGCGACACTAAACACAGCGGGGAGACATTCCTCTGGGACATTTCTCTGAAGCATTCCTCACACCCAGCAGTCACCCAGCAGGGGCTAGGAGGAACCAGAGGACAATTGACACACGACTAAAAGAACCACAGAAGACAGTCAGACGGGACTGAATGCAAGCATCTTTGTGCCAACCAATGTCATGCTAATCATGTGTATTGACCAATGGTAGTAGATGACAATTGATATGTTAACCACTTGCACTCCGGGCAATTTTCCTAAAAATGCCAAAAAATAACGTGCCCAAAGTAAATCGAAAGCTGTCCTTCAACCCTTTGCAGCATCTTCATGGGGTTGGTCTCATTTAAAAGAAAACACTTTGAATTTTTTGGCAAAAAAAACAATCTCTCTACGTGCTCCAGCCACTGAGTTACAGTCATCTAAACATACTGAACTTGAAGAAAAAAAATTTGGACACAGTGTTTTTTTGGATACAAATGCTTGTAAATAACACACAGCTGTCCGATCCGGCTGGAAAATGCAACAGAAATGTAGAACCAAGTGTTATCCAGCTGAGATCCAAATTTGGTAACAATACCACAAAAAATGAATATTTTACACAGCTTTGTTCTCAGGCTGTTCCCAGGCGTTTTGGAACTGTGCCAAATTGTGCCAAATGGCACAGTTTGGAAAAACGTCTGTAACTTTTGAATGATTCAATGTAGAAGCTTCATTTTAGGCTCAAAGGAAAGGTTACACTCAGGGCTGTGTCTGTGTGTGTGTGTGTGGGGGGGGTCGTCCTCCCCCCCGCTATCAAGGACAGAGTTCGGCCCTCGCTACATGACAGATTACACTCGTTGCATGTTTCCACAGCAACGCTGTCACAGCGGCCCCCCCCCTCGCTACTGTGTGTGTGTGGGGGGGGGGGTTGTCCCCCCCCCCGCTCGCTACAGAGGATGGACTTTAGCCATCGCTACACAACGGATTAGCCTTATGTGGTGATGTAGGACAGCAGTGCAGTCACCGCGGCTCCCCCCCCCTCGCTGCAGAAGAATAGCGGGGGTGGGGGGGCGTTCACAGCCTGTACACTGCGAGCAACCCCTTGTACCGCGGCGCACGAACTTCAGACTTCGTGAACCACACAGCTGTAATTTACTGATCGGTCAAAAGTCATTTTGGATTACAATTTTCAGGGATAGAGAATAATTTAGCTTATAACACCTTACCTCTTCACAGCGGAGTCTTGGCGAACTTCTCTTCCTCATTGTCAGACGAACGCGATGCTGGTCCACTCTGGTTCTGGTCTCGCGACTTGATCAAAACATAATTCCATTATTGCGGTTTTGTGCTTCCATGATTGCGGTTTTTGGCGAACGATTTTTCAAAACAAATAACAGTAGTAATTAAAAAAAGACTGGCGAAGGCGTGTGTTTCACTCAGCCTTCGTCGTCAGCCTCCGTCGGTCTATAATGACCATGGAAGAAATCATAACGTCTACTCTGCTGGAACCAATACAAAATAAGCACCGCCTGTGGCCGAACATGCCGATCCACGAATGGCACTCCCTGTCACACAGGTTGCATTTGTGGATGGTCTCCATGCTGCTGGGTCTGTGGAGCTCTTCCTGTGTCCTTTTTTGATCCGCTGCAGCAGCCAGTCTTCACCCAGCCTTAAAAAAAAAAACAGCTCACGAACTTCTCTGCTTCAATTGGCTCACTGCATTCAAAGCGTTGGGAGGCGGGTCCTCCTTCCTAGGTTTTCATTCATTGGTTCTTCAAGGTTTCAGAAACCCAATTCAAGGCTCTTAATAGTCGAATGAGAGGTCAATCAGATGAACTAATCTGTTCGCGGCTGTGTTTGCAGATTTTTTTTTCAGTGGCGCTTGGAGGCCACACCACCTACACCACCACCATCAATATCCTTATCATGCGTCATGCGCACGAGGGCGCACGAGTGCGCTCTCGTGCGCCCTCGTGCGCCCTAGGACGCAGAGACTTGCCCGCCCGCGGAACAACGGAGTGCAAGTGGTTAATGTGCCATGCATTCTCTCTCTATGTATAACAGCATAAAAGAGCTGCTCTCCCTCATCTCTCTCTCTTAGCTCTTACACTCTCAACTCTCACTACTCTCACTTCTACTCTCATCACGACTAACCGGGCCCCAGCGGCCACACTGGGGCCAGCAGGCTGTACTCATGTTAGAGGGTAAATAAAGAATCTGTGCTGACCTACGCTCGTGCCTCGCCTCCACATCCCTTTCCTTTGCACCCTCTATAATATTGACATTTTTTGTTGTGGTATACCCACCGCTATTGTTGGCTTTTGTTTCAATAAATTGTTTGAGATGAGGAAATCACCATTGCATGCTTCTACTTAAATGACCTACTTTAATGATGTACAGTGATCCCTCGCTACTTCACGCCTCACCTTTCGCGCCCTCAGTGCATCGCGGATTTTTCAAAAATATTCATCAAAAATTCAAAATTGAGAAAAAATGGTGCAAAAGTTGCCCGGGCGCTAGCAGAAGGCAGGGAGACTACATTAGAACATCAGGTATCAACACGGAGAGCCCGCACAACTCAAAATCCACCTCTCTGATTCGCTGGCCAGCATCCCCCCCCTAAGAGATCGCTCCCGACTCTCCTGCAGAAGCGTCGGATACTCCTCCTGCTGCCTCTACGCCTCCTCCTGCTGCCCCTACGCCTTCCCGTCGAGCCACTACGCCGCCTCCTGCAGCTTCTCCTGCTCTATCGGAAGCTGCCCTCGACGATCCAGCGCCTCTAGCACCTGACGATGAGGCGTCACCTGAGGAGCAGTAAAGCTCTCATTAACCTGTGCAGTAAATCATCTTCATCTTCTTCACCTCCATCGTACTGCACAGGTGTTTTATCGTCATTTATCAAGATCATCGTCAGTCAAGCGGAGAGGAGCTATTGTCAGAGGTGAGTTACGTATCTTGTTATAAGAATAAAAGAGTTCTAAAAACATATTTATGTACACTTTATTTACATCTACGTATGTATGTACACTTACACACACA
Organism: Pholidichthys leucotaenia; assembly: GCA_020510985.1. Lineage (NCBI taxonomy): Eukaryota > Metazoa > Chordata > Actinopteri > Cichliformes > Pholidichthyidae > Pholidichthys > Pholidichthys leucotaenia. The sequence continues at coordinate 114,586,746 of CM035842.1, read as the reverse complement.
CACACACGTATCATATGAGAGAGAGAGAATGAGAGAATGAATGTACGTATTATTTATATTATACACAAAAAAAATGTATGTAAAAAATGGGGGGGGTGATGCTACTTCGCGGTTTTTCACTTTTCACGGTCGGTTCTGGACCCCATTAACCGCGATAAGTGAGGGATCACTGTAATATCACTGTAGTGTAAACTTTTTACATTTTCCATAAATTTCACCCGAAAGCCAAATATTCCTAACTTTTTGTGAGTACTGTAGGTTGGTAAAATGCTTTGACACTTTGAAACTACATGGCAGCACATGACTAAAGGTGTGTTCAGACCAAACGTGAGTAAACTTACTCACACAACCAGAATACATGTTAACTCAATGTATTTGTACGAGTAAATTTAGTCATGCAACTAAATTCACACAAGTAAATTTACTTGCGCAAATACATTGAGTTACCATATATTCTGGTCGTGCAAGTTAATTTACTCGTGTTTGGTCTGAACACACCTTAAGGCTGACATAATTGAGATGAGTCTTTTAAGGGTCATTGACTGCACTTTTTACACATTTTAATAGCTCACTCATGTCTTAATGAAGCGCTTGTGACATTTTGTTCACATTTTTCTTTAATTTTTTTAATTATTGAGGCAAATCGCGGTGGCGCAGTGGTTAGCACTGTGACAGCACAGCAACTCACCCTTGACCATGGGATCCCGGGTTCGATCCCAGCCCCTGACCAACAGTAATCTGTGTGGAGTTTGCCTGTTCTTTCCGTGTCTGTATGGGTTTACTCTGGGATTTCTCCGGTTTCCTCCCACAGGCCAAAAACATGCAGGTTAGGTTAAATAGAGATTCTAAAGTGGCCCTAGGTGTGAATGTGTGTGTGAATGGCAAAGGGATAGCGCCGTACCGTGGCTGCTTCATCCATCCAGGTGGATGCCCTGAATTTCCCCTCTAAGAATCAATAAAGTACACAAAATCAAACATTAAATTTGTTTTTTTTATTTTTCTTTGCTTTCTTCAAACACTCTGATTTAAAGCCTGTTACTTTAAGAAACAGACACCAGCTGTTCAACTCCACCCTCCCTCTTACGTCAGTTAGCTATTAGCCGAGTAGCTTCTAGCTGGCTCCTTCCAGCTTGGAAGAGCAGCGCTGGTTCACTGATCCGCAGTTGTTTGTGCATCTTGCGTCATCCCGGCCCACTCCCCAACAACCCCGCCGAGACGCCACAAATCACCAGCACCAGGAGAGCTGCCGATCGCAGCAACCCAAGGCTGCTAGCTGAGCCACGGGATCTCAAAGGGCAATGTCTCACTCCGCGATATCCACTCCTCCCCACGGCCAGCCGGGGAATGCCCCGTCTCGAAGCGGCTCCCCGACACTCCCGTGAGAGTATGCCCAGAGGATGGTAGGGGAGCTGAGCCAGCAGCTCCAGGCAGCATCCCTGGGTTGTGGCAACTGCCGGCGCAGGGATGCTGCCTGAAGCTGCTGGCTGTCAGCTTCCATGGCCAGCATGCCAGCGCCCACCGTAAAACCACTGCTAGATGACCCGGATGACGGGAGAAACATTGTGGACCGCAGACCAGTGAACCAGGTGGTAACAGGGATGGTTATTAGGGTGACTAAGATCTGAAGAAACTAACAATATAAGCCGCACTCAGTTCGAACTTCCTGGTTCCAGTGTTAGCTTGGGGACTAATAGCTCAGGGGCTAATAGGTTACCTTTAGCACCACTTCCATATACAGTTAGGCCCAGGAATATTTGGACAGTGACACAATCTTCATGATTTGGGCTCTGCATTCCACCACATTGGATTTGAAATGAAACAACTACAACGGAATTGAAGTGCAGACTTAAATAAAAATATATGATTAAACATGTAGGAATTGTAGCTATTTTTATACAAACGCTCCTCATTTCAGGGGCTCAAAAGTAATTGGACAAATAAACATAACCCTAAGTAAAATGTTACTTTTCAATATTTTGTTGAGAATCCTTTGCAGGCAATGACTGCCTGAAGTCTGGAACCCATGGACATCACCAAACGCTGGGTTTCCTCCTTTGTGATGCTTTGCCAGGCCTTTACTGCAGCTGTCTTCAGTTGTTGCTTGTTTGTGGGTCTTTCTGCCTTAAGTTTTGTCTTGAGCAAGTGAAATGCATGCTTGATTGGGTTGAGATCTGGTGATTGACTCGGCCATTGCAGAATATTTCACTTCATTGCTTTAAAAAACTCCTGGGTTGCTTTTGCAATATGTTTTGGATCATTGTCCAGCTGTACTGTGAAGCGCCGTCCAATCAACTTTGCTGCATTTGGCTGAATCTGAGCAGAAAGTATATTCCTATACACTTCAGAATTCATCCGGCTGCTTCTGTCTTTTGTCATATCATCAGTAAACACAAGTGACCCAGTGTCACTGGAAGCCATGCATGCCCATGCCATCACACTGCCTCCACCATGTTTTACAGAAGATGTGGTGTGCTTTGGATCATGAGCTGTTCCAATTCTTCTCCAAACTTTCTTCTTCCCAGCATTCTGGTACAGGTTGATCTTAGTCTCATCTGTCCAAAGAATGCTGTTCCAGAACTGGGCTGGCTTCTTCAGGTGTTTTTTGGCAAAGTCAATTCTGGCCTTTCCATTTTTGAGGCTGATTAATGGTTTGCACCTTGTGGTGAATCCTTTGTATTTACTCTCATGAAGTCTTCTCTTTATGGTAGCCTTAGATACTGATACAGCTACTTCCTGGAGAGTGTTCTTCACTTGAGTGGATGTTGTGAAGGGGTTGTTCTTCACCATGGAAAGGATTCTGCGATCATCCACCACTGTTGTCTTCCGTGGACGTCCAGGCCTTTTTGAGTTCCCAAGCTCACCAGTGCACTCTTTTTTTCTCAGAATGTACCAAACTGTTGATTTGGCCACTCCTAACATTTCTGCTATCTCTCTGATGGATTTTTTCTTTTGTTTCAGCCTCAGGATGGTCTGTTTCTCCTCCATTGAGAGCTCCTTTGACCGTATGTTGTGTGTTTACAGCAACAGCTTCCAAATGCAAACACCACACCTGGAATCAACTCCAGACCTTTTAACTGCTTATTTGATGACAGGTTAACGAGGGAAGAGCCCATGCAGCCTTGGTTTTTTTGGGGTTTTTTTTTTTTTTTTGCAGCCTTCTGAGTCAGTTGTCCAATTACTTTTGGTCCCTTGAAAAAGAGGCGGCTACGTATTAAAGAGCTGTAATTCCTAAACCCTTGCTTCAATTTGGATGTGAATACTCTCAAATTACAGCTGAGAGTCTGCACTTTAAGCCCACAGTGATTATATAATTGTATCCTGAATATGTTTTCGTAAACAGCTAAAATAACAAAACTTGTGTCACTGTCCAAATATTTCTGGGCCTGACTGTACATGACAGACAGCTAGGCGGGCCAATAATAGAGCAGTAGGTTGGTCTCAAGGATGGCAGAGGGTTGACTTTTTCTAAACGGGACGTTAACGATTTCCACAAAAAAGTCAAAAACATTTCTGGCATTGAGACAAACAAGATAAAGGCTGTGTGTGTTTTTTAAGAGAATTGACTGTTTTGAAAATTTTGGGATAATTAGGTGACCAGTAGACTCATTTCAGACAGTTAAAACCTACAAACACACCATTTTTCAGTCAATGACCCCTTTAAGTCAAGTTGGTGCAGCCAGTGTGAGGTCCTTTCTATAGATGGGTAATATCTAAAACTGACTTACGATTTTTTTGGTGCAATATGAAACGACAAGAATGTAGTATGACAGGTAAAACTACTGAGGGCAGCAGACAAAGAAGGGAAATACAAATTACAAATTAAGTACAGTGTGAGCTTCTCGGATTTCCATTTTCTTTTGCTCACTTCATCCGAGTAAGCTTAAATTTAAAATTTATTTTGAGACTTTACAATTTTAATGACAATTGAGTAAACTACCTGATATATAGACCCACAACAGGCCAAAAATGTAGATTTGACAAATATCAAAACTATTTATAAGAAAATAAATATTTCAAGATAAAATTCTTGTTGCATCATCACCTCCCTACAGACAAAGTAAGACTATTTTGGGATTTTCTGTGTTTCAGTCATAGTGGTACCATATGCTGACTAAGCTGCTCTCTGACCCTGTGCCAGGTTCCCGCAAAATGGAATACAAGGGGAACAACTGGCATGAGACCTGCTTCTTATGCCACCGTTGCCAGCAGCCAATGGGAACCAAGTCCTTTATTCCCAAAGACACCGGCTTCTTCTGTGTGCCCTGCTTTGAGAAGCAGTTTGCGTACCAGTGCTGTGCTTGTAAGAAGGTAGGGTTACAGCTGAGTGGTTTTTATGTATTGACTGCTGCAGTAAATCCCCCTGACTCTGGCAAGATTTATGTTACTTACACTGTGGCTGGATAGTAAAGGAACGTATGAGAAGAGCAATGACTCTGTGTTTGGTTTTCCCTTTCTTCATCCTGTATGTGCAACATCTAGGCCATTACAACAGGTGGGGTAACCTACCAAGACAAACCCTGGCACCGCGAGTGCTTCCTTTGCATTGGCTGCAGAAAGCAGCTATCAGGCCAGCGCTTCACCTCCAGGGAAAACTATCCCTATTGCCTTGAGTGCTTCAGCAACCTGTACGCAAAGAAGTGTGTGGGCTGCACCAAGCCCATTACCAGTGAGTGCTCATTCACATTGGCAGCATGCAGCTCACCTTTTAGGATTTAAGCATGTAAACACTTTGATCTGTGTTTAATGTGTGCAGGTCTGGCGGGGGCCAAGTATGTCTCCTTTGAAGAACGCCAGTGGCACAGCGAGTGTTTCACCTGCATGCAGTGCTCTGTGTCACTGGTGGGACGCGGCTTCCTCACCCAGCGTGACAACATTTTGTGCACTGACTGCGGGAGGGAGAAGTGACCTTTTCATGGAGAGATCAGGAGCTTCACCCAAATGACAACAAAGCTCATATTCTCATGCATATATTGTGGATTCATGAATATTTTCTGCAAACATACCTGGTACAGCTACAGATTCTAAATGCCAAATGCTTAATTTAGTGTTGTGACCATGTGTTTTTTTCCTCTTACATAAAGTTTTGATACAATTAATCAACTTTTTTTTCTGAAAGGCAGCACATCATTCTTGTACGCCGATACTGATAAATGTTTTTCTTGGGTGTCTTTTGTTGTGTTTATAATTTGTTGCTTCCAGTTTAAAGGACACATCGTAGCTTTTCCTGTGTAAAGATAAAAGTCAGCCTATGTTAAAGTGACGAGCACAGACTGTAAAATAAAGATGGACAATGCAGAGCCATTTCTATCCCTTGTCTAGGAGTGAACGTGATACTTCTAGGATTTAGGCGCTACCATTCTGTACTGGTGACATTTGCAGCCAGAGTCTGACCTGTAGTGAAGACTAAGCAGAGCAGCAGTGTTGGGTTATCATCTATAGGGCTGCCCAATTGCAACTTCACTCAGTCGTAACCACACATCATTTTATAGCAATTAATAACTAATTAAAACCGAACTGATCTGAAAAATAAACACTTGAACATATATCAGCATGATAAGAACATAAAAGGACAGAAACCACCAGTTTCAGATTTCAATTTGGCAAAGTGCTATTCAAAATAATGGGGTGAGGCAGAGCTCAATGTCTTACTGCAGCGAGCCACCAGAGCTAGATGCAGTAATTGCATTAGCCTTACTTTTGGAGAACTCTCATGTTGTTCATCATTATTTTACAATCTATGGTGTCCAAGCACATCATTACACAGTCATAGCGTTTCACATGGTATTGCACGAGATGCATTTGTTTCCTTGCTGCCTAGCAACAATGACTAACACCTACTCCTGGGACAGCAGCATCAAGAGTGAGGTGACCTCTAGAGGTAGAGCATCCGCCCCACAACTGGGAGGTCGGGGTTCAAGTCCTGGCTGGGTCATGCCAAAGACCATATAAAAATGGAACTTCCTGCCGTTCAGCTTGCTGCTGAGCTAAAATGGAACAGAGGAAGGAAATGTAGGAAGCAGTGGCTCAGGAGGTAGAGCAGGTCAGCTAATAACCGGAGGGTTGGCGGTTTGAATCCTGCTCTCCCCAGACATCCTGCCATTGTGTCCCTGGGCAAGACACTTTACCCATCTTGCCTCCAGTGTTCATGACACTGGGTATGAATGTGTATAAATGTTCAGTAGTGGTCAGAGAGGCTGTTGGCATGGATTGGCAGCCATGTTTCTGTCAGTCTGCTCCAGGGCAGCGGTCGCTACAGTAGTAGTTTACCACTACCATTGTCTGTGGAGTGAATGAACAATGTATCCATTGAAAAGCGCTATAAACTGTAAATCTAATGCACTATTATTACCAATTTTTTTCTTCTTATCACACATATGATCACAGGCAATCTATTCCAGCATGGTATTAGATTCAAGATTCAAAGATTTTATTTGTCAATACTACTATACGTACAGGACAACCAGGAGTATTGAAATGCCATTTCTCTCCCTTCAGTGGTGTGCGCAATATATATTAAAAAAAAAAAAAATAAGACTGGAGAAAACACAAGACAGCAGTCTATGTACAGTAATGCTACCTGAAGTGCAAATAACGGTAAAAATAAAACCCAGACATCCCATCGTGCAAATCATTCTATAAATTCAAGAAATCTATGTCTGTGAGTCTATCAGTGTGTGTCATGACCAAAGGTCACAGGACCGCCTATGATGTTCCTATGATGTCTGCATGATGTCCTATGATGTTCCTATGTATAAACGACTCCTTATGTGTGAAAAAATTATCCATCCTTGGACTGCATCACTCACGATCATAGAACTCGGTATGACACAATCAAAGATCAAAGGCAGGCATCACTGAACGAGTGCTGATGTGCTTGCTTACACCTGCTTCCTATGGGCATGCACAGGTAGGCACTAGTAAAGATAAATGATAAAACCCAGCAATCCTATATACAGAAAAAGGTAGAGCAGTAATACTCGTAGTTGCAAGTTCGATGCGGCAGTGTAGGTGCAGTGACAGATTGGACTGCACATGATCAATATTGCAATAACAGACAGCAGCAGGTATGGCATTTGTGCAAATGGTTGCAGTAAGGTGAAGAGACATACAGCAGCAGGAAACCGGAGGGAATAATCAACAATGACGCACCACAAAGATCAGAGACTCAGACTGACATACAGTGGTGTGAAAAAGTGTTTGCCCCCTTCCGGATTTCTCTTTTTTTTTTTGTATGTTTATCACACTTAAATGTTTCAGATCATCAAACAAATTTAAATATTAGACAGATAACACAAGTAAACACAAAATGCAGTTTTTAAATGGCGTTTATTATTAAGGGTAAAAAAAAATCCAAACCTACATTGCCCTGTGTGAAAAAGTGCCCCCCCCCCCCCGTTAAAACATAAATTAACTGTGGTTTATTACATCTTTGGAAAGCTGAGTTCAATTTCTCTTGCCTCACTCAGGACTGATTACTGCCACGCCTGTTCTCAATCAAGAAATCACTTAAACAGGACCTGGCTGACAAAGTGAAGTAGACCAAAAGATCCTCAAAAGCTGGACATTATGCTGCGATCCAAAGAAATTCAGGAACAAATGAGAAACAAAGTAATTGAGATCTATCAGTCTGGAAAAGGTTATAAGTGTCATGACCTCTCATGCACCATCACGCGGGGCACGAGGGAGGAAATGAAAAACTCTGGTGCTGGAGTAGATCGTGCCATTTATTAACGTAAACTGTAACAAATTCACAAGTCCAGTAACCACACTAATGCAGACAGTAGTAATGATAGAATAATGGCCACCAGACAAACAGGGAAGCCACCCGGATGTCCCACAGCCTGAGAGATGCCTAGTGCTGACAAATGCTGAGCACACAGAAGAAGGCACACGTACTTACGGCTGTGGAGATTCGAGGCTGTCCGTGTCGTCTGGTGAGCGGGGAATAAAGGCAGAGTCAGACACTAACATTAAGGAATCCTCCGTCTTGAAATGTTAGGCTGACAAGATGAAGGAAGTCATACAACACTCATGGAGGTACACGCTGCCACGAATGAGGGTGAATGCTCCGACAATCTCTTTTCCCAAACACAGCGTATTTATTATCCTGATGCAAACGAGGAAAGAGATTGCCGGTGTGAGGAAGTATGGGCTGGACGTGATTGAACCAGGTGTGTAGGAGTGCATGTATTAGCGTATGAATGGGAATGAATGGAGTGTGAGTGTATGTGTGTGAGACATGACAATAAAGCCATTTCTAAAGCTTTGGGACTCCGGCAAACCACAGTGAGAGCCATTATCCACAAATGGCGAAAACATGGAACAGTGGTGAACCTTCCCAGGAGTGGCCAGCTGACCAAAATTACCCCAAGAGCGCAGCGGCCACTCATTCAAGAGGTCACAAAAGACCCCACAACAACATCCAAAGAACTGCAGGCCTCACTTGCCTCAGTTAAGGTCAGTCTTCATGACTCCACCATAAGAAAGAGACTGGGCAAAAATGGCCTACACGGCAGAGTTCCAATACGAAAACCACTGCTGAGCAAAAAGAACAAAAAGGCTTGTCTCAGTTTTGCCAGAAAGCATCTTGATGATCCCCAAGACTTTTGGAAAAATACTCTGTGGACTAACGAGACAAAAGTTTAACTTTTTGGTAGGTGTGTGTCCCATTACATCTGGCGTAAAAGTAACACAGCATTTCAGAAAAGGAACATCATACCAGCAGTAAAATATGGTGGTGGTAGTGTGATGGTCTGGGGCTGTTTTGCTGCTTCAGGACCTAGAAGACTTGCTGTGGTAAACTGAACCATGAATTCTGCTGTCTACCAAAAATTCCTGAAGGAGAATGTCCGGCCATCTGATTGCGACTTCAAGCTGAAGCACACTTGGGTTCTGCAGCAGGACAATGATCCAAAACACACCAGCAAGTCCAACACTGAATGGCTGAAGAAAAACAAAATGAAGACTTTGGAGTGGCCTCGTCAAAGTCTTGACCTGAATCCGATTGACATGCTGTGGCATGACCTTAAAAAGGTGGATCATGCTGGAAAAGCCTCCAATGTGGCTGAATTACAACAATTCTGCAAAGATGAGTGGGCCAAAATTCCTCCACAGCGCTGTAAAAGACTCATTACCAGTTATCGCAAACACTTGATTGCAGTTGTTGCTGCTAAGGGTGGCCCAACCAGTTATTAGGTTTAGGGGGCAATCACTTTTTCACACAGGGCCATGCAGGTTTGGATTTTTTCCCCTTAATAATAAACACCTTCATTTAAAAACTGCGATTTGTGTTTACTTGTGTTATCTTTGTCTAATATTTAAATTTGTTAGATGATCTGAAACATTTGTGACAAACATACAAAAAAATGAGAAATCAGGAAAGGGGGAAACACTTTTTCACACCACTGTATATAGGGGAAGTGATAATTTATCAATTACATAGTATATACAGTGGGGAAAAAAGTATTTAGTCAGCCACCAATTGTGCAAGTTCTCCCACTTAAAAGATGAGAGAGGTCTCCAATTTTCATCATAGGTATACCTCAAGTATGAGAGACAAAATGAGAAAAAAAAAATCCAGAAAATCACATTGAAGGATTTTTAATGAATTAATTGGTAAATTCCTCGGTAAAATAAGTATTTGGTCAATAACAAAAGTTCATCTCAATACTTTGTTATATACCCTTTGTTGGCAATGACAGAGGTCAAACGTTTTCTGTAAGTCTTCACAATGTTTTCACACACTGTTGCTGGTATTTTGGCCCATTCCTCCATGCAGATCTCCTCTAGAGCAGTGATGTTTTGGGGCTGTCGCTGGGCAACACGAACTTTCAACTCCCTCCAAAGATTTTCTATGGGGTTGATATCTGGAGACTGACTAGGCCACTCCAAGACCTTGAAATGCTTCTTACGAAGCCACTCCTTCGTTGCCCGGGCAGTGTTTGGTATCATTGTCATGCTGAAAGACCCAGCAACGTTTCATCTTCAATGCCCTTGCTGATGGAAGGAGGTTTTCACTCAAAATCTCACGATACATGGCCCCATTCATTCTTTCCTTTACACGGATCAGTCGTCCTGGTCCCTTTGCAGAAAAACAGCCCCAAAGGATAATGTTTTCACCCCCATGCTTCACAGTAGGTATGGTGTTCTTTCTCCTCCAAACACGACAAGTTGAGTTTTTACCAAAAAGTTCTATTTTGGTTTCATCTGACCATATGACATTCTCCAAATCCTCTTCTGGATCATCCAAATGCTCTCTAGCAAACTTCAGACGGGCCTGGACATGTACTGGCTTAAGCAGAGGGACACGTCTGGCACTGCAAGATTTGAGTCCCTGGCGGCGTAGTGTGTTACTGATGTAGACTTTGTTACTTTGGTCCCAGCTCTCTGCAGGTCATTCACTAGGTCCCCCCGTGTGGTTCTGGGATTTTTGCTCACCGTTCTCGTGATCATTTTGACCTCACGGAGTGAGATCTTGCGTGGAGCCCCGATTTGAGGGAGATTATCAGTGGTCTTGTATGTCTTCCATTTTCTAATAATTGCTCCCACAGTTGATTTCTTCACACCAAGCTGCTTACCTATTGCAGATTCAGTCTTCCCAGCCTGGTGCAGGTCTACAATTTTGTTTCTGGCGTCCTTTGACAGCTCTTTGGTCTTGGTTATAGTGGAGTTTGGAGTCTGACTGTTTGAGGTTGTGGACAGGTGTCTTTTGTACTGATAATGAGTTCAAACAGGTGTCATTAATACAGGTAACGAGTGGAGGACAGAGGAGCCTCTTAAAGAAGAAGTTACAGGTCTGTGAGAGCCAGAAATCTTGCTTGTTTGTAGGTGACCAAATACTTATTTTACCAAGGAATTTACCAATTAATTCATTAAAAATCCTTCAATGTGATTTTCTGGATTTTTTTTTCTCATTTTGTCTCTCATAGTTGAGGTATACCTATGATGAAAATTGGAGACCTCTCTCATCTTTTAAGTGGGAGAACTTGCACAATTGGTGGCTGACTAAATACTTTTTTGCCCCACTGTAATAGATTACACTGGTTAGCGCTGTTGCCTCACAGCTAGAAGGTACCAGGCTCAAATCCCCTGGCTGGCAGAGGTGGGAATGTTTCTCTGCAGAGTTTGCATGTTCTCCCTGTGCTGTCTGGGTTTACTCTGGGGGCTCCGGTTTCCACCCACAATTCAAAGGCATGCAGTTCAGATTAGAAGCTTGGGATCAGTCCGCCAAGGTCTCTGCCTTTGACCGCCACCTAATCCACATAGCACCGGACCCCCATGATCCCTCCTGCAGGTGGTGAGCCCACTGGAGGGCGGACCCATGTAACTCCTTCGGGCTGAGCCCGGCCGGGTCCCATGGGTGGAAACCCGGCCACCAGATGCTAGCCTTCGAGCCCCTCCCCCAGGCCTGGCTCCAGGGTGGGGCCCCGGTAACCCCACACCAGGCGGGGTACACTGAATCCTTGATATAGAATTTATCATGAGAGTCTGTTGGATCGTTCTTAGTCTGGCCCTTCACCCAGGACCAGTTTGTCTTGGGTGACCCTATCAGAGGCAAATTGCCCCAGACAACATAGCTCCTGGGATCACTGGGGCACGCAACCCCCCCCACCATGATAAGGTGACGATCCATGAGGGGGGACCGCAGAACCGCTGCTCCTCCACATTGAAAGGAGTCAGCTGAGGTGGTATGGGCATCTGATTAGGATGCCCCCTGGACGCCTCCCACTTGAGGTGTTTCAGGCACGTCCCACTGGGAGGAGACCCCGGGGCAGACCCAGGACTCGATGGAGAGACTATGTCTCCCAGCTGGTCTGGGAACGTCTTGGTATCATCTCTACATTGCTGGAGCAGGTGGCTGGGGAGAGGGAAGTCTGGGCTTCTCTGCTTGATCTGCTGCCTCCGCGACCCGGACCTCCGGAAAAGCGGTAGAAGATGGATGGATGGATGGATGGATGGATGGCAGTTCAGATTAATTGGTGATTCTAAATTGTCCCTCATCTGTCTCTGACAGGCCATTAAAATAGAGGGCTAGTGTAGCTTCTAGTTAAGCACTTCGAGTAGTCTTTGTGACTAGAAAAAGCATTATACAAGTATAGGTCCTCATCATTATTCTTCCTGATTATTCTACAAAAACCAGACTAGAAATTTTAAAAAATGAAGAAAAAAAAAATTAAAAATTAAAGATTTTTTTTGAACTCTCCAATGTGAATGCTGATTTTGTCATTATACACTTGTAAAATGGGTTTGAAAAAGGTTATAGTCTTTAGGAGGTTGATTTAAGCACATTATCTGTGTTGTCTTTAAGTTTCTGAGTCAAGCTTTGTCTATAATCGTCATAACATCCTCCAGTAGCCAGGGTTAATGGACTCACAAGGCAGGCAGTACTCCGACATAACATGGTTTATTCACAAGGAAACAAACACAGCACAGGGTCTGGAAATAACTCAGGAGCCGACTCGGCTAACAACAAAAACAGAGACTATGAGGAAACCGGAGGGAATAATCGACAATGATGTCACAAATAACAGATACTCAGACTGACCTACAGTATATAGAAGAAGAAGAAGGCAATTTTATTGTCATTCAGTCCATACAGCCAATCATGTACAGTAGAACAAAATTACATTTCTCCTATCTACAATGTTAATCACATCTAGAATCAGAGGGGCCGCTGCCATGCAAGGCGCCGCCACAAACAACTTTTCCTTCCCTCATTCCATTATGCGGAGCATCAAGCTAGAAGGCGGGAAGTACCATTTTTATATGGTCTTTGGTATGACCCAGCTGGGACTTGAACCCCCAACCTCCCGGTTGTGAGGCGGATGCTCTATTAACTAGGCCACCACTCCAGTAGGGGAACTACTAATCAACAAACGTGGACAGGTGGGGACAAATCAAGAGCTAAACGATAACACATGTGAGGGAGGCTACAGGTAGGGAGAACAAAATACAAAATAGGCTGGGAACTAAGATACACAAGGAACATACTCAAAAGCACAAACATGAAAACCAAGAACAAACGGGATGAACACAGGACATTACAAAATAATCAAGGACCAGGAGAACACAAAAGACAATAATAACTGCAGTTAGACAAAAATGAAACACAAAGTATGGGCATGACAGTAATAACTGCATTCAACCTTTCTAACAACACTATGTATCTCTAACACTGTTATTGTGGGTAGCACATTTTTAAACTGGTTTACTGAACTACAAGAACTACTGTATTTCATAGTGTTGATTGCCTCATTATATACAATACACCATACAGAATCGTTCCCATTCCAGCTAGCCTGAGGATTTACACCTGGAACCTTCAAGCTGTGAGGCAACAATGCTAACCACTGTACAACCATGCAGCCCAAACAGCTCTCTGGAATGAATATGCATCTCAAAGTTAATTGTCTCAAGATTTTCTTTATTCCACAAATCGTAGCACCACCACTAATCCCACCCACCTAATCATTTTGAACCAGATAAGACTTTTCATCATTAACTCATTTAAAATGTTTCCATATTTGTAATGGCTAGTACACTAAAGAAAAAACAAGATCCATGTTCTTTCCACACTAGGTTTTTCCAATAAAGGTTTTAAGGTCTGTTTTAATCAATCTTTCGTCAATAATAATAGCATTCAAGGACAAGGACACAATGTTCAGCATGCAGCTGAAGGTTTAAAATACAGATTGTATTATGGCCACAATAACTTGCTTCTCTCAGTCATGACTGTTGTAAACCAAACCCCCACGCTGTGATTCTGTTGCCTCTTGACCCCATCACACCCAGCTCATGGATGTTGTAAACAAACTACAGTTACTATAAATCTCGTCTACTTGTCAATTATCCACTGACCAAAAGCCACCAGTTCTAGCCATTGCACATACCAAGAACACAGGGGCCTGTAACTGTGGCCGCCTCAAAATATCTGCCCTCCTTGGCATATAATACAGTTGTAAAAGTTGGTTTTCTTGGTAAGATCCTTGGATGAGTTGTGTAAGTGTCCTCCCATGGCAGGATAAGTGCCTGCAAAATGCTGACATAGATTTCCTGTCAGGAAGTAGTCACATGGGAGAGGTGAAACTACACTTCATAAACTGTTCAGATGAATTAGAGGAAGGCTGAACAGCGTAGAGGTAGGGATGATTTACTATACATATTTCACAGAAAAGAGATCTATAGCTTTGATTTAGGTGTACACATTTCATATTTGCAACTAAATTGTCTCTGCTGGAGCTGCAGTCATCTCTTTTACCTTTTTTTCAACATCCATACTTTCTGCAATGGCTTTTAGAGCATTCACACAGACTCACCTGTATGAAAAGCATGCAGGTTCAAAAGACAGATCAATCATCCAATGCCTTGAGTGCTTTGACCGAAATGTATACATAGGAACAAGAGATGCAACTGTCCAGCACCTCATTCTGCCCAAGAGCACAAATGTAGACACGAGTCCTGGCCAGGGCAAAGCCAGAGAAGGTAGGGCAAGAAAACTAGGCTCAAGCAGCTCTGTAACCCAACTGAGGATAGTCCCACTTTTCAACCATCTGCTGGTCCTGTGGGACAGGAGTATTACTGCCCTCAACATGTTTTCCTTAGAGCCCGTTAATGCTCTGAAGAAGATCCAGCATGTGTCTTTGTTCGAGGTTTGCGACTCATCGCATACAGCCCAGACAGCGTGTGTGGAGATGGTGACGTCGTCCAGCCGCCGGAAAGCCATCCGAGTCCATGTGTTGGGAGTAGATCGGTGGGATACTGTGAAGGAGGTCACTCTGCTCCAAGACCCTGTGGCCCTGGCAGTAGATGGTGCAATTCTGTGTGTGGCCACAAGTGACAGATACCTCCTGTGCAATATTGAGACTGGGAACTGTGAGGAGCTTTTCCCTCATAATCACAGCAGGCAGCATACCTTCATTACCTCCATGGGACAAGGGGAGTTCCTCATAAATGGGCCTGAACATTTAGGTAAGAACTGCCCCAGCATCCATTGGTGTAGAGCAGAGGTCTCAATGTACAGCTCCAGACCATGTATGGTTCCCTTCCCCACAACTCAGTGCAAGCAAGTTACAAAATTAGAAGGAAAAAAGTTTTGAATTTATGATAAAACTGCCAAATTGTATGAAAATCAATACAAATTAACCAAAGAAAAACAGCAAATTTACTGTGTAAAAAAAAGAATAAACTGACAAGAAAAACACTCAACAAATTTATAAGGAAAAAAGCTTCACATTTAAGAGGGGAAAAAGTTTACAGGAGCAAAAGATGCAATTTTACAAGAGAAGTTAAAAAGAGAAAAAAAAATGTTCCAAGAGGAAAAACAAACATGTACAAGTAAGGCCTTTGTACTTATACCTACATTATTTTAAACATGTTAAAATTGATGCAAATTTTTGCTATATGCTTGGCAATGTTTTGTCAGGTCCAGAAGTAAAAACAAACAAAAAATCTGAAAAAAGGTTGCATATTCAAGCAGGAAAATACTGGTGGCTGCCAGTGGTACCCCTCAGCCTGCTGGCTTTGAGAGCACTGGCTGGCTAAATTTTTGTGCAAAGTCACCTGAAATCAAAAATTCTAGCTCATTCCAGCAAAATTCGAGCTCATCCCAGATTTTTCAAAGACAGAACTATGGTATTAATATGAAACATGTACATCATTTCCTTTCTGAATTATCACGTTTACAATGTTTTTGGAAAAATGGACCTGTGAGAGGTCAAACGTGTGGATCATGATGAGTGAGACTTTCATACCGGAATTGTCGAGACCCGGGTTAACAACGGCCGTCACCGGTGCTGTTAGCCAACAGGGTGCCACTGGAAATTTGGCTACTGCTGGTCGAAGATAGAGGAGGAAGAAAGGGGGAAAGCGTGCTAGGAGGGAGAGAGAGAGAGAAAAGGAAAGGCAGAAGTGTGAAGGTGAGAGTAGGAACATTAAATGTAGGGACTATGACTAGTAAAGGCAGAGCGCTGGCCAATGTGATGTAGAGAAGAAAGGTAGATATATTGTGTGTTCAAGAAACCAGATGGAAGGGAAGCAAGGCTAGGAGCATTGGAGGTGGATTTAAACTGTTCTACTATGGTGCAGATAGGAAGAGGTATGGAGTAAGAGTAATCGTTAAGGAAGAGTATGTGAAGAGTGTTCAGGAGGTAAAGAGGGAGTCAGTCAGAATCGTGAGTTTGAAAGGTGTGATGTTGAATGTTGTCAGTGTGTATGCCCCACAAGTTGGATGTCAGGTAGAAGAGAAAGAGGAATTCTGGAGTAAGATGAATGAAGTAATAGAGTGTTCCAAGGGGGGAGAGAGTGGTGATTGGAGCAGACTTTAATGGACATGTAGGTGAAGGGAACAGAGGTGAGGAGGAGGTCCTGAGAAGGTATGGTCTTAAGGAGAGAAATGTGGAAGGACAGATGGTTGAGGATTTTGCCTAAAAGATGGAAATGGCTGTGGTGAACACCACCACAGCCATAGGATAACTTACAAGAGTGGAGGTAGGTGCACACAAGTGAACTACATCTTATGCAGAAGGAGAAATCTGAAAGAGAGAGGAGACTGCAAGGTGGTGGCAGGGGAGAATGTAACTAGACAGCATTGGACGGTAGTCTGTAGGATGAATTTGGAGCGCAAGAAGAGGAAGAGAGTGAAGGCAGAGCCAAAGATTAAGTGGGGGAAGTTACAGAAGGAAGAAGGTCACACAGAGTTCAGGAAGGAGTTGATACAGGCTTTGGGTGGTAGGGAAGAATTACAAAGTACAGCAAAAGTATTGAGGGAAACAGTTAGAGCGGTATGTGGAATATCCAGTGGACAGAGGAAGGAAGACTAGGAGACTTGGTGGTGGGATGAGGAAGTACAGGAAAGTATTTAAAGGAAGAGGTTAGCAAAGAAAAAGTGGGATAGTCAGGGAGATGAAGAAAGTAGACAGGAGTGTATTTGAAATCTAGGTGCAAGGCAAAGAGAGAGGTGACAAAGGCAAAGGAAAAGGCATATAGTGAGTTGTATGACAGGCTGGACACTAAGGAAGGAGAAAAAGACTTGTATCGATTGGATAGACAGAGAGATTGCGCTGGAAAGGATGTACAGCACATTAGGCTGATTAAGTACAAAAACAGTAAAGTACTAACGAATGAAAAGAGTGTGTTGAGAAGGTGGAAGGAGTGCTCTGAAGAGCTGATGAATAAAGGAAATGAGATAGAGAGGATGGATGAAGTTAAGATGGTGAACAACAAAGTCCCAAGGATTAACAAGGCAGAAGTGAGGTCAGCTTTAAAGAGGATGAAGAACGGAAAGGCAGTTCATCCAGATGACATACCTGTGAAGGTATGGAGGTGTTTAGTAGAGATGGCAGTGGACGTTTTAACTTGATTGTTTAACACAATCTTGGAGAGTGAGAGGATGCCTGAGGAGTGGAGAAGTGTGTTTTGGTACCAGTTTTCAAGAGCAAAGGTGATGCTCAGAGCTGTAGTAACTACAGAGGCATAAAGTTGATCAGCCACTCTATGAAGATGTGGGAAAGAGTTGTTGAAGACACGTTAAGAGGAGAGGTGACAATCTGTGAGCAGCAGTATGGTTTCATGCAAAGAAAGAGTACTACAGATGCAATGTTTGCTCTAAGAGTGCTGATGGAGAAGTATAGAGAAGATCAGAAGGAGTTGCACCGTGTCTTTGTGGGATCTAGAGAAAGCATGTGATAGGGTGCCAAGAGAGGAAGTGTGGTGCGGTATGAGGAAGTCAGGAGTGGCAGAGAAGTATGTGAGAGTGATGCAGGACATGCATGAGGACAGCGAGATGGTGGTGAGGTGTGCTGTAGGAGTGATGGATGGATATAAGGTGGGGGTGGGATTAAATCAGGGAGTGGATCTGAGCCCCTTCTTGTTTGCCATGGTGATGGACAGGCTGACAGACGAGGTCAGGCAAGAGTCTCCATGGACCATGATGTTTGTAGACGACATTGTGATCTGTAGTGAGAGTAGGGAGCAGGTGGAAGAGAACCTGGAGGGGTGGAGGTATGCTCTGGAGAGAAGAGGAATGAAAGTCAGTAGAAGCAAAACAGAATACACGGGTGTGAATGAGGGGGAGGCAGGTGCAACGGTGAAGATGGAAGGAGTAGCGGTAGTGAAAGTAGATGAGTTTAAATACCTGGGGTCAATCATCCAAAGCAATGGAAAATGCATCTGAGATGCAAATGAGAGGTGAAGAAGAGAGTGCACGCAAGGTGGAGTGGGTGGAGATGAGTGTCAGGGGTGATTTCTGACAGAAGAGTAGCAGCAAGATGATGTAGCATAGTAGCAGCTATGATGTTTGGTTTGGAGAGAGTGGTGCTGACAAAAAAAGGAGATGGAGCTGGAGGTGGAAGAGTTGAAAATGTTAAGATTTTTATTGGAAGTGACTAGGAAGGACAGGATTAGAAATGAGTATATCAGAAGGACAGCTCAGGTTGAGCAGTTTGGAGACAAAGTAAGAGAGTCAAGGCTGAGATGGTTTGGACATGTGCAGAGGAGGAATAGTGGATATACTGGACAAAGGGTGTTGAAGATGGAACTGCCAGGCAGGAGGAAAAGAGGAAGAACACAGAGAAGATTCATGGATGTAGTGAAGGAGGACAAGGAGAGGGTTAGTGTTACAGAGGAAGACGCAAGGGATAGGGTAGGATGGAGACAGATGATCCACTGTGGTGATCCCTGAAGGGAGCAGCCAAAAGAAGAAGAAGGAGAGGACCTGTGAGCGGCCAAGGTCACCCAAATTCAAATTTGTCCAAGATTTGTCATAGATACAACTACAAAATTCCCAATGGAAATTCTGATAGTGTGCCAATGTGATTGCCTGTTGGTCGTGGCTTTAACCCTTAAGAACCTAATGAAAGATCATGAAAATCAACTGAATTTGAATGAAATGCAAAAACCTTGACCTTTGGACCCCAGACCTATAGTTTGAGATCAGGACCCCAAGGTGAACCTGTGTACAAAGTTTAGTGACCCTAGCTTTCTTTGTTCTTGAGATATACAGTAGCTTATATGGCATTTTGACCCAAAACCATAATCGGTCTCAGGGTGAACCTGTGTACAAAGTTTGGTAACCCTAGCTTTACTTGTTCTTTAGTAATAGGGCAGAGGGAATGCTAATCTTGACCGTTGACCTTTTGATCCCAAACCCATAGTCAGAGGTCAGGGTCAAACCCGTCCAACATTTTTCATAGATACAACTGTGGTATCAATTTTTAAAAAGCCTACATCATTTCTTTCTCTCGTTATCGCATTCACAAGGTAGGTGTTGATGCCAACACCTATCTGCCTGGCAAGGTGACTTTAGAGCAGAGGTGTCCAATCATGTGCCATGGAGGGCCAAGACCCTGCAGGCTTTACCTCCAACAAGTGTCTTCACCAGCAGATTCCACTGAATTTCTTCCAACTGATTGCTGGAACACTAAGTATTTGTTACAGTTGTAACATGTGTCGCTAAAGTTCTTTTTTGGTCGCCAAGTAGTGAAAACTAACAGCTGTTTAAGAACCTTTACGAACCCTTAAAATCTGAAGGCTTGGGGGGGGATTGCTCACCCTTGTTATAGAGTTGGGTCCAAGATTTGCCTGACATTTTACCTGGAGTTGGCAAAAGGTCCCAAATGTTCCCAAATAGTGTCAAAAGAGTGGCAAATAGCTTCTAATCGTCACAAACACCTGCTGAAGAGACTGTGTAGAAGAGAAAACGTGCAGGTTCTTGGCCCTCCAAGGCACATAATTGGACACCCCTGCTTTAGAGGATGATGGTTAAAAACTTATTATTAAATATTATTATTAATACTGATAGTATTTTACTTTTATTTTAAAAGTTGAATATGTTTTTTCTGCTTTGTGCTGATTTATGGTGTCATAAATTGCTCTAAATGGCTCTTTACGTGGCAGCGGTTGATGACCCCTGTTGTGGAGTTTCAGTGATGCTTGGTTTCCAAAGCAGCAACATATTTCCTTTCACTCATAACTCATAAATCTCTTAGCCAGAGGATATTTATTTTGCCAAGCTATCACTTCTCTGTCCTCATCCCTCAGGCATGTTTGTGATGAAGACAGGGATATGCCAGCGCCCTCCCCTGCAGTGGCCTCAGGAGGTGCTGGCAGCCGGAGTGTGTTTCCCTTACATCCTCATTCTGCAGCTCCAAATGCTGTCCGTCTACAGCATGTTAGATCAGCAGTGCAAACAGACTCTGAGTCTTAGAGGAGCAAAGGGTCTGATTTCCACATCAGGTACAGTAAACCAGGCAGGCAACATCAATTGCATCATCTACTGCAGGCAGACTCTAGACTGAGAGCCTGCCACTTCAGGGCTCTGCTTTTAAAAGATATAACTGTGTTTGTCTCAGCTTGTGCTGATTGAGTCAATCATCCTTGCACCTACTGTTCCTACGAGTTGAGTGTTTCTGAAAACTAAAAACAAATCCCCCCTCAGATGGGATGTTAGTGTTCACAGAGAGAGACGTTTTCAGCCTGAGCCTGGTGCCGCTAGAAGAGCAAATCCAGACACTTGTAGGACATGAGAGGGTTGAGGAGGCCTTATTTCTGCTGGAGGGAGTTCAAAACCATCGTCCGCTTGACTCATACAAGGTGAAATAAGATTTATAAACACATTGCATAATGCTTACTTTGAAATCTAGGTTGGCTATTATGTGGTTTGGGTAAATGTTTCTCCTATAAATAATTTATGCATCATTATTCCCAATGTGTTGTTATAGAATTAGTATAAATAGCATGCCCCTTTGAAGATGATTCTTTGTGTCACACCCATGTATTTTAAGTATCTCACATGAAAACTACCATTTTTATTATAGCAACAGACAGCAATGTCACCATGTTTGATTGTTTCAAAAGCACTCAAAACCTCATGCAGAGGTGCTGGGGTGGATGGCAAGGTGGAGACGGGAGTTTAGCTCCAATTTCTGCCTCTTTATGCATAGCCATCTGTTATTGGTTTCACTTCATGTTTTCATTTTTGGGTTCCCAATGCATTTATTTTTCAGTACAACCTCACTTCATGGAGTTATTACAGTATAACCACTAAATGTCATGCTGGAATCATTCTAGCTGGTAAATCAGTCTCATACAAGTACATCCAAATACTCAAAAATGCATTCTAGTAACACACAAAATTACTTAACATACAGGTGTGTTATTCATATGCATTTCCATGACACTAGGGGGTAGATTTACTAATGTGCTGCGCCATAGAAAAACCCTTTTATGGCGTTAAAAAACTACTGTCAAGATTTACTAAAGGGCACAGGGCAAAGTTAGCGATGGAAAGGCGTGGACTATGTTACTTTTGCACCTGGCCTCATTGCATATGTATTTGTAGGAGTTGTCATGTCAAAGTGCAAATTTGAGGGAGGAGAGAATTTAAATGACTGGCTCAAGGTGATTTACTGAGGTTTGCAGTTGTCAATCTATGCTATATGCGCCAGGATTTAATGCTCAGAAAAAGCATGCCTTAATTCATCTGCACCCAACATGACAGAGATCGCTGGTGCCGAGACACCGGCGAGAACTGAGGGCACGTGGCCAAAGAGACAGAAGCTTCTCTCCGCGTGTGACTTTATTTGGCATAACAGAACAGATTATATGAACAAAAATGATCTCACAGAGATCAGTGTTGTGCTGAATTGGACATCAGCCGGCAGAGGATTTTTTTTAAATTTTCATTTGTTTATATAAGATAAGATAAGATAAGATAAGATAAGCCTTTATTAGTCCCACAACGGGGAAATTCCAGGATTGCAACAGCACAGGGATAGCAACACTCAGAGCAACAATCAGAAGGCAAGAAAAAAAAAAAAAAAAAACAAGCAAGCAAGAGCAGCTAATATACATATGTACGTATTACTATAAAATATATATATATACACACACACACAGACACACAGTGCAGAGCATTGTAGCTGGATGGAATAAATATATGAATATATGAACACACAGTGCAGAGCATTGTAGCTAGATGGAATAAATATGTAAATATATAAACACCCACAGTACGGAGCATTGCAGCTAGGTGGAATAAATATGCAAGTATATAAACACACAGTGCGGAGCAATGTAGCTAGATGGAATAATATGTAGATATATAAATATATAAACACACCCAGTGCTGAGCATTGTAGCTAGATGGAATAAATATGTAAATATATAAACACACACAGTGCAGAGCATTGTTGCTAGATGGAATGAAACAGCATAACCGTCTACTTAGTTATCCTACATGGTATGATTATGTGCCCATACATATTCTCACCCTCCATAGCGACCGGTAAGTTCCTAGTTGTATGCCGGAGGGGACCATTGTGTAAGTCTATTGCATCTTTTGCATTCAAAAAAACTATTAGTTTGTTACGTCTTTTTGCTATCTCTGCGAGCAGCCCTGCTTAGGTTGTACAGTCTGACAGCCGTTGGTAGGAAGGACCTACGAAACCTCTCGGTTGTGCACCTGGGATGATGTAGTCTGCTGCTAAATGAGCTCCTCAGTGCATTCAGTATGTCCTGCATAGGGTGGAACTCGGACTCCAGCAGAGATGACAGTTTAGCCACCGTCCTTCTCTCTCCTATCTCCTCCATCGGATCAAGGCGCTGCCCCAGGACAGAGCTAGCTTTCTTAATCAGTTTGTTCAGTCTCTTCCTATCGGCTGCAGTAATGCCACTGCCCCAGCAGACCACTCCAAAAGTGATGGCTGATGCCACCACCGTGTCATAGAATGACTTCAGCAGCGCCCCTTGTACACCAAAAGACCTGAGTCTCCTCAGCAGGAACAGCCTGCGCTGTCCCTTCTTGTAGAGTGCATCAGTATTGTGTGACCAGTCTAGTTTATTGTTCAGATGAATACCCAGGTACTTATAGGATGTCACCATCTCGATGTCTGTTCCCTGTATATTTACTGGTACTGTGAGGGGCTGCCCATGCCTGCGGCAGTCCACCACCAGCTCCTTAGTTTTCCTCGCGTTGATCTGGAGGCAGTTCCGATGGCACCAGTCCACAAAGTCCTGGATAAGCCCTCTGTACTCAGCTTCATCTCCATTGGAGATGAGGCCAACGATCGCAGAGTCATCAGAGAACTTCTGTAGATGGCAGTGTGTTGTGTTGTGTGAGAAGTCCGCAGTATAAAGAGTGAACAGGAAGGGAGCCAGCACCGTTCCCTGGGGGGCCCCCGTGCTACTGATGATCGTGTCGGACACACAGTCCCGGGTTCTCACAAACTGAGGCCGGTTCGTGAGGCAGTCCAGGATCCATGATGACAGGTGCTGGTCCACCCCTGCGCGCAGCAGCCCGTCCCTCAGGATCATCGGTTGGATGGTGTTGAAAGCACTGGAGAAGTCAAAGAACATGATCCTCACCATATTCCCGGGCTTCTCCAGGTGGGACAGAGAACGGTGAAGGAGGAAGATCACCGCATCCTCCACCCCAATGCCATGCTGGTAGGCGAACTGGAGTGGATCCATCGCTGGTTCCACCAGGGGGCGGAGGTGAGCAAGGAGCAGTCTCTCCAGGGTCTTCATCAAGTGGGACGTCAAGGCCACTGGTCTGTAGCTGTTCAGGTCTTTGGGGTGGGAAGTTTTTGGTACAGGTACCACACAAGATGTTTTCCACAGCTGTGGTACCCTCCCCAGTTTCAGGCTCATGTTGAAGATATACGTCACAATCCCACACAGCTGGTCTGCACAGGACTTGAGGAGCTTTGCGCTGATGCCGTCCGGTCCCGGCGCCTTCCTCGCCTTGATCCTCCTCAGCTCCGTCCTCACCTGGGTCCTGGTCAGGGTCAGGATGGGGGGCTGTGTGTTGGGAGTGGGGGGGTGTTGGTGGAGTGGGGAGTGGGCAGCAGGACTTGATTTCTTTAGAGGCAGCAGTGGTTGTTGTGCAGTCAGGGGGGAGGGCGGTTGGTCAAATCTATTGAAAAACAGATTCAGGTTGTTCGCCCACTCCCTGCCCCCTGTGGCCTGGGGGGAGGTATTCTGGAGCCCCGAGATGGTTTTGAGGTTTCTCCAGACCCCGCTGATGTCGCTCTGTTGCAGCTTGTCCTCCATCTTCTTCCTGAAGCTGTCCTTGCCTTCTCTGATCTTTCTCCTCAGCTCCCTCTGTACGGACTTCAGCATCTCCCTGTTCCCTGACCTGAAGATCCTCTTCTTCTCTCTCAGAAGTGTTTTTATCTCAGGGTTGATCCAGGGTTTGTTGTTTGAGTGACGCCGTATGGTCTTGGTGGGAACGGATTTGTCCACACAGAAGCTGAGGTAGCCCGTGAAGGTGTGAATGAGGCCATCGATGTCCTCACCATGTGGATCGCAGAGCTGCTTCCAGGCGGTGGCTTCAAAACAGCCCTTTAGGGTGTCCATTGTCTCCTCAGACCATAACTCCACTGTGTGCATGGCCGGAGGTTGTCTGTGCACTAGGGGTTTGTACACCGGCCGGAGATGAACCAAGTTGTGATCCGATCTCCCGAGTGGGGGGAGCCGTGATGAGGTGTACGCCTCCCTAGTGTTTGCGTAGAATAAATCCAGTGTTTTATTGTCTCTAGTGTGGCATGTGACATACTGGGTGAACGTGGGTAGAATGGGAGACAGTGAAACATGGTTGAAATCGCCTGAGATGAGGAGAAGAGCATCTGGGTGTTCTGTCTGCAGCCTGCTGGTTACTGAATGGATGACGTCACGTGCTGTCCCAGCGTTCGCCGTCGGATTTGCATAAACAACAATGCAGATCACGTGTGAGTGTTCTCTCGGGAGATATGTAGGCCTCATGCTAACAGCTAGCAACTCAATGTCTTTGCTGCAGTGTCGTTGTTTAACAGTGATATGTCCCGGTCTGCACCAGTTGTTGTTAACATACATTATCACTCCACCGCCCCTAGCCTTGCCACTGTCTGGTGTTCGGTCAGCTCGTATCATGTGAAAACCCTCCAGCTCAATGTTAGCATCTGCTGCTAGTTCAGTTAGCCACGTCTCAGTAAACAAAAGGAGAGAGCACTCCCGGTATGTGCTATCATAACGGGAGATAGCCGCTAGCTCATCTAACTTTCCCAGTATCGACCGTACATTTCCCATGACAACAGATGGAAGGGAGGGTCTGTACCTTATATTTTTTGTCCTCCGCCTTACTCCAGCCCGGCAGCCGCGGCGTTTTCGCCTCAGTTCTCTCGGTATGTCGAGTTTTTCCAATGGGACCGGGTGGCGGTTGAATGCTAGCAGCTGTTCTCTGCTGTATCGTATCCTGCTATAAACAGTGGCTCCGTCCACCGGCTCAGGAGACATTTAGGACGATCTGTGTGTCCGTGATATAAGTGGGGTGAAAAAAAAAGACGGATCAAAAGAGAGAGGAAGGGAAAAAGACTCGGAATCGAGCCGCTGTTGCAAAAGGCAGCCTACTCGTGTGGCGCCGAGAGAAAAAAAAAAAAAAAAAATATATATATATATATATACTGTATATAGCCTACTACTACTACTACTAATAATAATAATAATAATAATAATTTATTTCATTTATAACGCACTTTACATTTTGGGGCAAAATCTCAAAGTGCTACACAAACAGGATTAAAAACAAAAATAAAGGCAAACATTCAAAGATAGTACATACAATGACACACCATGACACACCAGGACATTAAAAAGCTTTCCTAAACAATGAATTTGTGTCCATAAAATAGGATAGCCCTTCCTACCTGGAGTCGACAGAAGGAGGACAGATTCATAGAAATGTCCCCTGAAATTGCAACAGTGTAGTAACTCTCTGGAAACAGCAAAATAAACACAAATGTAAAGATTCAAATAAATGGAGTTGATCTTGAAAGAGTAACTGAAATCAGATTTCTTGGGGTAATAATAGATGAGAAAATAAGCTGGAAATCACATATTAGACATATTTATTCCAAAATATCAAGAAATATTGCAATAGTGGGTAAAGCAAGTCAGGTATTAGATCGTCCATCACCTCACATTTTATACTGTTCACTGGTTTCACCTTATTTAACTTACTGTGCAGAGATCTGGGGCAACAACTATAAAAGCATTTTACATTCACTTTTTATTTTACAGAAGAAAGCAGTTTGTATTATTTTCAGTGCACGTTATAGGGATCATACTCATTCACTTTTCCTACAGCTTAAAATTTTGAAGTTGACAGATCTGGTTGAATTTCAAACAGTACATATTTTGTATAGAGCAAAAAACAATCAGCTACCAGGAAACATCCAGAGTTTATTCATAGAAAGAGAAGGAAGCTACAGCTTAAGAGGATTATATAAATTCAAAATTATTAATGCACACACTACCAGAAAGAGATTTTGTGTTTCTGTATGTGGAGTAAAATTATGGAACAAGCTAAATATTGATTTAAAGCAATGTCCAGATTACAAAGTTGTTTAAAAAAAGGTACAAAGATATGGTGTTCCAGAAATATAAGAAAGTAGATGGAAACTGATAATTAACAAAAATCTGTTGGGTTTTTTTTTACATCACAATTACAGAGCTTCAATTGGAAGTTTGTGTTTATGTGGTATGGATGGTTAAGTATAAACTGTGAAGAAGTAGGATAGTTAGTTTGTTACATACTGTGGAGCTTATGTGAGGGGAAAAGTTGTATAGAATTTTTTTTGGTATTTTTTTAAAGATTTGTTTTTGTTATTATATGTATAAAGAAGTCGAGTCCTTTCTTAAGTAATGGACGACTTATGGAAAAGGGGTGGGATTATAGAAGTGTAAACTTCCATCCACTCTTTTTCAGATATGTAGACTATTAATACGAAGTAGTATGAGATTCTTTATTGTATTTTGCCTTATTTTGTAATATATATATAATGCTTTTTTGTATATATCTTGTGTAGAGCATTGTCTACATGTTTGAAATAAATGAAAAAAAATTGAAAAAAAACCCCTCAATGACAGCAGTCTTTGCTGTGGCGGTCCGAGGAAGAAGTGAAATTGTGTGTGTTTAATTTTATTACGTTAGAGACTTCAGAAAACATAAAACACACATATTTATAATAAGTCGTGAACTGGGAGACCTGTAGATTTTGTTAAAACAAAGTCATTCACATAATAAAACCCCAGAGTCTCCATCAGACGACCTTGATGGTTCTTGTGTTAATAAAATAAATATGGTCAAATAATCAATTTATTCATGAGTAGTCCTTAGTTAAATTATATTCAAATACTTAATTTATACATATTAAACAAAGGAGTCTGCCATGTGAAATGAAAATCAAAACTTTGAAGTATAATGAACAAAAATAGACTATTTTACTGGGTTTTGCGCTTAAACAAAAGCTTGAATGAATGAATGAACAAATGAATGAATTAATGAATTTTATTTGAACATGTTGCATCAGTACAAGAATTAATTTAAAAAGATAAATAATGAATAAGTAAACGAAATGAAATTAATAATAATACATAATACATAAACACAATCGTTACACACATGTTCAAAACAAGTGGGAAGAAGCTAAGCTTTTTTAATCCCACCCCTTCTCCTCAAACAAACAAAATCATACTTCCCATTAATGACTCATCCTATTTACAAATCCTTGTTTACCACTGCTACATTACAATAATGTACACATTTACACCATATTTAAACATAAAGTGGATATAAAAAGTCTACACACCCTTGTTCAAATGCCAGGTTTTTGTGATGTAAAAAAATGAGACCAAGATAAATCATTTCAAAACTTTTTCCACCATTAATGTGACCTATAACCTGTACAACCCAACTGAAAAACAAACTGAAATCTTTTAAGGGGAAAAATAAAAAATAAAAAACTTACCATAACCTGGTTGCATAAATATGCACACCCTTAAACTAATACTTCGTTGCAGCACCTTGGGCTTTTATTACAGCACTCAGTCTTTTTGGGTAGGAGTCTGTCAGCATGGCACATCTTGATGTGGCAATATTTGCCCACTCTTCTTTGCAAAAACGCTCCAAATCTGTCAGATTGCGAGGGGATCTCCTGTGCACAGCCCTCTTCAGATCACTCCACAGATGTTCGATCGGATTCAGGTCTGGACTCTAGCTGGGCCATTCCAAAACCTTAACCTTCTTCTGGTGAAGTCATTCTTTTGTTGATTTGGATGTGTGCTTTGGGTCATTGTCGTGCTGAAACATGAAGTTCCTCTTCATTATCTTTATCGTTATTATCTTCCGGCACCACACAAGTAGACTGCCTCTTTGCAACAGCGGCTCAATTCTGAGTTTTTTCTTCTTGCCTTTTATTTATTATCTGTCTTTTTCTGGTCAAACATGGACTGGTGCCATCGGAACTGCCTCCAGATCAATGCGAGGAAAACTAAGGAACTGGTGGTGGACTGCTGCAGGCGAGGACAACCCCCCACAGCACCAGTAAACATCCAGGGAACAGACATTGAGATGGTGACATCCTACGAGCACCTGGGTGTTAGTCTGAACAATAAACTGGACTGGTCACACAATACCGACATGCTCTACAAGAAGGGACATCGCAGGCTGTTCCTCCTGAGGAGGTACAGGTCTTTTGGTGTACAAGGGGTGCTCCTGAAGACCTTCTACGATTCGGTAGTGGTATCAGCCATCACATTTGGGGTGGTCTGCTGGGGCAATGGCATCACGGCAGCCGACAGGAAGAGACTAAATAGACTGATCAAAAAAACTACAGTAGCTCTGTCCTGAAGCGGCGCCTCGACCCAGTGGAGGAGATAGGAGAGAGGAGGATGGTGGCCAAGCTGTCATCTCTGCTGGAGTCTAAGTCCCACCCCATACAGGACACGCTGAATGCACTGAGGAGCTCATTTAGCAGTAGGCTGTACGATCCTAGGTGCGTGACCGAGAGGTTTTGCAGGTCCTTCCTACCTATGGTGGTCAGACTTTATAACCTAACCAGGGCTACTCATAGAGGTCGTATTGAATGCACAAAACGTAACAAACTTGCACAATAATGGTCTCCTCCATTATACAACTATGACAATATCAATCGCTACAGAGGGTGACAACTAGGCTGATTCAAATACGAAATATACTGTATGGGTACATATTCATACTATGCAGGGTAACTGAATAGACTGTTATGCTGTTTATTCCATCTAGCTACAATGCTCCGCACTGTGTATACTTCTGTGTACATACAGTGGGGCAAAAAAGTATTTAGTCAGCCACCAATTGTGCAAGTTCTCCCACTTAAAAGATGAGAGAGGTCTCCAATTTTCATCATAGTTATACCTCAACTATGAGAGACAAAATGAGAAAAAAAAATCCAGAAAATCACATTGAAGGATTTTTAATGAATTAATTGGTAAATTCCTCAGTAAAATAAGTATTTGGTCACCTACAAACAAGCAAGATTTCTGGCTCTCACAGACCTGTAACTTCTTCTTTAAGAGGTTCCTCTGTCCTCCACTCGTTACCTGTATTAATGGCACCTGTTTGAACTCGTTATCAGTATAAAAGACACCTGTCCACAACCTCAAACAATCAGACTCCAAACTCCACTATGGCCAAGACCAAAGAGCTGTCAAAGGACACCAGAAACAAAATTGTAGACCTGCACCAGGCTGGGAAGACTGAATCTGCAATAGGTAAGCAGCTTGGTGTGGAGAAATCAACTGTGGGAGCAATTATTAGAAAATGGAAGACATACAAGACCACTGATAATCTCCCTCCATCTGGGGCTCCAGATGGGGCTCTAGCAAACTTTTGAAGTTTGCTAGAGAGCATTTGGATGATCCAGAAGAAGATTGGGAGAATGTCATATGGTCAGATGAAACCAAAATAGAACTTTTTGGTAAAAACTCAACTTGTCGTGTTTGGAGGAGAAAGAACACCATACCTACTGTGAAGCATGGGGGTGGAAACATCATACTTTGGGGCTGTTTTTCTGCAAAGGGACCAGGACGACTGATCCGTGTAAAGGAAAGAATGAATGGGGCCATGTATCGTGAGATTTTGAGTGAAAACCTCCTTCCACCAGAAAGGGCATTGAAAATGAAACGTGGCTGGGTCTTTCAGCATGACAATGATCCCAAACACACTGCCCGGGCAACGAAGGAGTGGCTTTGTAAGAAGCATTTCAAGGTCCTGGAGTGGCCTAGCCAGTCTCCAGATCTCAACCCCATAGAAAATCTTTGGAGGGAGTTGAAAGTCCGTGTTGCCCAGCGACAGCCCCAAAACATCATTGCTCTAGAGGAGATCTGCATGGAGGAATGGGCCAAAATACCAGCAACAGTGTGTGAAAACCTTGTGAAAACTTACAGAAAACATTTGACCTCTGTCATTGCCAACAAAGGGTATATAACAAAGTATTGAGATGAACTTTTGTTATTGACCAAATACTTAACTTTACCGAGGAATTTACCAATTAATTCATTAAAAATCCTTCAATGTGATTTCCTGGATTTTTTTTTTCTTATTTTGTCTCTCATAGTTGAGGTATACCTATGATGAAAATTGGAGACCTCTCTCATCTTTTAAGTGGGAGAACTTGCACAATTGGTGGCTGACTAAATACTTTTTTACCCCACTGTATGTATATTCGCTGCTCTTATTATCTTATCTTCTGAATTCTGAAGGCCCCAGTTGCAGCTGAAGAAAAACAGCCTCAAAGCATCATGCTGCCACCACCATGCTTCACTGTAGGTATGGTGTTCTTTTGGTGATGAGCAATGTTGTGTTTGTGCCAAATATACCTTTTGGAATTATGGCCAAAAAGTTCAACCTTGGTTTCATCGGACCATAACACATTTTCCCACATGTGTTTGAGAGATTTCAAATGTACTTTTGCAAAATGTAGCCGGGCTTGGATATTTTTCTTTTCAGAAAATTAGGCTTCCGTCTTGCCACCCTACCCCATAGCCCAGACATATTAAGAAAATGGGAGATTGTTGTCACATGTACTAAACAGCCAGTACTTGTCAGAAATTCCTGCAGCTCCTTCAGTCTTGCTGTTAGCCTCCCTGACCAGTTTTCTTCTCGTCTTTTCATCAATTTTGGAGGGATGTCCAGTTCTTGGTAATGTCACTGTTGTGCCATATTTTCTCCACTTGATGATGTCTGTCTTCACTGTATTCCATGGTGTATTTAATACCTTGGAAATTCTTTTGTACCCTTCTCCTGACTGATACCTTTGAACAATGAGATCCCTCGGATGCTTTGGAAGCTCTCTGTGGACCATGGTTTGTGCTGTAAGGTGACTACAAAAATGTCAGGAAAAGTCTACTAGAAGAGCTGAACTTTATTTGGGGTTAATCAGAGGCACTTTAAATGGTGGCACTTGTGTGCCGACTCCCATTTAACATGAGTTTGAATATGATTGGCTAATTCTGAACACAGCCACAACCCCAGTTATAACAGGGTATGTATATTTATGCAACCAGGTTATTGTAAGTTTTTTATTTTTTTATTTTTCCCCTTAAAACATTTTAGTTAGTTTTTTCAATTGTGTTGTACAGATCATAGGTCACATTAATGGTTGAAAAAGTTTTGAAATAATTTATCTTGGTCTTATTTTTTTGCATCACAAAAACCTGGCATTTGAACAGAGGTGTGTAGACTTTTTATATCCACTGTACATACAGCCTGCACATAATTCACACTTAAAAGTAGTGTGAACTTCCAGTCAAAACTCTTCATCCTCTTTATATCTTGCAAAAATCTTTGTTTTGCACCATTTTTTAAACTGGCTCATGTTTGGACATTGCTTTAAATCATCGCTTAATTAATTCCAGTTTCACACCATTAACTGAAAAGATTTCAATGTGGTTCGTACAAGAAGTTTCTTGAGTGTTAGCTGTCCCCTGAAATTGCAATCACCATCTCTTTTACTAAAATTTCACACAGCGAAACACCTATAAAATGCCCACTAAACACAACATTTTCCAGTTGTTACCCGCTGTTTGGATCTTAGTACATCAGGCCAGCAGTGTGGATAGTCCTTAAAGGCATTTCACTTTGTGAATGAGCCTCCATTGCCCCTAGCTTAAAATGGATTTGTCCTCCCATTTAAATGCTGCCATATTAGTATTACGCCTTAGATCTTGCACCTCATTTATTAAAAGGAATGAGAGCAACGACAGTGATTGGTAAATAACACATTAAGCCCAAAACACACATTAGGACAGCCTCTTCCCACTTTCCACCAGGTGCAAAATTAGTTTTTTATGCTGCTGTAATGATGAAATGGACTTGGACATGCCCATTAAGGCTGCATGTTGACCAAATGTGTTTTTTCCACTCTGGGTGACTTTTTCTATTCATTCCCGATGTTGTCCAGCATCTACTGAAATGCTCTCAGCGGTGGCTGCTTTTTGTTGTGGCACTCAGGGCACTCAGAATTGAAAAAATTTCAACTTTTCAGACTGCAGCTGAGTTTGTCAATGTCAGAACTTTCTAAGCAGCCAATCAGAATGAGGAAGGGCGGGACATAAGACACCAGTACAGTCTGTACTCAGACTTTCCATCCATCCATCCATCCATCCATCCATCCATCTTCTACCGCTTTTCCGGAGGTCCGGGTCGCGGAGGCAGCAGTTCAAGCAGAGAAGCCCAGACTTCCCTCTCCCCAGCCACCTGCTCCAGCTCTTCAGAGGGGATACCAAGGCGTTTCCAGACCAGCTGGGAGACATAGTCTCTCCACCGAGTCCTGGGTCTGCCCCGGGGTCTCCTCCCAGTGGGACGTACCTGAAACACCTCAAGTGTCAATTTTAACTGCTGACCAGTATCACTTACTCTTATTCTACACTTTATTGCATGTATAGTTTATTTCTTTTATCTTATCATGTTTAATGTTGCAGCATTGCACCGAGACAAATTCCTAGTTTGTGTACTACATGAACAATGGCAATAAACCTGATTCTGATTCTGATTCTGAGTGGGAGGCGTCCAGGAGGCATCCTAATCAGATGCCCATACCACCTCAACTGACTCCTTTCAATGTGGAGGAGCAGCGGTTCTACTCTGAGCCTCTCCCGGATGACTGAGCTCCTCACCCTATCTCTGAGGGTGAGTCCAGCAATCCTACGGAGAAAGCTCATTTCAGCCACTTGTATCCGCGATCTCGTTCTTTCGGTCATTACCCAAAGCTCGTGACCATAGGTGAGAGTAGGAACGTAGATTGACTGGTAAATCGACAGCTTTGCCTTAGAACTAAGCTCCCTCTTCACCACAACAGACCAGTACAACGTCCGCATCACTGCAGATGCTGCTCCAATCCATCTGTCGATCTCTTGCTCCATTTTCCCCTCACTCGTGAACAAGACCCCAAGATACTTAAACTCCTCCACTTGGGGCAGGAGCCTGTCCCCAACCCGGAGAGGACAATCCACCTTTTTCCGGCTGAGGACCATGGACTCGGACTTGGAGGTGCTGATTCTCATCCCAGCCGCTTCACACTCAGCGGAAAACCGTCAGACTTTCCATGTAATCATATTTTGCATCCAGAGCTGCTACCAATGCTAGAATACGTTTCTTGTCCATTGTTATTTAGAGACTGCTATTAAAGAATAAGTAGAACGTCTGACCATAGGAAAAGCGGAAGTGCTGAGCTGTGAGTGACAAGCTGTTGCTGCGATACAGGGCACAGACTTTTTTTTTCCCCAGAGCACAGCGCACAAACTCTGAAAAAATGATGTTCAGTGCAGTCGGGTGATAAAAAAACACATTTGGTGGACACGCAGCCTAATGCACTCTACGCCACAGACAATAGACTGTTGACTAGATCGTCTTAATATGGGACTAAGTATTTTTCGCAAACATGTAAATTTGCTCAGCCAATCAGAGGAAGTACTAAAAGCTAACATTGGCTAATTTTGTTAACATGCCTGCGGGAATACAAACATTCAGGGCAGTGTGGTGTTTTTGTAGTGGAGCTGTGTTGAATGCAAGTGTAATGTTTTGAGACTTACATTCAATTTACAATTGTTGTATAAATGTGATTTAAAAAAAACTGGAAGATATTTAAAGCTAAATGTAGCCTAGCAAAAATTTGAAACCAATTTCAACATGTTTCACATTACAAATAGCACTTTTTTTTTTTGTTTTTTTTGTTACTTATTTGTACCCGTAGGTAGATTTGGTTTGCAGTCTGGTGACAAGCCACCGGCTGCTGGTCGCTGCGTGCGCCCTAAACCTACATGTTTTTGGTATGCGGGAGGAAACCGGAGAAATCCCGGAGTAAACCCGCGCAACACGGGGAGAACATGCAAACTCCACACAGCTCACTGTTGGTCGGGGGCTGGGATCGAACCCACGATCTCATGATCCCCGCAATCCCCCGGCCGAGGGTAAAACTGTGCTGCCACAGTGCTAAACCACTGCGCCACCGTGCAGCCCGTCAACTTGTCAAGAGAGTTCTTTTTAGTTATATTCCAGTTGGTGACATAGCTAATGTAAAATGTGCTATACATATAATCTTAGGTTACAGGCAAAATATGAAGAATTAAACTGTTTCTGAAATCATAATAATCTTTCGTGCTGCTTGTGTAACACTTCGCCTTAAGAGACTCACGGACTCTTCTGCATCAGTTATTTCAGGTCACATATTGGTGCTTTAAATATGTTCATGAAATGTGTGCCTACATGTTTAAAAATAAAATGTTCTCCCTTTTAGGAGCTACAGAAGGCCATCACTTGCCTGGCTGGGTTTGTTCACTTTTACCAGGAGGGTTTCGTTGAAGCCAAACATCTATTCATGTGAGAGTAACCCCCCACCCCCCAACACCAACACCACGCTTCAAATTTAAAACATGATTATTTATTTTCAGAAAACTATGCTGCAAAAGTGCGTGAAATTAGTCTCCTCTGTTGAACTCTCCAGTCTCTGAGCAACCTTAACACAAATCAATACTCACTTGAACAGTAAAGGTGAGCTGGACCCCAGAGAAATCATCCGCCTCTACCCTCACATGGGCCCCAGCAAGGACTTTCAATCCCAGCTCCATCAAGTAAACAAGGGCAGGGATCTTCAGGTGCTCTGGCGGGAGGACAGAGGAGCATTTCTTCATTACCTGACTTTCCTGGGAGAGTTTCTCACAGCAGTTAGGGGGACCGAGCAGGGCCTGGGCTGCAGTAAAGAAATAGACAGCGCCCTCCTGAGGCTATATGTGGAAGTGGAAGACAATGAAAATCTGCAGCAGCTTGTTGCTGTCGCTAACGCCTGCAGTCTGGAGTACTGCGTTCCTGTCCTGGAGCAACACGGCAGGTGAAAGGAAAAAGTATTTTTTACACAGATAGTTTTACAGTAATGCACAGTGCTCACATTTTCACCCAATCTGTGAGAATTTGCAAAATCTGACTGATATTTTAACCTATTTTTATTTGCAGATTTTTTGCATTAGGTCTCCTCTATAAAAGCCACGGATTACAAACAGAAGGAATAAAGGTATTATTTTTCCCTAAAATACTGCGCTTGATTACCAGCGGTGGCAATAGGGATTTTTTTTTTGGGGGGGGGGGGCTTTGAAGCAGAAATGCAAAAAAAGAAAAAAATCTTATGAATTTGCAATATTTTTTTTTCTTGTAGATTGCAACTTTCTCAAAAATTTGATTTTTTTTTCTCAAAAATTTGCAACTTTTTCATTCATTCATTCATTCATTCATTCATTTATCTTTAAACACTTAATCCTTTTCGGGACTTTTGCAACTTTTTTCCTTTTCAGTTTTTTTTCTCATAAATTTGCTATTTTTTCTTAGAAATTCTTATCTTTTTTCTCTTTGATTTGTGACTCTTCTCATAAAGCTACAACTTTTTTTCTCAAAAATTTGTGATTTTTTCTCATAAATTTTCAAATTTTTTCTTGTTAAATTTGCAAATTTTTTCTAAAAAAAAATTACTACTTTTTCTCAAAAAATTGCATTTTTTGTCATAAATTTTCAGCTTTTTTCTAATAAATTTGCAAAGGCTCATCTGGATGCTGGTTCAATTTTATTTTATGTAATAAAATTATAATTTGAAGCTGTTTTATATTTTTCATCATATCTTTGCACCTTTATTTAAGTTTGTACCTAATTTACATTTACACATTTGTGCCTTATGTTAAATTAGTGAATACCCCAACCCCCATGTTAAATAATAACAAATCACCTACTGAGTGGTGGGTAATAATAAGGTTCATTTATTCAAGTAAATTTTTCCAAAAGAATGTCCACATATAGAATAGTTTAATAGCAGGATATGTTTTTGTTGTTGTTGTTTTTTTAATTTTAGAACATTTAGGCAGAAACACTGAAGGAACAGCTACTCTTTGAAATACTTCATTTTACTGAAATCCTTGTTCTTCAATTCTGAATCAGAAAATGTTTAATTTATTGATGTCTGATGTTTCTGTATATAATTTGGATTATATTAGAAAGCATGAGAATAATTCATATTTTATTTTCCTCAGCACAGCAAATTTAAGAAGGTAAAGGCACCTAAACTGGGGCGATGCGGTGGTGCAGTGGTTAGCACTGCGGCAGCACAGCAACTCATCCTTGGCCATGGGATCCCTGGTTCGATCCCAGCCCCTGACCAACAGTGATCTGTGTGGAGTTTGCATGTTCTCCCCGTGTCTGCGTGGGTTTACTCCGGGATTTCTCCAGTTTCCTCCCACAGGCCAAAAACATGCAGGTTAGGTTAACTGGAGACTCTAAATTGGCCCTAGGTGTGAATGGTAAAGGGATAGCGCCGTACCGTGGCTGCTTCATCCATCCAGGTGGATGCCCTCAATTTCCCCTCTGGGAATCAATAAAGTATACAAAATTTAAAAAAATCAAACTGGCAAGAGTACACTGTACTAGAAGAAAGAAGCATTATGAATGTTGCAGATTTACAGATAAAAAGTTATAAATTTACATGAAAGAAAATCACAGATCTGGCGCAAAAGGTGAATACATACATTTACTTTTTGTTAAAGAAAAAGTTGTACATAATTGTGAAAAAAGTCAAAAAATATTCAGAAATGTTTCAAAATTACACAGAAAGTATTAATTTTCAAGAACTGTGAAGAAAACAAAAACAAATTTAAGGGAAAATTTTCACAAACTGGTGAGTAAAGTCACTACTCAAGCAACTTTTTAGTTGATGCTTTCATACTCTTATTCAGTATTTTTTGTGACTATACTCTAACTTATATTTGAATAATTAATATCCCCAGGTAACGCTACTTTGGGCTGAATATAATTTCTTGCTACTTTACCCACCTCTGTTGATTACTTATACATCATCTATGAACATAGCTTGTTATATTCTTCCAGACCTGGGTGAAGATCACAGATGGATTTTATACGGACCATTCCTGCTCTGATGTATATGGACACACAGTGAGGACCCTCAGCCAGCTGACAGACAGACACACTGTGTGGGCTTTTGCAGATTGGACTCTACAGAAAAACCAAGAGGTGCTTTTACCCCTCTATTTTTCACACTCTCACACAGAAGAGGGCAGAGATACACAAGTGAAGCATATTGTATCAGTGCTGGAAACGAGTGACAAAGTAAAAGGAAACAGGATTTTTGAAGCCATGCGTTATGTATGTAAATAGAAGGTATTAGTAAGATGGTGGCCGGGGTGGACGGGGAATGAGCAGGGGTGGTTAACTGCCAGTTCCAGTGGTGACGCCACTCCAGGTATAAAGGATGTAGGTGGAAGAGGCTAGTCCTCTTTCGTTGTGGGACACCTGGCCTGTCAGAGAGTGCCGAATGCCTGATGGTATTGTACACAGTATTTATAATAAAGTTCCATAAACAGTAGTCGCTGTCTACTTGTTATTGCCTCAATTATGGATGCAGCATTTGGCGATGAGGTAAAAGCAGTTGTGGAGAGGTCTGTTACCAGTTTTTGGCCATTTTTGGAAACCCCAAGCAAGCCACCCGTGTCTTGGCCTCAGTGGTTTGCCGCATTCACAAATTATTTAGTAGTATTGAACCTCGACGAGCTTGAGAAGTTTCGCGCGAGGGCTGTTTTGGTCCATAATTTAGGCATGGGGGGGCAAAGAATACTGGAAAACATTGGAGGAGCCGATAGTTTTGATGAAGTGATGGAGTTAATGGTGCTCTACTTTCGCGCACCGGAAAACGTCACTGTCTGGCACATTCAGTTTTAACAGTGCTGCCAGCAGTCGGGAGAATCGGTGAAGAGATTTCTGGCAGACCTCCAGGAGCTGACGAGAGCAATGCAAGTTCGGACCCCTGGAAGATGAAATGATACGGGACCAGTTGGCGGACCACATACACTGTCCAGCAGCCCGGTCCAGGCTTTTGACTCACCCAGGTGAGCTGATGTTGGCCACAGCTATCGAGCTCGCTCAGCAATTTGAGGCAGCAGAGACTATCGCGAGGGGCCTGACTGAAGGGGCTGCTCTGACCCAAGGCAAGTCTCATGCGAAGGCACTATTAGTGGACCCTGAAGGTGAGGACAGCAGAGAGGATGAATATGCCTCCGTGGTTAAAGTTAGGTCCGCCCCAGGTACTCCGCATTGTTATGGCTGTGGGTCCCCAAGTCACCGCTATAAGTCCAGGATATGTCCAGTGAAGGGCAAGCACTGTGGGAAGTGTGGTTTGCTGAACCATTTTGCCAGGGCATGCGCAAACTTTGAGCATAGGGACCGGTGGAGTGAGGCGGGTCCCTTGCAGAAGACTCCCACGATTGTCCACACCGTTTCCCCGGAGACCACGGGACGGATCGGGTGTGACGTAATGCTGGGTGGCGTCGAGGCTCCCCTGTTGGTGGATACGGGAGCTGTTATCTCCATTTTGAACTTGGTAACCATAAAGAGACTGTTTCCACACCGACAGATCAGGAAGCAGGAGAGACACTGGTTGGAACAGACTAGCCGTTTTGGGATTTGTGAAAATGGAGGCACGGTACAAGTCTGTTGTGGCACCCAAGGCCCGTGTTTATGTCACTGCTGCGGGTGTTAACATCATGGGGTGCAATCTTTTTTATAGCCTGGGGTTCTCTATAGCGAATGTGTCGGGTGAGGAGTGGTCAGGGTGCGGACTTTGGGGCCGACCAGCTCCGGTGGTGGATGGCGAGGAGGTGTGGGACTCAGACTGGCTGGATACTACAAGTGGAGAGCACGTTCGGCACCACACGACAATGCCCCAGGATGGACCCGATGCCGGTAACCACGTTGCCCTGGATGAGGGAGCTGGATGGCATGCCGGGACCCCCGGGGTGGCCCATAAGGACGAGGTGCCCGCGCTGGAGACTGAGGGAGCGAGATCTGAGAGTGCGGTTTTGAAGCGCTCACAACAATGGCCTGCCAAGAGAACATCAAACCGGACCCACAAGTGAACAGGATAGATGATGGAGGTCAGTCGGAACCAGAGTGATCCCGATAAGAAGAAAAGGGCTTCCCTGCGGGTTGGAGATGAGGTTCGACCCAGGGTTGAGGCCCGGATGAGAGGTGATCACGGGGCACGCGAGCGGCGTGATGAT
Organism: Pholidichthys leucotaenia; assembly: GCA_020510985.1. Lineage (NCBI taxonomy): Eukaryota > Metazoa > Chordata > Actinopteri > Cichliformes > Pholidichthyidae > Pholidichthys > Pholidichthys leucotaenia. The sequence goes on along the minus strand of CM035842.1, from coordinate 114,547,350 downwards.
CGGAGGCGGTTCCAGGTGGAGGCTGCCCGGAGCGATGGGTATCGACACCTGTCTGACAAGACCTGGAGGCATCCGAACGAGCTGCGTCTAGTGGTGGAGAAGAGGAGATGACGCAGTGAGAGCCCGGAGGTCAAGAGAAGGAGGCGCCTAGAAAGAGACCCATCCAAGGACTGAGGGTGTTTTACTGTGTGTGTTTTGATTTTAACCCAGGTCCTGCTGTACATAGTTAAACACTACTGTATTAGCACCCCGGATATTATTGGTTTGAAAAAAAAAAAAAAAAAAGAAGGGAGACGAAATTTTATGTTAAATTTTATAACTTATGTGTTTGTATAAGAGCAAAGTTTTAATGGCTAAGGATATTTGTAATTATTGGATTCATTCTGTGAATATGGTAAGGGTGAGCCAAGTGCAGCCTTCAGCTGCACCTGCGCTCACCTCGCCGGTCTCCAATGCCGCCGGTGACCCTGACCCTGTGTCTCTGTTCCCTTTGTCTGAGCCTTTCCCCAGGGTCACCGAGATTTGTCCAGCTTTGCCAGAGGTCTCCGTGGGTCCAGCCTCACCATTCAATTTCAATTCAATTCAACTTTATTTATATAGCGCCATTTCACAACAACAGTCATCTCATAGCACTATCAACTGTAGGGAGGACCCCCACAGTTGCAGAAAGACCCCAGCAATCAGGCGATCCCCTGTGAGCAAGCACTTGGCGACGGTGGAGAGGAAAAACTCCCTTTTAACAGGAAGAAACCTCCAGCAGAACCAGGCTCAGGGAGGGGCAGTCATCTGCTGCGACTGGCTGGGGGGTGAGGGGATAGAGAAGAAGAAAAGAACAGACATGTAGAGAGCAAACAGCACGATGGGGACTCAATCTATGGGAGAGAACAAACAAATGTTAATGACCAGCAAAAAAAAAATATTTCATAGAGAGTGAGGAAAGGAGTGAGGCCCAGTGCATTACTGGAGGTCCCCCGGCTGACTAAACCTATTAGCAGCATAACTAAGGGAGGGTTCAGAAAACACATGATCCCTCCCTAATTGTAGGCTATATCAAAAAGGTAGGTTTTAGCCCTATTCTTAAAAACAGAGATCGAGTCTGACTCCCGAATCCAGATTGGCAGCTGATTCCACAGGAGAGGAGCTTGATAACTGAAGGCTCTGCCTCCCATTGTACTTTTGGAGATTCTAGGTATTACAAGTAAACCTGCATTTTGGGAGCGTAGTGCTCTGTTAGGATGATACGGTAGTATCAGATCTTTTAAATAAAAAGGAGCCTGATTGTTTAGAGCTTTGTAAGTAAGAAGAAGGATTTTAAACTTAATTCTAAACTCTATGGGAAGCCAATGAAGGGAGGCCAGAACCGGAGAGATATGATCTCTCTTTCTAGTACCTGTTAAAACTCTTGCTGCAGCATTTTGGATCAGCTGAAGACTTTTTAAAGATGTTTTAGGACAACCTGATAATAAAGAATTACAATAATCTAATCTCGAGCTAACAAAAGCGTGGATCAGCTTCTCAGCATCACTCTGAGACAAGATGCTCCTAATCTTGGCAATATTACGCAAATGATAGAAGGCAGTCTTAGAAACAAATTTAATATGTGAATTGAAGGACAAATCCTGATCAAAAATAACTCCAAGGTTCCTCACAGAGCTATTAAGAGAAAGAGTAACTGCATCCAAACTGAAAGTTTGATTTGGAAAGGAATTTCTAAGGTTTTTTGGACCAACAAGAATGACTTCAGTCTTATCTGAATTTAATAGCAGGAAATTACAAGTCATCCAAACTTTGATTTCCTTAAGACAGGCTTCTAACTTGGCTAATTGATTAGTATCATCTGGCTTCATTGACAGGTATAATTGTGTGTCATCTGCATAACAGTGAAAATGTATACAGTGCTTTCTAATAATGTTGCCTAACGGAAGCATATATAAACTAAAAAGAGTAGGGCCAAGCACAGATCCCTGTGGAACTCCATGACTAAGCTTTGAGATGAGAGAAAACTCATCATTTACATGAACAAACTGGAACCTATCAGATAAATAAGATCTAAACCACTGCAACGAAGTTCCATTAAGTCCAACATAGTGTTCTAATCTATCAAGTAGAATATTATGATCAATAGTATCAAAAGCTGCACTAAGATCTAAAAGGACAAGTACAGAAACTAGTCCATTATCAGATGATATCTGAGATCTCCGTGGGTGCAGCTCCTCTTCAGTCCGGGTCTCCGTGGATGTGGTGTCCTAGTCGGGGACCATCGTAGGTGCTGCGCCCCAGCCTAACACAAACTTGGGTGCTGCGCTCCAGTGTGGGTCCACTGTGGGCATTACGCTCCAGCCCAGGGGCCACAGTGGGTGCAGCTATGGCCCAGTCTGGGTCCACCGGGGGTGAAGCTATGGCCCAGTCTGGGTCCACCGCGGGTGCAGCTTTGCTTCAGCCTGGAGCCACCGCAGGTGCTGCGATGTCCCAGTCTGGGACCACCAAGGGTGCTACAGGCCAGTCTGAGAGCATCGTGGTTCTCCCTCCTCTGTCTGACACCGTTGTGGTCCCCTCTCCTATGGCAGACAGCGTCGTGGTCCCCTCTCCTCTGCCAGATACCTTCATGGTTTCCTTTCCTCTGCCCGAGGCCATCGTAGTTCCCTCTCCTCCACCTGACATTGTCGTGGTTCCCCCCAACTCCTCTGCCCCCTCCTTCATTAAGCTTCCCCATGGGGCAGCCGCCTCCTGGGCCACCCTTTCTGCTTAGGTGGCTGAAGAACCCTGGCCAACCGCCTGACAGACTGTGCCATTGGGTTGGGTGGCTCATATTCTCCGGCAGGCCACCCGACTCTTACCACCTCGCCGTCTGCCAGGCCTGGGACTTTGCCTGGCCACCTGAGCTGTCTAGATCTTTGGTCCAGGGGGCCTAGGTGCCTGGTTCTGCATGGGTGTGGATCCTGAGCAAGGTTTTTTGTTTTTTGTTTCCTCTTAGTCTGAGTTTTGTTGGGATGTGAGTTCTGAGAGTTTTTCTTATTGTCTCTGGTTTGTTTCAGTCCCTCCGTGCCTGGGTCCCCCTCCACCCACCCGGAGTGGGGCCATTTTCTTGCTGGGGTGGGTTTTTTGTGGGGGGGGGGGGTGTTTTTCTTTCAATGTGGCCCGGGGTGTCTGGTGTCCACCCCTTGGGGAGGGGGGCTCTGTCACGATCTGAGCACAGGGGGATTCTGCTGAGCTCTGTCTCTTTGTCTTTTTTCTATATTTGCATTGGATTGTATTTTTGAGTTCTCATTCCTGTTATTTTACCTTTGGCTGAATTTCACACATTCTGTATTGCTTTTTAGTATGATTTATTTTCCTGTTTGCATTCATTGTTGGTTTGTTATTTACACATTTGGATTTACTTGTTTTTATTATATTCGTATCTTGTTGTGTTTTTTCTCTCTCTCTCCTTCTCGGGACTGCAGCTGTCAGTGGCACTTCCAGGGTTTTTTGCTCCATTGCTGGCGGTGTCCCTGTCAGCTATCAGTCCTGTCTTCTCCCTCTCCCTACTCCCAGCTGATTTCTGTTATAATCATTGTTACCTCCTGCCTGCTCATGGTATCCACACCTGCCATCATTTGTGTTCAGTTGTCTTTAGCTCTATTTAAGGATTATGATTTCTCCCCTTTTTTTCTGGAGTTTTAAAGTACAGTTTGTGTCAGAACCCTGTCCCCATTCTGGCATTTGCTCTCCATGTGTATCTTGTACTCTGTTTGTCGTTCGTAAGTTTGCTTTGAACACTATTTTGGATTTTTGTGTTTGTGCACAGTTTGGATTTTTTGTTTGTTAATAAATTTCACAACTAGCAGTTCAGCGCTTGGGTCTCTCTCCTCTTTGCCCCGAGGGGTAATACATGACAGCCGACCAACCAGGGGACGCAAACATTTGCACGTTCTGATCCACAGGTACCGGATTAAAACTGGAAAACAGGGCGGTACAAGAGGGTTGTTCCCCCTTGCTTTGCAACATCTCCACCAGCCGTCCCCGCCCAGTGGTTCCGAGTTCTTGGCACCACCGTGTTTTTGAGGCTGTCCACTCTCTTTCACGCCCGGGCGTATGGGCTTCGATTAAGCTGGTGGGGTTTAAATTCACCTGGCCCTGCTTATGCAAGGACACTTATGTGAAGGAGTGGGCTGCGGCATGCATCGTGTGCCAATGGGCTAAGGTCCAGAGGCTCACGAAGGCCCCCCTCGAACCTTTCTGGATTCCAGTCAGGAGGTTCAACCACGTACATGTGGATTTGGTGGGCCCCCTTCCACCGTCGCAGGGGTTCACACACCTTTTAACAATAGTGGACCGTACCACGCGTTGGCCAGAGGCAGTTTCACTGGCTTCCACCACATCTGCTGATGTTGCCCGCGCATTTTTGTCATCCTGGGTCGCACATTTCGGTTTCCCGTCGGACATCACTTGCAACAGGGGTCAAACATTTCTTTTCTGATAAGAAATGTCTCCCATGCAATAACAGTGACCTTGTCAAGAAGACACAAGAATTCAATGCTTGGCCTTCTCTAACCTTTTGAATGCACTTGTCCAACTATTCAATGTTTCAGTACTTTTTGCATAACTTGCTGTTCTTTAACAAGGTGCTTAACAGCAAAATTCACAGCAGGTGTTTGATCCATGAATCAACCAGTAAATTTTCTGGTTCAATTAGAATTGGTATTTAAAGAGTCCTCTTCATCATGCTGTTCACATTTTGACATCATGACACCAAGACGACACTTCACAATTGATCAACAGTACCTCACCATTGCGAGGCTTCAAACAGGATGTTCTCAGAGGAAAGTGGCCACTGAGCTTAATGTGTCACAGAGTGTCATCAACAGGTTGCAACAGAGATACAGAGAGACTGGAAAAGTCACAGAAAGGCATAGAAGTGGACATCCTTTGGCCACATCCCACGCTGATGACTGCTTCATTGTGAACAGTGCCCTGTGGAACCGGATGATGAATGCCACTCAACTCCAGGCACATTTAAGGGAGGTGAGAGGCACCCAAGTGTCACGTCAGGCCATTCAAAATCGTTTATATCAGCGTGGTCTGCGTGCTAGATGACCTGCAAGGGTACCTGACCACACATCAGGCACAGGCGTCATCGTTTGCATGGGCAAGGGAGCATTTACACTGGACAAGGGACCAGTGGGCTTCAGTGCTGTTCTCTGATGAAAGTCGATTCACGCTGAGCAGAAATGATGACCGCCAACGATGTTGGCGATGTCAAGGAGAGCGCTATGCATCAGTCACTGTTGTCACCATGTTACAGCCTGGGCGGGTGTGTCTAGTCAATACAGACCTGCCCTACACCTTGTGAATGGTACAGTGACAAGTCAATACTACTTGAATTATATATATATATACAGTGGGGCAAAAAAAGTATTTAGTCAGCCACCAATTGTGCAAGTTCTCCCACTTAAAAGATGAGAGAGGTCTCCAGTTTTCATCATAGGTATACCTCAACTATGAGAGACAAAATGAGAAAAAAAAAATCCAGAAAATCACATTGAAGGATTTTTAATGAATTAATTGGTAAATTCCTCGGTAAAACAAGTATTTGGTCACCTACAAACAAGCAAGATTTCTGGCTCTCACAGACATGTAACTTCTTCTTTAAGGGGCTCCTCTGTCCTCCACTCATTACCTGTATTAATGGCACCTGTTTGAACTCATTATCAGTATAAAAGACACCTGTCCACAACCTCAAACAGTCAGACTCCAAACTCCATTATGGCCAAGACCAAAGAGCTGTCAAAGGACACCAGAAACAAAACTGTAGACCTGCACCAGGCTGGGAAGACTGAATCTGCAATAGGTAAGCAGCTTGGTGTGAAGAAATCAACTGTGGGAGCAATTATTAGAAAATGGAAGACATACAAGACCACTGATAATCTCCCTCGATCTGGGGCTCCACGCAAGATCTCACCCTGTAGGGTCAAAATGATCATGAGAACGGTGAGCAAAAATCCCAGAACCACACGGGGGGACCTAGTGAATGACCTGCAGAGAGCTGGGACCAAAGTAACAAAGGCTACCATCAGTAACACACTACACCGCCAGGGACTCAAATCCTGCGGTGCCAGATGCGTCCCCCTGCTTAAGCCAGTACAAGTCCAGGCCCGTCTGAAGTTTGCTAGAGAGCATTTGGATGATCCAGAAGAGGATTGGGAGAATGTCATATGGTCAGATGAAACCAAAATAGAACTTTTTGGTAAAAACTCAACTTGTCGTGTTTGGAGGAGAAAGAACACCATACCTACTGTGAAGCATGGGGGTGCAAACATCATGCTTTGGGGCTGTTTTTCTGCAAAGGGACCAGGACGACTGATCCGTGTAAAGGAAAGAATGAATGGGGCCATGTATCATGAGATTTTGAGTGAAAACCTCCTTCCATCAGCAAGGGCATTGAAGATGAAAAGTGGGTGGGTCTTTCAGCATGACAATGATCCCAAACACACCGCCCGGGCAATGAAGGAGTGGCTTCTTAAGAAGCATTTCAAGGTCCTGGAGTGGCCTAGCCAGTCTCCAGATCTCAACCCCATAGAAAATCTTTGGAGGGAGTTGAAAGTCCGTGTTGCCCAGCGATAGCCCCAAAATATCATTTCTCTAGAGGAGATCTGCATGGAGGAATGGGCCAAAATACCAGCAACAGTGTGTGAAAACCTTGAGAAAACTTACAGAAAACGTTTGACCTCTGTCATTGCCAACAAAGGGTATATAACAAAGTATTGAGATGAACTTTTGTTATTGACCAAATACTTATTTTACCGAGGAATTTACCAATTATTTCATTAAAAATCCTTCATTGTGATTTTCTGGATTTTTTTTTTCCTGTGGCTTCCGTCTGGCCACTCTGCCATACAGGCCTGATTGGTGGATTGCTGTAGAGATGGTTGTCCTTCTGGAAGGTTCTCCTCTCTCCACAGAGGAATGCTGGAGCTCTGACAGAGTGACCACTGGGTTCTTGGTCACCATCCTGACTAAGGCCCTTCTCCCCCGATTGCTCAGTTTAGATGGCTGGCCAGCTCTAGGAAAAGTCCTGGTGGTTTCAAACTTCTTCCATTTACAGATGATGGAGGCCACTGTGCTCATTGGGACCTTCAAAGCAGCAGAAATTTTGCACCCTTCCACAGATTTGTGCCTCGAGACAATCCTGTCTTGGAGGTCTGCAGACAATTCCTTCGACTTCATGCTTGGTTTGTGCTCTGACATGTACTGTCAACTGTGGGACCTTATATAGACAGGTGTGTGCCTTTCCAAATCATGTCCAATCAACTGAATTTACCACAGGTGGACTCCAATTAAGCTGCAGAAACATCTCAAGGATGATCAGTGAAACAGGATGCACCTGAGCTCAATTTTGAGCTTCATAGCAAAGGCTGTGAATACTTATGTACATGTGATTTCTTAGTTTTTTATTTTTAATAAATTTGCAAAAATCTCAAAAAAACCTTTTTTCACATTGTCATTATGGGGTATTGTGAGTCGAATTTTGAGGAAAAAAATAAATTTAATCCATTTTGGAATAAGGCTGTATCATAACAAAATGTGGAAAAAGTGAAGCACTGTGAATCCTTTCAGGATGCACTGTATCTAAATTCACTATATAGCGAGGAGGGAGGGAGTGAGTGAGTGAACATTCCGAACACAGCACAAGAGTGTTGTGAGGTGTGCTGTACAGGTGACAGATGGATTGAAGTTTGGGGTGGGATTCTAGGGATCAACTTTGAGCTCCTTCTTATTTGCAGTGATGATGGACAGACTAATGGATGAGGTAAAGAGATCAAGGCTTGCCTATTAATGTTGACAGGCAACTTTATACTTAACTAGAGGGCGCTATGAGAGTGCATACCTCCACCAAGGCCATATCTCTCAGAATGTTGGTTTGTCTGTCTGTCTGTCTGTTAGCAGGGTTACACAAAACTACTTTTGTCTTTTTCCATTTTCTTCAACATTGCAAGATAGAGCCTTGACAGAGCAATGTAAAAGAAAGTGAAAAAGTCTTGCAGAATATGCATCCTGACCCAAATCACCTCTAATTTTAATGGGTTCATCCGTAGCCCAAGGGCCACCTCTGGTGAAAATTTCATCCAGTTCCATCCAGTAGTTTTTGTATAATCCTGCTTGCAGACAACTCAGAAGTCTTACCTTGAGGCTCAGCTGTCTTTTGGCTCCAGGTAGTTTTTTGGCTAATAATTGCTCAGAATGACTCTCGCCATAGTACAGCGTGTCAACCGTGGTTACAAAGTGCCAGCATGAGGTCTCAGTCTGAGGACCTCTGCAGTCACCATCTTGCCTTATTAAAATGGTTTGTTGAGCAACTGAGGGAAAATTGAAGGAAACTGCATTCTCATTAGCAACTCATCAGTGTGAAGGTGGAAGCCAATCAGAAATGTTATCTGAAATGGTACCATGATTCGAATGGAGGTTTAGGGGTGTACTCACTTTTGTTGCCAGCGGTTTAGACATTAATGGCTGTGTGTTGAGTTTGAGGGGACAGCAAATTTACACTGTTATACAAGCTGTACACTGACTACATTGTATCAAAGTGTCATAGCTTCAGTGTTGTCCCATGAAAAGATATAATAAAATATTTTCAAAAATGTGAGGCGTGTACTTACTTCTGTGAGATACTGTATACCCAAATAAATCAAAGTGAGGCAAACTAGAGCACCGACATGTTGCACATTTTTTCCACATTTCTCCATGATTTTTCTTTACTGACATGCTTCAAACATTACAGGCCTTTAAGCCCCTATCTCACGAAGTGGCGAATGCTGAGGAACGTTCACTAACATTGCAATTGTTGGGGTTTTGTCAGCGTTCGTAAAAGGTTGTGCAACAGTTCGCCAACAGTTTTTATGGTGGCAGTTTATCTTGTCGCAGAAAAACTGTGACCATAAAAACTGTTGGGGAAATGTTGTGCAACCTTTCACAAACCCTGATGAAACCCCAACAATTGCAAAGTTCACAAACGTTCCTCATCATTCACGGACAGGTGTACCCATGCGAATTTTTCCATTTTTGTGTGTGTGACTGATTCTTTCTTGGTGCAAAAATATGTTTTTGCACTCTTAACACTCAGACTGTGACACTAAGACAAACCCTCCACTCTTTCTAAAGATTAGCTTCAGATGACTACTGCAAATGAATAAATGAAAAAAACTTATGTAAATGATTTTACTTTTCAAAATGCAAAAGAGCAAACAGTGCCCTTTTTTAACAGAGGAATCATGTCTGAGCCAATTCCAAGACACAATATAGACAGCAAATGTTATAAAATGAACTGTGGAAGGTTTTGGGGGTTTACTGTCTATCCTCTGATCATACGGCGGTGTTTTCCATGGAAACCACCTGTGGTCACCCTGATGACCGGCGGGAATGTGACCATCCTCCTCTGCTGTATATATACATCCTAGCATGGTTTCCACTGTGTATATTTGTCAACACAAAGCTGGGAATAGAAAGTCAACAACTGAGAGGCAGCATGTGAATTTTTTTTTAAACTCACATTATGTATTAATAGACTTTTATGTCCATCCACTCAAGTTAAATCACAATTACATGTTTAAACATTTTTTAAAGTAAACAGGTAGCAAGTGCAAAGTATTTCGATTCATTTAATTTATCAATCGTAAAACATAAAATTAGATGTGTGAACTGTGCATGGAATAAGAGGCAATTTTACCAACACCATCTAATGTGCGTAGAAGTAAAATCCAAATAAAAGTACACATTTTCAATGTGTCCTCGTGTACAGTATGGAAACCGTTTGAATAAACACATTCAGGTAGACTCAAGTTGTGTTTGTCTATTCTTGCTGTGATTTTGCCATTAAAGCTAACCATAACTACTCTTGATCCCAAAGCATTTTGAGAGAAGAGCTACGGAGACGCCTAAATCAGCTTGGACACTAACTTGTACATTTGGCTGGTTTTAATCAAGACAGAGAGGCTTGTTGGATTGTGGAGGACTTATGAATTAATCCTGACTGTGTGTGATCAGTCACCAAAATATCCTGTTTTCTCTCCTAATTGGGGTTATGGGGGATATCTCATTGTTATTTCTAGAGTTGTTTTAGTAATAGGTCTTAAGAAGCATTTACAGTGTGTAGCCAGGATTATGGGCTGCATGAATATTATGTCTGACTTAAGCTCTCACTTGAGATTTCTCACTTTGAATGGATAAATTTAACCATGTACTCAAAAACAACCTGAATCACAGGACCAAAGAAAACCACACTTTCAGCCTTGTTGGTTTCATGTGGTTGCAGGAAAGCTGCCACATCCCTTCCTCCTTATCAAGCTCTTGTAATTTTGATAATGCTACCACATAAATTTTATCTCCTGCAAAGTCACTGAAGCACTCATGAAAGGGGAAAAACAAATTAGCTCGGGGATGCAAGGTAGCCTGTCAGTTTAAATGGACTACCTGGGCTGCTGCTTTGTGACTGGCTGATCTTTGGGCTGTGCCTGATGACCAGTGACCAGTAGGTGGATCTCAGGCCGAGGCTGTGTCCTCTCTCCTTCCTTCTCGTGGACATCCTCTAGGAGCACTGATGTTGTTTTGAACACGGTGCCTCAAAAATGTTTTTCTCATATTTGATGCTGTTGACCAAAAAAACCATGAGCAACCAAAATGTAAACATACACAGACACAAATACAAACACACCTTCTTAAATTAAGGCTTCAGACAGGCAGACAGACATATCACTGGAATATTTATTGTACCTTTCGAGCAATCTGGTGTTCTGTGCATGACTGGCTTTTGGGATCACAGCGGAGTGCCCTGGGGTGCCACAGGGCTGGGACAAATGGCCATTTCACAAATGAGAGGGATGGACTGGACGCAGACATCAGCAGTTATGAAGGAAAGAACGGTGGGTACCCAGACACTGGTCACCCATTATAAATATCCATGCTACCACAGAGCCAAGGACATTTTCCTGTGTGTTGCCTTTCTAAATATAAGAAGAAAAAAAGTGCCTGATGTCTGGACTGCAGGATGTAACTGTGCACAAGCAAGCATAGTTTTGGTTTGCGCTGATAATAAATGTTTCAGAAAACAGTCAGTGTTCTCCATGGAACCAATGCTTCAAAACACAAGCTCTGTCATTACACTATTAAAAAGGTGCATTGTTTCAATTTCTCTGAAAAGACAGTTAAATGTACTGATACTGGCAGATTTTTTAAACTGACAGTGTTATGTCTGAAAAACTGGTAGGACCGACAGAGAGTGGTATTTGCTGGGAACACAAACTATATTACATAAAACATTATTATGGTGGTACAGCAGTGTTAATGGTTGGGAGGCCGAGTGCCAAAGGAGAGCTGAAAGAGACTGTAAAATGGCCATCCCTTACCTTTATATGCTTGGCGTGATGACATCACCAAGCGGCCGCGTCATCATGCCGATGCTTACCAAACCTGTAGTTTTCCTTACACCACATCCCCCCCCCATTGGAAAAACAGAACAACACATATGTTCGAACTGACCTTCCCCAATTTGATACAGAGAAAGAACCCCAAACTACCTAGGGCCAGTGGGTAGACTACCACGTGGCCCAGCGCGGCTGAGTGGTTTATTATGCCACTATTCGCTGGCAGCCACATCCCTAGCTAAGCAGTCCTTCTTTTATTGAGGAAGGCAGCTCAGTTCAAGGGGCCCTGATGCAAGCCCGTGGTGGACGCGCCCCTGGAAGTGTGGAGGCCCGTGGACCGGGATCGTCTTCTTCGAAACCCCAGTCCGGATACCACACCGTGCGAGTAGACTCCCACGTAGCAGTGTCATCTGGAGCAGCTGCTCGAACTTGGTGAAGGTGGTTGGCATGCCACACTGAACCATCTGCCAGCTGGAAGGTCACTGGCCCAAGCTGCGCGGTGATCTTGATGGGTGCTGGTAGTGGTGGAGATGGTGTTGAGGCCGACTGCGGGTTCGGTCATTCGGTTCTGCAGACCTGAACCCAGTCCATCACCACGAGCAGCATCCTGTTTGGCTGTACTTGGCGTCGTGATTGTGATGGTGTGGCTCTCATGTCTGCTGTGAAGCATCCACCAGGTTGTGGTGGTCCTGCTGTGTCCTGTTGGGTCACAAACTCTTCATCCCGTGGCTCAGCGGTGGCTCCTGGAGGCTGATGCCAGTCGTGGATTCGGAAGGCATCTGGTGGCTCTACTGCATTTTGCTGGATTGAGGACTTTTCATCCTGCAGCTCAGCGGCGGCTCCTGGAGGCTGGTGCCAGGCGTGGATTCGGAAATTATCCAGCCTCTTCTTCTTCCCCTCTCCTGGGAGGTCTGGTCATGGCGATGTGTTGCTGTTGCCGTTGGTAAAACCTGCACTGGGTTGTTGTGTGCTGAGGTTCCCGATAGACGCGGGGTCCCTCTCCTGCAGCGGTTCCCTGAAGCTTATGCTGGGCGAGGATCTGAGGCAATTCCTGTCTTGCTCTCTCTCCGTGCTGTGTTCACTTTCTGTGCTGTGTTCTCTCTCTGCACTGTGTTCACGCTCTGTGCTATGCTCTTTGGCTAGCTTGTCATGGATTAGCTCGTCTTCTGAGGGCCCGAAGGTGCACCTGTTCGCTAAGACTTGGAGCTCCGTGGCATAGCGTTGAGTTGACTCACCCACACGCTGTCGGCACTGATAAAACACACATCTTCAGGCTATCACGCTCTCTGGAACATTGAAGTGTTTGGTTAGTAAACCAACACACTCATTGTAGGTGTCGTAGGTGTCAGCGGGTCCAAACATCCGGAAGATACGCAGTCTCTTGATGCCGAGGCAGTGGAGTAGCACGACCTTTAGCTTAGCATCGCCAGCGTGTCTCAGGCCAGTGGTGGTTATGAACTCTACAAACGGTCCATAATACGACTGGGACCAAGGGATAGGTGGCTCACCAGGCTCACTGAGGAACAGCGGCGCCTTCGGGACTGGATTCTTCATCCTCGGTTTTCATCTTCAGTCATCCTTGTCCCTATTTGTTATGTCTGGAAAACATGGAAGAACTGACAGAGAGTGGAGTTTGCTGAGAACACAAACTTTATTACAACACACTATTACGGTGGTATAACAGTGTGCTGGTTGGGAGGCCGAACCCGAGAGAGCCATAAAAAGAGGCTGTGAAATGGCCGTCTCTCACATTTATATGTTCGGCGTGATGATGTCACCAAGCAGCCGCGTCACCGTGCCAACGCTGACCAAATTTGTGGTTTTCCTTACATTAGGGTTAGTCACTAAAAATACTTGCTGAAAGTTAGAGAAATGGCATAAATTAGGTGATTGCCTAGTTTACACACACTACAACTGTAACCACTAGAAGTAGCTTAATGTCAAAATTATACAAATAGGTCATAACCCCTCTTGGTAAAAATGTCCACAGGCTTTTTTTTGTTGGATTGCCTTCTCTACAGCATCAGCTGTTTGGTAGGGAACGCGACCCACAAGTGCTCTGAGATGAATGGAGTGACTCAAGTTTTGGAGACCCAAGTTTCTAAAAGCACAGTACCTTTAAACACCGAGCCCCCACCTCTACCATCAATTGAGTTGAACAGAATGCTGAACTCAATTTTTGGAGATATTTCCAAACCTCAATCTACCCACCATATTAAGCAGATAGAGGTGCTGGGCTGCATCTGAATTTTTCTTTTTAATTATTTTTGGCATTGTTAATCAGCAGTTGTAGGTGTTACATTTTGTATCATCTGAGAAAAAACCCTGATATATTGCGATCTATTGAGCATATTGGCTTCATATTCTCACATTTGATGAAAGACTTTCCTTCTAGGCTATTTATAGAAGTTTAAATCTCTTAATCTGAAATGCTTCTACAGTGTAACATTTACTAGTAAACTGCTGGAAGCTGTTTCACCTTCATTTCTAACAAATCAGCTTGAAAAGATCCTGCCTTGTCCAATTTTCATGCAATTAAGTGATGAAAGACTTCTTTAAACAATAAATGTTAACGCATATGGAAGCTGAAGAATATATCATACTGTAGGATAGAGTGATATCATAAACATAAGTGACAATATTTGCACATGTATGCTTTGCTTATGCCCAAAAATACCATGAGACACATGGAACCTTAGGATTATGAAACACCAGCAGGTACCCCACTAAATAAAACCTGTAGCGAAAAATAAATGCACAATGCTTCACTGTGCATCATACATCATATTTATAGTCAGAGCCACAAATTACTGTATCATGTCCCTTATAACGCATTTTTCAATCTTAGTGGTTGCCAAGAAACAAGAATTTTAATTTCAGTCTTTTTGTAGCAATAATGGCAACGTAGAAGAAAACCTAAACGATTCAACTTAATTCCCCCTTCATCCAGTAAAACTAATATAGCTGAACAAGTATGGAAATAAATAGCGAGAAAGGATGTTCAAAGCATATCTTTTTTTAAACTCCTAAGGCAACACTCTCATTTTCATTTCTTGCTACCTTGGGGTTTGGCAGAATGCCGCTGGGAGAAATGTGTAGGGGGCCCAAAGGAGACACAGACAGCAGAGACAGCGACCACAGGCACCCACCCTGCCCTGCTGCACCCAAGCATTGGATATATACAGCACATCACACTGTACAGGGCAATATTGTTCCTCCACACCCATCTCAGTGAATGTGTAATTTGAGGGGGATATCTCACTTTTGGACATAACTGCTACTTTCAGAGTAATAATCTGTTACTTAAACTACTTATCCTTAAAGTACATCAACATACATAGTTTACGTAGGACCTCAAGAAGTCATAAGAAGGATCCGTTTGAGTCCTACAGGACACATTATGCAGTGGTTGTTATGTCGTAACTCGAAGACAAGGAAGAGGCCAGGAGTGGCGTTGAATGCTGCTTTATTAAACCAGCTGGGCTCTATACACCCAACCACACATGCAGCCGCTTGGCAGAGGAAAAGCGGAAGAGACCGCCCCTCTACCAGCAGCCCATCTTGTAACACTGGAGATGGCGGAACCGGAAACCGGGGCTGCCATCCCGTACCACACAAATAAGAGCTCCAGTAATAACAGTATATGAACATTGAACAAATACATAACACCCTCCCCCCCCACACACAGAAAAACTCCAAAACACACACACACAATCAACCCACACCAATTTGGAACCCGAATCATCCACTAAACATAATCAAACCAAAAATCACCAAAAGGGGCCTATGACATTCACACCAAAAGAACTAAAATTAGGGGGGATGGGTAGACTGCCGTCCTACCCCCCCACACGGCGAGGTGGCTTATTCTGCCGCCTATGCTATAGAAGTCCGGTAAAAAAAAACCAGAAACAACCTACTGTTGTGTCTCCTACATAATATAAAATATTAAAACAATCCCCAAAACTATTAACATAAAACAAAATTGAACAGCTGGAACACGTTCATGACTTGATGAGGATGACCCGTGCACCCCCCTTCCCGACCCTTCACCATCAGTCCACCCCTGGCAGAAGTCCACTTTGCAGACCACAGCTGGTCGCCTCCACCTCAGAGCGTCTTCTCCTCCACGCCTCCAACCGCTCCAACCGTCTGGGATCATGCCCATAGAAGATATTGATTGTGCCTCTCACACATCACCTGCAGCCGACCCTGGTACCGTTCCATATCCCGCTTCTGTCTCACTGACCTGGACCTCACCTCCGCCCAAGCCCGAACCCAGTCTGCAACTCCAAGTGGGGCCTTGCACGGCCTGCGGTGTTTCCACCTGGCACTCGCTCTTCCAGTGCCACTCAGTCCTGCCCCGACTGCTTGTAGCTCCGCTGCTGATCCCGTCCCGTGTTCACCAGTCTTCCACGGCCGTGCTCTGGGAACGTCTGAGACCATCGTTTGGGCCCTGCTCATCGCTGCAGGTCCTCCGTTATGCCGCCTGGCACACACATCCAGGGCAGCTTGGACACTGGCACCGGAGCCCTCTCGCGGCGACCCTGAGCGTGATGCAGCCTGTCCACTTTCCATAGTGCCCTGCATCGTCCTGGACCCTTGGAACCGGTCAGTCCCACAGTCCACCACCTGACCACTCTTCCCCAGTGCCGCTCCTGATGGAGAATCCAAGGCCATAAAATAAGTTGCAACCCATGATGTTAGAGCCGTAGGCCATCACGATGAACTCCATGGCGGCCATCATCGCCGACTTGTACGGCGCCGTCAACGTGATAGTACCCACCGTGGCCAACCGTCCTCCTCCATAGCCGCAAAGCGACACTGAGAAACTTCCAATCCTGTAGGGGGAAAACACTGTCTTACTGTAGCCCAATTCAGCACAGAACTCTCCGCTCCTGTGTTGACCAACATTGGTACTGGAACTCCATCCAAAATTACCGTGCAGCATGTGCGCCCATCAGAACTCAGGGACACCGTGTGTACCACTGTTGGAGCAGGAGAAGTTGAAGTCTTGGGCGGACTCTCTTGTCCAGCTGACTGGCACATCCTCACAAAATGATGGAGATGGCCACAATTTCCACAGTGCTTCCTTCTTGCTGCACACTCTCTGGCCTTGTGGCAGTGCTTTGTGGACCCACAACCCACACACCTGGACTTCGCCGGGGCAGACCTCATCCATACAGCATTGGCCTCTTCCACATCATCCACAACGCTCCCATCGCTGTCCGGGTCCACTACCCGTGCAGCCATGGGGGATCTTGAACCTCCTGGCAAAAGGCGCTCATTTAGCTCCCGAGTTAGCCTATCTGTCGCTTCCAGCTGTAGCGCCAACTCAACAGCCCTAGTCAGCGTCGACTCTCCTGGGAACATGAGCAGCTTGGAGCGGACTGCAGCACAGTTGGTATGTTCCGCTAACTGGTCGCGTACCATTTCTTCGTCCAATGGCCCGAACCGGCACTCCACGGCCAGCTGCCTTAAATACGACACGAACCACTGGATTGGTTCACCTACCTGTTGGTAGCGCTGTCTGAACTTAATCCGCTTAACAATGACGTTGTCCAGCACCCTGAAATGGCGGGCCATTAACTTGACCACTTCTTCATACGTGTCCACATCTCCAAGCGTGCCCAAAATTCTTTGTCCCTCTATTCCCAGGTTGTGTACTAATAATGCACAAGCTCGCAGCTTCTCCATTCTTCCCAGGTCCAACGCTACCATGTATGTCTGGAAAGCCTCATACCAACGAGGCCACAGCACAGACAGCTCCCACAGGAGCTCCAGGAATGGAGGAATTGGTGTTCCACATGCCTCCATGAGTTTACCTCTCTTCGCCAAATGTTATGTCATAATTCGAAGACAAGGAAGAGGCCAGGAGTGGAGCTGAGCACTGCTTTATTAAACCAGCTGGGCTCTGTACACCTGACCACACATGCAGCCGCTTGGCAGAGGAAAAGCAGAAGAGACCGCCCCTCTACCAGCAGCCCCTCTTATACCACCAGAGATGGTGGAACCAGAAACCGTGGCCGCACGGTACCACACAAATAAGAGCTCCAGTAATAACAGTATATGAACATTGAACAAATACATAATAGTGGTCCCTGTGTTTTTTTAGCTTGTCTTAATTTTTTTTAATTTTTTTGTTACGGTGTAGACGCTGGGATAATCATCTCAGACTGGATGCAGAGGGTAAACAGATGAGGACAATAGGTATTGAGATGGGAGAGATTATGGTGATGTAGCAGGAAGGAGTAGCGAAGTGTTGAATGTATTGTGATGCGAGATGCCGTGCAGATGTGAGATGGGCGGATGATATAAAAGGAGAGACCCTGGTGTATTGAAGTAATGCTTTTTCTGTGTATGACTGATGTGAGAGTGAATAAAGTCGTCTGCTGCAAGAGTCTGGCTCCGTTATTTGCACTCTCCACACTGGGGACCCTTGACAAATTATGGAACACGAGGCAAGAACCCTGGAGTCGGCCCGGACAGGAAGCCCCAGCAACGCGGCAAGCATCCCAGAGGCGGCCCTGACGGAAAGCCCCAGCAACGCGTGCGCTGTTTCGGTCAAACTACCGGACTTTTGGCTGCACGACCCGCGGTCTTGGTTCCACCACACCGAGGCTCAGTTCGCCCTCTGGGGAATAACGGCAGACGACACCAAGTATTACTATGTGGTCGCAGTGCTGGACGCTCAAACGTCTCAGCAAGTAGCGAGCCTGCTCCAACAGCCTCCAGCCCATGACAAATACGGGGCTCTCAAGGCCGCGCTTACCCGGCGCTACACGCTCTCGGACTGTGAGAGAGCAGAGAGGCTTCTGAGGCGCTAGGAGATGGGTCAGCAGTCGAACTGATGGAGAAGATGTTGGCATTGATGGGCACGGACGACGGGCATTTTCTGTTTGCCCACCTTTTCCTCCGGAACCTCCCAACAGAGGCAAGAGTGGTCTTTGCCAATTCGCCGTTGCTGGCCGCGCGTGACTACCGTGCGCTAGCCCAGGAGGCAGATCGGATCATCCTCACCACCAGAGCCCTCACAGTGAATGCGGCGGCGCCAGAACCCAGCGAGATGACCAGCAGAGGTGAGGAGCCACCAACGGTAGCAGCAGCAGGGGCCAGAATGCACCAGAGAGACACGCTCTGCTTCTACCACCACCGCTTTGGAGAGAATGCATGCAGATGTGTGCCACTATGCTAATTCAAGTGTTCGGGAAACGCCAAGGCCGGCAGTCGGTAGCAGCTGCAACCGCCGGTGAAGAGAACAAGCTGCTCTACGTGACGGACTCGCGCTCAGGGAGACGGTTTGTCACAGACATCGGCTCCCAAAAGAGTCTCATCCTGCCGTCCTACGCCGACCGGCTAGCGGGAGCTAGCGGCCCCGAGCTGGTAGCCGTAAATGGCTCGGACATTAAGACTTTTGGTGAGAGAACACTGACTTTATCCCTACACGGCCGTATGTACGAGTGGACTTTCGTCATAGCAGCATTGAGTTTTCCAGTCTTGGGAGCTGATTTTCTGTGTGCACACAGGTTGCTAGTCGATGTTGCTAACAGATGCCTGGTTAATGCAATGTCTTTTGATTCTCTCCCCTGTACAGCTCGAGGGGCCGGGCCAATAACACAAGCAAACGTCACAGCTCCAGGCGGTAAGTTCCACACACTGCTCACTCAGTTCCCAGCACTCACGGTCCCGACGTTTTCGGCGGCCAGCACTAAACACAGGGTGTAACACTTTATCACCACCACTGGGCCGCCCGTTTTCACACGACCTCGGTGCCTGGACACAGCTAAACTGGCCATAGCGCGCGAGGAGTTTGCCAACTTGGAAAGGTTGGGCATCATCAGGCACTCAAACAGCCCATGGGCATCCCCACTACACATGGTCCCTAAGGCCGAGGGATCATGGCGACCGTGTGGAGATTTCCACAGGTTGAATAACGCCACAGCACACCACCGCTACCCATTCCCCATATTCAGGATTTTTCCGTTCACCTCGCAGGGGCATGCATTTTTTCTAAAATAGAGGTCCCGGTGCGTGCGGAGGACATACCCAAAACAGCGGCAATAGCTCCATTTGGTTTGTTTGAGTTTTTACGCATGCTCTTCGGATTAAAAGGCGCGGCACAGACATTCCAACGCATGATGGATGCGGTGTTGCACGATCTGCCATTTATGTTTGTCTACCTGGATGATATCCTGGGGGCCAGTGCGTCCGAGGACGAACACGTAACCCACCTCAGGACGGTCTTCCGGAGGTTGGAAGAGCACAGGTTAATAATCAACCCGGCGAAATGCCAGTTCGGCGTGACGGGGATTGACTTTTTGGGGCACCGCGTCTCACCGGAGGGAGTGATACCCTTGCCCGACAAGGTGCATGCCGTGGCGAATTTTCCCTGGCCTCAGACGGTCAGGGCGCTGCAAGAGTTTTTGGGGATGGTTAACTTTTATAACCGGTTCCTCCCTCGCACAGCTCAGCTCATGCAGTCATTGTACGCCATGCTCAAGAAACAGAAACCGGCGGACAGAGTCGAATGGACTCCGGAGCGGAAGCAGGCATTCTCTGAGGTTAAAACAGCCCTGGCAAATGCCACACTGTTGGCGCACCCAAACCCAGCGGCCCAGATAGCGCTCACTACCGATGCCTCGGACGTGGACATAGGGGCTGTCGTGGAGCAACGTGTCGCCGGTTCGTGGCAGCCGCTCGCTTTTTTCAGCAGGGCTTTGTGCGACAGTGACCGTAAATACAGCGTGTTCGACAAAGAGTTGCTGGCTCTCCACCTGGCCATACGCCACTTCCAGTTCTGGCTGGAAGAGCGCAGCTTCACCGCATTCGAGGACTACAAGCCGCTAACATTCGCGATGGCCAAGGTTTCAGAACCACGGTCGGGCCGGCAGCAGAGACAGCTGGCCGCGATCTCGGAGTTTACGACCGATATTCAGCATGTGTCGGGTAAACTGAATGTGGTGGCGGACTGCCTCTCCCGCACAGTAGTGGCCCCGGTCTGCGTAGGGATAGATTATACAGCCATGGCCGCAAAGCAGACTGGCGATGCAGACGTGGGCGCACTCCAGTCTGGACCAACAGGGTTAAGGCTGGAGAGCAGAGTACTGCAAGATGGCAGCCCCCCCTAATCTGCGACGTCTCCACGGGACGCCCGCGTCCGGCGGTCCCAGTTGCTTGGCGCCGCCGAGTGTTTGAGTCAGTTCACGCTCTGGCGTACCCAGGAGTGCGCGCGTCAGTCAAAATGGTGGGAGTGAAGTTCGTTTGGCCAGGCCTGCGCAAACAAGTGAAAGAGTGGGCGGCAGCCTGCGTATCGTGCCAACGAGCCAAAGTGCACAGGCACACGAAGACTCCTTTGGAGCCGTTTCGTATACCGGCTAAGAGTTTCCACCATGTTCACGTGGACCTCGTGGGCCCCCTCCCGCCATCGCAGGGAGGGGGCCCACCTTCTGACAGTGGTGGACCGTACCACACACTGGCCAGAAGCAGTCCCGCTGGCAGCAACCGCGTCCGTGGACGTGGCGCGTGCTTTTTTGACGACATGGGTGGCACGTTTTGGCATCCCGTAGGACATCACGTCTGATGGGGGCCCTCAGTTTGTTTCCGACCTCTGGTCCACGATGGCCCATAGCCTGGGTGTCGCAATTCATCGCACAACCGCGTACAACCCACAGGCCAATGGGTTATGTGAGCGTTTCCATAGGTCACTGAAAGCAGCGCTCAGGGCTTTGCTGATGGATGCAAATTGGGTAGACCAGTTGCCGTGGGTTTTGTTGGGGTTGCGTTCCGCACCAAAAGAGGATTTGGAGGCTTCCCCGGCGGAGCTCGTTTTTTCTCAGCCACTACGGCTCCCCGGGGAATTTTTACCAGATAATCCCACGCCGGACAGCTGTCAGTCTCAGTGTTTGCAGCATAGCGCAGATACAGGCACGCTGCCGGGCCCGGCCCACCACTGTTTTCCACGTGCTTTTGTGCCAAAAACTTTGAAGAACGCGGTGTTCGTGTTTGTCAGGCACGGTGCCCACCACCCCCCATTGCGCCCACCTTACGATGGCCCGTTCAGAGTGCTGGAAACAGGGGACAAACATTTTTTGTTAGACTTCGGGGGTCGTAGGGAGAAAATATGTATAGACAGACTTAAGCCTGCCTTTGTGGTGGCGGACGAGCAAGTGATGTTGGCTCGGGCCCCTCGGCGTGGAAGACCCCCACAGAGAACTCCCCAGGTAAACGATTCATCAGAGCAGCCACACAGGCAAGTCGAAGGTTCCCCCCCCCCCTCGCCATTGCCTACCCGCAGACAGACACACCCCCAGGAGCCCCCCACCGGTACAGCAGCGCCGCGGAGGTGGAGAACCCCCGTTACAGCAGATACGGGAGGAGACTGAAGCCAAAATGACGTGAGGACTGAAACTCGGTCTGAGATTCGGGGGGGGGGGGGGGGTGTAGACGCTGGGATAATCATCTCAGACTGGATGCAGAGGGTAAACAGATGAGGACAATAGGTATTGAGATGGGAGAGATTATGGTGGTGTTGATTCCGCCAGTGTTACGTAGTGTCCGTAGAACTGACTAAGTGCATTCTGGGTAGGGTAGGAACCGTTAGTTCGCTGAGATCACGTCAACATAGGAGACATCGTCACAAAGCAGCTGTGTTTTAAACTGTAATAGTCCTTCTCACAACCGCCGTGGAGAAAAGGTAAACCACGGAATAGGCTTTTATCGTTTTCCAGCATGGAAGAAGAACAGCACAGCTCACGTTTCGGATGTAACTAAGAGGCGACGCCTGGGCTGGATTGCAGCAGTCAGAAGACCCAACATAACTTTCAAACACACACCTGAATCGATGGTGGTGTGCTCAAAGCATTTTCATAAAGGTACGTTATGATTTATTGTGTATGTCTGTTGTTAAAACTTGCTTGTGTTGTGGTTAAGACTTGCGTGGTCATAGCTTTAACCCTACGTCAGCAGTGCTAAGCTAAACAGAGCTAAGCTAAAGAAAGACTCCGATATCCGAGTAGCTAGAAAAAGTTACCACTCACACACCTGTGTGAGCGGGTTTAATTTGTTCATCACCAAAGTATTTTCTTACTGTTTCCTTTGCTTTAACAGCAGACCAGCTTATGAAATGCTAGACTGTGATTCTGACTGGGCACCTTCTCTAAACCTTGGGCATGCAGAGCTTCCAGCTGCCACTCCTGACAGGTTTAACCGCTTATGCAGACGGGCGAGATTATGACAAAAAGAATCGGCAGGGCATGCAAGTGACCCCCCAGCACAGACCCCCAACATCATAGCTCCTTCAGGTAGTCTTTTTTTTCCCTATGTTTTTCTTTCTAAAATGTGTCTTGGGACTCCTTTTGATTACAAAATATATTAACTACAGTTGTTTATTGTCCTGATCACCAACAGATAACACCACACCTCTGGCTGAGATGGAGGAGACAACATCTGATGAAGCAGCACAGATCTGTCAGGCGGATGATGCTCCAGAGGAAAATGTGCAAGAACTACAGAACTGCAGCATGTGTCACCTTAGGCTTAAAGAAATTTTACTCTTGCAAGAGGAGAACAGAAAGTTAAAGGGAGAGCTCTCCAGAAAGACCCTGGATGAGAATTTCCTCAAAGATAATGACTCAAAGGTGAAATACTACACTGGGCTTCCATCTTTCAGTTTAATGGCTCTGCTGATGCAATTTTTTCCCAGCCTACCAAAGACAGAAAAAATTCCCAATTTCAAATTCTCCTTTTAACTATGATGCGTTTGCGGATCAATTTGCCTCTTGAACATATTGCACACCTTTTTGACATAAGCAGACAAACTGCATCCATCCTATTCTGCGACACCATAAATGTGCTCCATGCACACCTCAGCCCTTTGGTGTACTGGCCAAAGAGACCTTGTTTGCAGGCTAGCATGCCACATCAGTACGCTGAAATGTTTGGCAATAAGGTCACAGTTTTTATTGACTGCTTTGAACTTTTTAGTTTTAGAATGTAGGCCATGACATGTTTTTGGTGTGGTTTAGCCCTTTTGACATCAAGTGTTTAACTGTGTCAATAATATTGAAGCAGTTAAAGCAGCACCTCTTCAATTTTTCTTATTGCTCAAACATTTTTCTTTCTTTCCTCTTTTTATATATGTAAATCACACTGAGTTGCCCTTGTGTATGAAATGTGCTATATAAATACGCTTGCTTGCTTTGGTAACAATTTTTGGAATAAAGTACACAATGGCTTACAAACTCCAGCTCTTTATTTCAAAGATGCAAAACTGTAACCATAACCATGACACAATACAAGAATATAAATTGACATGCATGATCAACATGTATCATTGTTCACATAATGTTATAGCGCATAACTGTCTCATGCTACAGCACTACTCTAATGTGCACGTCACAAAACCACGGCTGCTGTGGGGTTGGTGCTTCAGAGTCCCACACATCCTAAATGGAACCACTGAATGTCACAGTTTTGGTTATCACAGGCAACCATGTCATCCAGCTCTTCTGGCTGCCTGCAAGTCCACCACACTTCTGCTGTGTTCTGTGCCTGTCTTTTGGGATTGTGTGTGGGACCTGGCTGTAATGCAGTTAGACGTCGTCTTTTGGGCTTCTGGGTGGGTTTATCAGCTGCAGCTTTCCTCTTGTGTTGTGGGGTCAGAGTCAGTGAAGTGATGGGCAACAAGCTCAGGTAGGAAAACTTCATTAAAAAAAAAGTTCTGGATCACTGGTAAAAGTGTTTGCTCCCACAGGTCAGAATCTGGTGTGACACGTACAACAACACAACTTTTTGTGGTCCACACAACAAAGTCACAGAAATGTGAGCCTGTCACAAAGATTTGCGTTTGTACCTGCTTGTAGTACTTGTGACTGTGCTTGAGTTCTAGTCTCCCATCAGAGAGTTTCAGGTAAAAATCCTTGTCTGCACAGGCCTGCAGGATGTTGTTGTGGTGCTTATACGGGGATTTTATTTCCACACAGCCTTTTTCACAACAGGTGCAGGACCCAAGTGCATCAGGGGTTGCACCAACTTCAGGAAAGGAGGGGTTGATTATAAAATATTATAAGCACACTTTCACATGCACATTGGGTGCATAATTCAATTTATGACATGCACTTGTTTTATTTAGTAAATAAATACTTGTAATCAAGACAAGAAATTAAAAAAAAAACACCTTTGTGAGCACAACTGTCTTCAAGTCTACCTTGTACATCTACAAGTCATGCACCCATCCGTCTGTGAACTGCACTTTTGCTTGCTTCAAAGACCTAAAGTTACTAAAAACTTCATGCGTGTATGGACTTATGCTTACAGTCATATAATTATAAATGCAGGCATGGTCGAAGTTTGGCAGAATGTTTACATCCGAACTCCATGTGATATGTTGGTAGGGATCTAGTCCATTACCCCCTTCAAGCTTCGCCAAAGAGCGTGCCTTTGCAGTCCCATTCAATTTGGCGGAGTACGGTCCCTTTAAATTTTCCTTCACGGTCCATTTTGTGATTTTTTTTTTCCGTTCATTCACAAGAAATGCCGAGGCGCTGTGTGTTTGCAGTCCGTTTACGATCGCTGTACCTACCCCGCCCAGAATGCCCAGAATGCATTGCGCGTTTGTCACATGGGCTGGCGAGGTTAGTAGCAGGAAGGAGTAGCGAAGGGTTGAATGTACTGTGATGCAAGATGTCATGCAGATGTGAGATGGGCAGATGATATAAAAGGAGAGACCCTGGTGTATTGAAGTAATGCTTTTTCTGTGTATGATGTAAGCGTGAATAAAGTCGTCTGCTGCAAGTGTCTGGCTCCGTTATTTGCACTCTCCACAACATATGTATTTCATCGTACTGTGGGCCACATATGTATCACTTTAAGCTTCACATCTCAGAGTAGAACAAAGGACTGGGTCTCCTTGGAGATAACAGGAGGATGTGAAAATTTAGTCTTTGGTATGCAAGAGACGGCCTTGAGGGATTTCCTGGTTTGCCAGAGACTCTGAGGAGGATGCTATAGGATTTAAGAGAAGATGCATTGTTACTTGGGATTAAATGCAATGTGACTGTGATCTTTGAAGGTCCTGGATATATAAAGGACGAATGTCTGTGTTTTTCTTTTTTTTCTGCTTTGCTGATGTTGGAAAATGTGAATAAACCTGACTCGTGAGATAAACTCTGCCTCGTCATTTTCACATTTTCCACACTGGTGACCCTAAGACGTATCATGGATGAAAGAAATTCCCCCAGGCCAGCCGAGTCAGGAGCTCCCAGCCAAGCGTATGCCGCTACCGTCCAGCTACCGGACTTTTGGCAGGACAACCCGTGTTCCTGGTTCCACTTGGTCGAAGCACAGTTCGCCCTCCGGGGGATAACGGTAGATGACACGAAGTTCTACCATGTGATTGCAAAGCTCGACAACCGCACGGCTCGGCATGTGCAGAGCCTATTGGAGCGGCCACCTGACAACGACAAATACGGTGGGTTGAAGGCTGCGCTTATCCAGCGTTTCACTCTCTCAGTCGAGTCCTGGCTCTGAATGACTTGGGAGATGGCACGCCCGTTGACCTGATGGAGAACATGCTGAGGTTGAGGGGCTCAGACGGCGACGACTTCATCTTCACCCACATTTTCCTCAGGACCCTACCATCGGCCACGAGAGTGGCCCTGGCCAGTTCGCCGTTGTTGGCCCAGCGGGACTTCTGCGCGCTGGCCCAGGAGGCGCACCGGATTCTCAACGCTAGCAAACAGCGTGCGGCCACCGCAGCAGCGACGGAGTTCGGCGCGACGGCCGGAGATGGCGGGGGGCCAGAGACGGCGGTAGCAGAACCACCGACGACGGCGGCGGTGGGGGCCAAGGACCGCGGAGGAGACACCCTCTGTTTCTACCATCGCCGCTTTGCAGAGAAGGCACGCAAATGTATACCACCGTGCCAGTTCAAGCGCTCGGGAAACGTCAAGACCGGGGGTCGGTAGCAGCTGCGTCCCTCGGGGAGGAGAACAAGCTGCTCTACTTGAAGGATGCGTGCTCGGGGAGGCATTTCCTCGTGGACACAGGCTCCCAGTTGAGTTTCATCACACCTTCCTCCGCTGACCGGCTGGCGGTTTCCAGAGGTCCCGGGGTGTCAGCAGCAAATGGCTCGGAGATTAAGACCTTTGGTGAGAGGACTCTCCTCCTGTCCCTACACGGCCGTACATTTGAGTGGACTTTTGTCATAGCTGCAGTGAATTTCAATAGCATGGATAGTATAATATATAGTATAATAGTTGGGGGCTGATTTTCTGTGCTCACATGGTTTGTTGGTTGATCTTGCTAACAGACGCCTGGTTAATGCACTTTCTTTTTATTCTATTCTCTGTACAGCCCGAGTGGCTCCGCCAACAGCACAAGCCAACGTCACAGCTGCAAGCGGTAAGTTCCACACACTGCTCACTCAGTTCCCAGCACTCACGGTTCCCACATTTTCAGCAGCCGTCGCTAAACACGGGGTGGAACATTTTATTACTACCACCGGACCGCCCGTTTTTGCAAAAGCTCGGCGCTTGGATTCAGCTAAACTGACCATAGCGCGCGAGGAGTTCGCCAACCTGGAAAGGTTGGGCATCATCAGGCTTTCGAACAGCCCATGGGCTTCCCCGCTTCACATGGTTCCGAAAGCTGACGGCTCGTGCAACCTTGCGGAGATTTCCGCAGGTTTAACAACGCCACAGCGCACGACCGCTACCCAATCCCGCATATCCAAGATTTTTCCGTTCATTTGGCGGGGGCGCGCGTTTTTTCAAAGATAGACTTGGTCCGCGGTTACCACCAAGTCCCAGTGCGCGCTGAGGACATACCCAAAACAGCGGTAATAACTCTGTTTGGTCTATTCGAGTTTTTGTGCATGCCATTTGGGCTTAAAGGCGCTGCGCAGAAGTTCCAACGCATAATGGACGCGGTATTGCACGATCTCCCCTTCGTATTGGTCTACCTGGACGACATCTTAGTAGCCAGCGCGTCCGAAGACGAACACGAAAACCACCTCACGGCAGTTTTCCAGAGGTTGGGAGAGCACGGTTTAATAATCAACCCAGCGAAGTGTCAGTTTGGGGTGACGCAGATTGATTTTTTGGGGCATCGCGTCTCTCCAGAAGGAGCAGTTCCGCTGCCTGACAAAGTGCGCGCGGTAGCAAATTTTCCCCAGCCACAAACGGTCAAGGCGTTACAGGAGTTTTTGGGAATGGTGAATTTTTATAACCGTTTCCTCCCCCGGGCAACGCAGCTCATGCAACCATTGTATGCCGCACTCAAAAAACAAAAACCCACAAATAAGATCGAATGGCCTCCGGAGCGAGAGCGAGCATTCTCGGAGGTCAAAACAGCCCTGGCAAACGCTGCGTTGTTAGCACATCCAGACCCAACGGCCCGCATAGCGCTCACTACTGACGCGTCAGATGTGGCCATAGGGGCGGTCGTGGAGCAGCATGTAGCCGGGGCTTGGCAGCCGCTCGCCTTTTTCAGCAGGACTTTGCGCGATAGTGAACGAAAATACAGCGCATTCGACAGGGAGTTGTTAGCTCTCCACTTGGCCATTCGCCACTTCCAGTTCTGGCTGGAGGGATGCCGTTTCACCGCGTTCGTTGACCACAAGCCGCTGACATTCGCGATGGCCAAGGTTTCAGAACCGTGGTCGGGCCGGCAGCAAAGACAGCTGGTCGCCATCTCAGAGTTTACTACTGATATTCAGCATGTGGCGGGTAAACTGAATGTAGTGGCAGACTGTCTCTCCTGCGCCGTGGCGGCCCCAGTCCGTGAAGGGATAGATTATGCAGCCATGGCCGCGGATCAGGTTAGCGACGCGGACGTGCGCGTGCTCCAGTCTGGACCAACAGGGCTAAGGCTAGAGAACAGGGTGCTGCAAGACGGTATGCCCCACCAATCTGCGATGTCTCCACTGGGCGACCGCGTCCTGTGGTACTGGCCGCGTGGCGCCGCCGCGTTTTTGACTTGATTCATTCTCTGGCGCACCCGGGAGTGCGTGCGTCGGTCAAAATGGTAGGAGAGAAATTTGTATGGCCGAGCCTGCGCAAACAAGTTAAGGAGTGGGCAGCAGCCTGCATGGCTTGTCAACGAGCCAAGGTACACAGACACACGAGAGCTCCCTTGGAGCTGTTTCACATCCCGGCTAAGAGGTTCGATCATGTTCACATGGACCTCGTAGGCCCCCTCCCGCAGTCACAGGGGTGCACACACCTTCTGACAATGGTGGACCGCACCACGCGCTGGCCGGAAGTGGTCCCACTGGCGTCAACCACAGCCGAGGAAGTGGCGCGCGCGTTTTTTACAGCATGGGTAGCGCGTTTTGGAGTCCCGTCGGACATTACGTCTGACAGAGGTCCGCAATTTGTTTCCGAACTTTGGTCAGCAATGGCCCGCAGCCTGGGGGTAACGATCCACCGCACAACCGCATACAATCTGCAGGCTAATGGGTTATGCGAGCGTTTTCATAGGTCATTGAAAGCGGCTCTCAGAGCGTCGCTGACGGATGCAAATTGGGTCGACAGACTACCGTGGGTTTTATTGGGGTTGCGTTCTGCACCTAAAGAGGACTTAGAAGCCTCCCCGGCTGAGCTAGTTTTTGCGCAGCCACTTCGGCTGCCCGGGGAGTTTCTCCCAGATAATCCTGCGCCAGATAGCTCCCCGTCTCAGCGGTTGCAGCGTGGCACGGAATCGGGCACGCTGCCTGGCCCCGTTCACCACAGTTTTCCGCGCATTTTTGTGCCTAAGGCTTTGAAAAACGCGGAGTTTGTTTTTGTCAGACACGATGCCCATCGCCCACCGCTGCGACCACCTTATGATGGAGCATTTAGAGTGCTGGAAACAGGGGACAAGCATTTTTTGCTAGATTTGGGGGGCAGGAAGAAAAAGATTGGCATAAACAGGCTCAAACCCGCCTTTGTGGTGGCGGACAAGGATGCGCTGTTGGCCAGGGCTCCTCGGCGCGGCAGACCCCCTCGGGGACATTCCCCAGAACACCCACAGGGAGTGACAAACAGTTCCCACCCCCAGAGAGCAGCTCCCCAGCAGGATGGCGCCGCAGAGGTGGCGAAGCCCGCTTACAGCAGATTCGGGAGGAGACTGAGGCCCAAGCAGCACGTGGGCTAATGTGTAATGATTTTATCATGACATGCAGACTGTTATTCTGTAAAACTCCCTCAAGATGGCGCCCACAGCGGTCGACATGGTGCTTCGCTGCGCTCTTTGTTTGTTTTTGTTTGTCAATTGTGTGTCTGCTTGCACTTATACCCGTGAAGAACTTCTAAATATCAGGACTTTGACCCCCACGGACCTCCTCCCAGTTTTTCTAGCCCCTGCCGCCGATCTGGTTTATTGTTTGGCTCGGAAAGTGAGACGGCGGAAGAGAGGAAGACGAGCGGGCGCTCTCGTACGACTTCGCAGGAGAGGCTCGCGAACGGCGCTGCCTGGCATATTTCTGTCCAATACCAACTCTCTCTCTAACAAGGTGGATGAACTGAGACTGCTGATGCGTTTTAAGGACCTCGCCTCCTCAGCTGTCCTCTGCTTTACTGAGACCTGGCTCCGGGAAAATATACCGGACAGCGCGCTGCGCCTCGACGGCTTCCAGCTCTTCTGTGCTGATCGTGACACAGAGCTTTCCGGCAAGACCACAGGAGGCGGTGTCTGCTTCTACATCAACTGTAGCTGGTGCTCTGATGTAACGGAAATTTCCAAACACTGTTCTCCTGCCTTGGAATTTCTTGTTATCAACTGCAAGCCTTTTTATTCCCCACGGGAGTTTGCTTCTTTTATACTGATCGCTGTGTACGCCCCTCCCGACGCGGACACGCGCGAAGCTCAGCGCGTGCTCGCGGATCACATTCAACACACAGAGCGGAGTTTTCCAGACTCGCTGATTATTGTGGCTGGCGACTTTAATCAGTGCAATCTGAGCCACGATCTCCCCCGCTACAAACAGTTTATTAAATGCCCCACCAGAGGATTAAACACACTGGATCACTGTTACACCACAGTGAAAGACGCATATCGCGCTGTCCCTCGAGCTGCGCTGGGATTATCTGATCACGTGATGGTTCACCTCATTCCCACATACAGACAGAGATTGAAGCTCACTAAACCTGTTGTGAGCACTACGAAGATACGGACCAGTGATGCTGAGGAGAAGCTGGAAACGTGCATGGAAATATCTGACTGGGGCATGCTTAAAGGAGCCACGCATGATCTGGATGAGTACACGGACACTGTGAACTCATATATCCACTTTTGTGAAGAGAACATTCTTCCATCACGCACCAGGGTGAGTTACTCTAATGACAAACCCTGGTTCACAGCTAAGCTCAGACAGATCAGGAAGGAGAAGGAAGCAGCGCTGAAAAGTGGAGACAGGGACTGCTACAGGGAGGTTAAATACCGGTTTAACAGAGAGCTGAAGAGAGCTAAATCTGTGTACTCAGAGAGACTCCAGCAGCAGTTCACTGCTAATGATTCGGCTTCCGTGTGGAGAGGACTGAGGCAGATCACCAACTATCGGCCTCAGGCTCCTAAAGGTCAGGATGACAAAGCCCTTTGTCAGAGACTGTCCCAACACTATGCCCGTTTTGACACCTCGTCATCTGTGTCCAACTCCCCCCCTCCCTCCAGCTCCACAGCCTCCACATTCCCTACTTCATTTAAGGCACCCCCCCCCCCACCTCCCCCCCTCCCCTTATCATCAGTGAGCAGGATGTGCTCAAACAGTTCTCCAGACTGAACCCGCGCAAGGCCCCCGGCCCAGACGGCGTGTCTCCCTCCACCCTGAGACTCTGTGCGAAACAGCTGGCTCCTGTATTCACAGACATTTTTAACACCTCCCTTAAGTTATGCCACGTGCCGTCCTGCCTCAAATCCTCCACCATCATCCCTGTCCCCAAGAAGCCACGGATCACTGGACTTAATGACTACAGACCTGTAGCGCTCACCTCTGTAGTCATGAAGTCCTTTGAGCGCCTGGTCCTGTCCCACCTCAAGTCCATCACCACCCCTCTCCTGGACCCGCTGCAGTTTGCCTACCGAGCCAACAGGTCTGTAGACGATGCAGTCAACCTGGCCCTCCACTCCATCCTGCAGCACCTGGACTCCCCGGGAACCTACGCCAGGATCCTGTTTGTGGACTTCAGCTCCGCATTCAACACCATCCGCCCCGCTCTGCTCCGGGACAAGCTGTCCCTGCTCAACGTGCCTGACTCCCTCTGCAGGTGGATCATCGACTTCCTGACGGACCGGAGGCAGCATGTGCGGCTGGGAAAGACTGTCTCAGACTATACTAGCATCAGCACCGGATCACCCCAGGGCTGTGTACTTTCCCCCCTACTCTTCTCCCTTTACACCAACTCCTGCACCTCCAGCCACCAGTCTGTCAAGTTGATCAAGTTTGCGGACGACACCACCCTCATCGGGCTCATCTCCAACGGCGACGAGTCCGCCTACAGGAGAGAGGTGGCCCAGCTGGCGTCCTGGTGCAGCAATAACAACCTGCAGCTGAACGCTCTGAAGACAGTGGAGATGATTGTAGACTTCAGGAAAGTCACTACTCCTCTGCCCCCCCTCACCCTCTCAGGCTCTCCCATCACCACTGCTGATTCCTTCCGCTTCCTAGGCACTACCATCACCAGGGACCTCAAATGGGAGCTGACCATCAGCTCACTCATCAAAAAAGCCCAGCAGAGGATGTTCTTCCTGCGGCAGCTGAGGAAGCTCAAGCTACCCACCAAGATGTTAGTGCAGTTCTACACAGCCATCATCGAGTCCATCCTCACCACCTCCATAACCGTGTGGTACGCAGGAGCCACTGCCAGGGACAGACTAAGGCTGCAGCGCGTTGTGCGCACTGCTGAGAAGGTGATCGGCTGCAAGCTCCCATCTCTCCAGGATCTGTACATCTCCAGGACCCGGAGGCGTGCTGGCCGGATCATAGCCGATCCCTCACACCCTGGTCATGTACTGTTTGCCCCCCTCCCCTCTGGTAGAAGACTTCGGTCCATCCAGACTAAAACCTCCCGTCACATGAACAGCTTCTTCCCCTCTGCCATTAGACTGCTGAACACTAAGTGACTCTCGTGCACCATGTACAGCAGCTCAACCAGACTCATGTCAATCATCACTGTTTTCTTCCTGCATTACCGACTGCACTATATAGTTCTCCACAGTATCTGCTGCTGGCTAATATATATTTTAACTGTTGACCAGTATCACTTAATCTTATCCTACACTTTATTACATGTATAGTTTATTTCTCTTATCTTATCATGTTTAATGTTGCAGCATTGTACCGAGACAAATTCCTAGTTTGTGTACTACATGAACAATGGCAATAAACCTGATTCTGATTCTGATTCTGATTCTGTTGTTCCATCTTAGATGTATGGGGGGGGGGGGGTCCTGTGGGCCACATATGTATCACTTTAAGCTTCACATCTCAGAGTAGAACAAAGGACTGGGTCTCCTTGGAGATAACAGGAGGATGTGAAAATTTAGTCTTTGGTATGCAAGAGACGGCCTTGGGGGATTTCCTGGTCTGCCAGAGACTCTGAGGAGGATGTTATAGGATTTAAGAGAAGATGCATTGTTACTTGGGATTAAATGCAATGTGACTGTGAGCTTTGAAGGTCCTGGATATATAAAGGACGAATGTCTGTGTTTTTCTTTTTTTTCTGCTTTGCTGATGTTGGAAGATGTGAATAAACCTGACTTGTGAGATAAACTCTGCCTCGTCATTTTCACATTTCCACAGTACGTTATTTTATTGTTTTATCATGTGTAAGGCACTTTGGCCAACCTTGTTGTTGTTTAAAAATGTGTTATATAAATAAAGTTGCCACTGACATTGACAAATAATGATCTGTGACAATATTATTGTTGAGCATAAGAAAATGAGGTGGTAACTGATGCTGTGTTTGAAATGTTCACTCGTTCCCCATATTGTGCATTATATAGTGAATCAGTCATTTTGTAGTGCTGTTTGAAACCTTGACTGAAAATTTCATTCACTATACAGTACACTCAAAATATCCCACAATGCATTTTGAAAAAATTAGTGTACAACGGATGATCACGATATTAGCCAATATATCCCATAATGCCATGCGCAGCCAACGGAGCAGTGAGAGGAGAGCTTCACATCACAACATAAACTACCTTAAGGTACCGGTATTTATATTTATTAATTCAGGAAAGACGATTTGATTTAATACATATTTACTACAAATTACATGCAAGTATTCATTTTTTTTTTTTACCACCGTTAGTCTGTTACGTTTTACTGTCTCACCATGATGGCGTCACTAACCGCGCCGCAAAAACAAGCCCAGTAGTGGTGTCCGATAGCTGTTAATTTTACTATATAGTCCACTATATCTAAATTCACTATATAGCGAGTAGGGAGGGAGTGAGTGCAAACACAACCCTGAGTTTTATTTTTGGCAGAAGGCAGGGAAGATAAAAAAAAAATAGAAAGGTTTGTAATATAATTATCTTTACATGTATATTTTCTGTCTAAAAAGCAATACTACCTGACACCTTATCTCATTTTTGCCAAGGTGACAACATCAAGCACTAAACCAAACTATGATGCAGCTACTCATTCTGGCCTGATGAAATCACCCCAAGAGAGCTCAGATCTCCTTCTTGACAGTTGACCTTGATCTCGATTTTTGTGAAATCAGAAATACTCAGATATCCTGATCTTTAACAATGACCCCTTTTACATGGTCATGAGTAAATCAATTATAATCAGCTTTCTGGAGTTACCTGATTATTCAAACTGTCATGTAAACAAAGTAATCTGATTACCTTTATCAGTTAAAGGCCATTATCGGTTTATGAGAAAACAAATTAACACACCTAGTTTATTTGACCAATAAACTATTTCTCCGTGCATGTAAACACCATAAACCGTTTATTACCTTTAACAGTTTACTCCAGTAACCAGTTTACTCGTGACCATGTAAACAGGGTCAATGATAAAGTTTATTAGTTGTTATTTCATATTAATGTCCATTCTGCATATATTCTAATGATTCATCTCAATTATTTAGTTATATTAATACTGTTGTTTGGTATTAAAATGAACACAGTGACATTTCTGCTGTTAACAATCTTATGCTGATATATAAATGTTGCAGCTTAACATATTCTATTACTTTTATTAAAATAGAGATAAATATAAAATTATATGCTTAATAAATGACAAAATTGTATATATAAAAATCCCTGAAAAGTTCAGTTGTTAAAGTGTAGTTTTTATAACTTCAGCATCTCCAACGTTAAACACCTGCAGGAAATCCCATGAAAAGGAGTAAGGTGAATTTATTCAGGCCACAAGCTGCATACTGTATTAGTTCATCCATCCATCTTCTTCCGCTTAATCCTTTTTGGGTCACAGGGGGGCTGGAGCCTATCCCAGCATCTTTGGGCAAGAGGCAGGGTACACCCTGGACAGATCGCCAGTCCATCGCAGGGCCAACACAAAGAGACGGACAACCATTCACTCTTACATTCATACCTAAGGACAATTTAGAATCCCCAGTTTGATGCCAATTAGTTTTGTATCATATTGACCAACACGTAAGTTTTAAAATATCAGATCTGGCATTAAAAAGCTGTACCTGTACATCTCTAATGCAGACCAACCTGAGGATCATTGTGAGTGAGCTTGGTGAGCATCTAGACTCTTGTTTTTCAACCAGGGGTCTTAGAATTCCGGGGGATCCTTGAGAGAACATTCAGGTGTTTACTGGAAATTGTGGAATTTCACTTCTTAAGTGGTATAAAAATTGCAAATAATTTGCCATTATTGTGCATCGGTGCTTGTAGTGGCTCTTCCATGCCAGTAGGTGACAGTATGAACACAATAATAATGGCTACCATCTTCTTCTTCCTCTTTGTCTTCATGTATTTTATGGAAGTTAATAACCTTGCTAAGATGTGCCAAAGGTTGTGATGACTAGATGAAAAAACAATGGATAAATATTTGAAGAGGAAAGATTAAGACTCTGAACTAGGCCCTGTACTGATGGAGCAGCCGTCATGGTCGGGTGCACCAAAGGCTCTGTTAACAGAGTGAAAGAGACACTCTGATGTCACATACTATTTTTTGCATCACGAGGGGGTCGTTGCCAAGACTTTACCAGCAGACCTAGTTCCTGTGTTGGATGATGTCATGCGAATGGCAATCTTTGTAAAGGCCTCTGAAAAGCCGCATATTTGCATCATAGTGCTCATAAGCGCAGACAAAATAAATGGATTCTGTTCAAAAATACACCTCTGGAAAAAACAACTGGAAAGTGCCAACCTTGACATATTTCTAAAACCTATAAACTATTTACAAGACTAAATTGTCATTACATAAGTTGTATTAGGCTACAATGTGTCATTTTGTAACATTTTTGATTGGTGGGGTCCCTTGAGATTTTTTCAATGTAAAGCGAGTTCTTAAGCTCAAAAGATGTTGAAAAACACTGATGGAGGAGTATTGATCTTTCTGAAATCACATAAGTGCCCAGATCTCCTGACCTTCGACCTTGACCTTGAGCACAACCTGCAAGACTCACCTGAAGATCTTTGTGAGTGAGTTTGGTGAGCAATGGGGAAATTGCCTAGGAGGAGGAGTGATTTCCGTGAAATGTGGATGGATGGTCAGATGGACGAACGGATGAATGAAAGACACCACACCATCACATTAGCTTCTACTAGCTCTTTTCAGCTTCACCAGAATGAGCTGAAAATGGATTCCAAATAGAAATGCTTAAAAATATAACTGTGACATAAGGGAACTGGGCCTCAGGGTTTGCCGTAGCTTGGCCGGGGCAGGGAGTAGGGTGACGTGAGGCAGGCTACAGCTGGGAAATATATATAACTGTGAATAAGGTTAAAAAAAAAAAAAAGAGAGAGATGCTGTTCAGACCAGTTCCCACTCCTCTCCGTTATTGAGAGATAACATTTGGTGACAAAGTGAACAATGGCAGCATACGTTGGACAGATGCCGTTTTTCCTGGAACACCAGGGCATGCCGGCGATTCCATGGGCTCAGTGGAAACAGAGGTTTGAAGTGTATATTAAAGCGGCAGGCCTGGGTTCCATAAGTGAGGAGAGACAGAGGAGTTTGGTGATTCAATGTCTTGGCGCCGAGGGACAGCGGATTTTCTTCGGGCTGTGCCAGGGCAGTTCATTGGAGGACAGTCTGAAGGCAATGGATAGCACGTTCGGCGACACTTCCACTGTCACTGAGAGATGGTGCGAGTTTTTCGGCTGACAACAGCGGACGGGTGAGTCCCTTCAGTCGTTTGTGTTGGAGCTACGTAGCCTAGCAAGGAAGTGCGAGTTTGGAGCGATTGAGCACGAGCTTGTGAGGGACAAACTAGCCCAGAGCACTAATAGCACATGGCTGAAGACTAAGTTAATGGTAGCTAAAGAGCCACTGTCGCTGGAGGAAGCGCTGGACTTGATTAATCGAAGGGAGTCTGTGGCCCTACACGAGCTAATGGCTAAGGTTAGCGAGGGGCCGACTACGTGCAATTTCCAGCGAACGGAGTGGAGCGGAGGTTAGCACGCTAACTGGACGTCGGAAAAGAGTCAAGAAGAAGAAAAGGAAGGAGGAAGGAAGCGGACAAAGAACAGAGCGGCAGTGCAGGTGAGAGGACCCAGGGGCCCAGTCCAGGTCCATACAGCACGCATGGGGAAAGGCCCGCTGAAATGGTACGTGCTCCAGCTTGACGGAGTCGACGTGCCGCTCATGGTGGATTCGGGAGCCGAGAAGTCTATCCTGAGCCTACCCACGCTGCGGATGCTGTTCCCCACGAAACAAATCAGAGATGAAGCGGTAAAGCTGTCCGGTTATGGCCATGCAGAGATCGAGATGGCAGGCACAGTGGACTTCGAGGTGACTTGCGGGTCGAAGAGGGTCTCCAGTTTCACCTTCCAGGTGGCGCACCAGGGAATCGACCTGTTGGGTGTTGACCTGCTGGTGGAACTAGGCTTCTCCATAAAGGACCTGGATGGGTCGACGGTACTGTCCGTGGACACGGACTGGCACCTCCGCTGGCCTGCGTTGTTTAGGGTTCTGGGCCACATTGAAGCGTTCTACCACAGCTCCCTCATTGATGGGACCGTTGTGCTGAAGATCCAGCCCTTGGGACGTCTTCCGTTGGCGCTGCGAGATGAGGTGTCAGTGGAACTGACCAAGCTGCTGGAGGCAGGAGTCATCGAAAGGGCAGATGTGTCACCGTGGATCTCCAATCTGGAAGTGGCCAGGAAGAAAGGGAGGGCTTCAGACCGTGTATTGACCTCCGAGCGGTGAACAAGGCAGTCATCTCTGACAAGTGCCACTACCGACTATGAATGAATTCATGGCGGCATTCAGCGGGGCGCGGGTCTTCTCAAAATTGGACCTATGCCAGGGCTACCTGCAGGTGCCACTACACCCGGACAGCAGGAATTTAACAGCCTTCGTGACCCACATGGGGGTGTTCCACTACACCCAGATGCCCTTCAGGCTGAGCTCAGCACCCAGTTGTTTCCAGAATGTCATGGTGACCATGCTGGCCGGCCTGAAGGGAGTAATTGTATACCTGGATGACATCGTGGTACACGAGGCGTCGAGAGAAGAGCACGACGCAAGACTGAAAAGGGTGTTCGAGACATTACAGGAGCATGGGGTCACATTGAATGGCAAAAAGTGTGTCTTCACGGCTAACGCCGTGGACTTTGTGGGGTTCTGACTGACTGGGAACGGACTGAAACCACTGGTTTCAAATGTAGAAACAGTAGTGCGGATTGCGGACCCCTCCTCGCCAGCTGAGATCTCTTCATTCCTGGGCATGGTTAACTTCTATGGCCGGTTCATTCCCCAGTACTCAGAAGCAATCGAGCCGCTCCGGGCACTGCTGAAGCAGGATGCACCTTGGAATTGGACCCCGACCTGATCAGCGGCAGTGGAAAAGTTGAAGCAACAGCTCACCTCCCCATCAACGAGGTGATGGGGAGGTCGATCAGAAGGGGGTAAAGGAACTTAGAATCAATGGCAAGACCGTCAGTGACAAGGCTACTTTGGCAAATGAATTTAATTCACACTTTGTGGGCTCTGTGGAAGACTTAACAAAAATTTTTGTGCTGCCAAATGTGCTCAACAACACAAATTCCATACTTCCAACAGATACTTTTCACATCGATGAGGTAAATGAGAAGTTAATTGCTGGTATTGTTAAAACACTGTCAAACTCAAAAACTAATGATATC
The DNA here is from genome assembly GCA_020510985.1 of Pholidichthys leucotaenia. Taxonomy (NCBI): domain Eukaryota; kingdom Metazoa; phylum Chordata; class Actinopteri; order Cichliformes; family Pholidichthyidae; genus Pholidichthys; species Pholidichthys leucotaenia. The sequence continues at coordinate 114,508,678 of CM035842.1, read as the reverse complement.
TACAATATGAGCACCTCCTTTCTCAAAATGCACAGCAAAATATTAATCAAACCACTGACTCATCTCATTAATCTCTCCATTAGGTCTAGTACATTTCCATCTGGCTGGAAAAAAGCTGTCGTCATACCAGTTCATAAATCAGGCAGTAAAGACGATATATGCAATTACCGCCCAATCTCTATCTTACCAGTCCTATCTAAGGTTCTTGAAAAAGTTGTAGCTACACAGCTGATAGACTACTTACAAGACAGTCAACTTCTTCATCCACATCAATTTGGTTTTAGACCAGGATACTCAACAGAAACAGCAAATTGTTGCCTTATTGAAAACGTCAAACAGTCCTTGGAC